>CM046875.1:433826616-435054175 GCA_025667525.1 Glebionis coronaria | reverse complement strand
GATCAAACTGGAATTTGAATAACAGAATTTGGCGGGAAAAAGGAAATTTGAATTTTATTGAATGAATTCAGTTATAAAGGTTGTTACAAGCTACTAACTAACTAACTGACTCAAGAGTTTGTCAGACTCTTGAGTAGTTAGGGTAAAAGTGAGAGAAAAAGGAAAGGGAAATTGAACTATGTGTTTTTACAATTTTTAAGCTACACTCAAAAATGAAGACTAGTCTAGGTATTTATAGGCAAGAATTGAGAGTTTGTTGGAGTTGGTGACGTGTCAGAACCAGTAATAACTTGCCACGTGGAAAAATTCTGCATTTGGCACTTGAAGGTGATGAACACTGAATTGGGGATTCTTGATTTAATGGATGATTTGTTAATTGGATTGCACCATTGAATTCCTCTCTTCAAAACGAGCAAGTTTGGTGTTTTGATCTTCTCATGAAACGGCTTCAATCTCAATCCCGATTCTGGAAATTTTCTTTGTGAAGAAGATGACACGTGTCATCTTTTTATTGGTTGAGGAAGAGAGTTGTGGATTGAACTGTTGAGATTTGGTGTATTAAATGAAAGGCGGCAGTAGTGGGTGACGTGGTGATCCATGTTTATTATTTTCTTGCTTTTGATTGGTTTAGAGCTAAAGCACTTGGATCATGTCTTGTATATTTTCCAAACTTGGCAAAACAAGCCCCTTGACTTGGCAGATTCTTGTTTCAAGCTAGGATCTTCATTCCTTTGACATTTTTGGTCCTTTAACTTCCATAATTTGTACAAAATGGCCCTTTGACTGAGTTGACTTGATAGTTGACCAGGTTTGACTTGAATCTTGACTTTTCATAATTTGCACTTTAAGTCCTTCAACTTTCATAAATTGTCAAGATAGGTCCTTGAACTTCAAAGTCTTGTCACTTTTGATCCTCTTTTGTCTTTTTCATCCTTTTGAGCTTGGTTTGACTTTGTTTGCTCTAAATTGTATCCTTTTACCTACATAAGATCACACAAACACAACATACCACATAACACTGCTTTTTACAAGATAAATGGGTATTTTGCTTCATGTTTTAGGGTTATTTGTTGATAAAAGGATATGAGTTTAAGCTCATATCAAATTCCCCTACACTTGAGCATTGCCATGTCCTCATGCAATATTATATTTCAAGGCTTAAAAATTTACATTTCCCTCATAATTAATCCACCTTGGCCATATGAGATGCATCTACACTACTCTAAACTAGATGATGCATGGTTTGACTTTTTTCAATGCAATGAATCAAAATACAATTCTATCTATATCTTTTTGATTTTTCTTGAAATGGTTTTGATGGAAATAACTCATAAAGAATTCAATGACTTAGATTAGGGCTTGGATACCATGAACATTTATCACCCTCAAGTTTCACTTTCCCCATACCAAGCTAATAAATGGGATCATTGCATTCACAAGTAAAAAGTGCATCAACTTATTCATGACAATTAAATGTGGAACCGGTTATTAATTGAGCAAATTGCTTGTGGGCAAATTTGTCATTATTCAAGTGTGAAATATAAGAAGTGTAAAATCCAAAAATAAGGAAGCACGGTTTTAATCCTAAGTAATCTTCTCATCCATTACTTGAAAAACCGCTCACAATTAATATAAGTCCGTATTAAGAGTAATAAGTCATTCGCCTTATGTGTAAAATCCTCATGTCATGCTTTCATAAGTAACTACACACTCGCTAAGGAAAGAAAAATAAAACTCACGCAATAATTTACATCCGCATCTTTTTGAGATTTTGGATCTTCAACCCCGCAACCCGTCAAGGTAATATTGGATTGGAGCAATCTATTGAATCCCCGCAACCCGTCAAGGTAATATTGGAACTCAATAGTCACTATAATTAACACCACACTGCCCCTCTTGGGAGTCTTGCATTATTGTTTTCTTTTTCTTTTTTCTTTTTCTTTTTTTTTCTAGCCACTCATTTTTTTTCATAAGCCGCTCTTATTTTTCTTTATTCCTCACCAAGAAATTTGCAAAGAAGAAAAGGAAAAACACCCGCTAAATATGGAGCATGACATAAGTCTAGTACACATAAAACGTGCTAACTTAGAATCTTAAGACGTACTCATATCAACCATGAATGATTAGCCAAAAATGCATAAGAGATTACAAACCAATTAAAACCGTACTTGATTATTTATTAACAATTATATACATGCGAAGAAAAATAGAGGCAAAGAAGAGAAGGGTTTAGCCACAAGTAATTGCCATGAAGTCTATCTAGCCCTTTTACACTTGCTTCAACTCTATCATTTCCCATTCTCCACAAATTTAAAATTTCAAAGAATGAAATTGGTGGAAGCTTAGCCTAATAGACCAATGAAGGACTACATGGTTAAGGATACTAGCTAGAGAGTGCTAAAATAAGCAAACTCGGGTTGAGTCAAAATATCCATGGCGGGCCTAATATGTCAAAGAAGTCTAAACTTGTTAAAACCATGTTTTATTATTTTTTTTCTCTTTATATATTTTTGATGAAAAACAAAAGAAGAAATATATACAATGCAAATGTGTTATGCAAATGAAAAATGATTGATGCAAAAATTATGAATGCATATTTTTGTTGGCCAAAGTAGATCAAAAATTTGAAAAATGTTTGAAAAATTAATTTTCCATGTTATCATGCAAGACAATGACAAGTTCTAGGTAAGGTCACTTCGATAGAAGACCCCCCTACACTTAAGCTAAACATTGTCCTCAATGTTTAAGAGCATGGAAGTATAAAAACTTCCCCTACACTTATGACAATGAATAGACTTTGCTTAACCCAAGTTAAGGAAAGGACTACTATTAGTGAAATCATGTTTAAGCACAAGGTGTCAATGAAAAATCACTAAAGTAACGAAGTGAACCGGATACAAGGGCCTCCTCCATAAGCTCCAAAGCATGAAATGAGTGAGCAACCCTACAAACAAGCATGAAGACAAAAGAAGGTCTCCCCTACACTTATCTCCAAATCTATGCCTTTATTTCTAACCTACAACACTCTAAACCTAGTTATACGATGCTTGAGTTAATGAGTCTCTAGCTCGACTCGTCCCTCAATGAATTAATTCATGGGGAAAATGGGGACCTCTTGGACCATTTCAACGGAAATGTCCTCCCCAAAGTAATGTTTAACACGGTGACCATTCACTTTAAAATTTGGACCATCGGGTTGGGACAACTCAAGAGTTCCATATGGAAACACTTGAGCAATAGTGAATGGACCGGACCATCTCGACTTAAGCTTTCCCGCAAAAAGCTTCAATCTTGAGTTAAAGAGGTGAACCGGCTCTCCAACTTTGAACTCACGATTCTTGATCTTAGCATCATGCAATTTCTTAGTCTTTTCCTTGTATAGCAAAGAATTCTCATAGGCATTGGCTCTCAACTCATCCATCTCATTGATTTGATCTTTCCTATGTGAACCGGCTTGGTTTAAATCAAAGTTAGCCCACTTGAGAGCCCAAGATGCCTTATGTTCTAACTCAAATGGAAGGTGGCACGCTTTTCCATAGACAAGCCTATAAGGAGTACAACCAATTGGTGTCTTAAAAGCCGTCCTAAACGCCCACAAAGCATCATCAAGCTTATCCGACCAAGAAGCTCTATGCTCTCCCACCGTTCTCTCTAAAATCCTCTTTAAACCACGATTTGTGACCTCGGTTTGACCATTTGTTTGAGGGTGATACGCGGTAGAAAGTCTATGATTCACTCCATATTTCTTCATAACTCTCGTGAATTGATCATTACAAAAGTGCGTACCACGATCACTTATGATGGCCCGAGGTACACCAAATCTAGCAAACAATTGTTTCAAAAACTTTACAACCACTCTAGCATCATTAGTAGGTAAGGCTTTAGCCTCCACCCACTTGGACACATAATCCACCGCCACAAGTATATACTTGTTTCCCATAGAGGATGGAAAAGGTCCCATGAAATCTATTCCCCATACATCAAATATCTCACACTCTTGGATAAAATTTTGTGGCATCTCATCACGTTGTGTAATTTTTCCTTGTCTTTGACAAACATCACAAAATTTCACCATCTCTTGGGCATCCTTGTAAATGGAAGGCCAATAGTAACCCGAATCAAAGACTTTCTTGGCGGTGTAGTTAGGCCCAAAATGTCCACCCGTAGGTCCTTTATGACATGCCTCTAAGATTTTAAATGCCTCGGGCCCATCTACACACCGTCTAATGATTTGGTCCGCACATTGCCTAAAAAGATATGGATCATCCCAAAAGTAATACTTAACTTCCTTAAGAAACTTTTTCTTTTGTTGATAAGTAAGACCCTCAATAAGCACATTGCCCACAAGATAGTTTGCAATATCCGCAAACCAAGGTGTGGCATCCTCTTGGGAAGAGATAGACATGAGCTCCTCTAATGGAAAGGATTCATTGATTTCTTGATGTGGAAAATCTCCTTGAAAAGGATGCTCAAGTCTACTCAAATGATCCGCCGCTAAATTCTCGGCCCCTTTCTTATCACGAATTTCTATCTTAAACTCTTGAAGCAACAAAACCCATCTCAAAAGCCTAGGCTTAGCATCTTGTTTTGTCATAAGATACTTGAGAGCGGAATGATCCGTATACACTATGGTCTTTGAAAGCACAAGGTATGGTCTAAACTTCTCAAAAGCATATACTATAGCAAGCAACTCTTTTTCCGTGGTAGTGTAATGAAGTTGTGCACCAGTCATGGTTTTACTCGCATAGTGTATAGGTTGAAAATGCTTATTAACTCTTTGTCCTAAAACGGCCCCCACCGCATAATCACTAGCGTCACACATAAGCTCAAAAGGTAATTCCCAATTTGGAGAAACCAAAACGGGAGCCTTTGTCAACTTTTCCTTAAGTGTCTCAAAAGAGTCTAAACAAGCTTGATCAAAAATGAAAGGAGCCTCTTTCTCCAAGAGATGAGTCATCGGTCTAGCTATTTTAGAGAAATCTTGTATAAAGCGCCTATAAAATCCCGCATGACCTAAGAAACTCCTCACACCTTTAACCGAGGTGGGTGGAGGAAGCTTAGCAATCACATCAATTTTAGCTCGATCAACTTCTAATCCCTTATTGGATATCTTGTGTCCTAAAACAATCCCCTCTTTCACCATAAAGTGACATTTCTCCCAATTAAGCACCAAACGTGTTTCCTCACAACGCTTAAGCATTCTCTCAAGATTGGTGAGACAAGAGCTAAAGGAGTTCCCAAATACGGAAAAGTCATCCATAAAAACCTCCATGGTTTGCTCTATCATGTCATGGAAAATCGCCATCATGCACCTTTGAAACGTCCCCGGTGCATTACATAGGCCAAAAGGCATCCTCTTGTAAGCAAATGTACCGTATGGACAAGTGAATGTGGTCTTTTCTTGATCCTTAGGGTCAATGGGTATTTGAAAATAACCCGAAAAGCCATCAAGAAAACAATAGTACTCATTTCCCGCTAAGCGTTCAAGCATTTGATCCATAAAGGGAAGCGGGAAATGGTCTTTCCTAGTTGCCTCATTGAGTTTTCTATAATCAATGCAAACTCTCCAACCGGTTACAAGTCTCGTGGGAATAAGCTCATTGTTCTCATTAGGCACCACGGTGATTCCACCCTTCTTTGGAACACAATGAACCGGGCTAACCCATGGAGAGTCGGAAATGGGGTAAATCATACCCGCATCTAAGAGTTTAATCACTTCCTTCTTAATAACCTCATGAATTTTTGGGTTAACTCTCCTTTGGTTTTGAATGGCGGGTTTATAGTCGTCCTCCATAAGGATTTTGTGAGTACAAAAATGTGGATCAATTCCCCTTATGTCGGATATTTTCCATGCTAAGGCTTTCTTGTGTTTCTTAAGGACTTGAATAAGTTGCTCCTTCTCATCCTCTTTCAATTCCTTAGCAATAATCATCGGTAATTGGTCTTTTCCTTCTAAGAAAGCATATTCTAAGTGGGATGGAAGTTCCTTAAGTTCAATGGGAGGTGGACTCTCTATGGAAGGTTTTACTATGGAAGGTTCCTCAATGGTAATCTCTTGTGGAATAGGAGAAGGAATAGGGTCCTCATTGAGCAACTTTTGGATTGTAAGAGTATCTTCTTCCCAATTAATGGGAGAATCATCATCACCAAGAAAGTTGGACTCAAATTCCTCCAAGAGGAAATCACTCTCTCCAAAAGGTGTTAAAGAGGGAGCAATTGAGGCCACGGTTTCAACATGTGGAATCTCATCACTAGCATTCTTACAAGCATCATGAAAGTGTTCATTACACACTTCATCTAGCACATCCACAATGTTAATAGTCTCACAAGGTCTAGACTCCTTAATCTCGTTTCTATCACAAACTTTCCCTAACTTAAACACCACTTTCTCATCCTCTACTCTCATAATTAATTCCCCTTCCGCCACATCTATCAAGGTACGACCCGTTCTCAAAAACGGTCTACCAACAATCAAAGGCACTCTAGGATCCATATCATAATCGACCACTACAAAGTCGGCCGGAAAGGTAAATTTATCCACACCTACAAACACATCTTCCGCTATACCTACGGGGTGAGCTATGGTACGGTTGGCTAGTTCAAGAGTCATCCTAGTGGGAGTGAGCTCGGGAAGAGATAGTTGTTTCCAAACCGATAAAGGCATGAGATTTATGCTTGCCCCTAAATCCGCCAAAGCCATGCAATTTTCAACACCGGGAAAATTACAAGGTATCAAGAAGCGCCCCGGATCTCCAAGTTTTGTTGGTAAGGTTTTAAGTAACACCACGGAACAATTTTCATTAAGTGATGTATTGGGCAAATCAACCAATTTTTCTTTGTTTGAGAGCAAATCCTTGAACATCTTAGCAAACTTTGGCATATAAGCAAGAGCTTCTGCAAAGGATATGTTGATATTGAGTTGCTTGAACATCCTTAAGAAATTGGAGACTTGTATGTCATCTTTGTTCTTTAACTTGTCCTTTTTCAACCTTGAAGGGTATGGAAGTGTAGGTTTTGGTGTAGGTGGAATAGGTGTTGTGGTGGAAGATTTGTCTTTGTTAGCCTCTTCATTGGGAAGTGTGGAAGGTAAAGGAGAAGTATGAGGTGGTTGAGGAGGTGTGTTTGAGTGAATAGGAGCATTTTGAGGAGGTGGAGTAGAAGTAGAAGGCTTGTCACAAGTAGGAGCACAAGTGGGTTGAACAAGAGTAGGTTTAGGAGGTGAAGGATCCTTTGTTGTTGTACCACTCCTTGTTGTAATAGCATTGACATTAGCCCTAGGGTTTGTTTGTGTGTTGGAAGGTAAAGCCCCTTGTGGTCTTTGAGTTACCGCCACTAAAACCCTATTGATTTGTTCCTCCATTGTACGTTTCACTTGGTCATTCATTCTCTTCTCAATTTCACGCATTTTCTTGTCAACATACTCTTGAGTCTCTTGCATCCCATATCCTTGAGTTGGATTTTGAGGGTAAGCTTGATTTGGTATTGGAGCATATGCTTGATTGGGAATAAATGGAAGTGGTTGATTAAGTCCTTGTTGTGGTGGATAAAAGGTATTAGCTTGAGGTTGAAATTGATTGGGTGCCTTGTAATTATTTCCTTGGTATGGTTGTCTTTGCCCTTGATTCCTTGCTAAAATTTGAGGAGGATTTTGTGGAATTTGGGTGGGTGGTTGGGGTGGGAAGCCGGGTGGAGTAAGGTAATTTTGGGATTTGTAAGAAAGGTTATTTGGATTGATGTTAGGCTTGAAGTGTTCACGGTGTTCCTCTTGATAAGCATAGCATTCCCCTTGATACCCTTGCACCTTGTCACATTGTTCATAAGAATGGGGGCCTCCACAAGTAACACAAGAAATGGTGATGGCATTCACATTGTTTGAGGAATTGTTCAATGACAAGTTCTTAAAAGTTTGAAGCATTTCTTGTTGACTTGCAAATTCCTCTCACTTTCTCTATCCATCCTTTGCAAAATGGCTTCTTGAAACTTGAGGAGTTGGTTGTCACAAGGGATTTGAGAAGTGTTTTGGATCACATGAACCTTTTCTTCAAATGGATAGTTTGTTTGAACCATTGCCTTAGTCTCAATAATGTTCAAAGCCTCGTGGTATGTCTTGAAAAGAATACTTCCTCCCGCGGAAGCATTTAGTGAATCTTGGTGGTGAGGTTTAAGGCCATTATAGAAGGTATTGATTTGGCTTAGATCATCCATTCCATGGTTAGGGCATCGCCTCAACAACTCACTATACTCTTCCCAAGCATCACCAAAGGATTGACTAGGTTTTTGTGTAAAGCCCATAATCAAATTCCTCAAAACCATAGTCTTTTGTGGAGGAAAGAATTTGTTCAAAAACTTAGTGGTAAAATCATCCCATGTGGTGATACTATCGGGTGGTTGGGTGTCTAACCAATGCTTAGCACTCCCATCTAAGGAAAATGACACTAACATCAATCTAATGACCTCAGGTGGAACCCCATTATGCTTAATGGTATTGCAAAGTGAAAGGAATCTCTTAAGGTGAGCATGGGGATCCTCATTTTGTTTTCCAAAGAAAGGTGATGAAGAAACCATATTGATCATAGATGTATGTAGCTCAAATGTGTTAGCGGGAAAGTCGGGAATCTTAATGGCACTAACATATCCATGAATGTTGGATTGCATACGTTCATACAAAGTACGATTATCAATAGCCATGGCTTCTTGTGGTGGTGACAAAGCACGATTCTCGTGATCGGCTTGGTGGACGGTGGTGGTCTTACTCTTTCTCTTTTTCTTCCTTTTCGGAGGAAGAGGTTGTACACCAATCGGTATTTGTGCACGCTCGCGAGTGAGCATGCAACTCAATACGAGGAATGAGAGAGAAGCTCTCGTGTGACTTTGAAGAGAAATGGATTATCCTCTTCGAGTTTCAATATTAAATATCCACAAGAAAGTAACAATATATGTATTTACTACTTTGGGTGCAAGACCCTCAATGAAGCCTTCCTTCTTAGAATACTCCCAAGTGAACGGGGGGTTAGGTGGCGCGAAGCACTTAAGTACCTATTGACCCTTAGATGGCATTTTATAGCACATCGCCTTTCTATTCACTTAAATGTTCGTATTCTTCGAATTGTTGCTTATCGAGAGTATTTATCTATTCTTGCTTTATTTTGTTTGATCGATACGCGTGTCAAGGACCGGGACGCCCCTCAACACGGTGTATTGCCTCGGCAATACTTATGGAAGATATGTAGATTGATTGTTCTTATACGTATACGTATTTACTTATAATAATATATGGAAAATATTTTTGTATTTATGAGTTTTTTAAAGGAAAATACTATATGTACATAAAAACCGAGAGAATCCAATAATATATATTTTTGGGTGCAATCTCTTAGGAAAAAGATTGCTTTTTGGATTTTTTAATTTTTTTGGTCAATTCTTTAGGAAAAGAATTGTTTTGTTAATTTTTAGTTTTTATATATTTTTATATTTTTGATTTTTTATTTGTTTTTGATTTATGATACGTAAAAATAACGTTCACAAAGTGAACGGGTCCCAAAAGCCAATGAAAACCGTCAATCGATAGTCTCTCGTGTAGTCAAAGAACCGGCAGCGGCGCCATTTGAAATGTAGTATAATGCAAGTTCGTTTTCTCAGTTCTTAACCAATAGAAAGTCCAATCAATATCAGATTTATTATTGTTCTTGGTTGTTCAAGCTTGCTTGGTAATCTATTGCTAATTCAAACAACACTATTTAAAAATGAAAAATATAAACCTACTTATACGTAAAACAAGTTGCAAATACCAAGATTTTATTCAAACAAAATTAAAATTGCAAAATATAAAACTAAGAGGACTGAAAATGTAAATTCTAGGAAAATTAAATGCTTGAAAATTAAATTCTAACAACTTTAGGGACTAAAAATGCAAATCTGTTAACTATGAGGATCAACAATGCAAAATTTATAACAAACTTAACCAAAAATGTAACTAACCAACAAGTTGCTAACTGAAATATAACAAACTTCAAAGTCCAGGGACTAAATCTATGCAAACCCTAAAAACTAGAAAGATTAGCCAAAGATAAACACTTATTGAAAAGAAAGGACTAAAATGCAATTAAACTAAATTTTTAACTAAAAACGGGACAAAAGCAAGATTAAGCTCGTTTGAGCTTATTACTCAACCAAATCAGCTGAAACAACTTGCAAAACTCTTAAAATCCAATTTAAGCTATGTGTGTCTGAGGAATCTAGCTAAAAGTCAAAAATAAGCAATTGAGTGCTTATTAATAAGCACAAAATAAGCTACAGCTTATTCCAAACAGTCACAACTTGGTTTTTGTGATGAAACTGATTAAACACTTGATTTAAAGAAGGGGAAATCAAACTAGAACCATTTTCATCCAGAAATGAATGAGAAATCTGAAATAAGCTCTTTTGAGCTTATGTTGACCAAGTTTGACCAACTTTTTGCAAAAAGCTCAAAACTTCAAAACTTATTATTCAACACTTTCTAACTAGAATTGTGAAAGAAAATAACAACTTTTGTGAAGTGGAATTGGAGAATCAAGAAAACAGTCACTAGCTTATATCAGAGAATGAGATATGCTCAGTCCTTGACCAAAAAGCTTATTTCTAGCTTAATTCCTAAAACTGTAGAATTTCCTTTTAGAAACTAGAAGTTTATGATGTAAGCTAAGTCTGGAAACAAGTTTGAGAAAATTTCATCAAAGATTGAATGAGAAATTAGCAATTGAAAATGGTAAGTTTTAAAGAACAAAGCTGAAATAAGGATGACCCAAACTATTTTTAAACCAATTGCCTGTTTGACTATTATTTTGACTTGCAAATGACTTAAAACTACTTGTTAACACCTAATGACTAGAAATGAACTCTTAAGCACAAATTTCTAATACTTGAAAACTGATTAAAAGTTATTCCCAAACACTCCTTTATCTGTTATGATCAAGATTTTACAAAGGCTTTTTAAGTACTGGTTTGAACTGAAACAAAAGCTATAACAGACTTGTTTCAATGGACAAAATGAAAGCTATTAAAACTGAAATCAAGCAATTACCAAGGCTAAAACAGTAAGTAAGCTATAAGGCTAAAAAGTGACTGAAATAATGCAGAAACTACAACTCAGAACACAAGAATGCAAGATTAATGCTACAAATGAACTAAGATCAATTAAACTTCAACTACAAGCAATTATATCATACAGCCATCAAGATTAACTATGAAAATGAGCATGGCAGTTGACTGTTTAGAGGAACATAAAACAAGAGCTATGGAACCTATTGTAGAAATCCTTTGGGAAGAAGAGGAGCGCTGAGCTCTCTTGCCCTAGTGATAACCACCACCTATCACTAGTATTCAACAAAAATCAGCCATCAAACAGCTACAATCCATCTGGAATCAATCAAACTGCATTGAAATCTCCAAAAGAACTAGAAATGAACAAATTCTGATCAAACAGCTTCTAATCTTCACAAATGTTAGTTATGATCAATGCTTGATCATAACAAACATCAAACAGCAACAAGAACACTCAACAGCAACAAGATCAAACTGGAATTTGAATAACAGAATTTGGCGGGAAAAAGGAAATTTGAATTTTATTGAATGAATTCAGTTATAAAGGTTGTTACAAGCTACTAACTAACTAACTGACTCAAGAGTTTGTCAGACTCTTGAGTAGTTAGGGTAAAAGTGAGAGAAAAAGGAAAGGGAAATTGAACTATGTGTTTTTACAATTTTTAAGCTACACTCAAAAATGAAGACTAGTCTAGGTATTTATAGGCAAGAATTGAGAGTTTGTTGGAGTTGGTGACGTGTCAGAACCAGTAATAACTTGCCACGTGGAAAAATTCTGCATTTGGCACTTGAAGGTGATGAACACTGAATTGGGGATTCTTGATTTAATGGATGATTTGTTAATTGGATTGCACCATTGAATTCCTCTCTTCAAAACGAGCAAGTTTGGTGTTTTGATCTTCTCATGAAACGGCTTCAATCTCAATCCCGATTCTGGAAATTTTCTTTGTGAAGAAGATGACACGTGTCATCTTTTTATTGGTTGAGGAAGAGAGTTGTGGATTGAACTGTTGAGATTTGGTGTATTAAATGAAAGGCGGCAGTAGTGGGTGACGTGGTGATCCATGTTTATTATTTTCTTGCTTCTGATTGGTTTAGAGCTAAAGCACTTGGATCATGTCTTGTATATTTTCCAAACTTGGCAAAACAAGCCCCTTGACTTGGCAGATTCTTGTTTCAAGCTAGGATCTTCATTCCTTTGACATTTTTGGTCCTTTAACTTCCATAATTTGTACAAAATGGCCCTTTAACTGAGTTGACTTGATAGTTGACCAGGTTTGACTTGAATCTTGACTTTTCATAATTTGCACTTTAAGTCCTTCAACTTTCATAAATTGTCAAGATAGGTCCTTGAACTTCAAAGTCTTGTCACTTTTGATCCTCTTTTGTCTTTTTCATCCTTTTGAGCTTGGTTTGACTTTTTTTGCTTGAAATTGTATCCTTTTACCTACATAAGATCACACAAACACAACATACCACATAACACTGCTTTTTACAAGATAAATGGGTATTTTGCTTCATGTTTTAGGGTTATTTGTTGATAAAAGGATATGAGTTTAAGCTCATATCAGACCCGATGAATGATTATATGACCCGATGTATGAAATGAAATGGATTATTAAAGTTAGGTTATGTCAATAAAAGTCCCATTAGCATGAATTGTGAACTACCGGGATTTGGTAGACGCTTATGCGTATAATAGTACTATTTGGGGACGATCACCCCAGTTCGCGCCTTGACGGTTGATCCCCGTCGTGCCACATTGATTGGTAGCGAATTTATGTATGAGAAGATTTCCATAGCGTGATTATTGTGAGGACACGCTAACTTAGATGGGCAAATTGAGTATCGGGTTAGCTACCCGTTGTTTGTTTTAGTAAGGTACCAATGTCATGCGGCTTATAATAATTCAAATAACGAAATACTGCTACACGCACTAAATTACGATATATTGCCTCACTAGCAATACGGGGTCTTACTATTGATATTATGTCCGTGTTTTGTTTTTTCATAACCATATTCATATAACGGTTTTTATTTCTATACAACATTATAAAACGTATTGTATGATGTTTTTACGACATTAGTTCGTTTAATGGTTTTGAAGGCGAAAGCCTATATTATGATTTTGATAAGGATTTGTATAAAATGAATTTGGTTATTTTATGGCCTATTACAACGATTTGTACAAAATGATTTTCGGTAATAATTTTATACCGATATTATATTGACGGATTTTATTAAACTCTATGAATTCACTCGGCGTTGTCGCTGACCTTTTCTTTTAACATGTTTTATCTCAGGTACTTGAAGGTAATTCTCGGGAAGACAACAAGAATTCATGGCCCGCACTTAAATAATAATTTCCATTCAAATGCTTTGTAAAACCTGTATAAAATACAATGACTTGGGACCTATGTAAATTTGATATTTATGAATGGAAATGCTTTACTATTAAACGACGTGATTTTTAAGCGTTGTCTATGATGTGAGTAATGTGCTATCCCGTAACACCAATGAGTTTTCCGATGTACTGAGTTGTATAAATTTGGGGGTGTTACAGTTTGGTATCAGAGCTCTCGTTATAGAGAACGAAAGATTTTTAAAACCAAGGTTTTGAATAAAACATTTCAAAATCTTTTAACTATAAACATTTTTCACAAAATGTCTAAAAATCTTTGACTATAATGGTGCCGAAGAATTCCCGAATTACCGACAAGGCCAGACTGAAAAGTGTTATTTTAATATATATATATATATATATATAACTTGGATTATATATATATATATATATATATATATATATATATATATATATATATATATATATATATATATATATATATATATATATATATATATATATATATATATATATATATATATATATATATATATATATATATATATATATATATATATATATATATATATATATGTTGTAATTTGATTACATGATTGTTTGATGATTATTTTTATATTTATACGAGGTATTTATTCGACGTAGATTGTCACAAGAAACCCTAACTCCCCTAGTAAATTAATCGAAGCTATTCCCGTAGGAATTCTAGCTATTCCAGATCTAAATCAAGTTTTGGATATTTATGATCCCAAAAAAATGGTTGATATTCGTTAGAATGTTGATAGTAGTTGATTATGATCTTGAAGAAGAATTGGCAAGATTAAATCGGATATCGATGTCATGACGATCTTTCCTTATAGATTGGAGTTTGACAAAACGTTACCACCTAGAAAGATGTCATATGATTCGTTGTCATCTAATTCTTAAATTGAAATCGAAAGGGTGAATGTTGCACTTGAGGCTGTCATTGGAACCTTTACCCAAAAGCCTCATGCCACTAGTACCTTTCCGAGAAGTCTAATTGAAAGTGCGAGTCGTTTCATACTAGTGACTCATTTGATAATTGTTGTTGTAAGAGCTATAGGATTGGAAATTAAGTGTTGATCGTATTGAGCTTTTATTGCCCTTTTAAGGTTTAAAAATAAAGTTGAAGTATTGGAAAATTAGGTAGTATATCGAATTGAGTATAAAATTGGTTGAAATTTGAATAAAGTAAAAATTAACTTGTATGGAATAAGAAATTTTTAAGAGGAAGTTGTTGAGTCCTGTGATTGAATTATAAGGTTTTAAATGATTGTAGGTTCGTGTTAAGGGTTGTTCCTAGACCATTGTCCACTGACGAGGATACCAAGTGTCCAATAAATAAATTGAATAAATCTTCTTCTAAATTGGGACCGATAGATCTTCCGGGACAGGTGGGACACCTAATGACTCTTGGAGATTAGTATTCATTGTGGTATCTTTTAAAAATAGTCCCTAACCTAACTGAGACATCAGTTGGTAGGATGAGTTCTTAGAATTGTATGACATAGTAACACGTAATGTGTTACGGTACAGTTTTGACTTGTTTGTGATTAATGAAAGGACTACCTTTTATTGCTAAATTCTACATGTATCGATGTTATCTATCTTTTCTTGCTTCATCCTAATGTTCGCATTAGTGATGCAACCATTGAACAAGTACTCATCTTGATTTGAGTTACGTTGTGGATTATTCTTTTTGAGTGCCATCGAGGTCATGAACCTCATGATTATTTGGATAAGCTCATTTCCTATTATATTATAGTTAGTTCTTGGTGAACAACTTTTCATCGCTCCTTTGCAGATCACTCATTTTTTTATAAGATAAAACAGTATCCATTGAGAAAAATTGAATTATCATTACCATATGGATTATATAAAGTGAGACTTATAAATAATCGTTATCGAAATGAAGTTGTTTATAAAACACCTTGGAAAACTTAATTGTTTTCATAACAAAGAAAATATTTGTAAATTTATTTTTGATTCTTATTTAAGAATAAAGCATGAAAATGTTTTTATTATAAACATGATGATAAAATTTTGACGAACTAAGTATTGCATCGTTAATCTTAAAATTGTATATATTGCGCGCCTACATACAATTTGGAATGGACCATGCAAGGCTGATTAGTAGTCACCATAAAACTAATGAATAAACACTACATTTTCTTTGAAGATTGTGAAAGATTAAATTTTATGAGATCTGCAAGAAGTGAAAAATAGGGACATAGTGTTATGGACACCTACATATGTGCCTGTAGCATCTATTCTTCTGAGTCGAATTTACTCATCTGTGGAAATTGTCTTATTTGACAATTGACAATTCTTTCTTGTCCAATTCTCCTGTAGTGAGATTCTTTGGAAAAGTATACGATTACCGAGTGTTGATACCCGACTGGATGTATCGACGTTCCGATCATTTCTTTTGATTAGATTTCATTTGAATGACCTGGGTAACGATCCGATGAGCTTTCGAATGCGTACTCGAATTATGAAAACATGGGATATACTCATATTCGTTAATGTTTTCGTCTATATCTGATTTGAAATTCTCTCGCATAGATTATGCGTTAACCTTACTCTTTAAAAGGTTAGTTATGTCTCCTGATATCCTTGAATTTGTAAAGGATCATGAATTATTATTAGTCTTTTGAAGAGATCACATCTTATCAATGGTAACAAAACTGGAAAGTTGATAGTGCCAGTAGAATGGATTGATTGATTATGACATGACGACATTGTCTTAATTGATGGGAACTCGAATAGAATTCCCCTAAATAATAAGATGTTGATTATCAAAAGTGATCTAAATAATTCTTGATGGATGACCATATCCTGCATTTAGACTTAAAATTATACCGTGAATGGTTGTGAATTAGTCATAGATATTATAATCTAGAAACAACTTAAAAGTGAATGTATTAAAAGATGTTTCCGTTATCTGAAACTTTAGGAGGTATTTGTTGATGAATTACCTAGACTTTCGCCATTAAGGCAAGTTGAATTTGGTATTGATTATATTCTCGATGCTGCACCTGTGGCTTGTGCACTGTACGTCAGCACCATCTGAATTAAAAGAATTACCGTACAACTGAGAGAGTTGTCGGAGAAAACTTTTATTATACCAAGCTTGTCATTATGAAGAGCTATGGTGTTATTATTTCTTATATTTATTGATTACCATGAACTAGGTAAATTGACGATTAAAAATCTATATCCACTACCCAAGATGATAGATTTGTTCGATCATTTACAAGGTTCTAGCGTATGTTTTAAAGATTTGATCCATGGCATAGTTATCATCAATTTCGCGTCCGCGAAAAAGATTATCTATTCCAATCACTACATCCATAACTTGTAATGAACATTATAAGTTTCACGTGATATCGTTTGGAATGACAATGCACATGTAGTATTCATAAATTTGGTGAATCACGTGTGTAGGCTGTAATTTGATAAATTCATGCTTGTGATCATTAAGGACCATTTGTTTATTTATAAGAATAAGAATGAGTTAATAAGTATTTGTAGAATGCCCTGAGTCGGCCGAATAGTGAAAACTTATACCTTGAATATTTAACATGTGACTAAAGACTTAATCCTTTACATTAATTGACCTTGTGATTTACAAGATAACGGGACCTATATTGACTTTTCAAAAATTTAGAGCCCTTTTAAGACTTTGGGTTTTACCAAAAAGAAAGTGCAAATGTGTTTTGACAAACGTTTTATCAAAAAGAACTTTTGAGGGATTATTTCCTTATACCCAGAACATTTAACTAAACTCCTGTTTAGGGGTAAATGTTCGTGTATACCTCAAGACAACCTAAGAGGGATTGAGGAAACCATTTAAACCGTGAATTGAAATTTGAAACGACACTTTTTGCTTTTCAACTAAGAAAATTTTGACCAAAGTATAACCAAAGATTTATCAAATAATTAAGAATCTTATTAATTATTTTCAATAAATCAACCAAAAATCGTGTTAACTAAATTCAAATTTATTTTGAACATTCCTTTTATATAATTGGTCGAACTAAGAAAATTTAAATTTTTACGTTACGTTTCATAAAAATTAAATATTTATTGTTTAATTACTTGTAATAATTATCGACGCTTTAGACGCCGGACTGAGCAAAACAGATAAAAATAATAGTTGAGACGAAACTAAAACTTAGAAAATATGAAGAAAGAATTTATGGGTAAATTGTAGACATGATAATTATTTCATCAGGAAAGATGAATGTAAATGCTGACGCATTATATAGAAAGGATAATATAGATAATAAAAAGGGGTTCGCGGCTAATATGAATCCTTAGAATTGAGAAGCAAATGGCGTTAAATGTATAAAAGGTCACTTATGGTTGCCTAAATATGGAGGTTTGTGAGATATAGTTATGTTGGAATCTTGTAAGTATAAGCATTCTATTCCTGCCATTTCTGATTAAGCGTATCTTATCTGAAGAAGTTGTATTGATGGAAAATTATGAAGGCAGGCATCGCCTCATACATTAGTAAACGTCTAGCTATTGCAAAGGTCATCATCTGAATTTGATTCGATTTGGGTCATCGTCGACAGACTGACCAAATCTGCTAATATCATTCCTGTTAATGATAGATTCTTGATGAAGAAATTGACTCTTTTGTATTTAAAGGAGTTGTGTAAACATGGTGTGCCTGTATCGATCATCTCTATCAAGATCCTCGCTTCGCATCGAATTTCTAGAGATTTGCTCAGAAGTCATTGAGAACGAATCTTGATGAGAGTACTGTGTACCACCCCAATCGAAGGGACGAGGTAAAGTAACGATACAAAATACTATAAGTGATGTTTTATGATTGAATGATTGACCTTTGGTAATGAACCGTATAATCGTTTTCCTTTGGAGAGATTATCATTGATAATTATCGTACTAGGATCGAGATCGAATCTTGTTAGAATCTAAATATGAGAGCATCTGTAAGCAGGAGTTGGGATGAAGACATCCGACATACACCCATTGTGAGTTGGACATGTCTTTTAGGTTTAAGGTTGCCTATGATGACAAACCTAACCTTACAAAATACCCGACCCGCGAGACCTGAAATGATTATTGAAAGATTATAGACTGCTGGTAGTGGGCCGGAGGTTATGTGAATATGAAATGTAGATCTTGAAGTGCCAGATGGGTAGCAAAGTTATGCCAAAAATTTTAACCATGGAAAAATGAATTGATGATCTGAAAGATCATGGGATATAAGTCCCCATTGTATGGGACCATTGAGATGATGTAAAAAGTTGGTTTGAAAGGCATGTAAGCTGGATCTACCCTAGGACTTCAAGAGTTGCGTGAATTATGTATCGTATATCGAAATTGATAAAATGCCTATCAAGTGAAAATCTGACTATTCCTTAATGAAGTTTAGATCGGCGAAAAGTTGCATTCATCAGAAACCCGTGAACATCATGGATAGAGAAAGTAAGTCAAAATTAAGCCTGATCTTATTTCCGTAGTTAAGTTTGATGAAACTCGCGTATTGTAATGAATTACACTTGTGAGAAAAGACCGAATGTGGAGGAAATACCCACATGGCTTTAACTCTATAAGAAGCGAGTAGTAAGGTAAGATGATCTTTGAGGACAAAGATCCTGTTTAGGGGTAAATGCTGTGACAATCCGTCAATTTATGGTTGATATTTTATTCTCAAGTATTATTTAAAAACATTATTTTAATGTTATATTATGAACTCACTTATTTTTGGGAAGAAATTTGGATTTACGTCTTGAAGTAGCATCGACTACGTCTAAACCAGAGGATTCTACGTTACGTGCTTACGTTTACATACACCATTTTTGGTGACAGTCCGACATTTCAGAAAATAAATTTATCCGTGAATATTATTTTGGGATTTTAAATTTGAGTTAGTCATAAACTCATAAATTTACGAGAAGAGATTAGGACTTACGATTTTAATTTAACGTCCTTTACGACTAGACCAGAAACCTTAGGATTACGTATTTACGTTTTCGAACTCCGTTTTTAATGAGACAATTTTTATTAGATTCGTTTTGTGCCATTGATTCATAATTTATAAAAACCTTTTTCGTAAAACGAGCCGAGGGAACACAAATCGATGAAACTAGAATCGAGGAATACCCGTAAATTAGCGGGATGGGACAAAACTAGTTTATCCCACCCCACTACAAAAGGACGGCCCAAAGGAGGACACCACATCAAAGATGTGGCATCCTTACACCAACTTAGCTAACACTTGTAACATTAGCTTCACTTTGAAGCTATTCTTCCCACAAAACCACTAGCTAAACTATTCCTTCCATTTCATACATGCAAAACAACTCTCAAACTCTCTCACCCTCTCTATACTTGCCGTCCCATATCATCACACAACACCCCATTCATACAAAATTTTAACCACAAACATTTGTTATAATTAACATATGTTAATCTCCATTCAAAGTGATGAAGATTGGTGCAAGTTTTAACATCTAAAAAGGAGTTTTCAAAGGAGTCAAGGGATGATTATCATCAAGGTGTTCATGTAGATGGGTGGTCTTGAAGATGGTCTTGGTTTATCACAATTTTCTCCATCAAAATCCATGTCTTAATCACAACCTACATCATCTTGGTGGTATAAAGATTGTTCTTCGCATCCTCTTGTTATTTTGATTATGTAATCATGTATTTTCTTTCTTATTGTATATGTATACGATGAATATATGATGATAAAAATGTTGTGTGGGGATCAAGTGGTGATAAACATGAGAAAAAAGATGAAAAACTATATGTAAAAGTGGTTAATCTTGCTTAAATTAGTAGGCTGTATAAAACAGTAAATAACCAAATGATGAACTGATAAAATGGTATAGATGAATTGATATACAGTAATCTATGAGTCTCGTGCACATGTGAGAGTTGGCCATACAATGGAATCATTATAATGAGTGAGATATGATCAAAACAAGTTTAGAGTGCAAATCTGCATAGACTGTTTTGGATGATTTTTATAAAATAATTAGAGGCTGATTCAACAGTAGCCATAGCAGATTAAATGGAGCACATATCATGTAGTTTATGCCATAAAAATTTGGGCTTCTATCTCCATATAGAACTCTAGATATGGCTGTTTTGATGAACATGAAAGTAAAAATCAGATTTTGGGAAATTAAAGTATAATAGTATTATATAAGCACTCAAATAAAAATAGTAGAAAATGTGAATTAAAACCCACTAACTTATATAATACATTTATATAAATATGTATAAGGATAAATAAATGGACATTTTATAAAAATGGTAGTTTGATAAGTTTTATAAGTTATAAAACTATAAACATGATTTTTACGACTTTTTCGGTTATTACCGTAAAAATAACGTTTTTTGCCAATTAAAACTTAGACGATCAAACCCGTCTAGTGTAAACTTTTTAAAATTCATATACTGATGCATAAGTACCTAATACAAGTAAAAACCGATAAAACCCGAACTATATGACATACGGACATTGACGAGCTAAGTTAGCATATTTGGACTAATGATTTAACCAAATAAGTTAAACACTTATAAAAATTACTTATTCGGCTTAACCCATTTGGGCCCAGCATGTAAAGTATAAATAACTGATAATACAAGTATAAAATGGATTAATACAAGTTAAAGAACTTATAATAGGCTTATTGGGCCTAACACGTGTAAATAAGTAAAACTAGTAAACTAGTATAAAAGTTACCAATACATAATACTAAAATGAGTAAATAAGAATGTATAAACCCACTTGATCATCATATATATGAAATCATCATATGTATACATAATTGTTATTTTTATAAAGTCATTGGACAAAAGTCTAAGAAGAGTATTAATTGTCTAGGTTTCCGTGATTGAAGCACGTACCGTACATCCGAATTGCCGATAACCCGCTTTCCTACATCAACGTGAGTTCATAGCCTCACACTCTTTTAAATGTTTTTATGAAATGTTTTATAAACCCGAAAGGGAGATAACATGTTAGTTTTGATAAAATAGGACACCATTTGTCCTGATTATTTGTTTATTGATTTGGACCCGAATGATTGTATGACCCGATGAATGATTATATGACCCGATGTATGAAATGAAATGGATTATTAAAGTTAGGTTATGTCACTAAAAGTCCCATTAGCATGAATTGTGAACTACCGGGATTTGGTAGACGCTTTTGCATATAATAGTACTATTTGGGGACGATCACCCCAGTTCGCGCCTTGACGGTTGATCCCCGTCGTGCCACATTGATTGGTAAGCGAATTTATATATGAGAAGATTTCCATAGCGTGATTATTGTGACGACACGCTAACTTAGATGGGCAAATTGAGTATCGGGTTAGCTACCCGTTGTTTGTTGTAGTAAGGTAACAATGTCATGCGGCTTATAATAATCCAAATAACGAAATACTGCTATACGCACTAAATTACGATATATTGCCTGACTAGTAGTACGGGGTCTTACTATTGATATTATGTTCGTGTTTTGGTTTTTCATAACGATATTCATATAACGGTTTTTATTTCTATACAACGTTATAAAACGTATTGTATGATGTTTTTACGACATTAGTTCGTATAATGGTTTTGAAGGCGAAAGCCTATATTATGATTTTGATAAGGATTTGTATAAAATGACTTTGGTTATTTTATGGAATATTACAACGATTTGTACAAAATGATTTTCGGTAATAATTTTATACCGATATTATATTGACGGATTTAATTAAACTCTATGAATTCACTCGGCGTTATCGCTGACCTTTTCTTTTAACATGTTTTATCTCAGGTACTTGAAGGTAATTCTCGGGAAGACAACAAGAATTCATGGCCCGCACTTAAATAATAATTTCCATTCAAATACTTTGTAAAACCTGTATAAAATACAATGACTTGAGACCTATGTAAATTTGATATTTATGAATGGAAATGCTTTACTATTAAACGACGTGA
Organism: Glebionis coronaria; assembly: GCA_025667525.1. Classification (NCBI taxonomy): domain Eukaryota; kingdom Viridiplantae; phylum Streptophyta; class Magnoliopsida; order Asterales; family Asteraceae; genus Glebionis; species Glebionis coronaria. The sequence goes on along the minus strand of CM046875.1, from coordinate 435,031,731 downwards.
TTTTTAAGTGTTGTCCATGATGTGAGTAATGTGCTATCCCGTAACACCAACGAGTCTTCCGCTGTACTGAGTTGTATAAATTTGGGGGTGTTACAAAAGGTGTATGACGGAAATATTTCATGATATGATAGAGCACACCATGGAAGTGTTTATGGATTATTTCTCAGTGTTTGGAGATTCATTCACTTCTTGTCTCTCCCATTTAGAATGTATGCTTAAAAGGTGTGAAGAAACTCGCCTTGTTCTAAATTAGGAGAAATGCCATTTCATGGTTAAAGAAGGAATCGTTTTGGGACATAAGATTTCTAAGAAAGGACTAGAAGTGGATCGTGCTAAGGTCGATGTTATTGCCAAACTTCCCCCACCAACTACGGTGAAAGGACTTAGGATCTTTTTGGGACATGCGGGTTTCTATAGACGTTTTATACAAGACTTTTCTAAGATAGCTAGACCCATGACCCACCTCTTAGAAAAAGATTTTTAAGAAAGGAGTAGAAGTGGATCGTGCTAAAGTCGATGTTATTGCCAAACTTTCCTCATCAACTACGATGAAAGGAGTTAGGAGCTTTTTGGGAGATGAGGGTTTCTATAGACGTTTTATACAAGACTTTTCTAAGATAGCTAGACCCATGACCCACCTCTTAGAAAAAGAGGCTCCTTTCATATTCACACAAGAGTGTTTAGAATCTTTTGATATCCTTAAGGAAAAATTAACTAAGGCTCTAGTTTTGGTTTCACCAAATTGGGATTTGCCTTTTGAGCTCATGTGTGATGCTAGTGATTATGCCGTGGGTGCCGTATTGGGACAAAGGATAAATAAACACTTTCAACCTATACAATATTCTAGTAAGACAATGACGGGTGCTCAATTGCATTACACTACCACGAAAAAAGAATTTTTAGCCATTGTATATGCTTTTGAGAAATTTCGCCCCTATCTTGTTCTTTCGAAGACCGTAGTGTATACGGACCATTCTGATCTCAAATATCTTATGAAAAAGCAAGATGCTAATCCTAGATTGTTAAGATGGGTTTTGTTGCTTCAAGAGTTCTCTATCGAGACTCGTGATAAAAAGGGGGCCGAGAATTTAGCCGCGGATCATTTGAGTAGACTTGATCATCCTTTTCAAGGAGAATTACCTCATAAGGAAATAAATGAATCTTTTCCACTTGAGGAACTCATTTATATCTCTTCACAAGAGGATGCCACCCCTTGGTTTGCGGATATCGAAAACTATCTTGTGGGGGATGTGCTAATTGAGGGTCTTACTCCCAACAAAAGAAGAAGTTTCTCAAAGAAGCTGACTACTACTTTAGGGATGACACTTACTGTAAACCCCGTAAAAATAAGATCATAATTTAATTTTATTTTTTGAGTATTTTTTATGTAAATGATAACGTTAATTATTATGACGTTTGACGGTTTAAGTTGAAACCAATATTGAACGTTTTATTTTTATGCTCTGACGAGTAACGAGGACTACTTGTGAAGATTTACGAAACTTGTTATTTATTTTCGATAATTTAACGAAGATCGTATTAGCTAAATTCAAATTTATTTTCAATATTTTCTTTTAGTTTATGAACTGAGAAATTTAAAATTTTTATGTTTACGTTTCATAAATTAAATAAGTATTATTTAATTACTTGTAGTATCTTTCGATGTTTTAAAGACGGACTAGGCGAAAATAATAAAAATAATAGTTGAAACAATTCAAAACTAAAACTCTGAAAATATATAAAGAAATATTATTTTTCATTATATCTTAAAACGTTGCTAATAACGTGAGTATTAGAGTTTATGTTTTTTTTTTATGGTGAAATCTAACAGAAATAGCTAGAAATGATTAATTGGGCATTTAAATAAATAATAGAAAATGTTTTCCAAAACGCGACGAAGTAAGGACTCATTTTTATTGGAAAAAAAATTTTAAAAACGATGGCACAAGTCTCGTGTCTTGAATCGTCCGTTAAGTCGTCCAAACGAGCCTAGAACGCTTATTGTACAAAACTAAACAAAACACTTACAAAATATACCCTAAACTATTAACTAGTTGCATTTTGTTTTATATGATTTTGGTATAAAAGGAAAAATACACTCATTTCTTTCATTTTACTCAAAGCAAAAACACACACATATTACAAAAAGCTCTCAAGCTTTCATCAATGGCTTCCACCGGAAAACTTTTTCGACAGTGTTTTTTCGGCGACCTCCATATTTTCCGGCGACCTTCATTTTTTCCGGCCAAGACAAAAAATGCTCCAAAACTCCAGATCTATCCATGCATGGTAGTTACATCAAGTGAAACTTGTAGATCTAGTATGGATCTATTCATGCATGGTGGTCACATCAAGTGTTGACAAGATCTTGGATGGTTGCTTGCATGCATCACTCACTATTACCACGACTTTGATAAGCCTCGTAAGATCTACATCTCGTTCTTATTTATTATTCCTTTTATTTTTCTTGATCTTTTATATATATTCCGCATATATATATATATATATATATATATATATATATATATATATATATATATATATATATATATATATATATATATATATATATATATATATATATATATATATATATATATATATATATATATATATATATATATATATATATATATATATATATATATATATATATATATATATATATATATATATATATATATATATATATATATATATATATATATATATATATATATATATATATATATATATATATATATATATATATATATATATATATATATATATGTATGCATATATATATATATATATATATATATATATATATATATATATATATATATATATATATGTATGTATATATATATATATATGTATATATATATACATATGTATATATATATATATGTATATATATGTATATATATATATATATATATATACATATATATATATATATATATATATATATATATATATATATATATATATATATATATATATATATATATATATATATATATATATATATATATATATATATATATATATATATATATATATATATATATATATATATATGTATATATATATATATATATATGTATATATATATATATATATATATATATATATATATATATATATATATATTTATATATATATATATACAAAATGGATTAATGAGTGTTGGGACATTGTATATGAAATTTTGAACACTAAAAATAAAGCTAAACAAGCCCTAGTAACGACTTGATTTATAGCGATTTTTGAACCGTAGCAAAAACAGATTGCATGTCGAACTCAGTGGGTTGGGATATTGAAAAACTTACATATTAAGATAGATAATCTTTTTGTGATTAATTCCCCGGGTGGCTCGTCCCGTGACAAATTTTAGAAAGCAAGATATGACCAAAATAGTAACATACTATTTTGATGGACTATTTTCTCGTAAAAATTATATACTGACCTACGAATATGTAAGTCTAAAAGTTGTAGATAAAATCATGAAGAACTAGAATCAATAGGATGGTTTACCAATTCCTTACGGTTTGGAAATGGTGGCCAAAATAGTAAAAACTAGTCAGATCTGAACATACTGTCTTGATGGACTGTTTTCTCACAAAAGAACTCAGAATCATTGAAAAAGGTAGCACTGTAGGTTGTAGATAAAATCATGAACAAGTCGTATCAATCGGATGGTTTACCAATTCCTTACGGTTTGAAAATTGCGGCCAAAATGGTGAAAACGAGTTTGGCTGCCCAAAAACAGCCAACTCTTCTAAGTTAAGAAATGGGTTAATTAGCTATGAAAAGTATAAATCGGGGATAATTAGACATATAATCAGTAAAGTACATAAGTTAATAATGATTTTGCTTAAAAGAACACACTTAGATGATTTAGGGTTCAAGAGGTATAAACAAATTAGCGGGACATGTCGGGAAAATTATAATAAACGGATTATAACTCATTAACGTAAAAAGTGATGTTTTTCATACAAACCGGCGTGGTAGGACCCACTTGTAGGGAAATTTAGACTTAGTTATATACTGATAATTATGGAACCCGAGACCCGACCAACGTAAAATTTTAAGTGTACGTGTTTGTGATGCGTTTTAGAACCCAAAAACTATATAACGTGGACTTGGGCAATAAAAGCCCAACTTACACTTCTAATGCCTATTGGGTCATTATTGGACCTGAGATTTATAACCAATTTAAAATATTATACTGAATTTAAAATGGACTTAAGTGATATACTTGGGTAGTGGACCAGTATTGGGCTTATGATGGGCTAAAAGTGTCAAATTGGATATTACACTAAAATGGTTAAGTTTTCACCTAGAAGTATTATAAAGAATCATAAAACTTATGCAATGTCCAAGAACTTATTAAGATATACTTATTACATATATGTACGATTTATTTCTTGTCTCAAGCCTAAGACGCGCCTAGTTATCTTTAGGTCTCGTGTGATCATGTATCGACTGTTGACATTTATTCTTGATTGACGTTCGTTCTCTATTAACTATTGTGACGATTGTATCAAGTGAGTTCATAGCCTCACATTTAAATCCTTTTATGTTTTACAAACCCGCGAGGGGGATACATGCTTGTTTTAGAAAATCGAACACAAGTAGTTTTATTATGTGAACGTTTCTATGAGTGTTATGTTGTGGCCTTTCCTTCATGGACCGTTAATTACCGATAACCGGTAAACGCTGGTACAATAATAATAGATCTATTTTGGCCTAACGACCTGTCCGGAGTATGTTTTCTTGCGAGGAGCATACGAGGATATATTGTATTTAGTATTGGGAGTGTCTCACTCCAGGTTGGGAACACGGTTAAGGTTCGGTTCGTGGCTCTAGCATCGTTTGATTGTAATAAAATGTTTATTAAGCTTGTGTTCAAAGTTATTGTTTATATACTCTACGGATTCACTCGGCATTTTTGTTGACTTTTAAGCATGTTTATCTCAGGTTTATATTGGCATGCTTGGATAGGATTGGATGCGAATATCGAAGGAAGTGGACTTGGTGAACTTTGTACATTGGATAAAAATCTTTTATTTTAAAAAGATTAAAAATTATATATTGCAACTTATTTGAAAATAAGTTTTCTTAATTTATTGGGACCTTGTAACTCTGATCTTTTGATAAAATCATCATTGGTAAATGTTTCTTTTAACATACGTTTACTGTGACTCGTGAGCTTGTATTATGAAGTAGCACCCCAATGTTGTATTCCGCTGCGTTGTAAATTTGGGGGTGTTACACTTACCTCTTTAGGCAACGTGCGGATCAAATCATAAGACGATGTGTAGATTGGCCCAAAGCTTTTAAGATCCTATAGGCTTGCCATAAAGGACCCACGGGGGGCCATTTTGGGCCTAACTACACGGCTAAGAAAGTCTTTGATTCGGGTTACTATTGGCCTTCAATCTACAAGGATGCATAAGAGATGGTGAAATATTGTGATGTATGTCAAAGAAAAGGAAAAGTTAATCAACGAGATGAGATGCCACAAAATTTCATACAAGAATGTGAGATATTTGATGTATGGGGCATAGACTTTATAGGACATTTTCCATCTTCTAAGAGTAATAAGTACATACTCGTAGCGGTAGATTATGTTTCAAAGTGGGTTGAGGCTAAGGCCTTGCCTACTAAAGATGCTCGAGTTGTAGTGAAATTCTTGAAGCAATTATTTGCTAGATTTGGTGTACCTCGTGCCATTATTAGTGATCGTGGGACTCATTTTTGTAATGATCAATTTACAAGAGTCATGAAGAAATATGGTGTTAACCATAAACTTTCTACCGCGTATCACCCACAAACCAATGGACAAATCGAGGTTACAAATCGTAGTTTAAAGAGAATTTTGGAACGTACGGTAGGGGAGCATCGAGCTTCTTGGTCGAATAAAATTGATGATGCATTTTGGGCTTTTCGAACCGCATTTAAGACACCTATATGTTGCACACCTTATCCTCTTGTATATGGAAAAGCATGCCACCTCCCTTTTGAGTTGGAACACAAGGCTTCATGGGCTCTTTAATGGGCTAACTTTGATCTTAATCAAGCCGGTTCACATAGGAAAGGCCAACTCAATGAGATGAATGAGCTTAGAACCGATGCCTATGAAAACTCACTGCTTCACAAAGAAAAGACTAAGCAATTTCATGACGCCAAGATTAAGAACTGTGAGTTCGAAGTTGGAGATTCGGTTTTACTCTATAACTCACAGTTGAAACTTTTTGCGGGCATGCTTAAGTCACGATGGACCGGTCCATTCACTATAGCTCAAGTGTTTCCATATGGGACTATTGAGTTGTCTCATCCAAATGGCCCAAATTTCAAAGTGAATGGTCATTGTGTGAAGCAATATTTTGGGAAGGACATTTCTGTTGAAATGGTCCAAGAGACCCCCATTTTCCCATGAATTAATTCATTGTGGGAAGATTCGAGCTGGAGACTCCTTAAACCAAGCTTGAATAACTAGGTTAGATCATCTAGAATAGAGTGTGGTAGGTTAGGATTAATAAAGGGTAATATAGTCGAGATGAAGTGTAGGGGGTGCCTATCTTTACTTGTCTTTTTTGGTGTTTGTAGGGTTGCTCTCTCTCATTTCATGCTTGGAGCTTATGGAGGAGGCCCTCGTATCGGGTTCAATTTGATACTTTTGTGATTCAAAATTGACTCTTAATAATGTCTAACATGAATTCACTTTAGTAGACCTTTCTTTAGCTCGAGTTAAGCAAAGTACGCAATGTCATAAGTGTAGGGGAGTTTACTCCAATACTCTTAAACATTGAGGACAATGTTTATCTTAAGTGTAGGGGGTCTTCTATCGAAGTGACCTTACCTAGACAATTGCCTTGCTTTCATGATTTTCAACATTTTTCAAATTTTTGATCTACTTTGGCCACAAAAATATTGCATTTGTCATTTTTTCATATCATTTTCATTTGCATACACCTTGCATTGTCTTTTATTTCTTTTATTCTCCAAAAATAAATGATAAAGGAAAAAAATATATAATAAAGGATATGGTTTAACAAGTTTAGATATCTTTGACATATTAGGCCCGCCATGAATATTTTGACTCAACCTGAGTTTGCTTATTCAAGCTTACTCTAGCTAGTATCCTTTACCATATAGACCTTTATTGGTTTATTAGGATAAGCATCCACGAATCTCATTAATTGAGATTTTAAATTATGGAGAACGAGAAATGATAGAGTTTGAAATAAGTGTAAAGGGCTAGATAAACCTCATAATAATTACTTGTGGCTATTATATCCCCTTTCTTAACCTTTACTTTCATGTCAACGCATGTATATATTGTTAATAAATAATAAATAATGGTTTTAATCAGTTTGTAGTCTCTTATGCATTTTTGACTAATCATTCGTGAACGGTATAAGTACGTCTTAAGTTCTAAGTTAGAACGTTTTGTGTGTACTAGACATATGTCATGCTTAATACTTAGCGGGTGTTTTTCATTTTATTATTTTTTATTCTTTGTGAGGAATAAACAAAAATAAGAGCGGCTTATAAAAAAATGAGTGGCTAGAAAAAAAAAGAAAAAAATAATCATACAAGACTCCCAAGAGGGGCACTAAAGAGTTAATTATAGTAGCTATTGAATTCTAATATTACTCTCACAAGGGTTGCAGGGATTTAATAGTTGCTCCAATCCAATATTACCTTGACGGGTTGCGGGATTGAAGATCCAAGGTCTCAAAAAGGCGGCAGATATAAATTACTGCGCGAGTTTTATTTTCCTTTTCTTAGCGAGTGAGTAGCTACTTATTAATGCATGACATAAGGATTTTACATATAAGGCGAATGACTAATTATTTTGGACTTATATCAATTGTGGGCGGTTTTTTAAGTAATGGATAAGATGGTTACTTAGGATTAAAATCATGCTTCTTTATTTTCAGATTTTACACTTCTTATATTTCACGCTTTAAATAATGACAAATTTGCTCTCAAGCAATTTTCTCAAATAATAACCGGTCTTAGAGGCAAAATAGGATGGGGTATAATGGTAACATAATTAATTTTTATGAATAAGTCGATGCACTTTCACTTATGAATAACAATGATCTCGTTTTTAAGCTTGGTATGGGGAAACTGAAACTTGAGGATGATGAGTATTCATGGTACAAAAGCCCTAATCAAAGTCATTGATTTCTTTATGAGTTATTTTCATCAAATCATTTCAAGAAAAATAAAAAATATATAATAGAGTTGTTTTCATTGCATAGCATTGTAAAATCAAAATCATGCATCATATAGTGTAGTATAGTGTAAAAGCATTTCATCTTGGCCAAGGTGGATTAATTATGAGAAAAATATAATTTAGAGCTTTGAAATATTGCATTGCATGAGGCCATGGCAATGATCAAGTGTAGGGGATTTGATATGAGTGAAATCTTAAATCAATTATAACAAATCAAACCCTAAAACACAAAGAAAAATACCAAGTTTTATGTGAAAAAGCAGTATTATGGTGCAAACATAGATTTCAAGGCATTATATTAAAGAAAAGGCAAAAGAAGGACTCATTATGACATGTCTCCAAAGATCAAGGACCTTTTATGACAATCTGCCAAACTTGAAGGACTTGAAGTGTATATTCAAGAAAGTCAAAGATATCAATTGTAAACTCAACCAAATTCAAAGGGCCCAATTTCTTGATTTCATAAGTCGAGGGACTGAAGATGACAAGTTTTTGAAGTTCGTAGCTTAAAATTACAAACTGCCAAAGTGGAAGGGTTAAATCTGCCAAATATGAAACTAAAATGGGCTTGATCCATGTGCTAGAGTTCTAAGCCAATGAGAATCAAGAATGAAAATGACTCGGACTGCCACTTCATGCTTAATAAATGAAGAGTGATAAGTTGCCACCAAATCATAACAGTAATTCCCACTATCCATTGTCCACCAATCATATTTCGAGTTTCAAATAACGATCTGTGTGTTTCTCTCTCCACAAATAACATCATGACACGTGGCTAAGCAATTCCCAGAACGAAGAGATCGTAGGAGGCCATTTCACAACAAGTGGTAAACATGAAAAATGATCATTGAGGCAAGACGAAGACATCCCAACTACTTAATCAAGATGATATCAAGTAATTCAAAAATCCCCAATTCCTGGCTAAGAACACAAATTCCAATTAAACTGCTTGGACACGTGGAAGAAGCTGATTTGTGAAGACACGTCATCAACCCTCAACACTCATCATGTTGGTCCCTTGTAAATCATTATAACTTATCAACCTTAAGTAATAACTCTTTACTAAGACTCAAGTGTGTTGTTTTAACAATTGATAAGAACTAAGAACAATTAAAACAACAATACCAATAACTTTTCAACGTATAAAATTTTATTAGAATCAAATAAAGAATCTATAACCCACTTTGTTTGCGGAAGAACAAAATGGTTGAATGACAATGGATGGTGATCTCCTCTAATTAAACTTCTAACCAAAGTTAAATGTCTAAGCTCCAATCTAAACGTTCATATGCTTCTTGGCTATATGGTTTAGTTGGTATTGAGAGAGAAAGGTTTTTCAGAGTTTCTTATCTTGTATTGGTTAATCATTTCCCTCTTAATGTGCACTCCTTATATAAGCAGTGCAAAACTAAGGTTTGCATTTTGCATGTTTCTTAGCATGGGTTTATCCAGTGGGTAGTTGATGCCCATGCTGGATAAACAATACAAAGTACACAGTAAGCTATTCTAGAAAAGATAAAGGTTGTACTTATAGCTAACAATACAAGCAACCTACTTTGACTTAAAGTTATCTTTTCCCGCCTAATGCAAACCATCAGAATACTGAAGTGTCTTCAGCATTCTAGAGGAGATCGACATCATTCAGTTTGGTATTGTCAAACCAAACTGAACTGAAAGCTCTTCTTCAGTACTTGCTCTTCAGCAAATAGACCGCCTAGTATTTGAAGCAAAGACTCATTTGTGTTCTAAGTTAACTGGAAGAGGAAAGCTGAACATCCTTCAACAACATAGTCTTCAGTAGGAACTTTGTTCCTCTGGTCATTCCTCAACAAACTGGCCTTACTGCTGAGCATGAAACACTTAGGGGGATTTTATATACAAATCCTAGAGTTGCTTCAGGGTCAGTAAATATTGACCCAACAATCTCCCCCTATTTGGATATACAAATAGCCTAAGTCTAATGTTAGTAGTAAGTGAGCATAACAACTTATTACTTGCACTAAACAATAAAATACTTATAAACATCAGATAATCATTTATTCATAAACATTACAAATTGCAACAAAAATAATACAAATGCTTATTTAATTTTCCTTAGGCCTAATTTCTTCAATGATGGGAGTCTGAATTAATGGATCTGAGTTTCTGTGGTCCAGTATAGCAAGCAAGCACATGTTGAAGGTTCTAGCAGCATTAGTACGTCCTGGACCTCCATGTTGAGAGTAAAAGATCCTTTGAACATTCAAGAGAAGTTCATTGTTAATTTCATCGAGGTCACTGATGCCCACAAAGTCTTGAGGTTCACGATGGTTGAACATTATCATTCCTAATTTTGGTTCGTCTAGTACATGGCCAGGGAGATGATTTTGAAACTGAACAAAGCCTTTGTATTTCTTTGTGGTGACAAAAATGTCACCCACACCAGGTTTGATCAGATTGGCTCTTTTGTTCAGCTCCAGTATAGGATCTTGATCCTCCAGAGAAACTTGAGTGCTAATGTTCAGAATCTCACCCATTTTTTCATGATTAATCATAAAGTGCTCAATTATGGTGCGAACTTCATCCCATATCTTTGATTTTATTTTCTCAATCTTCACACTCATTTCAATCCATTCAGTGTAAGAAAGTTTTTTCCCTTGGAAGTTTTTTAGGATCTCATCAGTCTCATCACCCCTATATAACTTGAGATGAATATCACCTCTGCTAGTCAGCATATCAACATTGATGATTGGTGAGAGATTTCTCCTGTTCAGCCTTGTTATACCAAAATTTCCATATAACATTTTCTTCTTGAAAAGACTTTCAACTTCAGCTTTCCCTATTTGTTCATACAAGCTCAGCTTCATATCTCTTAGCTTTTCTTCTTGCTGAAGCTTGTACAATTTGTCAAGTTCTTCTTGAGTGGCCACCCCAGCTTTGATCAGTCGATCATTAAGTGTAAAATCTCCTTTGTTCTTAGGTATGAAGGGAGGTGTACTACTATCAGTTGTTTCCTCACTTGTGGTCAGTCCATCCACATGATCATCCTTGGCTGATGACTCCCCCTTAGCCTTAGCTGGACTCTTCTCATTAAATGGTGACTCATAAACAACATGTTGCGTTTTAGCCTTCTTTTGTGCATGTGTCTAAAAGAGCTGGTGGATAGTGATTTTCTCCCCCTTCGCAGAAGATTGCCCAGAACTTTTGATGAACCCCCAGCAGGCATGAAGGCACTCAAAGACTCTAAGGTAGAGGATACCTTGGCTAGCATTGTTGGAACATTTATAAGGGCATCCAGTTTCTGCTGAACTTCATCAGATAAGTTCAGCTTTTGTTGTTCTACCAGACCCACCCTATCTTTGATCTTGGAGACAGAGTCACATAATTCATTCAGCTAAGTAGCGACTTGCTTGAATTCTGGTGGGAACTCCAAGGAAGCACTATTGATGGAGTCCATAAGTGTTGTCATATCCTGCTTAACATATGTGATTGTGGCCATATCTTTTACCAAAGGCTTCAGAGCAGTGAGAATAACATTCTTGATTTGTTCAGCAGTGAGAGGAATTGGCCTTGCTTTAAGTGTAGTAAGTTCAGCATCAGCAATAGCCTTTTCCTATTTGAGCTTGGTTGTAACACCCCCAAATTTATACAACTCAGTACAGCGGAAGACTAGTTGGTGTTACGGGATAGCACATTACTCACATCATAGACAACGCATAAAAATCGCGTCGTTTAATAATAAAACATTTCCATTCATAAATACCAAAGATACATCGGTCCCAAGTCATTGTATTTAATACAAAGTTTTACAAGTATTTGAATGGAAAAATATTGTTTAAGTGCGGGCCATGAATTCTTGTCGTCTTCCCGAGAATTACCTTCAAGTACCTGAGACAAAACATGTTAAAAGAAAAGGGTCAGCGATAACGCCGAGTGAATTCATAGAGTTTAATAAATTCCATCAATATAACTTTGGTATAAAATTAGTACCAAAAATCAATTCGTACAAATCATGGTAATAGGCCGTAAAATAGCCAAAAGCATTTTATACAAATCTTTGTAATAGGCCATAAAAATAGCCAAATTCGTTTTATACAAATCCTTATCGAAAATCATAATATAGGCATTTGCCGTAAAATCATTATACGAGCCAATGTCGTAAAAATATCATACAATACGTCTTATGACGTTGTATAAAATCAAATAAAAACCGTTATATGAATATGGTTATGAAAACCAAAATACAATCATAATATCAATAGTATGACCCTGTATTGCTAGTCAGGCAATACATCGTAATTCGGAGCGTCTATTAGTATTTCGTTAATTCGGATTATTATAAGCCGCATGACATTGTTACCTTACTAAACCAACAACGGGTAGCTAACCCGATACCAATTTTGCCCATCTAAAGTAGCGTGTCGTCACAAAGGTCACGCTATTGGAAATCTTCTCATACATAAATTCGCTTACCAATCAATGTGGCACGACGGGGATCAACCGTCAAGGCGCGAACTGGGGTGATCGTCCCCAAATAGTACTATTAAATGCATAAGCGTCTACCAACTCCCGGTAGTTCACAATTCATGCTAATGGGACTTTTAGTGACATAACCTAACTTTAATAATCCATTTAATTTCATCTATCGGGTCCATTAATCATTTATCGGGTCATACAATCGGGTCATTCAATCATTCGGGTCCAAAATCAATAAACAAACAATCGGGACAAATGGTGTCCAAACTTTTATAAAAACTAACATGTTATCTCCCTCGCGGGTTTATAAAGCATTTATAAAACATTTAAAAGAGTGCGAGGCTATGAACTCACGTTGATGTGGGAAGGCGGGTTATCGGCAATTCGGACGTACGGTACGTGCTTCAATCACGGAAACCTAGACAAATAATAATCGGTCATAGACTCATGTCCAATGACTTTATAAAAATAACAAGTATGTATACATATGATGATTATATATATGATGATCAAGTGGGTTTACATATTCTCATTTACTCATTTTAGAGTTGTGTGTCGATAACTTTTATACTAGTTTACTAGTTTTGCCTATTTACGTGTTTTAAGTCCAATAAACTTATTATAAGTTCTTTAACTCTTATTAATCCTTTTCACACTTATATTATCAGTATCTAAGCTTTACAAGTTGGGCCTAAATGGTTTAAGCCTAATAGATTCTTTTTACAAGTTTTTATCCTATTTAGTCCATTTATTAGTCCAATAAACTTATTATAAGTTCTTTAACTCTTATTAATACTTTTCACACTTATATTATCAGTATCTAAGCTTTACAAGTTGGGCCTAAATGGTTTAAGCCCAATAGATTCTTTTTACAAGTTTTTATCCTATTTAGTCCATTTATTAGTCCAATAAGTTTATTTAACTCGTTAATGTCCGTATGTCCTATAGTTCGGGTTTTATCGGTTTTTACTTGTTATACATGTCTATATATCAGTATATAAGTTTTATAAAGTTTTCATTAGATGGGTCCAACCATCTAAGTTTTATTTAACAAAAATGTTAATTTTACGGCAATAGCCGAAAAAGTTGTAAAAATCATGTTTATAGTTTTTATTACTTATAAACATTATTTCACCACCATTTATATAATTTATTCATTTGATTAACCTTTTATATATATTTATATAAATAAGTTTTATAAGTTAGTGGGTTTTTATTTTACATTTTATATATTAAAATGTGAGTGCTTATATAATAGTATTATTCTTTAATTTCCAAAAATCTGATTTTTAACTTCATCATCACCAAAACTGCCATATCTTGAGTTCTATATGGAGATAGACGTTCAAATTTTTATCACATAAACTACATGATATGTGCTACATTTAACTCTTTTATAGCTACTGTTGAATCATCTTCTAAATATTTTCTAAAAATCGTCCAAAACAGTAACTTCAGATTTATACCCTAAACTTGTTTTGATCATATCTCACTCATTACTTTGATTCCATTGCATGGCCAACTCTCACATGTGTACAAGACCCATAGCTTACTGTAAATCCATTTTACTTCATCATTTTATCAGTTCACCACTTGGTTCTTTACTGTTTTATACAGCCATGCAAATTAATCAAGATTTTAACCTTGTTTCTTATAGTTTTTCACCTTTTTATCCATGATTATCAACAACAAATCCCCACATAACATTTTTATCATCATATAATCATCATAAATATATACAATAGGAAATAAAATACATGTTTACATAATCAAAATATAAAGAAGATGAGGAGGACAATCTTTATACCACCAACTTGATGTAGGTTATGAGTTTGACATGGTTTTTGATGGAGAAACTTGTAGACAACCATGACCATCTTCAAGAACACCAATCTTCATAAACTCCTTGTGGAAAATCAGCCCTAATACTCCATGGAAACTCCTCCTTTGATGTTATAACTTACACCAATCTTCATCTTTTTGGATGGAGATTAACATATGTTAATTATAACATATGTTTATGGTTAGATTTTTGTCAAGTGATGGTGATTTAGGGAGAAGAATGGGACGGCACATTAAGGTTAGAGAGAGAGATGTGTGTTGTTTGCATGGAGTAAAATGGTATGTGTGAGGTTTGATGGTTTTGTGTGTAGTGGAAAGTGGTAAGTAGCTTAGTTTGTAAGCAATTTAGGACAAGTGTGAAGCTTGTTAGCTTGCACTTGACACCTCATGGTGTTAAGTAGCAACTTAGGCCGGTTTTGGGAGTGGGGTGGGACAAGTGTCCCACTTGTCTCATCCCATTTATTTACGGGTACTCCTCGATTCTAGTTTCCTCGATTTGCGTGCCCTCGGGTCGTTTTACGAAAAACGTTTTTATAAATTATGAATCAATGTCACAAACCGAATCCAATAAAAATTGTCTCATCAAAAACGGAGTTCGAAAACGTAAATACGTAATCCTAAGGTTTCCGGTTTAGTCGTAAAGGACGTTAAAATAAAATCGTAAGTCCTAGTTTCTTCTCGTAAATTTGTGAGTTTATGAACCAACACAAATTTAAAACTCCAAAATAATATTCTCAGATAAATTTATTTTTTGAAATGTCGGACTGTCACCAAAGACGGTGTATGTAAACGTAAGCACGTAACGTTGAATCCTCCGGTTTAGACGTAGTCGATGCTACTCCAAGACGTAAATCCAAATTTCTTCCCAAAAATATGTGAGTTCATATTGTAAATTGTTTTTAAATAATATTGAGAATAAAATATCAACCATAAATTGACGGATTGTCACAGCATTTACCCCTAAACAGGATCTTTGTCCTCAAAGATCATCTTACCTTACTACTCGCTTCTTATAGAGTTAAAGCCATGTGGGTATTTCCTCCACATTCGGTCTTTTCTCACAAGTGCAATTCGTTACAATACGCGAGTTTCATCAAACATAACTACAGGAATAAGATCAGGCTTAATGTTGACTTACTTTCTCTATCCATGATGTTCACGGGTTTCTGATGAATGCAACTTTTCGCCGATCTAAACATTACTAAGAAGAATTCAGATTTTAACTTGATAGATATTCCATCAAGTTCGATTTACGAAACATAATTCACGCAGTCTTCGAAGTCCTAGGGTAGATCCAGCTTATATGCCTTTCAATCTTTCACATCATCTCAATGGTCCCAAACAACGGGGACTTATATCCCATGATTTGTCAGATCATGAATTCATTTTTCCAAGGTTAAAAATTGTGGCATAACTTCGCTACCCATTTGGCACTTCAAGATCTACATTTCATATTCACATAACCTCTTGCCTACTACCGGCTGTCAATAATCAAATCCTAATTTCAACAATCATTTCAGATCTCGCGGGTCGGGTATTTTGCAAGGATAGGTTCGCCATCATAGGAAACCTTAAACCTAAAAGACATTTCCAACTCACAATGGGTGTATGTCGGATGTCTTCATCTCAACTCCTGCTTACAGATGCTCTAAGATTCAGATCCTAACGAGATTCGATCTCGATCCTAATATGATAATTATTAATGATAATCTCTCCGAAGGAAAACGATTATACGGTCTATAACCAAAGGTCAATCATTCAAACATAGAACAGTGCTTATAGTATTTTGTATCGTTACTTTACCTCGTCCCTTCGATTAGGGTGGTACATAGTACTCTCATCAAGGTTCGTTCTCAATGATTCTGAGCAAATCTCTAGAAATTCGATGCGAAGCGAGGATCTTGATATATAGATGATCGATACAGGCACACTATGTTTATATAACTTCCTTTAAATAAAAGAGTCTATTTCTTCATCAAGATTCTATCATTAACGAGAATGATATTAGCAGATTTGGTCAGTCTGTCGACGATGACCCAAATCGAATCAAAGTCAGATGATGACCTTTGCAATAGCTAGACGTTTACTAATGTATGAGGCGATGTCTGCCTCCATAAATTGCCATCAGTACAACTTCTTCAGACCAAGATACTTTTAGTCATGAATGACATAAATAGAATACTCATACTTACAAATTTCAACGTAACTATATCTCACAATTTTCCATATTTAGGCAACCATAAACGGCCCTTTAAAACATTTAACGCTATCGGCTTCTCAATTCTAATGGTTCACATTAGCCGCGAACCACTTTTTATTATTTATATTATCCTTTTCACAAACATCGTTTATTTTTATATCGTTCGGCAATTTATTTTGCACCTTCATGATTAAGGAACATGTCCTAACTGGTTCTCTATCTTTTCTACATAATGCGTCGGTATCTATATTCACTTCTCATGATGATATAATTATCATGTCTACAATTCACTCAGATATTCTTTCTATATTATGCGTCAGTAATTATGTTCACCTTCCTGATGAAATAGATATCATAACCGTATTTATTCAAAAAAAATTTCTTCATATCTTTTATGTTTCAGTTTCGTCTCAACTATCATTTTTATCAGTCTTTCTCAATCCGGCGTCTAAAGCGTCGATAATTATTATATGTAAATTAAATAATTATTAGTTAATTTTTATGAAGCGTAAACGTAAAAGTTTTAAATTTCTTAGTTCGACCAATTATATAAAATGTTCAAAATAAATTTGAGTTTAATTATCAAGATTTTTGTTGATTTATCGAAAATAATTAAAATATTTAATAAGATCTGAAAATGTTCGAGAAATCTTTGTTTATATTTTGGTCAAAATTTTCTTAGTTGAAAAGCAAAAATTTTCGTTTTAAGTTTTCAAGTCATGATTTAAAAGGTTTTACTCAATCCTTCTTAAGTTGTCTTAAGTTATACACAAACATTTACCCCTAAACAGAAGTTTAGTTAAATGGTTTGTGTATAAGGGAATAATCCCTTTAAAAGTCCTTTGTTAAAACACTTGTCAAAACATATTTCCATTTCTTTTTGGTAAAATCCAAAGTCTTAAAAGGGCTCTTAATTTTTTTTTATTTTTTTTTTGAAGAGTCAATATGCATACATCTTACCATTATTAATCCAACGGTCATTTTATGTAAAGGATTAAGTTTTTAATCCCTAAGCGTTAATGTTCCTAATCTTTGAAAAGTCAATATAGCTTCCATTATCTATTAATCACACGGTTAAATCATATAAAGGATTAAGTCCTTAATCACATGCTAAATATTTAAGGTATAGGTTTTCATTGTTTAGCCAATTCAGGGAAATTTATAACTAATTATTAACTCATTATTATTCTTATATACAAACAATTGATCCTTAATGATCTCAAGCATGAATTTATCAATTAACAGCCTACACACGTGATTCACCAAATTTATGAATGTTACATGTGTGTTGGTCAATCCAAACGACATCACGTGAAACTCATAATATTCATTACAAGTACCGGATGTAGTGATTGGAATAAATAATCTTCTTCGCGGATTCGAAGTTGATGATAACCATGCCACGGATCAAATCTTTTAAAACATACGCTAAAACCTTGTAAATGATCGAACAAATCTTCCATTTCGAGTTATGGATATCGTTTTCGACTGTCAATTTACTAAGTTAACAGTAATCTATAAATATAAGGAATGATAACACCATAGCTCTTCAGGATGACAGGCTTGGTATAATAAAATCTTTCTCCGACAACTCTCTCAGTTGTACGGTAATTCCTTTAATTTAGATGGTGCTGACGTACAGTGCACAAGCCACAGGTGCAGCACCGGGAATATAATCAATACTCATTTCAACTTGCCTTAATGGCAAAAGTCGAGTTAATTCATCAATAAATACCTCCTAAAGTTTCAGATAAGATAAACATCCTTTAATAAATTCATATTAGGCTCTTCTAGATTATAATATCTATGACTAGTTCACAACCATTCACGGTATAATCTCAAGTCTAAATGCAGGATACGGGCATCCGTCAAGAATTATTTAGATCACTTTTGATAATCAACATCTTATCATTTAGTGGAATTCTACTCGAGTTCCCATCAATTAAGACAATGTCGTCATGTCATAATCAATCAATCTATTCTACTGGCACTATCAACTTTCCAGTTTTATTACCGTCGATAAGATGTGAACTTCTCAAAAGTCTAATAATAACTCACAATCCTTCACAAATTCAAGGATATATGGATATATAACTAACCTTAAAAGAGTAAGGTTAACGCATAATCTACACGAGAGAATTTCAAATCAGATACAGACGAAAACATTTAACGAATATAAATATATCCCATGTTTTCATAATTTGAGTACGCATTCGAAAGCTCCTCGGATCGTTACCCAGGTCATTCAAATGAAATCAAATCAAAAGAAATGATAAGAACGTCGATACATCCAGTCGGGTATCAACACTCGGTAATTATATATTTTCCTAAGAATCTTACTACAGGAGAATTGGACAAGTAAGAATTGTCAATTGTCAAATAAGACAATTTCCACAGATGAGTAAATTCTACTCAGAAGAATAGATTCTACAGGCACATATGTAGGTGTCCCTAACATTATGTCCTCATTTTTCACTTCTTGCAGATCTCATAAATTTTAATCTTTCACAATCTTCAAAGAAAATTTAGTGTTTATTAATCAGTTTTATGGTGACTACTAATCAGTCTTGCATGGTCCGTTCCAAATTGTATGTAGGCGCGCAACTATATACAATTTCAAGATTAACGATGCAATACTCAGTTCGTCAAAATTTTATCATCCATGTTTATAATAAAAACATTTTCATGCTTAATTCTTAAATAAGAATCAAAATAAATTTACAAAGATTTTCCTTGTTATGAAAACAATTAAGTTTTCCAAGGTGTTTTTATAAACAACTTCATTTCAATAACAATCACTTTTAAATCTCACTATGAATAATCCTTATAGTGATGAAAATTAAGTTTTTCTCAAGGCATACTGTTTTATTTTATAAAAACAATGTGTGATCTGCAAAAGAGTGATGAAAGCTTGTTCACCAAGAATTAACTACGATATGATAGGGAATGAGCTTAGCCAAATAATCATGAGGTTCATGACCACGATAGCACTCACGAAGAATGATTCATAACGTAACTCAAATCAAGATGAGTACTTGTTCAATGGTTGCATCACTAATGCGAACATTAGGATGAAGCAATAAAAGATAGATAATATCGATACATGTAGAATTTAGCGATCAAAGGTAGTCTTTTCATTAATCACAAACAAGTCAAAATTGTACCGCAACACATTACGTGTCACTATGTCATACAATTCTCAGAACTCATCCTACCAACTGATATCTCAGTTAAGTTATGGATTATTTTTAAAAGATACCACAATGAATACTAATCTACAAGAGTCATTAGGTGTCCCATCTGTCCCGGAAGATCCATCGGTCCCAAATCAGAAGAAGATTTCTTCAATTTATTTCTTGGACACTGGGCATCCTCGTTAGTGGACAATGGTCTAGGAACAACCCTTAACACGAACTAACAATCAATTAAAACCTTATAATTCAATAACAGAACTTAACAACTTATATTAACAACCTCATATTCCATACAGGTTAAATTTTACTTTATTCAAGTTTTTAACCAATTTTATACTCAATTCGACATCCTACCTTATTCTCCAATACTTACAACCTTATTCTTCGGCCTTGTAAAGGCAATACAATCTCAATATGAATCAACACTTAATTTCCAATCCTATTAGCTCTTACAACAACAATTATCAAATGAGTCATTAATATGAAATGACTTGATCATTCAACTTAGACTTCTCGGAAATGTATTAGTGGCATGAGGCTTTTGGGTAATGGTTCCAATAACAGCCTCAAGTGCAACATTCACCCTTTCGATTTCAATTTAAGAATTGGATGACAACGAATCAGATGACATCTTTCTAGGTGGTAACGTTTTGTCAAACTCCACTCTGTAAGGAAAGATCGTCATGACATCGATATCAGATTTAATCTCGCCAATTCTTTTTCAATATCACGATCAACTAATATCTACATTTCTACGAATATCAACCATTTGTTGGGATCATAAATATCCACAACTTGGTTTAGATCTAGGATAGCTAGAATTCCTACGAGAATAGCTTCGATTAATTTACTAGGGGATTTAGGGCACATTGTGACAATCTACGTCGTATAAATACCTCGTATAAAAATCAAATTAATCATCAAACAATCATGTAATAAAATTACATCATATATATATAATCCAAGTTATATATATATTAAAATAACACTTCTCAGTCTTGGCCTTGTCGGTAACTCGGGAATTCTTCGGCACCGTTATAGTCAAAAGATTTTTAGACATTTTTAGAAAAATGTTTATAATTAAAAGATTTTGAAATGTTTTATTCAAAACCTTGGTTTTAAAAATCTTTCGTTCTCTATAACGAGAGCTCTGGTACCAAACTGTAACACCCCCAAATTTATACAACTCAGTACAGCGGAAGACTAGTTGGTGTTACGGGATAGCACATTACTCACATCATAGATAACGCATAAAAATCGCGTCCTTTAATAATAAAACATTTCCATTCATAAATATCAAAGATACATCGGTCCCAAGTCATTGTATTTAATACAAAGTTTTACAAGTATTTGAATGGAAAAATATTGTTTAAGTACGGGCCATGAATTCTTGTCGTCTTCCCGAGAATTACCTTCAAGTACCTGAGACAAAACATGTTAAAAGAAAAGGGTCAGCGATAACGCCGAGTGAATTCATAGAGTTTAATAAATTCCATCAATATAACTTTGGTATAAAATTAGTACCAAAAATCAATTCGTACAAATCATGGTAATAGGCCGTAAAATAACCAAAAGCATTTTATACAAATCTTTGTAATAGGCCATAAAAATAGCCAAATTCGTTTTATACAAATCCTTATCGAAAATCATAATATAGGCATTTGCCGTAAAATCATTATACGAGCCAATGTCGTAAAAACATCATACAATACGTCTTATGACGTTGTATAAAATCAAATAAAAACCGTTATATGAATATGGTTATGAAAACCAAAATACAATCATAATATCAATAGTATGACCCTGTATTGCTAGTCAGGCAATACATCGTAATTCGGAGCGTCTATTAGTATTTCGTTAATTCGGATTATTATAAGCCGCATGACATTGTTACCTTACTAAACCAACAACGGGTAGCTAACCCGATACCAATTTTGCCCATCTAAAGTAGCGTGTCGTCACAAAGGTCACGCTATTGGAAATCTTCTCATACATAAATTCGCTTACCAATCAATGTGGCACGACGGGGATCAACCGTCAAGGCGCGAACTGGGGTGATCCCCAAATAGTACTATTAAATGCATAAGCGTCTACCAACTCCCGGTAGTTCACAATTCATGCTAATGGGACTTTTAGTGACATAACCTAACTTTAATAATCCATTTAATTTCATCTATCGGGTCCATTAATCATTTATCGGGTCATACAATCGGGTCATTCAATCATTCGGGTCCAAAATCAATAAACAAATAATCGGGACAAATGGTGTCCAAACTTTTATAAAAACTAACATGTTATCTCCCTCGCGGGTTTATAAAGCATTTATAAAACATTTAAAAGAGTGCGAGGCTATGAACTCACGTTGATGTGGGAAGGCGGGTTATCGGCAATTCGGACGTACGGTACGTGCTTCAATCACGGAAACCTAGACAAATAATAATCGGTCTTAGACTCATGTCCAATGACTTTATAAAAATAACAAGTATGTATACATATGATGATTATATATATATGATGATCAAGTGGGTTTACATATTCTCATTTACTCATTTTAGAGTTGTGTGTCGATAACTTTTATACAAGTTTACTAGTTTTGCCTATTTACGTGTTTTAAGTCCAATAAACTTATTATAAGTTCTTTAACTCTTATTAATCCTTTTCACACTTATATTATCAGTATCTAAGCTTTACAAGTTAGGCCTAAATGGTTTAAGCCCAATAGATTCTTTTTACAAGTTTTTATCCTATTTAGTCCATTTATTAGTCCAATAAACTTATTATAAGTTCTTTAACTCTTATTAATCCTTTTCACACTTATATAATCAGTATCTAAGCTTTACAAGTTGGGCCTAAATGGTTTAAGCCCAATAGATTCTTTTTACAAGTTTTTATCCTATTTAGTCCATTTATTAGTCCAATAAGTTTATTTAACTCGTTAATGTCCGTATGTCCTATAGTTCGGGTTTTATCGGTTTTTACTTGTTATACATGTCTATATATCAGTATATAAGTTTTATAAAGTTTTCATTAGATGGGTCCAACCATCTAAGTTTTATTTAACAAAAATGTTAATTTTACGGCAATAGCCGAAAAAGTTGTAAAAATCATGTTTATAGTTTTTATTACTTATAAACATTATTTCACCACCATTTATATAATTTATCCATTTGATTAACCTTTTATATATATTTATATAAATAAGTTTTATAAGTTAGTGGGTTTTTATTTTACATTTTATATATTAAAATGTGAGTGCTTATATAATAGTATTATTCTTTAATTTCCAAAAATCTGATTTTTAACTTCATCATCACCAAAACTGCCATATCTTGAGTTCTATATGCAGATAGAAGCTCAAATTTTTATCACATAAACTACATGATATGTGCTAAATTTAACACTTTTATAGCTACTGTTGAGTCATCTTTTAAATATTTTCTAAAAATCGTCCAAAACAGTAACTTCAGATTTATACCCTAAACTTGTTTTGATCATATCTCACTCATTACTTTGATTCCATTGCATGGCCAACTCTCACATGTGTACAAGACCCATAGCTTACTGTAAATCCATTTTACTTCATCATTTTATCAGTTCACCACTTGGTTCTTTACTGTTTTATACAGCCATGCAAATTAATCAAGATTTTAACCTTGTTTCTTATAGTTTTTCACCTTTTTATCCATGATTATCAACAACAAATCCCCACATAACATTTTTATCATCATATAA
Source organism: Glebionis coronaria (assembly GCA_025667525.1). NCBI lineage: Eukaryota > Viridiplantae > Streptophyta > Magnoliopsida > Asterales > Asteraceae > Glebionis > Glebionis coronaria. The sequence continues at coordinate 435,008,069 of CM046875.1, read as the reverse complement.
TCATCATAAATATATACAATAGGAAATAAAATACATGTTTACATAATCAAAATATTAAGAAGATGAGGAGGACAATCTTTATACCACCAACTTGATGTAGGTTATGAGTTTGACATGGTTTTTGATGGAGAAACTTGTAGACAACCATGACCATCTTCAAGAACACCAATCTTCATAAACTCCTTGTGGAAAATCAGCCCTAATACTCCATGGAAACTCCTCCTTTGATGTTATAACTTACACCAATCTTCATCTTTTTGGATGGAGATTAACATATGTTAATTATAACATATGTTTATGGTTAGATTTTTGTCAAGTGATGGTGATTTAGGGAGAAGAATGGGACGGCACATTAAGGTTAGAGAGAGAGATGTGTGTTGTTTGCATGGAGTAAAATGGTATGTGTGAGGTTTGATGGTTTTGTGTGTAGTGGAAAATGGTAAGTAGCTTAGTTTGTAAGCCATTTAGGACAAGTGTGAAGCTTGTTAGCTTGCACTTGGCACCTCATGGTGTTAAGTAGCAACTTAGGCCGGTTTTGGGAGTGGGGTGGGACAAGTGTCCCACTTGTCTCATCCTATTTATTTACGGGTACTCCTCGATTCTAGTTTCCTCTATTTGCGTGCCCTCGGGTCGTTTTACGAAAAACGTTTTTATAAATTATGAATCAATGTCACAAAACGAATCCAATAAAAATTGTCTCATCAAAACGGAGTTCGAAAACGTAAATACGTAATCCTAAGGTTTCCGGTTTAGTCGTAAAGGACGTTAAAATAAAATCGTAAGTCCTAGTTTCTTCTCGTAAATTTGTGAGTTTATGAACCAACACAAATTTAAAACTCCAAAATAATATTCTCAGATAAATTTATTTTCTGAAATGTCGGACTGTCACCAAAGACGGTGTATGTAAACGTAAGCACGTAACGTTGAATCCTCCGGTTTAGACGTAGTCGATGCTACTCCAAGACGTAAATCCAAATTTCTTCCCAAAAATATGTGAGTTCATATTGTAAATTGTTTTTAAATAATATTGAGAATAAAATATCAACCATAAATTGACGGATTGTCACATTGGTCACCTGTGACTGAAGAAGTAACACTTGATTTGTTAGTTCATTTACCTGAATGGCTCTAGGGGGATGGTGGCTTGGATGATTGATCAGCATTTTCATCCTCAGGCTTACTGTCATCAAGGTTGACTGGAACTCTTTCACTGAACCCAAGCTCCTTCTCCAAATCATCACTAGACATACTTAACACAAATGAAGGCAAGTGTCCTACCTTGGCGCCAGTGGTGAGATGCAATCCCTTTGGTGTCTGCTGAGCATCACCTCTAGTGTGAGGATCAGTTTCAAGTTCTTCACCACCAGGGTTGGTTTTACCTAATGGATCCTGAGAAAGACTCCTTGATAAGTTAAGATCAATGATAATGTTTTTGGTTCCTTTAGTAGGACCCTGTTGTGGGGGGGAATACATCATTAGAAATAGATAGGCCAGGTTCAGCGTCAGCTGTTGTATTTGTTGATGCCTCATTCCCTAATGCAGACTCGGAGTGACAAATGATAGAAATTGGTAATGAAATGGAATTGTATTCAAATTTAAATTACTTACCAATGATGACTCCACACTAATGAGCTGAGGGTGAGCTCCATCTTCACCCTTCTCTGCTAAAGAAGTTGAGAGACGGGTTGCCTTCTGGGGCCTCTTTATGCATGTCACCTCTAGCAGAGACTGAAGGTGATGACTGGCTTGGGTTCTGGTCCTTGGCCGAGGACTTATGTTTATTCAAAGCTTGGCCCATGGGGTCATCAGCAACCGGATCTCCTCTTTCTGGACTCACGTCTAACCTTCTCAGTGTTAATAGACGTTTGCTTCTGACGTGGTCCAGAAGAAGCTCCAGGCTTTTTGCCTTTCAGATCCCCTTCTATAGTTGGAGAAGTGTCTTGTTGAGCTTTGTACACTACTGGAGCATCTGCTGAGCAGATGTCCAGCATGGGTTGTGTAAGAGGAGGATCAATGGTGCTGACTGGAATGTTCCAACGTGTAAGATCAAATGGTCGAAAAACCAGTTTATCTCCATTGATTTTAGAGAAGTCATCACCAAGATGGTCAGCAAAGAGGAGAGATATAAATCTGGTGTAAACAACGTTTTACTCTCTTGTCTTTTTCTCCAGCTTCCCATGGAGATCTTCAAAGATAAGCCTCCCAAAATCAGCTTTTATTCCCTAGGCCAGATAGTATAAAATAATAGCATCCTTTTAGTTTATCTTGTCAAGGCCTCTAGTTTTCTCCCCAAACATTCAATGAGAATAGTCATCAGCAATTTCCAACTTGGTGGCAAACAACTCCTTTTTAACCCCCCCCCCCTTCTCAGTGATCTCTTCAGTATACCCAATTTCTTTATAAAAAAATTTAACAATCATAAAATCATCAGGTATAGCTTCATATTCACTAGGGTTTTCTAAATAATTTAGACCCAAAACCCTTCTAAATATTTTCAAACCAATTTTACCATAAATCCCAACAGTAGTAGAATCAAACTCAATGGATCTTGTTGTGAGAAGCTTGTGTTGTGAACCAAAAACATTTTAAAACGTTTTGGAACATCATTCCAGGATCCTTAAACAATGCATCTCTTAAAACACTTTTGGACAAGTAAGTCATTACTTGATCCCCAGGAACAGATTTAATGGTGTCTGGTTTGATTAGAGTGACATTGTTAGTTCTGAAAAAGATATCTTCGATGGGAAAAGTGACATGAGTGAATGGGTTGAGTGTGATTTCTAAAACTCTTTGGGAAGAAGATTCAGCCATTGTTTTTTTTGTGTGTTTCTTTTTGAAAGAGAGAGAGTTTGTGTGTGTGTTTTTGATGAAAAGATTTGTAAGCATGGAATGAAATCCAAATGTCAGGGATTATATCAAAACTTGGAATGATTTGAAAAGTTTTTAAAACCATTTTAAAAAGTTATAAATCTTTTAGGGTTTTTTTTGAACATTTGGCACAAACTCTCTCATTAATGTTCTACAAAAAGGTATGATTTTCTGTTGCTTTGAATAGTGAAACGGCTCATGTATTAGGAAGTTGTTGACTGTGGATGGGGACGTTTGAAATTTCCTTAATTAACAAATGACACCTTCCGAAAGAATGTTTGTTTTATTCACAAGAAAATTTAATGCCATTTAATACTTTTTGACACATGATTGATCTGTTTTAAAAGTTGTTGCTGAGATATGCTGAAGCTGATGGCAATACTTGTGAGCTTCAGTGCGTCAGATGAGGCGACAAAACCCCATATACATGTTCACATAAGTAAACAAGACATATGACATTGCACGCTCCTCTACTCAGGCCTAGCTACTCATTTGTATAAAATTTTGTTCAGAATTTTCTGAATAGAAACTTTAATGACTGGTGATCATTTATTCAGCTTCAGTGAATCAGATAAGGCGACAAAACATCATATACACAATCACATAAAGTGAGATAGACACATGACATTGCACACTCCTTTACTCAGACACTGCTACTTAGCATTAATCAAAACTTTTAAGAAATGTTGAACCTTTAAGCTTCTTTAGTTAATGCTGAAGGTTCAGGTTTTGTATCATTAATGTTTAGCATACCAAGCTCCATTATCAATCTTTTGAAAGTTGGTTCATCTAGTGGTTTGGTGAAGATATTAGCCAACTGATATTGAGTGGGGATGAAATGTAATTCAATGTCCCCTTTCACAATATGATCTCTGATAAAGTGATATCTGATATCAGTGTGTTTTGTTCTTGAGTGAAGGAATGGATAGTTGGATATTGCAATAGCACTAGTGTTATAACAAAAGATTGGTACCTTTTCATATTCTATGTCATAGTCAGCCAGTTGGCTTTTCATCCAAAGAACATTGGCACAACATCTAGTAGCTACCACATATTTAGCTTCTATTGAAGACATGGTAACTGTTTGTTGCTTTTTAGCACTCCAACACACAAGTTTGCCACCCAGCAATTGGCAAGCACCAGAAGTGCTTTTTCTGTCCATATTACATCCAGCATAGTCAGAATCTAAATACCCCTTTAGATCAAATCCTGAGGATTTAGGGTACCAAAGACCTAGACTGGTGTACCTTTTAGGTATCTGAAGATTCTCTTTATAGTAGTAAGGTGTGATTCCTTTGGATCTGCTTGTTATCTTGCACAAAGGCATGTAAAGAATTGAATGCCAGGTCTGCTTGCGGTTAAATACACGAGTGACCCAATCATACCTCTGTACTTAGTCTCATTGACTGATTTTCCATTGAGATCAGGTCCTAAGTTGTTAGGGGGTACGATTGGTGTTTTTACTGAAGCACAATTGATATCATACTTCTTCAGCTGATCCTTGACATATTTTTCTTGATTAATGGAGATGCCTTGGTCAGATTGTTTAATCTGAAGACCAAGGAAGTATGTGAGTTCTCCCATCATACTCATCTCAAACATGCTGGTCATAAGCTTGGCAAATTATTTGCATAGTTTCAAGCTTGTTGAATAAATATGATGTCTTCCACATAAAATTTTACCATAATGGTGTCAGTTTTAGATTTATAGATAAACAAGGTGCTATCTATTTTTCCTCTAACAAACTTATGTTCAATGAGAAATGTTGAGAGAGTTTCATACCAAGCTCTTGGAGCTTGCTTTAGTCCATACAAAGCTTTGTAAAGCTTGTAGACATGGTTTGGGTACTTACTACTCTCAAATCCAGAAGGTTGTGTAACATAAACTTCTTCTTTTAGGTCACCATTTAGGAATGCACTTTTGACATCAAATTTGGTAGATGGTGAAGTTCATGTAAGTGGCATAAGAAAGGATGATTCGTATGGCTTCCATACGTGCAACTGGAGTAAAGGTCTGATCAAAATCAACACCGGGCTCTTGATTGGATCCTTGGGCCACCAGCCTAGCTTTGTTTTTGGTCACCACATTGGTTTTATCTCTTTTGAGCTTGTAGACCCATTTGGTGTCAGTGGTTGATTTACCATATGGAAGAGGAACCAATTTCCAAACTTTATTTCTTTCAAATTGATTTAGTTCCTCTTGCATGGCATCCACCCATCCAGGGTATGTGAGTGCTTCAGAAACCTTTGTAGGTTCAATTTCTGAAAGAAAGATTGCATAGAGGCATTCTCCAGATGAAGCAGCACTAAGTTTCTTTGCCATAGATATAGTGACTCTACCTTCTCCAGGATTGCCTATTATATTCACCAGCTGTATGTGACTATTATTAGTCCAAGATTTTTGTGGATCTTGAGAATAGGCACTGGTATCATGATTAGAGCTAGAACTTGGAAGTCTATAACATGGACTTGGACTTGGATTATCTCTAGTTTCAACTGAAGGATATTCAATAGATAAAGGTTCAATCAGTGGAGGGCTTCCTTCTTGGTCAGAAGCAACACTTTCAAGACCTAATTCCCTAGAGATAGTTGGGGAACATTGAGCAGGAGACTCAGATTGTTCATCAGCAACATCATTTTATTGCGAGTGAGCATATTGATCATTTTGAGACTGACCATTTTGGTCATTTGTGTTATCTTGCTGATCATTTTGATCATTTGATTGACAGCCATCAGTATTTGATATTGAAGGATTTCCTTTTGTATGACTTGTCATATCTTCAAATGGACCAATATGAGGAACTGAATTGCTTGCTTGATATCTTTGAGAAGGCTTATAATGTTGAAATTCATCAGATGGATAGTTGGGAGATTCATGAATATCAAGTTCATCATCTGATGGATTTGCAAATTTTAGAGCTTTAGAACTTTCATTGAAGGTGATGTGGTAATTTTCTTCAATACATTGTCTTCTTGTGTTGAAGACTCTGTATGCTTTAGATACCAGAGAGTATCCAAGAAAGTAACCATCATCAGATTTTTTTATCTAACTTACCAAGGTGATCCTTGTGATTGTGAATGAATATTGGACACCCAAACACATGTAAGAATGAGATGTTTGGAATTCTCCCCCTTGAAGACTTCATAGGGAGTCTTCATGTGTCTCTTAATAATGATGGATCTATTTTGAGTGTAGCAAGCAGTGGCTACAACATCAGTCCAAAAGTGCTTAGAGAGAGCTTATCTGATACAATTGTTTTTGTTATGGGGTTCAGATTTAATCTCGGAATCTTGTCGAATTGATCACAGCTCAAAGTGGAATGATTTGTTTTTGGTGACAAATAGGGGGTTTGGTTTTCTATGTTACTAAGAAGGTAAATGCGTGAAGTAATTAAAAGTAAACTAGAAGCAATTAATTAGTAAAAATAAACTTGAATTAAAATGAAACTAAAACAGTAACTTGTAAATAACCTTAAAAATGCTTGATTCGGAATGTGGCCTTTATTCGGAATAAATCAAACACAACTCCTTCATGCGGATTATCTTGCTCATGCGGAATTAAGTGTTCATGCGGAATAAATCTTCATGCGGAATAAAGTGTTCATCCGGAATAAATCTTCATGCGGAATAAAGTGTTCATGCGGAATATATGGTCATGCGGAATAACTGACTCATTCGGAATAAGATGCTTATGCGGAATAAAAGGCTATTCGGAATATAATGCTTATGCGGAATAAAAGCTCCATGCGGAATAAATAGCTCATACGGAATAAAGTTCTACTCGGAATAAATAGTGATGCGGAATAAAGGTTCTACTCGGAATAAATAGGCTTATGCGGAATAAAAGTGCTATCCGGAATAAATGGGTGATGCGAAATAATAAATTATTCCGGATGGATGGGCTTGATCCGGAATATAAAATATTCCCGATGGATAAAACTTGATGCGGAATAAAAGATTAACAATGTTTGATTCAGAATACTGGGACGAAGAACAGTAAGCAGGAAGAACAGGGTAACACGATTTTAATCCAAACAAACCAAATTTAACCAAAAGATTTAAACCAGATTAAACACTAATCATTTATCAACCATAAACATCAAATCCCAACAATAAAAACACAAAACCCAATAACTTTTGAAGATCAAATCAACCAAATAAGAACTTTAAGCTTTAAATCAAAAAGATGAAGATGAACAAGATTTATGGAAGGATTAAATTGATATATTAATGTAGAGTAAACAAAAGGAAAGATTAAACACTTACAAAATCAAAGATTCAACAAAATGAAAATCACCAACACCTTAGTGGTGTTGGTTTCTTTACTACGAAACAAAGGAAGAAGAAACTGGGAAAATGAAAAACTAGCACACAAAGTGTGAGGGGTTCTCTATTTATAGGATAGTGGTTGGTTGGTGAAGTGGGCTTTCTCCCTTTCTTCTTGTCTTCTCGTCTTTTCAGAAAAGTCGACGTTTTCGATTCTGATTCGGGATTTGTCGACGATTAAATTCAACTCGTCTTTTAATTTCTTCGTTTAATAGACTTGAGTTTCTTCGACATATGTAAATCTTCCGTCTTTGGTCCTTTTCTTCGATAAATCTTCAAATAGGCCCAGTGACTTCAAATCTTTTGCATCTCTTGGACAATAGAATTCGTCTTGAGTCTTTTTCTTCCATAAAGCCTGTGCAATCCCATGTTTTCTTCAATATTCATCCGGTTAACTCTGAAAACACAATAAACACAAAAACCACGCATAATTCCAAACAAATGATATTAAATGCGCGTTTTGGTCTCGTTTTAGCCAGAAATAAGTGGTAAAAGGATGGGTGTTTTCACACCTATCAAATCCCCTACACTTAACCATTGCCATGCCCTCATGCAATGCTTAGTCATAAAGCAATTTTACACTCTTCTCATAATCAATCAACCTTGGCCTTATTAAAATACCACTAAACAAAAATTAAAGTACTAAGAGAAATTAAAACATTAAAGGAATCAAAAGGATAGAAAACCATTTTCACTTGAAAATAGCTATATGGAAATAACTTGCAAAGAGATCAAGGACTTACATTAGGGCTTTGGTGCTGCGAAGATTTATCAACCTCAAGTTTCACGTTCCCCAAACTAAGCTTAAAAACGAGATCATTATTATTATAAGTTAGCTAATCAAACACTTACACACATGGCTTAATTATATGCTTAAACTCCCTTATTCCTAGTTGTATCTCTTGTATTTTATTTTTGTCTTAGAATGATCATGAAGATGCATTTTTGGACTTATTTCGATAGTTTATTTAGGCTGAAAGCAAAGTAGGACGATTTGATCAATAGTTAGCTAAAGGACAAAATCTATTAAAACTGCTTCTCGGGATATCAAAAAGTTCATATCTTGGCATAACTCGCTTCACGATTTGAGACCTTTCTCGGGCCGATATTTGGCATGTACTTCATACTTCATATCTTCGAGAGACGTTCTTGAGATAATGGTCTTCTCTTTGTTAATAGAGTTTCTTCACTTGGAGACTTTTGAGGGGTACTCCAACTTTGTTGACCACGACTTCATGATTATTTCTTCAATCGTTACTTGGGATTTTGAGATACAACGATCCGCCTCCTTTTCGGACATGGATCTATTTATCCTCATACCTTGTTAGGGTCTTTTCGGATAGACTTCTCCATGATCTTTATGGGAGTTGATTGCTTTTCGTCGTGAGTCTTGATCCTTTATATTGATTTTGGGAATAATGCTTTTCACATCACCTTGGATCTTTAGCAATAAGATTGAGTCCTCATGCCTTTTTAGGGCCTTTTCGGACTCGCCAATCTTCGCGCCCCGCTTCATAAGTTATGCCTTGGCTATGAACTCTTATCATTACCGAGCAACTTTTAAACGATCTTGGGCTAGAAGCTAAGTAACTTTTCAAATCGTACGACCTTACTTATTGCAGATAAATTATTAGCAAGTGATGGGAGAATAGGCAGATAATTACACCAAGTGTGCTTGTGCAAGAATACCGACTTATAATTCACTCTATCATTTCTCGTTCTCCATAATTTAAAATCTCAAGTAATGAGACTCGTGGATGCTTAGCCTAATAAACCAATTAAGGTCTACATGGTTAAGGATACTAGCTAGAATAAACTTGGATAAGTCTATTCGGGTTGAGTCAAAATAATCGCAACGGGCCTAATATGTCAAAGATTTCAAAACTAGCTACACCACTTTATTAATATTTTTGACTTTATTGCGGGATATATACATATGAAAGCAACGATAAAAATTTTAAAATTACGACTACATGGCCAAAGTTAATTAAAAATTTGAAAAATGCTGAAAAAGATGATTTTCCGGTTAAATGAAGGCATTTCCATGGAAAAGTACACTTAAAACTTCGATAGAAGTCCCCCTACACTTAAGATAAACATTGTCCTCAATGTTTAAGCATGTGGGAAAAGTCTCCCCTACACTTATGACATTGTGCACGTTGGTTAAATCAAGTTAAGGAAGAGACGACTAAAGTGATCAATTTCAAATGTGAGTATGAAGAAAATTGAATCACGATAGTTGAGAGATAGAACCGGATTTCGGATAACACGGGAGCACGGTTCTTCAGAGATTCCAAGAGTGCACTGATCCCTGTAATCACATCACCACACAAACACAAACAACCATAGAGGTCCCCCTACACTTAGGAGGTTAAAACGGAAAAGGATAGATACTCGGGTTGCCTCCCGAGGAGCGCTTGTTTTTTATAACCGTGTCACGAGCCTGACTCGACCCAAAATTAGTTCATGGGAAACGTGGTGAGGGATGGAATCATCTCATGAGATATGTCCTCACCAAAGTACAACTTCACTCGTTGGCCATTCACCTTAAAATTAGGTCCATTAGGTTGAGCGAGCTCGAGAGTACCATATGGAAAAATTTGGGCAATGGTGAATGGGCCGGACCAACGAGATTTCAGCTTGCCCGAAAAGATTTTCAACCGAGAGTTGAAGAGTAAAACTTTGTCTCCAACTTGGAACTCTCGGTTCTTAATCTTAGAGTTGTGAATGAGCTTAGTCCTTTCCTTATAGATCAAAGAATTTTCATAAGCCTCATTCCGGAGTTCATTCAGCTCATTGAGTTGGATCTTGCGTAGGTCACCGGCTTTGTTGATATCAAAATTAGCCCACTTCAAGGCCCAGTAAGCCTTGGGCTCCAACTCAATGGGGAGGTGGCATGCTTTCCCGTACACGAGATGATATGGTGTACAACCAATCGGAGTCTTGTATGCGGTACGAAAAGCCCACAGAGCATCATCAAGTTTATCGGCCCATGAGGCACGATGCTCTCCCACGGTTCGTTCAAGAATTCGCTTTAATCCTCGGTCAGAAATTTCAGCCTGGCCATTAGTTTGTGGGTGGTATGCGGTGGAAAGACGATGATTTACACCATACTTAGCCATGACTCTTGCAAATTGATCATTGCAAAAATGAGTCCCGCGATCACTAATAATGGCACGAGGCACACCGAATCTAGCGAACAGCGATTTCAAAAAGTTACAAACCACCCTTGCGTCATTTGTGGGTAAAGCTTTGGCTTCAACCCATTTAGAAACGTAGTCAACGGCTACAAGGATGTATGTGTTTCCTTTAGATGAAGGGAATGGCCCCATAAAGTCGATACCCCAAACATCAAAGATTTCACATTCTTGTATGAAATTTTGAGGCATCTCATCTTTATGTGTGATCTTGCCTTGTTTTTGGAAAGCATCACAATGTTTAACCATCTCGTGAGCATCACGATAAATGGTGGGCCAATAGAATCCTGAGTCAAACACTTTTTTGGCGGTGTAGTTGGGACCAAAGTGACCACCGGTGGGTCCTTTGTGGCAAGCTTCGAGAATGTCTAAAGCGGCCGGTCCATCAACACATCGGCGAATAATCAAATCAGCGCATTGTTTGAAGAGATACGGGTCATCCCAAAAGTAAGTCGTAATGTCTTTGAAGAACTTTTTCTTTTGCTGGGATGTTAACCGGTCAACGAGAATTCCACCCGTTAAGTAGTTTACAATGTCTGCAAACCACGAGGTTTCATCAGAATTCGAGTTGATAGACATTAAGGTCTCCAGGGGAAAAGAATCATTTATTTCTTTGTTCGGATGATCCCCTTGATAAGGATCCACAAGTCTACTGAGATGATCCGCGGCTAGGTTTTCAGCTCCCTTCTTATCACGAATTTCGATTTTAAATTCTTGAAGTAGCAAAACCCAGCGAAGAAGTCTTGGTTTGGAATCTTGTTTAGTTAACAAGTACTTCAACGCGGAATGATCGGTATAAACGATTGTTGTAGAAAGGACAAGATAGGGGCGGAACTTTTCAAAAGCATAGACAACAGCTAAAAGCTCTTTTTCGGTCGTCGTGTAATGAAATTGAGCCTCCGTCATTGTCTTGCTAGCGTAATGGATCGGTTGTAAGTGTTTATTCACTGTTTGGCCCAAAACCGCTCCAATAGCAAAGTCGCTAGCATCGCACATCAACTCGAAAGGCAGCTCCCAATTAGGGGTAACCAAGACGGGTGCCTTAGTTAGCTTATCCTTAAGAAGGTTGAAGGCTTCGATACACTCTTTTGAAAAGATAAAAGGAGTATCTTTTTCCAAGAGGTGGGTCATCGGGCGAGCGATCTTAGAAAAATATTTGATGAATCGACGGTAAAAGCCCGCATGACCAAGGAAACTTCTCACACCCTTCACGGTTGAAGGTGGAGGCAACTTAGAAATAACATCGACTTTAGCACGGTCCACTTCAATACCGGCTTTGGAGATCTTGTGTCCTAGCACGATGCCCTCTTTTACCATGAAATGGCATTTTTCCCAATTAAGAACAAGGCGAGTGTCTTCACACCGCTTAAGCATACGTTCTAAATTAGCAAGGCAAGCAGAGAAAGAATCGCCATAAACCGAGAAATCATCCATGAATACTTCCATAGTTTCTTCAACAATGTCATGGAAGATAGCCATCATACACCTTTGGAACGTCCCAGGAGCATTGCATAAACCAAAAGGCATGCGTTTGTAAGCAAATGTTCCATAGGGACAATGAATGTGGTCTTTTCTTGGTCTTTGGGATCGATGGGAATTTGAAAATACCCGAAGAAACCATCTAAAAAGCAGTAATAGTCATTACCCGCAAGACGCTCGAGCATTTGATCCATGAAAGGAAGAGGAAAGTGATATTTTCTCGTGGCATCATTGAGCTTGCGATAGTCGATACAAACTCTCCACCCAGTAACGAGACGAGTAGGAATCAACTCGTTGTGTTCATTGGGAACAACGGTTATTCCGCCCTTCTTGGGCACACAATGGACGGGACTTACCCATGGCGAATCCGAAATAGGGTAAATGAAGCCGGCATCAAGAAGTTTGATAATCTCTTGTTTGATGACGTCATGAATGCGAGGATTAACCCTTCTTTGGCTCTGGATTGTGGGTTTAAAGTCATCTTCCATGAGAATCTTGTGAGTACAAAAGTTTGGATCAATTCCGCGGATATCGGAAATTTTCCAAGCAATTGCCTTCTTATGATCTTTAAGCACGGCGATGAGGCGAGATTTCTCTTCTTCTTTCAAGTCCTTCGCGATAATGACAGGCGACTTCTTCTTTTCTTCAAGGAACACGTACTCGAGATGGGACGGTAACTCCTTAAGTTCTAAATCCAGAGGATTTTCGATGGGAGGCGTATTCAAAGTCGGTTCATCGATAGCAATAGCCTTGGTAAATGGTGGAGAAATATTGTCTTCTTTAAGAACGTTCTCAATGAGGCGAATATCTTCGTCCCAATCGGTGGGAGAATCGTCATGTTCTAAGTTCACATCTCCCATGGTGTCTTCAAAATCTTTCCAAAGGAAATCACTTTCTCCAAATAGAGATAGTGATGAATCAATGGAGGAAACGGTCTCAACATTGGGAAGAGAGGTAGGAATACTTTTACAAGCATCTTTGAAGTGTTCTTCACAACCCTCATCAAGAACGTCAATACAATTAACACTCTCGTATGAATAAGGCTGTTTAGAAAGCTTTCCCATGTTGAAGACAATTTTATCGTCACCTACTCTCATGATAAGCTCACCCGCTTCAACATCGATGAGAGTGCGACCGGTCCTCAAGAATGGACGTCCAACGATTAATGGCACACGAGGGTCCATATCGTAGTCGACCACGAAGAAATCGGTAGGAAAAGTGAATTTGTCGACTCCTACAAAGACGTCTTCGGTTATCCCCACTGGATAAGCAACCGTATGGTTAGCTAATTCCAAAGTCATTTTGGTGGGGACTAGCTCAGGGAGAGATAATTGCTTCCAAACACTTAAAGGCATTAAGTTAATACTGGCACCTAGATCGGCTAGGGCCATGCAATTCTCTACTCCCGGGAAGTTGCAAGGGATTAAGAAGCGAACTGGATCACCAAGCTTGGTTGTCAATTTCCTTAAGAGCACTGCAGAGCAATTCTCATTAAGTTGGGTATTAGCAATATCAAGAAGCTTCTCCTTGTCGCTAAGAAGATCTTTGACCATTTTCGCATACTTGGTCATGTGAGCGAGAGCCTCAGCGAAGGAGATGTTAAATTCAATTGTTTAAACATTTTAAGAAAGTTTGAAACCTGAATATCGTCCTTGCTTTTGAGCTTCTCTTTCCTCAACCTTGAGGGATAAGGTATATCAGAAGAAGAGGAAGGATTTGGGATCAAAGGATCACTCACATCCTTGGGTGGAGGAGGGGTAGAAGTAAGAGGTGGAGAAATTAGGGAAGTAGAAGGATGAGGAATAGGAGCAGGTGACTCGTTTTCCTTAGTCACAATCACCGGTGGAGGTATAGGAAGCTCTGGTTCCTTGGTACCTTTGCCAATACGAGTGGTGATTGCTTTCATCTCCCCTCTTGGATTCGCAACGGTGTTACTCGGAAGAGTACCCGAAGAAGAGGGTTGATTACCTTGGAAGAAACTAGCCATCATGTTCCTTAAGTCATTCGTTTGACTTGCCAAAGTGTTTCTCATATCAGCTCGAAGATCGTTACCTAGTTTTACCATGTCTGCTTTCAAGTTGAGCACTTCCCGCTGGAGATTGTCCACGATCACATCATTAGTCCTCATGTAGGTTCCAATATCTTGGGGTAATGCGGTGGGTTGGTTGGGAGGAGCATTGTAGGCGGGTGGTTGATAAGCAGGTTGTTGGTAAACTTGGTTGTTTCTTTGAGGTAGATACGGTTGTCTTTGAGGTGGTTGGTATGGTGCACGAGGTTGTTGTTGGTTGGGTCGGTTAAGGTTTTGTTGTTGGTTTTGATTGTTAGGAGGAAAACCGGGCGGGGAAAGAAAGTTGTTTGAGCGGTAGCTAAGCAAGTTGCGGTCACCTTGAGGACTAGCTTGATAAGCGGCCGGAGGATAGGTACCGTATGCTGCATTAACATTCTCATAAGGAAAGTCTTGGGTGGTGGTACAAGTGGTGTAAGAGTGAGGACCCCCGCATATTTCACATGGTTGGCTAACGGCATTGACTTGAGCGTCTTGAGCGTTTTTAGCGTTGATGCTGTTGGTATTGTTAGCGGTGTGGGTAACAAGTGATTCAATAAGTGTAGTAATTTTGTCAAGTCGCTTGTCATTGTCACTAGTACTAGCACTAGCGGCATTGGTCCGAACACTCTTGGTTTGCACACGAGACTTATTTTCAATAATATCCCAAGCGGCATTAGAAGTCTTAACCAAAATATTACCCCCCGAGGCACTATTTAGTGAATCTTGGTCATTCATGCTTAAACCATTCTAAAAGGTATTAATTTGGTGCACTTTGGTAAAACCATGTTGTGGGCACTACCTAAAAGATCTTTAAAACGGTCCCAAGATTCACTAAAAGACTCATCGTACTTTTGTTCAAAATTGATAATTTCATTCCGCAAAGCGGTAGTACGAGAGGGTGGGAAAAATTAGTTTATGAACTTGGTCTCCAAATCCGTCCACGTCAGAATACTTTGTGGCGGTTCCTTTGCAAGCCAATGCCGGGCTTGTCCCTCTAAGGAAAAGGGAAAAAGTTGTAAACGGATTACCTCTTGTGGAACACCATTGAATTTGACCGTATTCGTGAGTTGCAAGAACCTTTTGATGTGGTCATGAGGATCGTCAATGGTACACCCCAAGAATGGTTGAGCGGAGACCATCTGAATAAAGCCGGATTTGAGCTCAAAGTTGTTGGCTGCAATCGCGGGTATGACAATTGGATCATTGTTGCCCTCTACATGTGCTTGCAAAAGTTCAATCATAGGGCGATTGTCCAGTAGAGGTTCATTGTTGTTGTTATTATTGTTGTTGAGAGGTGGATTGTTATTGTTGTTATTCTTTTGAGGTGGGTTATTGTTGTTGTTGTGTACACCGGCCATGTCTAAGTCTTCGAGAGGCTCGGGCTCTTGATAAGACGTTGATCATGTACGCATGCACCTGCAAAAGAACTAACAAAGCAAACAAGAAATATTTTTGGTTTTTTATGGTTTTTTAATTTTTTGTATTTTTGAAAATTTTATATTTTTTTATGATTTTTGAAATTTTTTATGAAAAAGAAACGTTCACGGCGAACGGATCCCAAAATCCAAGTTCTCACAAAAAACTGTTAATCTTAACGAGAAGAGCCGGCAGCGGCGCCATTTGATACAATTGTTTTTGCTATGGGGTTCAGATTTAATCTCAGAATCTTCTCGAATTGATCACAGCTCAAAGTGGAATGATTTGTTTTTGGTGACAAATAGGGGGTTTGGTTTTCTATGTTACTAAGAAGGTAAATGCGTGAAGTAATTAAAAGTAAACTAGAAGCAATTAATTAGTAAAAATAAACTTGAATTAAAATGAAACTAAAACAGTACTTGTAAATAACCTTAAAAATGCTTGATTCGGAATGTGGCCTTTATTCAGAATAAATCAAACACAACTCCTTCATGCGGGTATATCTTGCTCATGCGGAATAAAGTGTTCATGCGGAATAAATCTTCATGCGGATAAAGTGTTCATGCGGAATAAATATTCATGCGTAATAAAGTGTTCATGCGGAATATATGGTCATGCGGAATAACTGACTCATTCGGAATAAGATGCTTATGCGGAATAAAAGGCTATTCGGAATATAATGCTTATGCGGAATAAAAGCTCCATGCGGAATAAATAGCTCATACGGAATAAAGTTCTACTCGGAATAAATAGTGATGCGGAATAAAGGTTCTACTCGGAATAAATAGGCTTATGCGGAATAAAATTGCTATCCGGAATAAATGGGTGATGCGGAATAATCAATTATTCCGGATGGATGGGCTTGATCCGGAATATAAAATATTCCAGATGGATAAAACTTGATGCGGAATAAAAGATTAACAATGTTTGATTCGGAATACTGGGACGAAGAACAGTAAGCAGGAAGAACAGGGTAACACGATTTTAATCCAAACAAACCAAATTTAACCAAAAGATTTAAACCAAATTAAACACTAATCATTTATCAACCATAAACATCAAATCCCAACAATAAAAACACAAAACCCAATAACTTTTAAAGATCAAATCAACCAAATAAGAACTTTAAGCTTTAAATCAAAAAGATGAAGATGAACAAGATTTATGGAAGGATTAAATTGATAGATTAATGTAGAGTAAACAAAAGGAAAGATTAAACACTTACAAAATCAAAGATTCAACAAAATGAAAATCACCAACACCTTAGTGGTGTTGGTTTCTTTCCTACTAAACAAAGGAAGAAGAAACTGGGAAAACGAAAAACTAGCACACAAAGTGTGAGGGGTTCTCTATTTATAGGCTAGTGGTTGGTTGGTGAAGTGGGCTTTCTCCCTTTCTTCTTGTCTTCTCGTCTTTTCAGAAAAGTCGACGTTTTCGATTCTGATTCGGGATTTGTCGACAATTAAATTCAACTCGTCTTTTAATTTCTTCATTTAATAGACTTAAGTTTCTTCGACATATGTAAATCTTCCGTCTTTGGTCCTTTTCTTCGATAAATCTTCAAATAGGCCCAGTGACTTCAAATCTTTTGCATCTCTTGGACAACAGACTTCGTCTTGAGTCTTTTTCTTCCATAAAGCCCGTACAATCCCATGTTTTCTTCAATATTCATCCGGTTAACTCAGAAAACACAATAAACACAAAAACCACGCATAATTCCAAACAAATGATATAAAATACGCGTTTTGGTCTCGTTTTAGCCAGAAATAAGTGGTAAAAGGATGGGTGTTTTCACGCCTATCATTATCCAACAAGAATTGTCCTTGCTGCTTCAATCAAAGTTCTGTTCCTTCTTTCATCCACACCATTTTGTTCAGGTGTGTAAGGTGATGAGAAATTTTGTGAAATTCCTTTGTCCTCAAAGAACTTGATTAGAGTATGATTTTTGAATTCAGTGCCATTGTCAGTTCTAAGTTGTTTGACATGAGTGTCATTTTGATTTTCAACTCTTTTGATGAAAGACATAATGGCATCTGGTGCATCACTTTTTTTTATCAGAAAATATACCCAGGTGTACCTAGAGTACTAATCAACAATGACAAGTGTATATTTTTCGTGACAAATGGCCCTAGGTGATACTGGGCCAAATAAGTCCATGTGAAGCAAGTGAAGACTTTCATTGATTGAGAAAGTTTGCTTTGTTTTGAAACTGACCCTATGGTGCTTCCCTTTTTCACATGCTGAGCATGGTTTATCCTTGGAATAGACAAGTGAAGGAAGACTAATAACAAGATTTTGTTTTGCCAGCAAAGTTATTGTTTTGAAATTTAGATGTGAGAGCCTCTTATGCCAAAGCGAGTTAGTAATGTTGGAGGCTCTAGCAAAGAAACATGTCTCCTGAGTAGAGTTCATGTTCATAACATACACATCTTTGACTCTGGGAGCAATCATCACAATTTCATAATTGGAGTTGAATATTGTACCTTTTTGTCATCAAACAGCACTAGATACTTTACATCACAAAGTTGAATGATGCTGATGAGGTTATGCTTCAATCCATTGACATATGCTACCCTTGTAAAAACTATACCATTGCATATAACTAAACCAAATCCTTCAGTAGTAGCTGATGAGTTATCACCAAACACAACTTTAGGACCTTGTTCCTCCTTATACTTGTGCAGATGACTTTTAGTGCCAGTCATATACCTTGAGCATCCACTATCCAGGTACCAAACAAGCTTCCTGAGATCACAATGCACAAGTTAAGGAAATTGTCAGTTTTGTTTTGAACCCACCTTTGATGGGTGGGTGTTTTAGATCTAGAAGGTGTTCTAGATCTGAATGATCCTTTTGATGAGGATGAAAAATATTGCTCAGAAGAAGAAGGAGAGGATTGAACAACATTTGCTTTCTTAGCCTGAAGGGCTTCACCTTTTCTGAACCACTCTATATGATTGTGATCAGATGTAGTATGGACATTACTTCCACAAGTTTCACAAATTTAGCAATAGAGTTTGGGTTCCTAGGTTTTGATGTCCCTTCTAAGAGAGATAACTCGATTATGTCCATGAGTGTCATGGTCATAACTTCCACAAATATCACAAACAGGATAGTAGTGACAGTCATCTAAGTGATGATTACCTATACCACAATGAATGCATGGTGGGAAAGGTATTTTTCGCCTAGAATGAGATGCTTTAGTGTTGTGAGATTCAGCACTAGTTTTAGCAAGCATATATTGAGTATGTTCACAAGTGTGATGGTCAGTCCTCTCACATTTAGTACAATAAATCACTTTTAGGAAAGTTTTAGTGAGATGGTTGTTTAAATCACATAGATCATAAGCCTTTTTAAATTGTGTCCTGTACTTATAATGTGGAGAGTTTGAAGGTTCATCTCTGAATCGAGTTGGTATTTGTTGTTGCATGAGTTGCAATTTGAGATCATTGATCTCTTGCATGACAAGAGACATTCTCTCATCTTCCTCAGATCTAGCATTCTTTAGTTTATTTGTTGAAACTAAAGAGGTAGTTCCCATATGTGAACCTTCAGCAAGAGCTGAAGAGTTTTTTGAAGTGTCAATTTTGACATGCTTGGGAGACCTACCCTTGTGTGTTGTGTGAGACTTGATGGATTGATTTTGGTCCAGTAGAGGGTTCAGCACTAGCCAGCTTCTCCAAAGGAGGATGTGGGGTACTTAATTCATTCTCTAAATCATCATCTGAGTCATCTTCAGTAACTGAAGATTCAACAGGTGCTGAAGTGTCACCATTTGCTTGCAAATCAGGAAGAAGGATACGTCCAGTGTCATGATTTGGTAAATTATCTTCACCTGACCTTACAACGTCAGGGATCGAGCTACCATCCTCATTTGAGGCTTTGACAAAGACAATATCAATTGAGTTGGTGATGGAGGATCCTTCAACACCAAGCATTTTCCTCTTTTGAGCACGAATTTGTTCATTGATGCACTGATTTACCCTATCAGAGTTTCTAAGCCAAGATTTAACAATATATTTTACTTCTTTTAGTTCAACTCTTAAGGAGTTATTTTCATCCAGAATCTCTTTGTTTAGTTATTGAAAAGTAAGTACATCGAGTTTAGCTTCTTTTTGCTCTATTAGCTTACTTTCAAAATCATCAAGTTTTAGAACAAGTTTATGATACTTTCCAAGCAAGTTGTTTCTTTGTTCTTCAACAAATTTTAGATCAATACACAGGTAATCAAGACAAATTTAATGTCATCCTTATCTTCTAATTCAAGAAGAGTTTGTACCTTTTTTATTATGATATTGACCCATTCACCATTTCTGGCACTCTCTCTGGAAACAACATTTGAGTTAGATCCTTCATCATCAGCAAGTGCCATTAGCACTTTCACATTAACCAATTCATCATCATCTAAAGAGACTTTCTCTTCATCCCATTCATAAGCTTCAGCAATGAGTCCTTTGTTCTTATCTTGCTTGGGAACCTTGGAGGAAGAACTTTCAGTACTCATGTGAGCCAGTCTAGGTTTGATATCTCTATACTTTGCCTCAAAGTCTTTTGTTGGGCGAAGTTCGACCCTGTTTTGCTGAAAGGAAGTAGAAGCAATTTGTTTCTGTTGAAACGATGATTAACCAGATGGTCTTCATTGAGTTGGTGAGGAATAAGAAGGAATGGATGTTTTGGAATAACAATCCCTAGCAAAGTGACCAGTCTTCCTACATTTGTAGCATTCAGTGTCAATTGAAGCTTTTGTGGTGCTGGAGAACTTGCCTCCTTTCTTAAAGAACCTTCTAGACTTGGCCAGAAGTAATCTTTCATGAAATTCCTCTTTGAGGTCATTCATATATTCCTCACTAGTTCTTGTGTCTTCTTCATCATCAGGACTATCTTGGTAGTCTTGGATGACAGCCTCACTAAAGAAGGTTGTAGACAAGGGTGTATCAATGGTTAATGCTTTACTCTTGCTTGAGCCTTCATAAATCCTATCAACTAGGTTTTCTTCATATTTTAGTTTCCCAAAAAGAGAGGCCAGATTACAATCTTTAATGTAATTAGAATTTCTCAAGCTTTGGTAGAAACTGAGCCACTTCTTTGGTAATGCATTAACAAAAATTGTGTTGATTTCAAGTTTTGAAAGCTCGACACCATCATTCACTAGTTCATTCATCAGTGCTTTGTATCTAGTGAATGTCTGTGTGAGGGTTTCCCCTTCTTTGTGTTTGAAGGTGTTGTATTGAATCTTTAAATCCATGATTCTTGTTTCTTTTACATCTGAGGGTACCTCATGATAAAGAATAAGGTCCTCCCATGTAGATTTTGTTGTTTTGCAATTCACAACAGAATTCATTTGGTCATCTGGGAGTACAGACATGATGATACTTTTGAGAGGCTAGTCTAGGTTAGAAGCTTTTCTCTCATCAGCAGTCCATTGTACTTCAGGTTTTTTATTATCCCCAACCATGGGAACAAATGAACCATTTTCAATGATTCCAAGGGATTGAGGTTCAATCCCAACCATGTGGACAAGGAACCTCTTCTTCCAATTTGTGAAGTTAGCTATCTCTAGGACAGGAGCAGCATTGATTTGGCCACCCCTATACTCTACGGTTTGTGGTATTACTTGAGCCATTTTTGGATCTTGATTTGAAAACTTTAAATGAGCAGTTTAATAAAATAAGAGTTTTGCTAATCAAACTGCTCTGATATCACTTGTTGGTCCCTTGTAAATCGTTATTACTTATCAACCTTAAGTAATAACTCTTTACCAAGACTCAGGTGTGTTTTTTAACAATTGATAAGAATTAAGAACAATTAAAACAACAATACCAATAACTTTTCAACGTATAGACTTTTACTAGAATAAAATAAAGAATCTATAACCCACTTTGTTTGCGGAAGAACAAAATCGTTGAATGAAAATGGGTGGTGATCTCCTCTACTTAAACTTCTAACCAAAGTTAAATATCTAAGCTCTAATCTAAACGTTCATATGCTTCTTGGCTATATGGTTTAGTCGGTATTGAGAGAGAAAGGTTTTCCAGAGTTTCTACTCTTGTATTGGTTAACCCTTTCCCTCTTAATGTGCACTCCTTATATAGGCAGTGCAAAACTAGGGTTTGCATTTTGCATGTTCCTATGCATGGGTTTATCCAGTGGGTGGTTGATGCCCATGCTGGGTAAACAGTACAAAGTACACAATAAACTATTCTAGAAAAGATAAAGGTTGTAATTATAGCTAACAATACAAGCAACCTACTTTGACTTAAAGTTATCTTTTCCCGCCTAATGCAAACCATCAGAATACTGAAGTGTCTTCAGCCTTCTAGAGGAGATCGACATCATTCATTTTGGTATTGTCAAACCAAACTGAACTGAAAGCTCTTCTTCAGTACTTGTTCTTCAGCAACTAGACCGCCTAGTATTTGAAGCAAAGACTCCTTTGTCTTTTAAGTTAACTGGAAAAGGAAAGCTAAACATCCTTCAGCAACATAGTCTTCCGTAGGAACTTTGTTCCTCTGGTCATTCCTCAGCAGACTGGCCTTACTGCTGAGCATGAAACACTTAGGGGGATTTTATATTCAATTCCTAGAGTTGCTTCAAGGTCAGGAAATACTGACCCAACAATCTCCCCTATTTGGATATACAAATAGCCTAAGTCTATTGTCAGTAGTACGTGAGCATAACAACTTCTTCTTACTTGCATTGAACAATAAAATACTTATAAACATCAAATAATCATTTATTCATAAACATTACAAATTACAACAAAAACAATACATGCTGAAGGTTCTAGCAGGATCAGTACGTCATAGACTTCCATGCTGAGAGTAAAAGATCCTTTGAACATTCGAGAGAAGTTCATTGTTAATTTCATCGAGGTCACTGATGCCCACAAAGCCTTCACGTTCACGATGGTTGAACAATATCACTTCCAATTCTGGTCCGTCTAGTACATGGCCAGGGAGATGATTTTGAAACTGAATAAAGCCTTTGTATTTCTTTGTGGTGACAAAAATGTCACCCACACCAGGTTTGATCAGATTGGCTGTTTTGTTCAGCTCTAGTATAGGATCTTGATCCTCCAGAGAAACTTGATTGCTGATGTTCAGAATCTCACCAAGTTTTTCATGATTTCTCATAAACTTGGCCATGTTATTGCACAATTCAGTTGTATAAGTCATAAAAACAAGTTTTGAACCTGGTCAACTTTTGGTCAACACTGGTCAAACTTGGTCAACATAAGCCAGTTTGAGCATATTCGATTTCTGGCTTATTCTATGGATGTTTTTTTAAATTTTTTTATATAGGTGTCAATATTTTGGGTTTATAATCATTTCATTTGAAAATCAGACCAAGTGCTTATCTAGATAAGTTGTTCTCTTAAAAGTAGCTTATTGAAAATTGCTTATTTGAGTTCAAGACCATCCCAGCTTATTTCCTTTTATAATGACTAGCTTATTTTGAATTTGGAATCTTTTGAGACTGATTTTAGCTTATTTCGTTAACTAGAGCTCTAGATATGGCTTATTATTAAATAAGCCCGTTTTTCCTAAATAACTTTCAATAATTGCTATTAGGTCCTTGGGTTTTGGTTAGTTGTTGTTTAGTTGGTAATTAGTTATAAAATTTCTAGGTTTTGCTGATTAGTCCTAGAGTTGTTAGGGTTTTTAATTTCAGTTACATCGTTTGTTAAACTTGTGACATTTGGTTAGTAGTTTGTACAATTTACATTTTCAGTCCTTAAACTTTTCACATTTACACTTTTAGCCCTTATACTTTATATACTTTATAGTTTAGCTTTTAATACTTGTTGTGCATTACTTGGTTGTACTTTGTGCTTAATACATGGTATGTGCAATTTATTTTTACACTAGGACGGTTACGTAGACGATATTATTTCTACATTTTTTACGGTTTTGTGATAATTAGCAATAGAATACCATAATCTTGACAATCAAATACCAAGAACAATAAAGTGACTTGATTGATATCGATCATTCAGTTCGCAAAGATATCGAGAGAAAAACAAACTTGAAAAAGTCAAATATTAGTCACAGAAAAGAGAAGAGACCAAGATCTAAGATAAGTCATGTTAAAAGAAAAACATGAATAAAAGATACAAGGAAACAAAACATACAAAGATGTATGAAAAATAAAACAAGCCAAAAGAAAAGTATAAATCTAATCCTAGTTAAACTAGAACTCTATGATTTGCTTGAGCTAGATGTCTTGAAGATAAGCAACCAATGCTTAGATAAAAGATAGTAGTGGCAGAAGGAGGTGGTGGTGGCTTGGTAGTAATCTCATAGTCATAGTGAAGAGGAGGTTTAACTAAGAGACACTTGATGTAATTTAACTCTTCATAAATATGAGCCATAGCAAGATGTTGATATTGACAACAATTAAAATATGTTCCATGATGCATGACATTATCATGTGAAGGAGGAAGAACACTGTAAAACTCGCATGCTTTTACCATGAACAGTACACTTAGTAAACGTACGTACATATTAAAACTTTCCTTTTATAGCATGAACACGTGTCACGATTAGTGATTTCAAAAGTTATGTACGTATAATTACATGATAAGTATTAAGTACGTGATAGTACACGATAATTATTAACCGTAATAATTATAATCACGAACATGAAATCATGAACATAAAAATCACGAATACGTAACTACGTACTTAATTAATATTATACGATTAATATCGTTATGTACAAGTATTTAAATATGACACGAACATTTAAATATAACACGAAAACACGAGAATACGATCACGTAATTTAAAACACGAGAAAACTCTGGGTTTTCCCTTGTGGGCCCTACTAGCCGCAGCACCAAAGAAGACAACGGGCCAAGCCCACTTGATTTTTGGTAAATAAACAAAAAGGAAGGAACCTTTTCACTTTACAGAATTTTACAGAAAAAAATCAAAACCCTACTTCTTTTTTCTTTCTTTTGGCCGGTGGCAACCCCAACACCAAGAGGTATTTTATTTGATTTTTAGCAAATCAAATTCAAGATCGTGTTTGTGTTATTGTTCTCCAATCTGTACACGCACTCGGTAATCCGTAAACCCTTTTAGTTTTTATTCTTTTTATTTAATTATTTACACATGAACATGAATTAAATAAAAACAAGGATTAAACATGTCACGTGATCAAGGGGGTAAAATTAAGGGTTTGTTTCGGGTTTGGTTGTTCGGCCGACAAACAAACTAAGAGCCCAAGGCTCTCGGCGTGTTTTTTATCACGCCACTAACCGAGATCTATAATCTCGGTGATGTTTGGTTCGGTCGACAGCAAGGGACAAGGAACCCCGACGCATGTCGGGGTGTCCTTGTGGTTTGGTTGGGTCACGGCAGCCAGCAGCCACCACCACAGGCACACAGCCGGTGGGAGTCATGGGTCAAGCAGGGGGAACCACCAGCACACAGCCGGTGGGAACACCACTGCTGGCAGCGGCTAGCCGAGAGACAAGACCACCGACAGCAGCCGGTGGCAGTTTATGGCAAAAACAGTGGCAACCGGACGAGCCGGTTTGCCACTGTTAAGGGGTGTTCGGTTCGGACCGGTTCAAGGGGTTCCAAATCCAGTTCATGACATGTCTAAATTAGATACATGGATCCGGTTCATGACTAAAATATGTACAAGTATTTTATTTTACAAGTATTTATTTATACAAGATATTAAATTAATTAAAACATGACATGTAATTAATTTTAATTAAATCATGAACTTAGGTTAATTATTATTTAGTAAATTATACATGTTTTAACCTAAGTATTTAATTATTTAATCTAGACTATAGTATTAATTAATTATTAAAACATGGAATATTGTTAGGTCAATTCAGTACCTAATGACCTCCCTGGAGGATTTGAATAACAATCAACCTAAGTGAATTATTAACCTTGAACATAACAAGGTCACTGAGTGAACAGTCACTCAGTGAGTTGCCTTCGAGTTCCTAGACTGAGTCTAAAAGGAAGACTCAAACATTCAGAGAGGCAAGGCTCAACGTATGTCTTCTATGACGAAGAAGAAGGTGATGGGTTCAGTGAGTTGTGGCAATAGACTCACTGAACCCCATACGATCTCCCTGAAGAAAACAAGCATTCTCCAAGATTGAAGAAAAGGCGGGATAAGTTGAATTGTGACAAGATGAAGTACATCACACAATTAGCGTGACTTACCCTTTTAGGATAGATGGGGTACTGACATGTGTAAAGGACTTACGTCTTACTACTTAGAATAGGTTAAGACAAGATACTACACTGTACCAATAAGACAAGAATTGCACATGGGAAATTATTGTCTTCTACCCACTTTCCTTCTATAAATAGGATGCTTGTAAAGGAGAGTAAACTAAGTTTATGCACTAAATGCTTTAGACATTCACAAACAAGTTTTCTCTCCTCCAAACACGATCACACACTTGAGTTCTAAAATCCTGTTGATAGAATCGTCAAGCTTAGCAATAGTTAGGATTGGACTAGCTTGTTAGTGAGGAGATCACAAAACCACACATTGTCTATTCAATCCCTATTGTAGCTTCGTATACAATAGGGTATAATTCTTTAATAAAGCTAAGAGTTAAACGTTGAAAACCTTTGTGTTATTTACTTACTTGTATTAAGTTTATTGCATTACTTAACCATGGGTTAGGACTATACTTAGTATACTTAAGTATAGTACTAATTACAAGGGACAACAAGTGGTATCAGAGCGGTAGGATTATAAAAATTTTAACCACCATCTCAAAGTTTTTAAAACCTTGATCCATTATGGCTGAAAGTAATGTACCCCAAATTGTTAACAAAAAGGGAGCGAGTTACTCTGTTAACGCTCCTAAGTTAGAAGTTGAAAGATTTAACAAATGGAAGAAAAGAATGCTATGTTATTTGATGGTAATGGAACCTTATTACATAAGTTGTATTAAGAATGGTCCATTCAAACCAAAAACAACAACTGGTGATGACAAACCTGAAAACCAGTGGTCTGACGATGAAAGGAGAGTGGTCAATCAAGACCAACGTCTCAAAAGCATCATAATATCTTGTCTTCCTGACGATATTATGGAGGCTGTCATCGAGTGTGAGACGGACAAAGAGACTTTGACAGATCTTGTTCATAGTTTCGAAGGACCATCCGACACTAAGGAAAATAGGATTATAGACCTGAAGTTAGAATATAACACTTTCAGGGCCAAAACATCTGAAACACTTCCTCAGACTTACACCAGGTATAAAACCTTGCTCAATGAGCTAATGAATGACGGGGTGAAACTGTCTAAGCATGAAATCAATGTTGGTTTTGTGAACAGTCTCCCTAAAAAATAGCTTGGTTTTTCTCAAGGATTGAGAAATGCTAATCACATACAGACTCAGGATCTTGCAGATAATTATTGGAGATTCATCTATGAATATAATCTGATAAATAGAAGATATCCTGAGTCCAAGAAGGCCTTTATAACAGACACCTCAGCCAAACCTACCCAAATTGATCATGGCCCCATTACAACTGTTTTTTACTCAAATGCAATTGTTCAAGATTTTCAGGAAACCTTAGATGATGAGGTGGATGAAAGATCTAATACTGAATACATAAGGGATTTGAACAAGGAATATCATGAAAGGGCCATGTTGGAAAATACCAAACGTTATATCAAAAGAACTAGATTTGCTGGTAACCAATCCACTGAGGGAGTGGATTGCTATCGATGTGGTAAAATTGGGCATTTTGCTAAATATTATCTTTCAAAAACCCCATTGGCCTCTTATAAAAATCAAAGTTTTTCATCAGGGAATGACAATTTTCAACCCAAGTTTACACCAAAACTAATTCAGGCTTCTCCAATTAACCAAAGTTTTTTCAGAATAGTAAGAAAATTGAGAAAGACTATAGGTCTGAGTATAAAAAGGTAAAAGCTAAACTTGCACTCTTGGAAGCTGAACCTACTATTGCTCAGACTCAAAAGCCTTCTCAAAACAAAGCCAAAGGTCTAGTAGCTGAAACTTTTGATTGGGATAATGAAGATTTGTCCTCAGAAGAGGAGGAAGTCAGGTATCAAGTGTTAATAGCTCTAAGTGATGATGAATTATCAGTTGGAAAGAATCATGCTTGAAATGGAGAATGGGTTGACATCACCATGAGAAAGGTAAACATGCTTCTCTCTATGGATAAAGAATCTGACTGGCAAAAATTCCTTAAGTATAATAACATTGACCTATCGTTTGTTGAAGAGCAGAGATTGAATCTTTTGTCAAAATATAATAAACTTGTTTTTGAATTAAACAAATGTAGAGAAGATTTATTAGTTCTAAAACAAGCTAAACTTGAAGCAATAAGCTGTCAACTTCAGAACACTGAACTTACTAAAATCAATCATGCTCTTCAAGAACAACTTAAGGAAGAAAAACGAATCAATGAGAAATGGACAAATAGCTTTACCTTAGCTTCTCAGTGTATAAACAGTCAAATACCTGCCCAAAAGAAGAAAATTCTTGGGGCACGACAACTCACTGAAAAGGCACCAACTAAGGAAATGAGTGAAAAGGCATTTCTCCCCGCCTCAGTTGGGTTTGATCATGAAATGATTCCTAAGTCAAAAGACTGGGTTGAGAGATCAAATCCTGAGAGTGTTTTGCCTAACTTTGACACTGGAAAAATATTAATTCCTGAATCTCAGGCTATTAATGAAAAACTTGGTCTGAATGAAGAGACTGATAAAGTCAGTAACACTGAAACATCTAGTATTGCTGAAAACATTCAGACTCCTCTACCTCCTTTGAAAAACCTTCAAGGAGCAAGTCCATGTTCTGAACTAATTCCATTTTCTTATCAAGAACACTCACCTAGAGGAAGAGTTGGGTTAGGTTGTATTGAACAAACAAAGCCTGACTCAAATATGATAATAGATCACACTAAGTCAGGAACCGTCACTGAAAATACAACCAAACCTATATCTCCCTCAGGGACTCCTAAACATTCAGTCAACTCTACTCATATTGTAAATCAAGAGTAGTTAAGTAGATTGTTCCAACTTTTCATGGAAGAGAAGCTGAACTCAGCCTCTAAAACTCAAGGTGAAACATCTATTTCCTCACAGCCTGAATCATCAACAAGTAACAAAACTGAACCTGGGTCTTCTAAGAAAGTTAAAACAAAGAAACCCACCTGTGAGCTATGTCACTATACAAATCACACCATTGACGACTACTATAGAGTTCTCTATTGCATGAAATGTAAAAGTGAAGATCACAGGACAGCAGATCATGAGATGCACATTGCTTCTATTAAAAATGCTAAAAGATACAATGCTCAGCCTTACAACTATGGGCCCACCTCAGAACAAACCAGAAAATCCAAGGCTAAGCCTTACCCACCTTGTACACATTGTGGGATTCCTGATCACATAACTGATGATTGTGTATATTATCCTGAGTGTGAGATTTGTGGAAGCAATGATCACACTACCTCAAGACACAATAGAATCATCATGGTCAGAAGAGGAATGCTAGCTGAGTCATCTCAAAGTAATGAATCCTCAGTCGGACTAAGATGCAAAACATGTGGAAGCAATGTTCATTCTACCTCATACCATGCTGAGTTTGAGTACTTCAAACGAGGTGAAAGACGTCAGGCTCTTTAAGCCAAAGGGCCTACTAAAAGATGAGGTCACAAGAGAAACTAATCCACCTCGTTATTTGTGCAGAAACACTTCAAGGAGCCTGTCTAGTACTTAGACAGTGGGTGTTCAAGAAGTATGACAGGGGTCAAAAGTTATCTGCACAAATACGTGGAGCAACCAGGTCCTAAGGTAGTATTCGGTGATAATTCATCTTGTGTTACTGAGGGATATGGGTCAATTAAATATGGTGGAATAGTTTTCTCAAAAGTGGCGTTTGTAAACGGTCTGAAGTACAATCTCATAAGTATCAGCCAACTGTGTGATGCTAAGTACATCGTTCAGTTTGATGATAAGCAAGGTACAATCATCAATGCTAACAAAGAAATTGTGTTGACAGCTCCAAGAAGAAATGATGTATATGTCCTAGACATGTCATCTGTAACAAATTCAGGAGCATGCTTCTTTGCTAAAGCCTCAGACTCAGTCAATTGGCTTTGGCATAAGAGAATGTCACATCTAAAATTCAAAGATATGAACAAACTTGCAAAACAAAACAAAGTTCTTGGCTTACCTTCTCTTGTGTATTCAAAAGACAAACCTTGTTCAGCCTGTGAAAAAGGTAAACACAAGAGAGCTTCTTTCAAGCCAAAACAAAACTTTTCTATCAGGAAGTGTCTTCATCTTCTTCACATGGACTTGTTTGGACCAGTCAGTCCAATGTCTATAAATCATGAGAAATACACTCTCGTGATTGTTGATGAATACTCTAGATACACTTGGGTATACTTCTTGAAAAAGAAGAGTCAAGCTCTTGAATTCATAATGTCTTTTATCAGACAAGTAGAAAATCAAAATGATACTAAAGTTAAACAAATACAAACTGATAATGGAACATAATTCAAGAACCAAGAGCTTGAGAGTTTTTGTGATGAGAAAGTAATTTCTCATAACTTCTCTTCTCTTTACACACCTGAACAAAATGGTGTGGCTGAAAGGAAGAATAGAACTCTCATTGAAGCTGCTCGAACCATGCTTAATGGATCTAATCTTTCAAAACACTTCTGGACTGAGGCTGTAAAAATAGCTTGCTATACTCAGAAAATATGTATTATTGTCAAAAGACATGATAAGACTCCTTATGAAATATTCAGGGAAAGGATTCTAAATATCAGCTACTTTCATGTGTTTGGATGTCATGTGTTCATTCACAATCAAAAGGACCATCTTGGTAAATTTGATGCCAAAGCTGATGATGGATACTTTCTTGGATACTCTTTTGTCTCCAAAGCCTTCAGGGTCTTTAACACAAGGAGACAACAGATTGAGGAGTCATTTCATGTCACCTTTGATGAAAGTATGGATGCCATTAACTTCATAAATCAATCAATGGAATAAATAGGGATCAATGACTCATCAAGATATCCTCCTGATGAGTATGAACATTGTCCCTCAAAACAGTATCAAACTGATGCTGATATATCCTTCCATATATCACCTCATAATAGGTTAGTTGATAATTTAATCACACCTCAACATGTCCCTGAAGTTATCACTTCTCAAGCTAATGAATCAAACGATTCACCTATCTATGAGAACACTGAAGGGACAAGTGATGAAAATATCGAATCCCCTATTACTGAAAATCCTTCAGAAGGAGGTGATGTCCCAGTACAATGTACTGAATCTCTGGCCCCTGATAATCACCAACCATCAACATGCTCTAATCCAAGTCCTCAGGACAGATGGTCAAGACAACAACACATAGAGCTTGTAAACATAATTGGTGATGTATCTGAGGGGATGCCCACACGCAGTCAGGCTGCTAAACTCTCTGCTGCCTCAGCCTATGAATGTCTGTTTGCAGACTTTCTCTCTGAAATTGAACCAAAGAAGGTTTCAGAGGCCCTGGCACATCCAGGGTGGGTTGAGGCCATGCAAGAAGAGCTCAACCAATTCCTCAGGAACAAAGTATGGAAACTAGTTCCTCTTCCTAAAGGGAAATCAGCTCTTGGTACAAAATGGGTATTTAAAAACAAGACTGATGAAGATGGAATTGTCATAAAAACAAAGCTAGGCTGGTTGTTCAGGGGTGTGGTCAACTTGAAGGAATAGACTATGAGGAAACCTTCTCCCCTGTAGCAAGAATGGAAGCCATCAGGATCTTCCTTGCCGATGCTACCTACATGAACTTCAAAGTTTTCCAAATGGATGTAAAAAGTGCCTTCCTGAATGGAAAGATCACTGAAGAAGTTTATGTTGCTCAGCCTCCTGGTTTTGAGAGTTCTGAGTTTCCAAACCATGTTTGTAAACTTGACAAAGCCCTTTATGGACTGAAACAAGCACCAAGGGCATGGTATGAAACTCTCTCTACATTCCTGATAATGAATAAATTTGTCAAGGGGGAGATAGACAACACCTTGTTTATCTTCAAAACCAAGGAAGATGTTCTACTAGTTCAGATATATGTTGATGACATCATATTCGGATCTACTAACTATGATCTTTGTAGAAAGTTTGTAAAACTTATGACAAAGAAATTTGAAATGAGTATGATGGGTGAATTAACATATTTTCTTGGACTACAAATCAAACAGGGGGACAAGGGGATCTTAGTCTGTCAAGAAAAATACACCAGAGAAATACTTAAAAAATATGATATCTCTGAGTGTGCTTCAGTAAAGACTCCTATGGTTCCCCCCAACAACTTAGGTCCTGATCTTGCTGGTAAACCAGTCAATCAGACCTTATTCAGAGGAATGATTGGATTATTAATGTACCTAACTGCAAGCAGGCATGATATTCAGTTCTCAACAATCTTATGTGCAAGATATCATGCCGATCCCAAAGAATCACATCTTACTGCTGTTAAACGAATATTCAGGTACCTGAAGGGTACTCCCTCACTGGGTCTATGGTATCCTCGTTGTTCAGGCTTCGATCTTAAAGGATACTCAGACTCAGACTATGCTGGCTGCAACATGGATAGAAAAAGTACCTCAGGTGCATGTCAATTCCTTGGTGGCAAGCTAGTATGTTGGAGTGCAAAGAAACAGCAGACAGTCGCAATGTCCTCTGCTGAGGCTGAATACGTGGCAGCTGCTGGTTGTTGTGCAAACATCCTTTGGATGAAAAGTCAACTCAGGGGCTATAATATGGAATACAAAGTAGTCCTTATCTTTTGTGACAACACCAGTGCAATTGCCATTTCAAATAATCCAGTCCCACATTCAAGGACTAAACACATTGACATAAGATATCACTTCCTCAGGGATCACATCTTAAAAGGAGATATTGAATTACACTTCATCCCCACTGAATATCAGCTAGCTGATATTTTCACCAAACCTTTGGAAACCGACGTTCACAAGACTAAAAGCTGAACTTGGTATGCTGAATATTGATTAATCAGTCTCCCTGATGACATTAGATTCAGTAGAATGTATATTCTTTATCTTCTCTCTGAGTAAATATATCTTATTGTCCTCCCTTTGACACTAAGGTACATTAAATGATGTAACTAAATGCTCTAAGGATTTAGTTACTTAATGTTCTAGGTTGGTGAGTCATAATATTAAATAAGGAACATATATTCCTTCAATAAATTGTCATAAAACCATTCAAAGGGTCACTCATGACAAGTATCCTACTAAGCATTAAATGCTTACCCTTTTTCTAGCAAAATCCGTAGTAAAAACGTCCTTTCAAATGCACGTGACCCCACGTCATCTCTGGAAAAAGCGTTATCTTTGCAGTAATGGAACAGTTGCCAAGAAAATAGGGGGACTACTTGTACGCTTTCATTAAATGCGGATGTGAAAAGAAATTATAGCAAATAAAAATCTTCTTCAGATCCGAGCCTATAAATACCCCACAATCACAACAAACACACACACAAAGAACTTGCAATTTTACTCTGCCAAAATTTTCTCTCAAAGAAAAGTGTGTGTGTTCAAACTAATTTCCAGAAAAGGTTTCTTGTAAACAAGGCGATCACATTGATTACTCGTTTTATTGTTATATAGCACAAACCATCACAGTTACCTATTGTTTGTAACTCTTGATCCTTTTTTATAAGGCAAAAGTTCTCATTAGGTCACTTGGTGAATCTTGTTATATTATAAAAAGAAACAAGTCTTGATTTGATTTCCACAAATTGCCATTGTCCTTTTTCAAATCTTTAAAAGATATCTTTAATGGCAATGTCCAAGGCTATCAAATATGCCCCTCAGGTTGGACATCTCACCAATGAGGGTGTCCATTTTGAAGGAAATAACTATGAGGGAAATTTCAATTACCCAAGTAGTGTATCAGCTACAAACTAATTTGCAAATTTTTGAAAAACTGTGATTAGGCTGATGCTTTTACAAAAACCCCCTCAGTCTTCTACCATGAATATCTCAGGAAATTCTAGTTTACGGTTGTGGTTGTAACCCCTACCTAAGGGCCTGAAGGATCTCAGGGGTCTGAGATCAAGTCACATAAGAACTGTGTCATCATGTACACTGCACACAATGGGAAGACACCATTAATTTTAGACTTTAAAACATTTTTTCAAAGCAGTGTACTTGATTATAACAATGGAAAGTATGTTGCACATCCTGACATGGAGTCAGTTAAAAAGGGACTAAAATAAATCGGGGTCCCTGAGTTACTTGTGACTAAAACCCCATTGATCAAAACTGCTTTCCCCATGGCTTGGAGGATCCTGGTCAATTTTGTGATTCAGGTGATCGGTGGGAACTACTCGTCTACTAAGCAAGTTAATTCTACTCAGCAGATGCTAATCTACAGTCTTATTAATGGACTGAAGATTGACATAGGAGAGATTGTTTATAATGATCTCGTAACCAGGCTCCTGAAGGAGTCAAGGCAAAAATATGTTTCTTACCTAAGATTCATATCATGCGCCTTAGAATGGTTACGGGTTCCCTTTACACTCAGGAAAAATTCAATTTTTTTCTACTCTAATCCTGAGTTCCACAAACTTTTCAAAGAACCCATCTGAAGTCCACCCCATTGCATTGACGGCTCACATGACTGAGGTGATCAGTCGTGAATCATCCGTGTCTCCCATTCCCTTCTTACCAAAGAAGGGGAACAAGAAGACTCAGACTGTGCCAAAGACCAAACCAACAAAGGCACATGGCCCTAAGGCTTCTGAGGCACGACCCAAAAAGGCCAAGGCTAAAAAGACTACCTTGTTCAGACCAAGCTTCAAATATTCCAAGGGAAAGAGCTTACGGGAGGCCCTGATACATCATAGTCAGGGTCGACGGGCCAACCTACTGGTCCTCATGATGGAGAAGGAAACAAACAACCTTCTCCTACGGGACTGCCTTTCACTCAGACCGATGAGGGCATTCGTAAATCACAACCTTTGCCTGAGGTCAAAACTAAGGCCAAAGACTCAGAGAGACGCCTACGGGTAACATACCTCGCTGATAGGCCTATCACTTCTACCAAGTCCAATGAAGGCACACTAGCTCAAAAGTCTTAGCCTGAGGACCCAAAACTTGATTCCTTAGACTCAGAGGGACGCCCACGGGTAAAACACCCCGCTGATAGGAATCTCACTTCCACAACTCCTGATGAAGGCACACTAAAACAAAAGTCTTTGCCTGAGGGAACCACTCTTGATCCTAAAGACTCAGAGGGACGCCCACGGGTAAAACACCCCGCTGATAGGGATCCTACCTCCACAACTGATCACTCACAAACTACCCCTGAGTATCAGTTGGCTAAATCCCAAGCCTCAGGATTTGGGGCAGGGAGTGACGATAACAAAGGCAAACCTTCTTTTGAAGGGAAGCTAGATAAACCTAAGGGGTCACTGAACTTTGGAGATTTTATAAGTTTACTTGAGAAGCCTGATGAGTTACTCCAAGGGTTCAGTGACGACGATGATATGATTGAGGCCGGGGATGAACCTGAAACTCAGGCCCCTCCTCAATCAGACCAGAAGCCACAGTCCCCACCCTTGTTCGCAGACATACAGCCCTCCCCTGAGGCTCAACAAAAGCCCTCCCCTGAGGCATCCGAACAAAAAGAGCCCTCCCCTGAGGGACCGAAAAAGCCCTCCCATGAGGCAAAACTTGACACCTCTACATTGGGGACTCAGGTTGTGGTTCTGGATGAGACAGCTTTGAAAGCCTTGCAGGATGAGGTCACTCAGGCCCATGAAGATTTAGCTTCAAAGGCTGATGAACTCCTTGATGAGTTAAGGACATATGGTGTTAGGTTTGATGTGGCTGAGGAGAAGATGAGAATTCAAGTAGATAATCAAATTGAATTCATCAGCTCTGTTAACAACGGTCATGAAAATCAAGAGAAGAAGCTCATCAACTTCCTTAACCATGCTCTTCCTACGGTCGAATCAAATGTGTCCTTGAAGACAACTCTGGATGGATTGATCACTAGCACCACTAAGTCCAATTCCAGAATTGGTCAATTACTTGAGTTCCTGAAGGTGGACAGGCTCATTGGGGTTTTCACTAGGTTAGACTCTCTCAAGTCTGACTTGAAAGTGGTGAAAGGGAAATGCGATGCCATCTATGAGGATGTTCATATGGATGTTGAAGTAGAGTTCAGAATGTCAAGGGTTGCACAAGTATACATGGCTAATGCCACCAATCTCTCTGACATCTCCAAATCCCTAAAAGAAGCTGATATTCCTAGGCTCAGGACAAGGATCACCACCATTGAAAGCACTCAGTTCCTTATTCAGTTAGATGTTCGAACTATCAAAGCAAACACTCAGTCCATGAAGGAAATGGTGACTAAGATGTTTCAGGCTTTTAAGGAATCTTCCACCACCTCAGGATCCTCACAAAGGACAAAAGTTGGGATTAGTCAAGCTGATCCTTCAACTTTTGAGGGGGAGAATGTACCATCAATGATGTTAACTTGGAATTAACCTCCTTCTCACACTGAGGGGGAGCAGGAAAGACTAGCACAACCTCAACCCTTAAACTCAATTCCTCGAAACCCTGAGCCCTCAGTATCGAAGTCAGATAGGGGAAAAGGTATAGCTGATGGAACCCTAGCACCTCCAAAGAAACTTGTAAAAGCTTCAAGGGAAGTAAGGCCCGATCCTGATGCCATGGTCTTGGTACCATATGAGATAAATGGAATAATGTACCAAATGAGTCCTGATCAAATCCAAGTGTATCTAGATAGAATGGAGTCAGCTAAGGCTAATGAAGCAACAAAGGCTGAGATCTTGAAGGTATCCACTGAGTTTGTAAAAGAAGTGGGTGGTAACCCTGAGGTCTTGCTGAGCAAGAAAGGGGGAGAGGAGTTCATCCAGAAGCAGGAGGAAGAACTCAAGGCAATTCAGGATGAAATGGTCTTGAAGCAAAAACAAAGAACCACACAACTCAAGAAATTGTATGACCAATACACCAAAGTCGTCACCCAAAGAAGAAAGCCTGAACCAATCACTAATCTTCAGATCATTCCTCATACCACACCAGTATCAGTATCTGTCTACAAAAACAATGATGAGAGGAATTTTGAAGTCATGAAGAAATTTTCATTTGGTGATTTCGGTCTTAGTGAGTGGGACGAAATGGGAAGGATTTTCAGGACGAAAATAAACAAATGTGTCTCTGAGATACTCAATTCTCTTAGTAAGAGATATGAGAGGTTGAATCAAATGAAGGAACAATTGGGAATCACTGAAGATCTTCCTTTATCTGAACAGGATCCTACCAAAACCCAGGGAAGAAAGAGAAAAAGAGTTGTGCTTGAAGCTGAGACTAAGATCTCTGGGTTAGAATGCAATCATACTCTCCCTGAAAATGTCCCCTTTGTGAACAACATGGTTATAGAGGAACCTGAGTAGGGTATCTTCTTCATTGATGTATTTGGGGATCAAGCATTTCAAAGAATGAGTGACATAGAGAAATGCACCACTGAGAGTGTTCCCATCTTTCTTGTGATGGCTGGACAAATTCAGACTGATGAGAATAAAAGATTTGGTGAGAAGCTCAGGGAGATAATTTGTAAAACCCGCATGCTTTTACCATGAATAGTACCCTTAAGATCGTACGTACTAGATTTAAACTTTCCTAATATAGCATGATTACGATTACGTGTTAGGATTTTACATATTACGTACGTGTTAGAACACAATAAGTATTTACTACGCACGAGCACGTAATAATTATTTGACAATAATTAATCACGAACATGTGATCATGAAATCATGAACGTAATTAAAACACGAACTATTATTAATTACGTATATATATTTATTACGAGCTTAAATAAATATATTAGATCACGATAATTACGTAACGAGAACACATAAAACGCGAACACAAATAATCACAAACGAATAACTAAACATCGAGACACGGAAAAAGGTACGAGTACCCCATGTGGGGCCCCCTACCCGCGGCTACAAGGAGCAAATGGGCCAAGCCCATTTGTAATTTTTACTAAAGGGGGTTAAAGGACCTTTACACTACTTATTTTACATTTACAGAAGATTTTAGCAAAAACCTAAAACCCTCCTCTCTTCTTCTTTTTTGGCCGCCACCCTCAAAACACCACAAGGGGGTGTTTGTTGATCTTGGATCTTGGAATTCTAGTTGGTGATCGTGTTTGTTCTTCGTCCTTTTGATCCACGAATTCGGTAAATCCTTTTTAAACATTTTTCTTTTGATTTGATCTTTTATAAATCAAGAACATGTTATGTTTTTACAAAAAGCTAATTAAAATCATGGATCTAACATGAATTGGGGATTAATAAAATCAAAGGGGGTTTCGGTTTGGCCATCCGACCACCACCGAGACCATATGGTCCCAGTTGGTTGGTGTGGGTCCCACGGCAGCATCAAGACAAGGGGTACTCCGATTTGGTTCGGGGTACGGTGTCGATTTCATGTTCGGTTCATGGTTTTTAGTCTAGATCCGGTTCATGGTGTATGTTTAGTTTTTTTTATGATCTTATGTTAAAAATTAAATTAATAAAATGACATGATTAATTTAATAACATGACTTAGGTTATTTTAATTATTAATAATCATGAAATTAATAAACCTAAGTATTTTTATATTTTAGACTTATAATTAATTAATTATTTAAAAACCATGGATATAATTAAATAATTAACATGACTTAGTTTATATTATTAATAAATAATAATACATGTTTTAACCTAAGTACTTAACTTTATTTAATTAAAAACATGTTATACTTTAATTAAATATTTTAACCTATAGTTTAATTTAATTACATGAAATATTTATTAAACTATACATTATATCTTATGACTTAGAAAATAATCATGAAAACACTTAGGCTTATATACTTAGCTTATTTAACCAACTTATTTCTAATTATGGAAACTTTCTATTTTTAGAAACTTAATTAAATAAGGCAGCTAATCTATTTATGGAAACCTTCTATTTTTAGAAACTTATTTATTTCAGGCAGCTAATCTATTTATGGAAACTTATTTAATTAAGGCAGCTGATCTATTTATGGAAACTTTCTATTTTTAGAAACTTATCTATTTTAAGCAGTAATTCTATTTTTGGAAACTTTCTGTTTTTGGAAACTTTCTATTTTTGGAAACTTTCTATTTTTGGAAACTTTCTATTTTTGGAAACTTTCTATTTTTGGAAACTTTCTATTTTTGGTAACTTTCTATATTTGGAAACTTCTAATTTTTGGAAACTTTCTATTTTTGGAAACTTTCTATTTTAGGAAACCTGCTATTTTTGGAAAGTTACTTATTATTATACCATAAGTATAATAATGCATGAAATACCAGAAATACTTAATCAGATTAAACAGAATATAAGATAAACACAGTTTAAGGCTTTAAACAGTAAAACATGGTAAGAACATATAAAATAAGCTAAGGCATGACATAAAACCAGCTACGTATTTAGTAAGTAGATACTTATTCATGTATGTATTTATGTAGCACTAGTGATACGGAAGTAGGATTCCTCTCAGTTCATCTTCTTCGTTCACTAGACATAAGGTACGGATTCCCGTCCTTTCAGTATGGACATTCTTTCCTTATTAGGTTTCCCCTTATGCAGCCAACTGTTCTCCCGTAGTATAAGTTACGTGTTTGATTGATTATGTTTAATTAAGAATACCTATAGCCATATACATGCATGACCAGTTTCACCTAGTTATGGAGGTACCATAACCATAACATTAGAGGCACTGATGTTATGACTTCACCACGGCGGAGTGATTGCTCGTGGCGTCCCTTCAGCTTTTGGCCATATTATTATATTTATCATGTGGAGCGTATGGGTGCATCCTAGTTACACGTTTTCAGTCAGGATTTCATGGTGAATGTGGTGTGTGCCTTGCATCCTTCACAAGGAGCTGATCCCTCCTACCCAAAAAAAACCAGTATATTAAATTAGAGGCAGCCCCTCTAATTTACATGATGAGGTCACCCCTCCAAGTATTCATACACGGTGGATTTTCATGACCTATATTGGCTAATGGTAAAATATGACAAACAGTTTTTACAAGATAAACATAAGACTTTTCAAACTATAAAACCAGTTTTATCAAGACTTAACCAGGTTACTCGGGACTTAGTTTTCTTCCGCTGTGATATGTTATATGCTTATCCTTTTTATGCTTTATTGTACATCCGTGCACTGAGCGTATTTGCGCAGCCGTTTTCCTTTTCTATGTTCCCAAAACGGCAGGTACTCAGGGACGCTCGTAGACACTAAGAGTACGTGCATATGGACTGGAAGCTATCTAGCCTTCTTTACTTTATGCATTTCCTTTCTTATGATACATTTGCTTTGGACATTGTTTAGTCCTTTCCCTTACTATACTTATGTTTGTGTGTGATAAGCTTTACTTTTGGACTACCGATGTTTGATTCGGTATTTTCCTTTTATGGTCAAGTAATGTTTAGACATTTTTCTTTGTATGCTTTGATGACACGTCATAATTACATGTGACATTTCCATTATCAAAATGGGGTGTTACAATTATGGTATCAGAGCCAAGGCTTCGACCTGTAGGCTCTCAAATATGAAATGTGATTAGTGGGTAGTCACTACGGTCTTCTTAGAACTGACAGTTGATTTCATGCATTCATCATTTTTAAGCATACATATACATGTCATTGTTGCAGATTTTTGACTAAGTAATGGTTGGTACAGGACTGGCCCTATTTAGTCGCATGTGTTTTATCGAAACTTTTAAATTTGGGACCGACCCATAGGCTTCCCCTCGCTATGTCTTTTGTTTTAGGTGAACTGACCAGAGGCGTTCACTCTCGAGCATACAAAAGTTTTCATAAAACTGCATCATGCATTCATACACAAAATTTTCTTGCATAAAATTTTTCTCGTGAAATTTTAGTATAAATTTTTTTCATGTATATATATATTTTATGTTTTGATCTGTTTAATCATATGTTTTATGTTAAACTGTCAGATGGTTCTCACACGCGAACAGGAGGAGCTCAATGCTGCAATTCAAGCTGCTATGCAAGCTTTGCTTCCTCAACTGAGGAATGACATCAGGGCTGAAGTTCAAGCTGCCAACAATCAGCAGCATAATCAGGCACCTCCTCCTCCTCCTCCAGTGACATTAGCAGTATGGCTGGAGAGATTCAACAAGCTCCGCCCTCGAGCTTTTGATAAGACAGATAGCCCCAGCGATGCTGAAAGCTGGTTGGCTCACATCGAGAAGATTTTCAATGGTATGGGTTGTGACCCCGCATACAAGGCGAGGTTGGCATGCTATCAGTTCGAAGGCGATGTACTTAATTGGTGGTTAGCATTGATGCAGTCTGAAGGTGGTGACGAGTGGGTTGCTGGTTTGACTTGGGCTCAGTTCAAGGACAGGGTGATGGAGCAGTTCTTTCCCAAGGCTGAGCAGGACAAGCTCAAGAGAGAGTACCATGGGATCCGAAAGAGAGCTGGGGAGAATAGCAACGAGTTTATGCAGCGCTTTCTTCGCTTAGCTGGTTTCCTTGGTGTGGCAGTAGGTACTCTTGAAGAGCAGGCACATCACTTTAGATGGGCTCTTCGCACATCGGTCGTAAACAATCTGGTGTGTGCTACGTTCAACACTGTAGCGCAAGTGGCCGATGCAGCACGTAAATTGGAGATGCTGCAGGAGAGAGATGAGTTCGGGGAAGCTGAAAGACCCGACAAGAGGTAAACATTCGTATTCAAGCGGTGATCAATCCTTATACTTTCCATATATGTCAATTATTCATCTCTTTAAATGTATCTTCCAGGCAGAAAACTGGGGACCGGTCTCAGCCGGCTACTCAGCAGCAGTCTCATCAGCCCAAGGGAAACGGTCAGACTAACGACCGTTCTGCTACGGATAGGCGTGGCGGTAATGATAATTACCGTAACAACGTTGGGCACTCCAACAACAACAAGTCCTAATACTTAAGCATTTCCTTATGATTTCATGTTATAACTCATATTCTGACACTTTAGCAAAACTTCTACCAGGAACCATGGAAACGGTAGGGACCAGAACCAGAGAGGTTCGCAGCCTAGCCGTCCAGCTATCACTGGTATTCAATCTTACGATTATCCGCTTTGTCCTTTGTACCCAATTATCATGTCTTATGTAAAATGTTTTATCAGGTTCCCAGCCAGCCAGAGCACCTGCTGGAGGATTCACTCATCCACTTTGCTCTACTTGCCACCGTAGGCACCCAGGACCATGTCGCCGTAATACTGACGCGTGCTTCAAGTGTGGTCTTCCTGGCCATATTATGAAGGACTGCCGTAAGGGCGAGATGGAGGGTACATCGGGACATGCTGATACCAAGCCGCCTCCTACTACCGGGCGTGTCTACACGACATCTCGAGACCAGGCCAACAAGTCTACAGGTACCATCACTGGAATCTTGTATATGTATGGTCAAGCTGCATGTGTTCTTTTCGATACGGGTGCTACTCACTCGGTTATTTCTACTGCTTATGCTAAGAACATTAGGATGCTCCCCATGCCACTAGAAAATAGGCTTACTATTTCCACGCCTTTGAGGGACTCTGTATTAATCACCCATGTATACAAGAGTCTTCCCCAAGAATTTGACGATAAGGTTCGACCTGTCGACGCACTTCTGCTGGACATGAATGACTTCGACATGATTTTGGGCATGGATTGGCTATCCAAGCATCATGCTACCATAGACTGCCATTCATATCGAGTTATCTTCAGTGATGTTAATGCACCAGAGTACATTCATAATGGGTTCATACCCGGACGGTCTGTACAAATCATATCTACCCTACAAGCGCGTGCACTACTGTCACATGGCTGCGAGGGTTATCTAGCTACGGTTCACGACATGGATGATGAATCTCCATTAATTCAGGATCAACCTATAGTGTCGGAATTCCAAGATGTTTTTCCAGCAGAACTTCCGGGCATACCACCTGCACGAGAAGTGGAATTTAGTATCGAGCTTATTCCAGGAGCTGAACCAATCTCCAAGGCTCCTTATCGCATGGCTCCCATAGAGCTGAAGGAGCTGAAGGGTCAACTGCAAGAACTTCTTGAACGAGGTTTTATTCGATCGAGCGCATCTCCATGGGGCGCACCGGTCTTGTTTGTTAAGAAGAAGGACGGCAGTATGCGTCTTTGCATAGACTATCGCGAGCTCAACAAGATTACCATTCGGAATAGATATCCACTGCCACGCATTGAAGATCTGTTTTACCAACTCCAAGGGGCCAAACACTTTTCCAAGATTGATCTTAGGTCAGGCTATCATCAGCTACGGGTCAAGGAGCAGGACATTGCTAAGACTGCCTTTCGTACCCGTTATGGCCACTACGAGTTTGTAGTTATGCCATTTGGCCTGACAAATGCTCTAGTAGTGTTCATGGATTTGATGAACAGAATCTTCCATGAATTTCTAGACAAGTTCGTCATTGTCTTCATCGATGACATCCTGATTTTCTCAAAGTCCAAGGAGGAACACGAAGACCATATTCGTACAGTACTATAGATTCTTGGCCAGAAGCAGCTGTATGCTAAATTCTCCAAGTGTGAGTTCTGGTTAGACAAGGTGGCATTCTTAGGTCACATTGTATCAGCAGAAGGAATCACTATGGATCCAGCAAAGGTTGAGGCCATTACTAAGTGGCCAAGGCCGACATCAGCGACGGAAGTCCGTAGTTTCTTAGGCTTAGCTGGCTATTACCGTAGGTTTGTGGAGAACTTTTCCCGCCTAGCACTACCATTGACCAAACTGATGCGGAAAGGGGAGAAATTCGTCTGGACTGAAGATCGAGAGAAGAGCTTTGAAGACCTGAAGCAGAAGCTAGTATCTGCA
This sequence comes from Glebionis coronaria, assembly GCA_025667525.1. Lineage (NCBI taxonomy): Eukaryota > Viridiplantae > Streptophyta > Magnoliopsida > Asterales > Asteraceae > Glebionis > Glebionis coronaria. The sequence continues at coordinate 434,964,790 of CM046875.1, read as the reverse complement.
CCTATTCTTACTCTACCATCTGGTACGAGTGGATTTCAAATCTACAGCGATGCATCGGGGAAGGGACTTGGTTGTGTTCTCATGCAACATGGGAAAGTGATCGCGTACGCTTCACGGCAGCTTAAGCCTTATGAAGAAAATTACCCCACGCATGACCTGGAACTTGCTGCAGTCGTGTTTGCGTTGAAGATATGGAGTCACTACTTATATGGAGAATCATGTGACATTTTCACGGACCACAAGAGCTTGAAGTATATCTTCACTCAGCGTGAATTGAACATGAGGCAGAGGAGATGGTTAGAGCTTTTGAAGGATTATGACATTAATCTACAGTATCATCCCGGAAAGGCAAATGTAGTAGCAGATGCTCTTAGCAGGAAGTCCGGAATGATCAACGGCATTAAAATCGAAGAGGAAATCATAAGAGATTTGGAGCGACTAAACATCGAGATCATGGTACGTGGACAGCACGGTTACTAGGCTAATATTAGAGTAGAACCCGAGTTACTCTCTAAGATCAAGGAAGCTCAGAAGGATGACGGAGAAATTTGGGCGATAGTACAGAATTTGGAGAAGCAAACGGAATTCAGAGTAGATGCAGATGGTATCGTATGGCAGGGCACGATAATTTGTGTTCCTGATGACCAAGAACTCCGGGAAGCTATGTTAGCTGAAGCTCATAGCTCCCCATTCTCTATACATCCTGGTTCGACTAAGATGTACCATGACATCAAGCGGTACTTTTGGTGGAGTGGTATGAAACAAGATGATGTCTTACCTGCCAGCAGGTTAAGATCGAGCATCAGCGATCTGGCGGTCTCCTTCAACCGTTAGATATTCCAGAGTGGAAGTGGGACAAAATCACCATGGATTTTGTTACTGGTCTTCCGCCTACCAAGAGGAAGCACGATGCAATCTGGGTTATCGTTGATCGACTTACCAAATCAGCTCATTTCTTACCGATCCGCAAGGAAGATCCGGTAAGTAAACTCGCAGCTACGTACAGAAGAGAGATCATGAGACTCCACGGTGCACCATCCAACATCGTCTCAGACAGAGATCCTCGATTCACTTCGCGCTTTTGGAAAAGTCTGCAGAAAGCTTGGGGTACACAACTTAAGCTTAGCACGGCTTTTCATCCTCAAACGGACGGACAGTCGGAGCGAACCATTCAGACATTGGAAGATATGTTGAGGTCATGTGTGTTGGAATGGACGGGTGATTGGGACGATTACATCTGTTTGGTGGAGTTTGCATACAACAACAGTTGGCACGCAAGTATCAAGTGTGCTCCATTTGAGATGTTGTATGGCAGAAAGTGTCGCGCCCCAATCTGCTGGGATCAGGTTGGCGAGCGAACACTTGAAGGACTGGAAATCATAGAGATGACCAATGAGAAGATCGCAGTAGCTAAGCAGAAAATTCAGGAAGCACCGTCACGTCAGAAGAGTTACGCCGATAAGCATCGTAGGGACATACACTTTAATGTAGGAGATCACGTCTTCCTTAAGGTTTCGCCGGCACGTGGTGTTAGACGCTTCGGGATTAAAGGGAAGCTCAGTCCTCGTTTCATCGGACCGTTTGATATCATTGAACGAGTCGGTGAAGTATCTTACCGATTGGCGTTACCTCCGCAGCTTTCGCATGAGCATAATGTGTTTCATGTGTCCTTACTCAGAGGGTACCAGTATCATCCCCTTCACATGGTTCAGTATCCACTGGAACAGATACGTGAAGATCTCACTTTTATAGAAGAACCCGAACGAGTTCTTGACAGACAAGAACGAGTCATGAGAAAGAAGACGATTCCATCCATCAAAATTCTATGGAGGGATCATACCGAGCGGGAAGCCACTTGGGAAACAGAGGAGTCTATCCAGGCTTCTTACCCTCATTTCATATTTTGAATTTGGGTATGTTCTTCTTTTCCAGTTTACTTTATCTATAATTCGGGGACGAATTATTCTTTTTAGGGGGGAAGAGTTGTAAAACCCGCATGCTTTTACCATGAATAGTACCCTTAAGATCGTACGTACTAGATTTAAACTTTCCTAATATAGCATGATTATGATTACGTGTTAGGATTTTACGTATTACGTACGTGTTAGAACACGATAAGTATTTACTACGCACGAGCACGTAATAATTATTTGACAATAATTAATCACGAACATGCGATCATGAAATCATGAACGTAATTAAAACACGAACTATTATTAATTACGTATATATATTTATTACGAGCGTAAATAAATATATTAGATCACGATAATTACGTAACGAGAACACATAAAACGCGAACACAAATAATCACGAACGAATAACTAAACATCGAGACACGAAAAAAGGTACGGGTACCCCATGTGGGGCCCCCTACCCGCGGCTACAAGGAGCAAATGGGCCAAGCCCATTTGTAATTTTTACTAAAGGGGTTAAAGGATTTTTACACTACTCATTTTACATTTACAGAAGATTTTAGCAAAAACCTAAAACCCTCCTCTCTTCTTCTTTTTCGGCCGCCACCCTCAAAACATCACAAGGGGTGTTTGTTGATCTTGGATCTTGTAATTCTAGTTGGTGATCGTGTTTGTTCTTCGTCCTTTTGATCCACGAATTCGGTAAATCCTTTTTAAACATTTTTCTTTTGATTTGATCTTTTATAAATCAAGAACATGTTATGTTTTTACAAAAACCTAATTAAAATCATGGATCTAACATGAATTGGGGATTCATAAAATCAAAAGTATTGTTTTAAGGGGTGTTTGTTTTGGCCGCAGCCTACACCGAACCCAAGGGGGGTTTCGGTTTGGCCATCCGAGCACCACCGAGACCATATGGTCCCGGTTGGTTGGTGTGGGTCCCACGAAAGCATCAAGACAAGGGGTACCCCGATTTGGTTCGGGGTACAGTGTCGATTTCATGTCCGGTTCATGGTTTTTAGTCTAGATCCGGTTCATGGTGTATGTTTAGTTTTTTTTATGATCTTATGTTAAAAATTAAATTAATAAAATGACATGATTAATTTAATAACATGACTTAGGTTATTTTAATTATTAATAATCATGAAATTAATAAACCTAAGTATTTTTATATTTTAGACTTATAATTAATTAATTATTTAAAAAACATGGATATAAATAATAATTAACATGACTTAGGTTATATTATTAATAAATAATAATACATGTTTTAACCTAAGTACTTAACTTTATTTAATTAAAAACATGTTATACTTTAATTAAATATTTTAACCTATAGTTTAATTTAATTACATGAAATAATTATTAAACTATACATTATATCATATGACTTAGAAAATAATCATGAAAACACTTTGGCTTATATACTTAGCTTATTTAACCAGCTTATTTCTAATTATGGAAACATTCTATTTTTAGAAACTTAATTAAATAAGGCAGCTAATCTATTTATGGAAACCTTCTATTTTTAGAAACTTATTTATTTCAGGCAGCTAATCTATTTATGGAAAGTTATTTAATTAAGGCAGCTGATCTATTTATGGAAACTTTCTATTTTTAGAAACTTATCTATTTTAAGCAGTAATTCTGTTTTTGGAAACTTTCTATTTTTGGAAACTTTCTATTTTTGGAAACTTTCTTTTTTTGGAAACTTTCTATTTTTGGAAACTTTCTATTTTTGGAAACTTTCTATTTTTGGAAACTTCCTATTTTTGGTAAATTTCTATTTTTGGAAACTTTCTATTTTTGGAAACTTTCTATTTTTGGGAACTTTCTATTTTAGGAAACCTACTATTTTTGGAAAGTTACTTATTATTACACAGTAAGTATAATAATGCATGAAATACCAGAAATACTTAATCAGATTAAACAGAATATAAGATAAACACAGTTTAAGGCTTTAAACAATAAAACATGGTAAGAACATATAAAATAAGCTAAGGCATGACATAAAACCAGCTACGTATTTAGTAAGCAGATACTTATTCATGTATGTATTTATGTAGCACTAGTGATACGGAAGTAGGATTCCTCTCAGTTCATCTTCTTCGTTCACTGGACATAAGGTACGGATTCTCGTCCTTTCAGTATGGACATTCTTTCCTTATTAGGTTTCCCGGTATGCAGCCAACTGTTTTCCCGTAGTATAAGTTACGTGTTTGATTGCTTATGTTTAATTAAGAATACCTATAGCCATATACATGGATGACCAGTTTCACCTAGTTATGGAGGTACCATAACCATAACATTAGAGGCACTGATGTTATGACTTCACCACGGCGGAGTGATTGCTCGTGGCGTCCCTTCAGCTTTTGGCCATATTATTATATTTATCATGTGGGGCGTATGGGTGCATCCTAGTTACACGTTTTCAGTCAAGATTTTATGGTGAATGTGGTGTGTGCCTTGCATCCTTCACAAGGAGCTGATCCCTCCTACCTAAAAAAACCAGTATATTAAATTAGAGGCAGCCCCTCTAATTTGCATGATGAGGTCACCCCTCCAAGTATTCATGCACGGTGGATTTTCATGACCTATATTGGTTAATGGTAAAATGTTGGAAATACGTTTTTCCAATAAAGTCTCGGTCACATCTTAGTTAGCATAGATCACGAGTTATAGACTATTTAGAACTTTGTAACTTGGAGCGACCTCCCTTAGGGGGAGATTGTTGGAAATACGTTTTACGTATTTATGAAGGATCGGTCGCTCCAACTATAATTATGTAACGGGCTCGTGATCTATTTACTTATTGTATAGTCCATATAGCCCACATGTAGGGTGGGCTATATATAACCCCTCCTAGCATGTTAGGAGGGGGTTGTTGATTCACATTTACACTTAATCATTTATCATCTTAACTTTCTCTCTCTACAATTCTCTCCCTTCTCTCCTTTCTCTCTCTAATCCCTCATCTAATTCCTCCATTTCTTCATATTAATCAATCAATCAACCATCTAAATCCACCTAATCCATAACATAGAATAGGCCATAAATCTCGTAGACCTTCAATTGGTATCAGAGCCTTGGTTAGTTTGGTTTATTCTTCTTTTATTTTGTTTGATTTTGGTGGGTTTTGATTTAATCATGCTTAAATCATAAAAAGTTTGTATTTTTTATAAAAAGTTTGTATTTTTTATATGTTAAATCATATCAAATCTTCAAATTAACTTACTTTTTAGATAAAAAATCACAAATTTTTTATATAAAAATCAAATTTTTCTTATATAAAACCTTAAAAAGTTGTGTTTTTTATAAAAAGTTAGTGTTTTTTATAAAAGTTTTTTGTTTTTCTCTTTTTAATTTTGTGTTTTTTATAAAAAGTTTGTATTTTTTTATTTGTTTTTTATCACAAATTTAATAATCAATTTATATAAATTTTTATCAATTTTTATCCTTTTTTATTTTTTTTATTTTTTTTAATTTTTTTTTAATCAGTTTATTATTTACATTTTTATTAATAAGTTGTGTCGTTTAATTGTGTCTTTTTTGGTCAGTTTTTCAGTTATCAGTTATAATTTTTGGATTTTTCTTAATTTTTTTTGGTCAAACTACCTAATTGGTCAACTGTCAATCGTTTCTGGTCCATTGTTTCTGTCCAAAATCAGTCCTGCTATCCAAAATCACGGTTTTTGTCCATAATCAATCTGCTATTGTCCAGTTCCGGGTGAAGATTTTTTCGAGTAAACCAAAACTTCCGAATCAATTTTTTAAGACAAAACTTCCGAATCAATTTTTTTAAAAAAAAATCTTCCGAACCAAACACTTCCGATTCGGAAGTCTTCCGAATCAAAATCTTCCGAATCAAAATCTTCCGATTCGGAACTGTTCCGAACGAAACAAAGTTCCGAACGAAACAAAGTTCCGAACGAAACAAAGTTCCGAACGAAACAAAGTTCCGATTCGGAACTCTTCCGAATGAAGCCCATTCAAATTAAACGGGCAAATCATTGTCTTTCAAAAAGACTCATTCCCTCGACACAGACAAAACAACACAAGATTCAAAACCTTTAACTGAATCACCCACATCCGACACCTCGACTGAAACCAAAACTCACAGACACCTCACTCCCGACTCCCACTTTGAATCAAAAATACCTAGACTGACTCTCGAAATCCGACTCAACAGAACACACTCTCGACTCCAACATCTCCTACAACAAACCAAAGCCTCACACCCCGACTCCCTCTCGACACAGACTCCCTAAACACCAACACCACCACTCCAACACCCTCAAGACTCTAAACGACTCTCGACTGACTTACCCTCTCCCTCGACACAACCAAACGGACTCCACACCTAGACTCCAATCACAAAACAACCCCGACACACACACCACTCATTAAAAAGCTTCTCGTCTCACACAACACACCCTCTCATCTTAACACTACACCTCTCGAACCAACACAAACCAACAGCCCAAGACTCCACTCACACCCACCCAAAACTCAACACCCACAACTCTCGACTCACAATCATACACTCACACCAACAAAACCCACCCGAATTCACTCAACACTCGACTCTACTCTCACCTCGAAACCAAACCAAACATCCACAGACTCGACAGAAAGACTCTACAGAAGAGAGAGACTCAACAAAAACGTTAAATTTTTAAAGAACCTACCCGAGACCGTTGTTTACACGATCTTGAAGTTGCTGCTATTGGAGTTTCTGGTTTACCTTTCTTGATGACTGGGTTATATCACTATTTATGGTTTCGATGGAATAAGCTCAGGTGATGTATGAATTGAATTTAGTTTTGATATTGTGATCTGGTTTGATTGTGAAAAGGAGTGGCTGCGTGAGAGAAGAGATTAGGTTTTTTTTTTGTGTTGGTAACTTGTGAGGAGAGAGAGAGAAAGAGGACGATTGAGTGAGAGAAGAGAGATTAGATTTAACTATTATCAAGGGGCGGAGTAAACTAGGTTAAAGGGGTTGGGCGGTGGAAGTAGTGTCATTGGGCCACGTGGTGTCTACGGCGGAGAAAACTAGGAAGCCCCTTCACACGTTTTTTTTGCTACAAATTATTTTCTTTTTTATTAACATTTTTTATTTTTATATTAAAGTTATTTTGTATTTGTGTCATTTTTAGTAAAGTAATAATTTTTTTTTTGATTCAGTTTTTTTTTAAAGTTAATTTTTTTTAAAACAAAAAAAAAAAAAAAAAAAGTTTATTTATTTTTTTAGTTAAATTAATCTTTTTTCTTTTAAAATATCACATTTTATTTTAAAAATATATCACATTTTTTTTATTTGTATTTTTGTCACTTTTATATTTTTATTTTGTCACTCTTATATTTTTAGCATTTTGATTAGTAATTTTTGACAAATCGTGTCGACGCGGGTATTTTCAAAGTTTACCGTGAAAAATATTTATCGGGTTAAACGTTATTGTGGCCGGTTTTGAAGACATCGTAACGAGTTATAGTGACGGGTTAAAAGTTTTGTGGCCGGATTTAAAGACACACGTGACGAGTCAAAGTGACGAGCTTCATTTATACCATCCATCGAGGAATTTTCAGTCTTATTTACGGGTCTTTCGTTTAATCGTTCTTTAATGGATTCGTTCGATTCGACATGTCAAAAGGGAGAGTTGCATTTCATGCAAAACGAAGTTAGGAAAAGTGGCATCACTTCATTTCAAATGCTTCAGTCTCATCTGGTCACTCTTTCAAGGATTCAAGGAGGGAGCGAATTTGTGACAATCTTTGGACAAGATCGTCATATATTCATCGACTCAATTTTTACCACTTTGACCCAACTCGCCGAGCAACTCAACCATGGAAATTTTAATCACTCTGCATCGGTACTTGCATATAAGGCTCTTGTGACACACCTCACGCCTTTCCTCCAATTTAATATCATCAAGCCTGAAAGTTCAATGATTTGCCAATCGTTTCTTCGAGATACACATACCGAGCTTCGAGTTTTCCGTGATACGATTTTGAAACTCATGTCATCGGTCTCGTCCTCGATATATCAAAGATCACAACTTCAGCAAACGTATGATAATGGAGTGCAAGAATCAATGCCACAGACGCAAGAGGACAATTGTCATACGGTTGAAAAATTGGAGCCTAAAGATGGCAAGAGCACGGAATCAGGAGCACAACATGATACCAGTGGTACGTCAGGGAATGTTCACAAGATTTCTCTTGATGACACCTTACCCATTTATGACGCAGAGCCTGCAAACATGGTACAATGTAATGTGGTTTATGATGTATATGCTGATGATATGCCGCATATTGAGAATTCTGAACCTAATTATGACAAACATGGGATGGAAACGAGTGATAGCAATACCACTTCTGATTCATCCGATGTACGTCATAATGGGGGAGAGATTGTTCAGAATGCTAAACATCATGATAATTATCCTATAACTGCTTCATTGATTGCTTCTGATTCCAAGATTAGAGAGCTCGAAACAATTGTAGCTCAACAATCAAAAGATCTTGAGGATGCCAAACTTGAATTTTCTAAGAAAACGGACAAATTTGAAACATACTTTGAAAAACTTGAAAAGTCAAACGTTGTTCTTGAAAGAAAATTGGATCAAACTGTTTTAGATTCTAAAGCTGAAAAGGATAATCTTTTGAAACAAATTCAACTGCTTGAATCTAAGTTGGCATCCCAAGATAACGTGCTCAAAGAAAATGAAACATTAAAGGACCAATTACAGGAAAAGGTCTTTGCTATAGCTGCGTTGAAAAACGAGTTAAGGAAAACTAGAGGACCTAGTGTGGACACTAAGCTTGAAAAACCATCAATCTTGGGGAAACCGCCTACAAATCAGTTCGTCAGACAACCGATTGTCAGACAACCTACTGCATTTAGATCCGAGCGACCACAATCCTCGAGACCGCGGTTTGCCTCCCAAGTTGATTTGGTTCATCTTATTAGACCTGTCACTCCAGCAACTAGGCCCAATGTGATCACTCCAGCTTTAGCAAGACCAAATCATATGATTGCCTCTAGTTTCCCTAAAAATAACAAGACCACGTCTAGAACTAGTTCAAATGACGTTTGCCATGAATCTGATCTTAGGGAAGCTAAACAAAAGACACATGTAAGAGATAGGAATTTCAAACCTAGTAAGATGCCTTCTAGTTTACCCAACACTGCTAACCGTAGCATGTCCAATCCTAGGAGCATCAATCAATCATCTAGGGATTCTAGATCTTACTCGGACATTAAATATGCTACTTGTAAAACATGTAGAAAATGTGTCTTTATGGCAAATCATGATGCTTGTATCAAAAAATTGCTTAATGAGGTGAACTCCCGTGCTAGACTTAAATCCCAGTGGGTTGCTAAAATCAAACCCGTTGGTAAAATGTGGCGCCCCACTGGTAGATCTTTCACTATTGTAGGAAACGAGTGCCCTTTAACTAGGATAGTCTCCGATTCTACAAAGACTACTAGGGAGGAAATTGCAAAGGATGATACATCACTTAAGCCTGAACTTAAGATTTTCTATAAAAGGAAACGTTTGCCATCTAAGACAAGTGATTCATCCCCTCAGGCCACCTCTGATACAAGTAAAGCCAACTGTGAACCCCCACGTGCTTCACAAATAGATATCTCTAACCCATGCAAAAGTATACAAACTCCTAATGAGAATGCAGGTACCAAAGTTGATGTTCCAAAAGAACGAAGCGGTCCAATCGTTGTGTACCGTTCAACTAAGGACACTCTTAGAGTTTGGTTGCTGAAGAAGCAGATATCAGAGAAACAAATGTCTCAGGGGATTCATGGTTAAGCTGCAAACAAGGACTTACAGTCACATAACAGACTGTAACTCGATCCTCAAAGAAAGGAAAGTTTATCGCCGATGGTAAACTTATCCTAACAACGAGAAATTCATTTTTCTCGGGCATGAGCTTATATCAAAAACATTCCAAGTTTTTTAAGCTCATGCATTATGGCTCCTCGTTAAATGACAGACGACGACCCGGACTTCAGAGACAGGGAAGTTTATCCACGCAACGATAACTTACCCTCTTAACAAGAAATTAAGTTTTCTTGGACACGAGCTTACCCTAAAACCATTCAAAGGTTTTAAGCTCGTGTAAATGGCTTATCATTAAATATCAGATGGTAACCCGTTCCTCAAATAAAGGAAAGTTTATCGCCGATGATAAACTTATCCTTACAACGAGAAATTAATTTTTCTCGGACACGAGCTTACATTAAAACCATTCAAAGGTTTTAAGCTCGTGTATATGACTTACAGTTAAATGTCAGACTGTAACTCGAACTTAAAATAAAGGAAAGATTATCTTTTATGATAACTTATCCTCTTAACGAGAAATTCACCTTTCTCGGTCATGAGCTTGTCTTAAAACATTCGAAGTTTTAAGCTCATAAAGGAAAGTGTATCTTTTAACTAAGAGAACTTTTCCTCGTAACGAGAAATTAACCTTTCTCGGTCATGAGCTTTCCGTTAAAACAGTCAAAGTTTTCAAGCTCATGAAAAACGACTTCTAAGTAAATGTCAGCTTAGGACTCGTTCTTCAGATAAAAGGAAAGTTTATCGTCGATGGTAACTTATCCTTAACAACGGGAAGTTCACAACTTCTCGGACTTGAGCTCGCTTTTAAGATATTCCACATCTTAAGCTCAAGTAATGGTTTTTTTTTTTTTTTTTTTTTTCAAAACTTTGAACACAATTTTTCGAGAATTTCTCAAAAGGTTTTTCTAAATCTTTCAAAATTGTGTGTTCAAAAATGTTTTGATAAAAAGAGCATGTCTTCTGGAATCGATAATATTTACGAACCTAGAAATGTCATTCAATAATGACACGGGGTTGTAAATAAAGTTCGAGCAGAAGTTCAAAATTTTAAAACATGCTCAAAATGGTTTGCTATTATTTCCGATAGCAACCCGCTTTTCATAATCAAGTCAAGCATTTCACCGGAAAGCTTTGACTCAACAACGGGAATTAATTTTCTCGGGAACGTGACGAGGTGACCATCATTCGTGAACAAGAACCATGTGCTTCTTTCATATGCTGTTCTCCATTATTCAGGTCCAACCTCGTACATTGCTAATCTTGTGAATACATTATCATATATTGATCTTTGCACGTGTTAAATACCTTACACTTGTGTTTAAAAGGTATTTAATTTACATTTCAAGCACACCCTCATTAATTTGAGGGGGAGCTTGTTAAAATCATGAAGATAATTGGATTTGCATTTTTCTTCCCAAATTCTCTTAAAATGCTATTAAATCAATTGATATTAAAAACATCGATTGGGTTAATATTTTTAATATGGGGGAGAAAATGTGATTTAATATGGGATATGATCAATCATAATTGGTCTGACTTAACGTGATAGCTCATCCCGACATGTGCGAAATGTTTTCGGATATCGTGGCATATGTTAAGGGGGAGCAAAATGGATTTGCACTTCAAAATGGATTTCATGGTGACATACACTTACCCAAAACATCTCTATTCACGACGGTGACGATTGTGGTGACATAAGGATGGTAGGATAGGTTAAAGTCCAATGATTTCTCTAGAACCGGAGGAATCTTCCCAAGGACATTCCATAGCTAGAAATAGTAGTCCTTAGGAAAGATGGAGAAAGATTGTGAACGTAGCTGAATGCCGACCAAGTACTTAAGTTAGCACTGGAACAATCACAACAAGGTGCTAGTGATGACGTATTGGTAAGCATTGAAGGGGTTGAAGAATGAAAAAGAAATGTAAAGATAAAGGGTGTAAAGAAAGAAGCCCTCCTTACAACTTTAGGCAGAAACCGGGTCAATACATATGCTATTGAGATCATTTTTGTTAATGATTCTCAATATTGAAGAAAGACGTCATGGACCCAGTGATGCAATGCACAACCCTTCCCAGCTAACTCAAATATCTCTCAAAAGGTATTTGTTTTAATCACACGGAGATCAACACATTATCTATTGATTTATTCACTCCGAATAAATTGGTATTGAAAAGGTGGCACTCCTCTCCAGCCTCCGATCACTAAAAATCCAAAATGCACGATCGAGTCTAGAGCCATTTGAGATCATCAAATATCTCATTAGGACACACTTTCATTATTCCTTGCTTCTTCACACACTGTGAAAAGTAAGAAAGATCTTAAGAGTCCTACGCAAAATCTTCATGATCTTGCCTGAACATCCGAGTAATACGAAAGTATTTACAATGAAGATGGAAATCCTTCTTGAGCGAATATCAAAAAGCTTATGGTAGGTGACTTGTGCGATTCTTTATGAATCAAACTGGTGATAACTGGAAAGCAACAGTGGTTTAATTCTTAAATGAAATTAAACACGTTCCAGGCCTCTACGCATTATCATATGATCTTGCCAGAACACTCAGAGTGACTCTTTATTGATCACAGTGACGAGTGGAAATCCTTCTAGTGTTAACATCAAACAGCACTTGGTAGGTAACTTGCAAGATTCTTTATGAATCAAGCTAGTGACAACTGGAAAGCAACGATGGTGCGGTTCTTAATTGAACTTCACTTGTTCCAGGAACATGAATTGACGGCTTCAAATCATGCGGATAATATTATCCAAATGATTCACTCTTTATGTTCGCAGTCTGCTTTGGACGGTCGAGTAAAGAGAACGGGTTTACCCGCGAAATCTTGTCAAGGAGGTTCTTTATTGAAACTACCTGCCACAAGTACGATATTTAATATCGTCCAACGGTCTTCACCGACCGGAGGTAAAATGCTACCGAATTAGAATGAAATGTTCAAGGCCATTTCATCCGTGTATATTGTTTTGTTGCTAACTGTCTTATGCAGCGTAACAAGAAGGTGGCATTGCGGTGTATAAACCAGAAGAAGTCGTCACCACATGCTTATACTACATACAAAATAGTACTTCAACAAATTCAAGAAAGCCTGAAGGTCAAGTCTTCCGCTGTATCAAACTCTGAAGCTTTCAAGAATTTAAAAGTATAAGTATGTGGAACATGAAGTCACAAAGAGGCAAATATCACAAGTGAAGAATGCACAAGGTCAAGGCAAGGAAACATGCTCAAGACTAAAGTCAAAGATCACATCAAGCATATTCACAAGAACAAGATCGAAGACTCAAGCATAGATGCTAGGTTTAAGATTTTGTAAAAAGATGTGACCTCCCTTAGGGGGAGATTGTTGGAAATACGTTTTTCCAATAAAGTCTCGGTCACATCTTAGTTAGCATAGATCACGAGTTATAGACTATTTAGAACTTTGTAACTTGGAGCGACCTCCCTTAGGGGGAGATTGTTGGAAATACGTTTTACGTATTTATGAAGGATCGGTCGCTCCAACTATAATTATGTAACGGGCTCGTGATCTATTTACTTATTGTATAGTCCATATAGCCCACATGTAGGGTGGGCTATATATAACCCCTCCTAGCATGTTAGGAGGGGGTTGTTGATTCACATTTACACTTAATCATTTATCATCTTAACTTTCTCTCTCTACAATTCTCTCCCTTCTCTCCTTTCTCTCTCTAATCCCTCATCTAATTCCTCCATTTCTTCATATTAATCAATCAATCAACCATCTAAATCCACCTAATCCATAACATAGAATAGGCCATAAATCTCGTAGACCTTCATAAAATATGACAAACAGTTTTTACAAGATAAACATAAGACTTTTCAAACTATAAAACCAGTTTTATCAAGACTTAACCAGGTTACTCGGGACTTAGTTTTCTTCCGCTGTTATATGTTATATGCTTATCCTTTTTTATGCTTTATTGTACATCCGTGCACTGAGCGTATTTGCTCAGTCGTTTTCCTTTTCTATGTTCCTAAAACGGCAGGTACTCAGGGACGCTCGTAGACACTAAGAGTACGTGCATATGGACTGGAAGCTATCTAGCCTTCTTTACTTTATGCATTTCCTTTCTTATGATACATTTGCTTTGGACATTGTTTAGTCCTTTCCCTTACTATACTTATGTTTGTGTGTGATGAGCTTTACTTTTGGACTACCGATGTTTGATTCCGGTATTTTCCTTTTATGGTCAAGTAATGTTTAGACATTTTTCCTTGTATGCTTTGATGTCACGCCATAATTGCATGTGACATTTCCATTATCAAAATGGGGTGTTACATAATTGGTAGGAGGCCTGACAAAGAAAAGGTGTTAAAGTCATCAAGGGTGAAGAGGGAAGCAATGGATTCCTGAATAACTGTAATATTTTGTTTTATTTATGTTTCTTGTATCAGACTATTCAGTCTTATGTAATGATGAATGAAAATGAAGTACTTTGTTATATTAAGTCTTTTCATCAAGTAGAATAGTTTATAATAAGAAGAAGCCTCTTTGCTCACTTATAACAATTTCACTTAGGCAAATTTTATATCTAAATAGGGGGAGATTGTTAGGTCAATTCAGTACCTAATGACCTCCCTGAAGGATTTGAATAACAATCAGCCTAAGTGAATTATTAACCTTGAACATAACAAGGTCATTGAGTGAACAATCACTCAGTGAGTTGCCTTCGAGTTCCTAGACTGAGTCTAAAAGGAAGACTCAAGCATTCAGAGAGGCGAAGCTCAACGAATGTCTTCTATGACGAAGAAGAAGGTGATGGGTTCAATGAGTTGTGGCAATAGACTCACTGAACCCCATACGATCTCCCTGAAGAAAACAAGCATTCTCCAAGACTAGAGAAAAGGCGGGATAAGTTGAATAGTTACAAGATGAAGTACATCACACAATTAGCATGACTTACCCTTTTGGGATAGATGGGGTACTGACATGTGTAAAGGACATACATCTTACTACTTAGAATAGGTTAAGACAAGATACTACACTTTACCAATAAGACAAGAATTTCACATGGGAAATTATTGTCTTCTACCCACTTTCCTTCTATAAATAGGATGCTTGTAAAGGAGAGTAAACTAAGTTTGTGCACTAAATGCTTTAGACATTCACAAACAAGTTTTCTCTCCTCCAAACACGATCACACACTTGAGTTCTAAACTCCTGTTGATAGAGTCGTCAAGCTTGGCAATCGTTAGGATTGGACTAGCTTGTTAGTGAGGAGATTACAAAACCACACATTGTCTATTCAATCCCTATTGTAGCTTCGTATACAATAGGGTATAATTCTTTAATAAAGCTAAGAGTTAAACGTTGAAAACCTTTGTGTTATTTACTTACTTGTATTAAGTTTATTTCATTAGTTAACCATGGGTTAGGACTATACTTAGTATACTTAAGTATTGTATAAATTACAAGGGACCAACAAATATAATTAATTAATAATCGTGACTTAGGTTATAATTAATATAATATTAATACATGTTTTAACCTAATTATTTTATACACTTTAATTTAATTAAATCATGCTTATATTTAATTAAATCATATAACCGATAGTTTATTTATTAACACGTTATTATTAATAAACTATACTATAATCACATGACTTATGATATTTAATTCAGCTTAATTCTAAATATGGAAACTTTCTAATTTAGAAAACTTACTATTTTTTGAAACTTCTATTTTTAGAAACTGATCTACTTTAAGAAGTTAATCTATTTTTAGAAACTTTCTATTTTTGGAAACTTTCTATTTTTGAAAACTTTCTATTTTAGGAAACCTGCTATGTTTAGAAAGTTACTTATATTTACACGACAAGTACAATAATACAAGAAATACAAGTAATATTTAATCGGAATATACATAATACATGATAAACACAGCATAACGTTAAAATCAATAAAACAAGGCATGAACATATAAAACAAGCTAAGACACGTGTTAATCCCATTTAATCCATAACACAAGATTTAGAAGAGATATTTAGAGATAGAAAGAGAAGAAATGTAAAGAGAGAAACAAGAGAGATTTTGGAAGGTTTATGTTTACTAGAAAGAGTAAGTAAAATGAACCAACACCCTCTTCCACTCATGGAAGAGGGTATATATACCCTTGGCATATGGGCCGTGGGTTTAGTATCCTTGGGCCGGGCTTGGCTTTGTTTTGGGCTTACGCCCCTAACTTATACAATATTAGCTTAAAGTCTAAGCCCGGTTTTCCCGACTAATCCTATTACAATACAAGACCATTAACGACTAAGATGACCTATTACATTCTTGTTCGACTATATAAAATATAGGGCTAACAATCTCCCCCAATGTATCGGTCATCTTAAAAAGCTTAAAAGCATAAGATGGTTGAGTGAATACATTTTTATAGAGGAGATCTTCCTGCTTTGGTCTTGTATCTTGGTCTTGATCTTGTTTGTAACGGTTTTGTTCCTTCATGCTTTTGTGATCTTTATCTAAGCCTTTGTCATTTGACTTTGAGTGCTTGAGATCTTCAATCTGTTCTTGATAGTGTTCATCTTGAGCTCTTGTGACACGATGACCTATTACATTATTACATTCTTAAGTATTTTGAATATCGCCATCTTGTGCTCTTGTGACTTCTGAATCGACATCGGTTACATAGCTACGCCACCTTCTTGATATGCAGCAACATATATGGACACGGATAAAATGGCTTTGAACATTTCATCCTAACTCGGTAGCATTTTACCTCCGATCGGTGAAGACTGTTTAGACGGTATTAGATACCGTACCTGTGATCGGGTATATTCGATTAAGAATCTCCTTGACAGGGTTTCCCGGCAGTAGCAGCCAATTATCTTTACTCGACCGTCTCAAAGCAGACTGCGAACGTAAAGAGTGAATCATAAGGGTAAATTATCCGTCTGATTAGAGTCGTCAATTCAGATTTCCTGGAACAAGTTTGATTCTAAAAGAATCGCACCATTGTTGCTTTCCAGTTTGTCACAAGCTTGATTCATAGAGAATCTTGCGAGTCACCTACCGCAGTGCTGTTTGATGTTGACACTGGAAGGATTTCCATTCGTCACTGTGAACACTAATGAGTGTCACTCTGAATGTTCTGGCAAGATCACACGGATTTTGCGAAGAAACCTCGAATCAAGTTTGAATCAACTAAGAATCGAAACTTAGTTGCTTTCCAGTTCTCACAAGTTTGATTCGTGTAGAATCGCACAAGTTACCTACCATGAGCTTGTTTAATGCTGGCTCAAGCAGGATTTCCATCTTCATTATGAATCGTATCACTCAGATGTTCTGGCAATATCACAAGGATAATGCGTAGGACTCGATTGTGTCCTAATGAGATGATAAATTGATCTCTTTCGGCTCTAGACTCAATAAGTGCATTTTGGTAATCAGAGACTGGAGCAGACTGCCACCTTTTCAATATTAACTAACTCGGAGTGAGAAATTCAATAGATACGTGTTGATCTCCGTGACAATGAGACAAGTTTCTTTTGAGAGAAACTCGAATGGCTGAGAAAGGGTTGTGCATCGCATCACTGGGTCCATGACACTTGTCTTCAAAAGATGTGTTAACCCGGTTTCTACCTAAGTTGCATAGAATATTCAACTCCTTCAATGCTTACCAATACGTCATCATTAGCACCTTGTTATGATTGTTCTAGTGCTAACTTAAGTAATTGGTCCGCATTCAGCTTCATTCCACTCCATCTTTCCTAAGGACAACTATTTCTAGCTATGGAATGTCCTTGGATAGATCTCTTCGGTTCTGGTTGGATCATAGGACTTAGTTTCCTATCCTAAACCACCTTTTGACTCCATCGTTCCGTCGTGGATAGTAGGTTGTTTTCGGTAAAGATCGTAACCATAAAACCATTGAAAACCATTCAAAGTGTTTGATAAAAATCAAAAATTTTAACACTTTGAAAGTTTTACATTTCCAAAAAGCTCCCCCTATACACATGCATCGATATACGAAATAGTTTGGCATGTGAAGGAAAGAGTTGCACTTGAGTCTTTAAGATCACTTGTTACGATATATTACATTTTAATCACATTTTACTCACATTTTCTTCCCCTATCTCTAATTTAAAAGAATATCATATTAGAGATACCAATTGATTAAAATAGGACAATTTCCGAAAATTGATTATGAGAAAAACATGTGTGCACGCATGAATCATGGAACATTTTCAGTCGGGTCGCTCCCCCTCAACAATATATGTGTGTCTTGAGACAAAACTTGACAAAATTTTAGAAAAACGACACCACAAAATATGTTGTGGTACGGAGTTGAGATGCCTTTACCGATAATATATATGACAGATTTAATCACATTTTCAGAATGTGTTGGATACATAAAATATGACAATTTTAGAGATGTACCCAACAACATTAAAAGGCTTGATTTTAAAACGCCCCCCCTCAAAAAGTGATCAAAATAACATATGACATTTTGAGATAAAAACCTATTATGAGGAAGGGAGTGTTGAACACACAATCTTGAAAGATTTAGAAAAACCTTTTGAGAAAGTCTTGAAAACTTGTGTTCAACGGTTTTAAAATAATCAGGATAGAAGACTTCTCTTCTATTGCTTAGGGAAAGCGCACTGAAACGTACACTCCCCTTTCGGGTCCGTTTTTCATGAGCTCAAAACTTTGATTGTTTTGTGACTAGCTCATGACCGAGAAAAATAAATTTCCCGTTGTGAAGGATAAGTTATCATCCGTGAAAAACTTTCCTTAAGTTAAAGTTCGAGTTCTAAGCTGACATTTACTTAGAAATCATTTTTCATGAACTTAAAAACTTTGAATGTTTTTATGAGAATCTCATGACTGAGAAATATAAATTTCTCGTTTAGAAGGATAAGTTATTGTCCGAGATAAACTTTCCTTAGTTGAGGTCCGAGTCCTAAGCTGTGATGCGCTTAGAAGTCATTGTGAAAGAATATCAGGCAGCTTCATTTGCCAAAACCTCCAAGTCTTCTGGAGTCATATACTTCATACCAAGACGACCAACGAGATACACAAACCTATCTTTCGAGAGAGCTTTTGTAAACAAGTCTGCCAGCTGGTACTCAGTTCTGACAAAGTATAATTCCACGATGCCGCGTTCCACTTGTTCCTTGATGAAGTGATATCTGACATCGATGTGCTTGGTGCGTGAGTGCTGAACCGGATTGCAAGATATGGCTATGGCCGACTTTGAGTCACAATACATAGGTATTTTATCAAAGTGGAAGCCATAATCCGTGAGTTGAGTTCTCATCCAGAGGACTTGAGCACAGCACGCGGATAGAGCCACATATTCTGCTTCAGCTGATGAGAGCGAAGTGCAATCCTGCTTCTTTGACGACCAGCTGACAAGCTTGTCTTCCCCTAGAAAGTGTATGCTACCAGAAGTGCTTTTTCGACTATCAAGACAACCTGCGTGATCAGAATCTGAAAAAGCTGTTAGATGAAAACCGGTTTCCCTCGGATACCAGAGACCCATGTGAATGGTATTCTTAAGGTACCGAAAGATTCGTTTAACCTCTTTGAGGTGCTTTTGAGTAGGTCTGGCTTGATATCGTGCACAATAGCATGTGGCATGATGAATATCAGGCCTGCTGGCTGTAAGGTACATAAGTGACCCGATCATACTGCGATATCGCGTTTGATCTACGGGATATGAGTACAAGTCAGCGTCTAAGGATGTGGTCGACAATGGTGTACCAACACGATCACATGAGGTCATACCATGCTTTTTAAGTATCTCTTGAGCATACTTAGCTTGGTTAATGAAGATACCATGTGGGGATTGATGAATCTGGAGGCCTAGAAAGAATTTTTATTCCCCCATCATTGACATTTCAAATCTGCTGTGCATTAATTTTTCAAAACGTTTTGAAAGATTTGGGTTCGTAGAACCAAAAATAATGTCATCAACATAAACTTGCACCAGCATTATGTCATCCCCATATTTATTAGTAAAAAGAGTAGGATCAATAGAACCTTTGGAGAATCCTTTGGACACCAAGAAGTTTGAAAGTTCTTCGTACCATGCCCTTGGAGCTTGTTTAAGTCCATATACAGCCTTCTTGAGACGATAGACTTTATTAGGATGATGAGGATCGATGAATCCTTCCGGCTGATTCACATACACTTCTTCCTTCAAATGACCGTTGAGAAAAGTAGTTTTAACGTCCATCTGAAAAACCGTGAAGCCCTTATGTGCAGCATAAGCAAGGAATATCCTGACTGCTTCCAAACGAGCGACTGGAGCGAATGATTCATCATAGTCTATTCCTTCTTGTTGACGGTATCCTTTAACCACAAGACGAGATTTGTTTTTTATGATGGTTTGTTCTTCATCCAGTTTGTTTTTCCAGATCCATTTGAAATCTAAAATTGACATTCCATAGGGTCGGTCAACAAGTTCCCAAACATTTAGGCGTTCAAACTGATGAATTTCGTCTTGCATTGATTCAATCCACGCATGATCAATCATGGCTTGTTTGATGTTTGTAGGTACAGTTGAACTCACGGTGAGTGCATACATAAACACATCGCCATCGGTTTCGAGTTGTCTGCGTGTTTGAACCGGTTGTGAAGGATTTCCAATGACTTGCTCCAATGGATGATCGCGTGTCCAATGGTGAGTGGATGGATATGGTTGGTAGAATGTATGCATGTTGGATCGATCAACATGTTGAGTAGAAGACTCTCCGACTTCGTGTACCGGTGTACCGAACGGATTGATAAATTCTTATTCGTCAGGTTGTGCATCGACTGCTTGATTGTTGTGTCCTCCTTCAGCATTGACGGTTGGTGATGTTGGTTGTATGACTGTTTCTTGTGTTTGTTGAGCATCCAATGGAATTGTCTCTTGAGCAACGGTTGCTGAAGTAGATGCAGTTGTGTCTTGTTGACTTTGTGCGGGTGCATCAGCAGTATTGACAGCGGAAGGCTTTGACACAACTTGATTGTTTCCATAGTAATATTCATCAAACATTGGATCATATAAATCAACCAACTCATTCATTTGTGTCGTATCCGTCGAGTTTGCTGTAGGAGTATTTTCTTGACATTCTTGCACGGGACGTACACTGTTGTGTGTAGGTGCCATAGTTGGACATTGAGGAGCGGGACTTGAGCTGTTGTGATCAAGTACCATATGTGGCAATTCATCAAAGTTCACATGAATTGTTTCGACAATAATCTTTGTTCCCTTGTTATATACCCGATATCCTTTCGACAATGTCGCATACCCCACAAAAATACATGCATCACCTTTTTCTTTCATCTTGTCGAGATTCTCACCGTCTTTAAGAATGTAGCATAAAGATAAAAATACGTGAAAGAATTTGACAGTTGGTTTCCTGCCATTGATGATGTGGTAAGGTGTCTTTTCATGTCTAGGGATGACGACAGAGCGATTCTGAGTATAATAGGCAGTTGCAATTGCTTCAGCCCAGAAGAATAGCGGTAATTTTGAAGCAGAAAGCATTGTTCGAGCAGCCTCAACCAAAGTACGGTTCCGTCTTTCGACAACGCCGTTTTGTTCAGGAGTTCAAGCAATAGAAGTTTGATGTTCGATGCCTTCTTCTTGAAAGTAAGATTGCAAGTTCTTGTTCAAAAATTCAGTACCCCTATCCGTTCTTACGGTTAAGACTTGAGCTTGAAGATTGCGTTGTATCATCTTGAGAAAGTTTTTTAGAACCTCTGGTGTTTCATCTTTGGACCTTAAGAATAAAGTCCATGTGTATCTAGAGTAATCATCAACAATCACGAGAATATACTTTTTCCCGTTAATACTCTTGATAGGTGTGTAAACACCCATCCTTTTACCACTTAATTCTGGCTAAAACAAGACCAAAACGTGTATTTAATATCATTTGTTTGGAATTATGCGTGGTTTTTGTGTTTATTGTGTTTTCAGAGCCAACCGGATGAATATTGAAGAAAACATGGGATTGCACGGGTTTTATGGAAGAAAAAGACTCAAGATGAAGTCTATTGTCCAAGAGATGCAAAAGATTTGAAGTCACTGGGCGTATTCGAAGATTTATCGAAGAAAAGGACCAAAGATGGAAGATTTATATAAGTCGAAGAAACTCAAGTCTATTAAACGAAGAAATTAAAAGACGAGTTGAATTTAATCGACGACAAATCCCGAATCAGAATCGAAAACGTCAACTTTTCTGAAAAGACGACAAGACAAGAAGAACGAGAGAAAGCCCACTCACCAACCAAAGGGGACACCTATATAAAGGGATCCCCTCACACTTTCCATGAAGTTTTTAGTTTTTCCTTCCTCCTCTTTTTTCTCCCTTTCTGTTTCGTAGCATCACCAACACCACTAGGGTGTTTGGTGATTTTGATCTTTGATTTTCGATCTTGTAATTTTAATCTTTGTTTTGTGATTGTTAAAACATTAATCATCAATACAAGTTCTTGTTTAATCTTTCCATTTCATCTTGTTCATCATCATCTTTCATTTCAAGTTCTTAAGTTCTTATTTGGTTGAGTTTTGATTTTAAAAAGTTGTTGAATTTGCGTTTTTATTGATGGGATTTATAGTTTATGATTAGTAGATGCTTAGTGATTAGTTTATTTAAGTTTTGGGTGAAAAACTTGGTGATTTTTAGCTTAAAATCGATTTCCCTGTTCTTCGGGTATTGTTACTGTTCTTGAGTTTCCCATACTTCCGGATGAACCAAAAGTTCCGGATGAACGAAAAGTTCCGGATGAACTAAGACTTCCGGATGAACACAAAGTTCCGAATGAACCAAATGTTCCGGATGAGCTGAAAGTTCCGGATGAGTCAAATCTTCCGAATGAGCTGAAAGTTCCGAATGAGTTTTCTTTTAAAAAGTTCCGAATGAACCAAATGTTCCGGATGAGCTGAAAGTTCTGGATGAGTCAAATCTTCCGAATGAGCTGAAAGTTCCGAATGAGTTTTCTTTTTAAAAAAAAGTTCCGAATGAGTCTAAATGTTCCGGATGAACTAAAACTTCTGAATGAACCTAAACTTCCGAATGAACAAAAGTTCCGGATGAATGTTTGTTTTTAAAGTTCCGAATGAGTTTTTCTCTCAAAAAGTTCTGAATGAATGTTCTTTACAAATCTTCCGAATAGACTTTCGGATCACCAAACTTCCGAATCAAAGTACTTCTGCATCAATTTTCTTTGAATATTTTTAAGTGTTACTGTTCCTTAAGTGTTATTGTTTCTTCATTTTTATTTCATATTTTAATTCTAGTTTTTATTTACTGTTATTAATTTAATTGCTTCTAAATTTAAGTTTACATTTTCGTGCATTTAAACCTTTAGTAGATTAAAAATCCAAACCCCTTTTTAGTAACCAAGAACAATCATTCCACTTAGAACTGAGATCAATTCGAGAGAATAAAATTGAACCCATACAAAAACGCTTGTATCAAATGGCGCCGCTGCCGGCTCTTCTCGTTAAGATCAAAAGTTTTTTGTGAGAACTTGGAATTTGGGATCCGTTCCCCGTGAACGTTACTTTTTCATAAAAAAAAATTTCAAAAACACTAAAAAATATAAAATTTTCAAAAATCCTAAAAAGTAAAAAAACATAAAAAACCAAAAATATTTTTGCTTTGTTTTTCTCTTGTTAGTTCTTTTGCAGGTGTATGCGCACTCGATCAACGTCTTATCAAGAGCCCGAGCCTCTCGATAACTTAGACATGGCCGCTGTACAAAACAACAACAACATACCACCTCCAAACAACAATAATAACAACAACAACCCACCTTTCAACAACATGAATAATAACAACAATAATGAGCCTCTACCGGATAATCGCCCGATGATTGAACTGCTGCAAGCTCATGTAGATGGCAATACCGATCCAATTGTTATACCAGCGATTACGGCCAACAACTTTGAGCTAAAATCAGGCTTTATCCAGATGGTCTCCGCTCAACCATTCTTGGGGCGTACCATTGATGATCCACATGACCACATCAAGAGATTCTTACAACTCACCAACACGGTCAAATTCAATGGTGTTCCACAAGAGGTAATCCGGTTACAACTTTTTCCCTTTTCTTTAGAGGGACAAGCCCGGCATTGGCTTGCTAAGGAACCGCCACAGAGTATTCTCTCGTGGACGGATTTGGAGACCAAGTTTATCAATTACTTTTTCCCACCCTCTCGTACTACCGCTTTGCGGAATGAAATCATAAATTTTGAACAAAAGTACGATGAGTCGTTTAGTGAATCTTGGGACCGTTTCAAAGATCTTTTGAGAAAATGCCCTCAATATGGCTTTACCAAAGTGCATCAAATTAATACTTTTTACAATGGTTTAAGCATGAGTGACCAAGATTCACTAAACAGTACCTCGGGGGGTAATCTTTTGGCTAAGACTTCCAATGCTGCTTGGGATATCATTGAGAATAAGTCTCGTGTGCAAACCAAGAGTGTTCGGACCAATGTCGCTAGTGCTAGCACTAGTGACAGCGACAAGCGACTGGACAAAATCACTAGGCTTCTTGAATCGCTTGTTACCCACACCGTTAACAACAACAACAACAACAACGCTAAAAACACTCAAGTCAATGCTGTTAGCCAACCATGCGAGATATGCGGGGGTCCTCACTCTTACACCACTTTTACTGCCACCCACGACTACCCTTCTGAAAATGTGAATGCAGCATATGGCACCTATCCTCAACCTGCTTATCAAGCTAGACCTCAAGGTGACCGTAATTTGCTTAGCTACCGCTCCACCAACTACCTTTCACCACCTGGTTTTCCTCTAAACAACCCAAACCAACAACAAAACCTTAATCGCCCTCCTCAACAACAACAACAACCTCGTACACCATACATCCCTCCTCACAAGCAGCGACAACCACCTCCACCTCAACAAAACAACCAAGTCTACCAGCAACCTGCTTATCAACCACCCGCATACAATGCTCCTCCCAACCAACCCACCGCTCTTCACCAAGAAGTGGAAACTTATATGAGGACTAACGATGTGATCGTGGGAAACCTTCAGCGTGAAGTGCTCAACTTGAAAGCAGACTTGGTCAAACAAGGGAACGATCTGAGAGCTGACATGAGAAACACGTTGGATAGTCAAACGAATGACTTGAAGAACATGATGGCTAGTTTCTTCCAAGGTAATCAACCCTCTTCTTCGGGTACTCTTCCGAGTAACACCGTTGCGAATCCAAGAGGGGAGATGAAAGCAATCACCACTCGCAGTGGCAAAGGTACCAAGGAACCCGAGCTTCCTATACCTCCACCGGTGATTGTGACTAAGGAGAACGAGTCACCTGCTCCTATTCCTCATCCTTCTCCTTCCCCAATTTCTCCACCTCTTCCTTCTACCCCTCCTCCACCCAAGGATGTGTGTGATCCTATTCTCCCAAAGCCTTCCTCTTCTTCCAATATACCTTATCCATCTAGGTTGAGGAAAGAGAAGCTCAAAAGCAAGGACGATATTCAGGTTTCGAACATTCTTAAAATGTTTAAACAACTAAATTTCAATATCTCCTTCGCTGAGGCTCTCGCTCACATGCCCAAGTATGCGAAAATGTTTAAAGATCTTCTGAGTGACAAGGAAAAGCTTCTCGATATTGCCAACACCCAACTTAATGAGAACTGCTCTGCAGTGCTCTTAAGGAAATTGCCAACCAAGCTTGGTGATCCAGGTCGTTTCTTAATCCCTTGCAATTTCCTGGGAGTAAAGAATTGCATGGCCCAAGCCGATCTAGGTACCAGTATTAATCTTATGCCTCTAAGCGTTTGTAAGCAATTATCTCTCCCTGAGCTAGTCCCCACCAAAATGATTTTGGAATTAGCTAACCGTACGGTTGCTTATCCAGTGGGGATAGCCGAAGACGTCTTTGTAGGAGTCGACAAATTCACTTTTCCTGCCGATTTCGTCGTCGTCGACTACGAGATGGACCCTCGTGTTCCCTTGATCGTGGGTCGTCCATTCCTGAGGACCGGTCGCACTCTCATCGATGTTGAAGTCGGTGAGCTTATCATGAGAGTGGGTGACGATAAAATCGTCTTCAACATGGGAAAGTTGTCTAAACAACCTTATTCATACGAGAGTGTTAATTGTATTGACGTTCTGGATGAGGCTTGTGAAGAACACTTCAAAGATGCTTGTAAAAGTATTCCTACCTCCCTTCCCAATGTTGAAACCGTTTCCTCTATTGATTCATCACTGTCTCTATTTGGAGATAGTGATTTGTTTTGGAACAATCTTGAAGCCACCATGGGAGATGTGAACTTAGCTAATGATGATTATCCCACCGATGGGGATGAAGACATGCATTTCTTTGACAACCTTCTCAACGAAGACAATCCTTCTCCTACATCTCCCACGGTTATTGCTATCGATACTCCGACTTTGAATACGCCTCTCGTCGAAAATCCTCCGGATTTAGAACTTAAGGAGTTGCCGCCCCATCTCGAGTATGTATTCCTTGAAGAAGAGAAGAAGTCGCCAGTCATCATTGCTAAGGACCTAAAGGAAGAAGAAAAAGCCCGACTTATCACCGTGTTGAAAGATCATAAGAAGGCTATTGCTTGGAAAATCTCTGATATTCGTGGAATTGATCCTCACTTCTGCACCCACAAAATTCTCATGGAGGACGACTTTAAGCCCACAATTCAAAGCCAACGAAGGGTGAATCCAAAAATCCATGAAGTCATCAAAACAGAGGTTATCAAACTTCTTGATGCGGGTATGATTTACCCTATTTCGGATTCACCATGGGTTAGTCCAATCCATTGTGTGCCCAAGAAGGGCGGAATAACCGTTGTTCCCAATGAACACAACGAGTTGATTTCCACTCGTCTCGTTACTGGGTGGAGAGTTTGTATAGACTACCGCAAACTCAATGATGCCACGAGAAAGGATCATTTCCCTCTACCTTTTATGGACCAAATGCTTGAACATTTAGCGGGTAATGAATATTACTGCTTTCTTGATGGTTTCTCGGGTTATTTCCAAATACCCATCGATCCCCAAGATCAAGAGAAGACAACATTCACTTGTCCCTATGGCACATTTGCTTACAAAAGAATGCCTTTTCGCTTATGCAATGCCCCCGGGACTTTCTAAAGGTGCATGTTAGCTATCTTCCATGACATGGTTGAACACACCATGGAAGTCTTCATGGATGATTTCTCGGTCTTCGGGGATTCCTTCTCTTCTTGCCTTGCCAATTTGGAACGTATGCTTAAGCGGTGCGAAGACACTCGCCTTGTTCTGAATTGGGAAAAAATGCCATTTTGTGGTAAAAGAAGGCATCGTGCTAGGACACAAGATTTCCAAAGCCGGTCTTGAAGTAGACCGTGCTAAAGTCGATGTTATCGCTAAGTTGCCTCCACCTTCAACCGTGAAGGGTGTGAGAAGTTTTCTGGGTCATGCGGGCTTCTACCGTCGATTCATCAAAGATTTTTCTCAAAATGCTCGCCCGATGACCCACCTCTTGGAAAAAGATACTCCTTTTATCTTCTCCAAAGAGTGTCTTGAAGCCTTCAACTCGCTTAAGGATAAGCTAACTAAGGCACCCGTCTTGGTTACCCCTAATTGGGAGCTTCCCTTTGAGTTGATGTGCGATGCTAGTGATTTTGCTATTGGAGCGGTTCTGGGACAAAGAGTGAACAAACACTTCCAACCGATCCATTACGCTAGCAAGACAATGACGGGGGCACAATTACATTATACGACAACCGAAAAAGAGCTTTTAGCTGTTATCTATGCCTTTGAAAAATTTCGCCCCTATCTTGTCCTTTCCACCACAATCGTGTATACCGATCATTCCGCGTTGAAGTACTTGTTGACAAAGCAAGATTCCAAACCAAGACTTCTTCGCTGGGTTTTGCTACTCCAAGAATTTAAAATCGAAATTCGCGATAAAAAAGGAGCTGAAAACCTAGCCGCGGATCATCTCAGCAGACTTGAGGATCCTTACTAGGGGGATCATCCGAACAAAGAGATCAATGATTCTTTTCCCTTGGAGACCTTAATGTCTATAAATTTGAATACTGATGAAACCCCGTGGTTTGCGGACTTTGCAAACTACTTGGCGGGTGGAATTCTCAAGGAAGGGTTGACGTCCCAACAAAAGAAAAAGTTCTTCAACGACATTAAGACTTACTTTTGGGATGACCCTTACCTATTCAAACAATGTGCCGATTTGATTATCCGCTGATGTGTTGATGGACCGGCAGCTTTGGAAATCCTTGATGCTTGCCACAAAGGACCCACCGATGGTCACTTTGGTCCCAACTACACCGCCAAAAAAGTGTTTGAATCGGGATTTTATTGGCCCTCCATATATTGTGACGCTCACAATATGGTTAAACGATGTGATGTTTTCCAAAAACTAGGCACGATCACACATAAAGACGAGATGCCTCAGAATTTCATACAAGAATGTGAAATCTTTGATGTTTGGGGTATCGACTTTATGGGGACATTCCATTCTTCTAAAGGAAACAAATACATCCTTGTTGCCATTGACTACGTCTCCAAATGGGTTGAAGCCAAAGCTTTACCCACTAATGACGCAAGGGTGGTTTGTAACTTTTTGAAAGCTCTATTCGCTAGATTCGGTGTGCCTCGTGCCATCATTAGTGATCGTGGGACTCATTTTTGCAATGACCAATTTGCTAGAGTCATGGCTAAGTACGGTGTAAATCATCGTCTTTCCACAACCTACCACCCACAAACTAATGGCCAGGCTGAAATATCCAACCGAGGACTAAAGAGAATTCTGGAAAGAACCGTGGGAGAGCATCGTGCCTCATGGGCTGATAAACTTGATGATGCTTTGTGGGCTTTTCGTACTGCATACAAGACTCCGATTGGTTGCACACCATATCGTCTCGTGTACGGGAAAGCGTGCCACCTCCCCATTGAGTTGGAGCACAAGGCTTATTGGGCCTTGAAGTGGGCTAATTTGATATTAACAAAGCCGGTGACCTACGCAAGATCCAACTCAATGAGCTCAATGAACTCCGTAATGAGGCTTATGAAAATTCTTTGATCTATAAGGAAAGGACTAAGCTAATTCACGACTCTAAGATTAAGAACCGAGAGTTCCATGTTGGAGACAAAGTCTTACTTTTTAACTCTCGGTTGAAAATCTTTTCTGGCAAGCTGAAATCTCGTTGGTCCGGCCCATTCACCATTGCCCAAATTTTTCCATATGGTACTCTCGAGCTCGCTCAACCTAATGGACCTAATTTTAAGGTGAATGGCCAACGAGTGAAGTTGTACTTTGGTGAGGACACCTCTCAGGAGGTGATTCCATCCCTCACCACGTTCCCCATGAACTAATTTTGGGTCGAGTCAGGCTCGTGACTCGGTTATCAAAAACAAGCGCTCCTCGAGAGGCAGCCCGAGTATCTATCCTTTTATGTTTTAACCTCCTAAGTGTAGGGGGACCTCTATCGGTGTTTGTCTTTGTGTGGTGATGTGATTACAGGGATAAGTGAACTCTTGGAACCTTTGAAGAACCGTGCTCCCGTGTTTTCCGAAATCCGGTTCTATCTCTCAACTGTCGTGATTCAATTTTCTTCATACTCACATTTGAAATTGATCACTTTAGTCGTCTCTTCCTTAACTTGATTTAACCAACGTGCACAATGTCATAAGTGTAGGGGAGACTTTTCCCACATGCTTAAACATTGAGGACAATGTTTATCTTAAGTGTAGGGGGGACTTCTATCGAAGTTTTAAGTGGACTTTTCCATGAAAATGCCTTCATTTAACCGGAAAATCATATTTTTCAACATCTTTCCAATTTTTTATTAACTTTGGCCATTTAGTCGTAATTTTTAAATTTTTATCTTTGCTTACATATGTATATACCCCGCAATAAAGTCAAAAATATTAATAAAGTGGTGTAGCTAGTTTAGAAATCTTTGACATATTAGGCCCGTTGCGTTTATTTTGACTCAACCCGAATAGACTTATCCAAGTTTATTCTAGCTAGTATCCTTAACCATGTAGACCTTAATTGGTTTATTAGGCTAAGTATCCACGAGTCTCATTACTTGAGATTTTAAATTGTGGAGGACGAGAAATGATAGAGTCAATTATAAGTCGGTATTCTTGCACAAGCTCACTTGGTGTAATTATTTGCCTATTCTCCCATCACTTGCTAATATATTATCTGTAATAAGTAAGGTCGTACGATTTGAAAAGTTACTTAGATTCTAGCCCAAGATCGTTTAAAAGTTGCTCGGTAATGATAAGAGTTCATAGCCAAGGCATAACTTATGAAGCGGGGCGCGAAGATTGGCGAGTCCGAAAAGGCCCTAACAAGGCATGAGGATTCCATTTTATTGCTAAAGATCCAAGGTGATGTGAAAAGCATTATTCCCAAAATCGATATGAAGGATCAAGACTCACGACGAAAAGCAATCAACTCCCATAAAGATGATGGAGAAGTCTATCCGAAAAGACCCTAACAAGGTATGAGGATAAATAGATCCAAGTCCGAAAAGGAGGCGGATCGTTGTATCTCAAAATCCCAATTAGAAATTGAAGAAATAATCATGAAGTAATGGTCAACAAAGTTGGAGTACCCCTCAAAAGTCTCCAAGTGAAGAAACTCTATGAACGATGAGAAGACCATTATCTCAAGCACGTCTCTCAAGATATGAAGTATGAAGTACATGCCAAATATCGGCCCGAGAAAGGTCTCAAATTGTGAACCGAGTTATGCCAAGATATGAACTTTTTGATATCCCGTGAAGCAGTTTTAAGAGATTTTGTCCTTTAGCTAACTATTGATCAAATCGTCCTACTTTGCTTTCAGCCTAAATAAACTATCGAAATAAGTCCAAAATTGCATCTTCATGATCATTCTAAGACAAAAATAAAATATAAGAGATACACCTAGGAATAAGGGAGTTTAAGCATATAATTAAGCCATGTGTGTAAGTGTTTGATTTACTAACTTATAATAACAATGATCTCGTTTTTAAGCTTAGTTTGGGGAACGTGAAACTTGAGGGTGATAAATCTTCCCAGCACCCAAGCCCTAATGTAAGTCATTGATCTCTTTGCAAGTTATTTCCATATAGCTATTTTCAAGTGAAAATGGTTTTCTATCCTTTTGTTTCCGTTTAAGTTTTAATTTCTTTTAGTACCTTAATTTTTGTTTAAGTAGTATTTTAATAAGGCCAAGGTTGACTAATTATGAGAAAAGTGTAAAATTACTTTATCACTAAGCATTGCATGAGGGCATGGCAATGGTTAAGTGTAGGGGATTTGATAGGTGTTTAAACACCCATCCTTTTACCACTTAATTCTGGCTAAAACAAGACCAAAACGCGTATTTAATATCATTTGTTTGGAATTATGAGTGGTTTTTGTGTTTATTGTGTTTTCAGAGCCAACCGGATGAATATTGAAGAAAACATGGGATTGCACGGGTTTTATGGAAGAAAAAGACTCAAGATGAAGTCTATTGTCCAAGAGATGCAAAAGATTTGAAGTCACGGGGCCTATTCGAAGATTTATCGAAGAAAAGGACCAACGATGGAAGATTTATATAAGTCGAAGAAACTCAAGTCTATTAAACGAAGAAATTAAAAGACGAGTTGAATTTAATCGACGACAAATCCCGAATCAGAATCGAAAACGTCAACTTTTCTGAAAAGACGAGAAGACAAGAAGAACGGGAGAAAGCCCACTCACCAACCAAAGGGGACACCTATATAAAGGGATCCCCTCACACTTTCCATGAAGTCTTTAGTTTTCCCTTCCTCCTCTTTTTTCTCCCTTTCTGTTTCGTAGCATCACCAACACCACTAGGGTGTTTGGTGATTTTGATCTTTGATTTTCAATCTTGTAATTTTAATCTTTTTTTTGTGATTGTTAAAACATTAATCATCAATACAAGTTCTTGTTTAATCTTTCAATTTCATCTTGTTCATCATCATCTTTCATTTCAAGTTCTTAAGTTCTTATTTGGTTGAGTTTTGATTTTAAAAAGTTGTTGAATTTGCGTTTTTATTGATGGGATTTGTAGTTTATGATTAGTAGATGCTTAGTGATTAGTTTATTTAAGTTTTTGGTGAAAAACTTGGTGATTTTTAGCTTAAAATCGATTTCCCTGTTCTTCGGGTATTGTTACTGTTCTTGAGTTTCCCAGACTTCCGGATGAACCAAAAGTTCCGGATGAACGAAAAGTTCCGGATGAACTAAGACTTCCGGATGAACACAAAGTTCCGAATGAACCAAATGTTCCGGATGAGCTGAAAGTTCCGGATGAGTCAAATCTTCTGAATGAGCTGAAAGTTCCGAATGAGTTTTCTTTTAAAAAGTTCCGAATGAACCAAATGTTCCGGATGAGTCAAATCTTCCGAATGAGCTGAAAGTTCCGAATGAGTTTTCTTTTTAAAAAAAAGTTCCGAATGAGTCTAAATGTTCCGGATGAACTAAAACTTCCGAATGAACCTAAACTTCCGAATGAACAAAAGTTCCGGATGAATGTTTGTTTTTAAAGTTCCGAATGAGTTTTTCTCTCAAAAAGTTCCGAATGAATGTTCTTTACAAATCTTCCGAATAGACTTTCGGATCACCAAACTTCCGAATCAAAGTACTTCCGCATCAATTTTCTTTGAATATTTTTAAGTGTTACTGTTTCTTAAGTGTTATTGTTTCTTCATTTTTATTTCATATTTTAATTCTAGTTTTTATTTACTGTTATTAATTTAATTGCTTCTAAATTTAAGTTTACATTTTCGTGCATTTAAACCTTTAGTAGATTAAAAATCCAAACCCCTTTTTAGTAACCAAGAACAATCATTCCACTTAGAACCGAGATCAATTCGAGAGGATATCGACAATATAATTGAACCCCATACAAAATGCATGTATCAACTCTCTACACGCATGGGACCACATAAATCCATGTGTAGAAGTTCCAATCGTCCTTTTGAGCTTGGGGTATTCTTTGGTTTGAAAGACTTCCGTTTTGCTTTCCCCAACTCACAAGAAGAACAAAGATGGTCTTTGACGAATTTCAACTTAGGAAGACCGGTCACAATATCATTCTTCGAAAGCAAGTTGATGGTGTCAAAGTTGAGAAATGTGACAATCGTTGATGCCATAACCATGCTTGAAATGATGAAGCTTTATCCATTAAGCAAATTGGATTTGTTGAAGATGTGTCTTGAAGAGTTACTGTGTAGAGATCAGAACCACGAGAACCTGTAAGAAGGTCATTCCCATCGTAGTCTTTAACATAGCAAGTAGATTTCCGAAAAGCCATTTCCAAATCCGCATCACAAAATTGACCAACCGAGAATAAATTGTGATTCAGTCCCTCGACGTAATAAACCTGTTTAATAGTGATATTCCCTTGAACCAAGTCTCCATATCCGAGTATCGGTGCAAATTGATCATTTCCAAATCGTACCGTATCCAGAAACGTCTCCACGAAGTTAATGAGAAGCTTGAGATTGCCCGTCATGTGCTTTGTGCACCTAGAGTCCATTATGAATAGGATGATTTCGACGAGCTGCAGAAGAATTAGAAGATAATGTAGCATTTGACAAATGGGAGCCCTTGATAGAAACGGGTTCTAAAATAGTAGTGGACCTAGATTCTAAAGGCAAGCTAACATTCATAGACCCAATTAGAATGGGGGTTGTCTTAGGTACCCATTTGTATCCGGGTGGTGTAAATCTTGAATACCCCCGTGTACATGTCCTAATCATGTTCTCATAAAGCTTCTTTAACCTGCTTTGTTTACGTCGAGTAGTGGATTCTAACGCACTTAGTTTCTTAAGTGGTTGCTCAGTGGATTGGTTCAAAGTTCTTGTGGGTTCACTAGTACTAGTGGGCATACGAATAGGCTTCCTAGTTCTAGTATTCACGCCATTATGATTAAGAGCACAAGCATCATGATTGAAAGTACGAACACATTTGCCACATTCAACACAAACAAATTCAACATTCGAGGTCTGAGCATTTAAACTGTCATTACATGCAGTTACAGACGTTTTATTCTTAGAAAACTTAAAATTCCTACGGTGGTCTTCTACTTCCAACTTCTTTCCTTGACTATTGTTAGGCATGACCTTATCTTGCATTCTATTTCTCTTAAGCTGTGGTCCGCTAACACTAGTAGTGGGGATTACTCCTGTAGAAGAAGACACACGTTGATTAGTTTTCTTAATACTCTGAGGTAACCGCGATGTTCCAGTTTGAGTGGACCTAGTGTTCATCTTATACATTCCAGGTGCTATCACATTTGTGCTCTTATCAATTCCTATCTTAGGCAAAGTCTATGGGGATTGACCCAAAATAGATGATTTAGGGCATTTAACCGCATTTGGTTGACGAACAGCGGATGGTTTACCCAAAACAGACTTTCCTTTCATTTTCTCAATGAGATTCTGTAACTCACTAATGGCTATGTCCCTTTATTTTAGCTGAGCTTTCAAATCATTTATTTCGAAATCTTTTTCATTTAGTAGACTAAACGAAGAAGCTGACATTTCTTGACACTTTTTATGATTAGGAGATTTTTCACCTTTTTGTAAAGCAAGTTCAAGAGAAATGGAGTGTTTCTCAAGTTGAGAAAAACTTTTCGAAAGTTTGTTATATGACTAAATTTGTTTCGAAAGCTCTACTTCAAGATTGCGACATTTCTCGTCTGATTCTGACACTAGACATGCTACATGACAATATTGATCAAGATCGGTATACACGCCAAGTATAGCATTCATATGGTCAGCATAAAAGTATTCCTTAGAAAGTCGATCAATTTCGTTAGAAAGTTGGTGTTCTTGTGTCTTTAATTTAATTTGAAGAAAATTAACTTCATCTTCAAGAGATTTGACATAGCTTAAATCAGTTAACATTTCCTCAGTGAGAGCATTATAAAACATTTCCACATTTTTTGAAAGATCATCAATGGTTGGAACAATGCATTGTTGAATGACGACTTCTACTTGTGGGTTAGTTTTAATATTCCAAATGGTATCCCTAGAAACTTTTTCATAGTCGACGACACCTTTGTACAAATTTAAAACCCCTTGTTTTATAAACTCAAATTGCTGAACACTTTTGCTTTTCTCATCCCATTTACATTTTTCATCTGAAATTTGTTTTTCTAACAAAATTGATTGCCATTTGAAACTCGTTTTTAAAGAAACTTTCTTTTGGGGTTCATCACTTGGTGGTGGAACACTATTGTACATCTTTTGTTCTTTGGAAAGAGTTTTTTGAGGAACAAACTTAATATAATTATAAGAATCAGAAAGGTTTATTAAATCACTTAAGTTTGATCGACTTTCTTCTTGTTGACGAATGATTTCGTCAGAGTCAGGGGAAAGCATAAGAGCAAGATTATCAACATAACAACCGATATCATAAAGAGCAGGCTTGGTACTTTGAACTTTCTTGAGATATTCAGGCTTGACCAAACTCGTTTTCATATTTCGATTGAGCATATTCATAGTTTGAATAGACTGACCCATTTTGTAAACAATGTTGTTTAACGTGTCGACTCTCTTTTCCAAAGCAAGATTTTTTCAATATCCTTTTCTTCACGAGTTTTATAAAGCTCAGTTTGTTCTTTGTTAACCGACTCTAATTCAGTAATTTGGAGTTTATGTAGGAGCAGTTGTTCTTCAAGGTCCAATATCTTTTGTTTTGACATATGAATTTCGTGTGTTACTTCAGAACAATATTGTTCATTGAGCACCTTACGTTCATATACCAAACCATTAGCTATCGCAACCCGTCGATCAGCTTCTTTTACATAATCACACTCTTTAAGCCTGTCTATCTCCTCGGCTAAGGATGTGTTTGCTTGCTTCAAACGTTTATTAGCCTCTTTATTTTCCTCAATTTCATGTTTTAAAGAATCAATAATAGACGCAAGCAAATCACGGTCCTCATCCGAGTCAGTATCCTGAACAGCTTTTTCGTCATCATTACACATATGATGTGAATCCGTAGAGATATTGCTATCCTCCGTATCCATTACATATGTGTCATTGATGCTTTTGGGTTGCTCAGGATGACGTTGTTCATTAGCAAACACATTATAGTTATCATGTGATGGTACCTTTTCAAGTGGCTCAGAATCATAGATGGGTCCAGAAGTATCATCAGTCTTTGGGATCACTTCTTGAATCTTTTCCATGTACACATAATGTGCCTCTAATTCTTGATCATCGGCTTTGTAACACCCCCACAATTGCTATGCGCAACGGAACTACAACAATGGGTGCTACACAGTATTCATTGCACACAAGATATATCAAACGACGCTAAAAAGACGTCAACTTAAAACTTGAAATTAAAATTGTTAGATGATACATGTCCACGGTTTTTCCCAACCCCAAATAGTACACAGAGTTTAGCGTTTTCGGTCCCCATGAATCTTAACCCAAGAATTTCAGTTTACAACCACATGACATTAAACTTAAAAATTGTTTAAGTAGAAAAGGAGGGAAAAACAAGCGGACTCCAAGCCGTACACACAACATCCATCCCATGCATGCTCCATCCTACACCTCAGCGGTTACCTGAAACACATGCCAAAAATTTGGTCAACGAAAACGTTGAGTGGAATTCATAGGTTTTACAATCCATTTGAACGTATATATAATAAAAACCATTCGTGATCATTTATAGTATTGTCGATCAAACAAACTATAATCAGGATACTGACAATTGTGTTTAAGCTCATGACACTAATCCGTTAACTCAATCACCCGCGTAATAATTACCGGCGTGATTCAGATGAAACCAGTGCCCCTTCTAAAGGCATCAGTTGCAATTATACCTTATTTCTCATACAAAATAATCTACCGCAGAACTTACTAAAAGTACAGCTTCTCGGCTAGCATTGGGTCGTTAACCCCGTAGTACTACAAATTGCATAAGCGGCTATTTCCCCCTACTCGAGGGCAGGACAATAGTTAATAGTTCATGATTTTAGGGACTTTTGCAACTTTGGTACTCAACACAATTTCTAAGGCAACTTCCGGGTCTAACAATCATTCATGATATACGTTCCTTTTAAAAACTAGCATGCATTTCCCTCGCGGGTAAAACAATTTGAAATAATATAAGCGAGGCTATAAATTCACACCTTATATCTTAAGTAGTCGGTAGTTCGATGGATGATCACTGACGACGAAACGGATGCCCGGTTAAATCAACACCTATCACAAATAACGCGTAATGAGTAATCTCATTTTAATACTTACGGTACTGTATAAAATACATATATACTAGTCACTTAGGACAAGTATAACTCACGCCAAAAACAAAAACGACAAGTATCACTCATTTTATACCATTCGTTCTCATTACTTATGTTGTCCATTTTTACCCATTTTCGCCGGTACTCGACTAAAGTACGGGCTGTTTTACCTTATTTAACCACACTTATAAAATTTGACAAAATTTCCAAAAATTCTATAAGACCTGTAGATAACATGTTTTTAAGCCCAATAAAAGTTTTTACTTTTACGACCCGTTACGCAACTCTTTTCCACGACTACATTTTACGGGCTGAAATTGCGCTTCGACCAATTTTGACCTTTTTGACCTATATGAAAAGTACCTTTGACTTCGTTGACTCCTAAGTCAACATATAGACTCATTTGTACAGGTTAGGGACCAAATTTTGACCCTTGACCATTTACCAATTTATACTTGTGACCCTCGGGATTTGACTAAAACTTTGCACAAATTCGGATTATGCAAGTCCTCGTCTCCCGGTACCCGATCTTTAAAATGTCATAACTTTTAGCTCTTTTTGAGTCACGGGCTCTACCTTATACCAAATTAAAGCTAGAAAGACCCTCTATCACTACATTTAGTTTTCAAGACCTGGAAAAAAAATAATTTTTATGAAATGGACCAAATGTTTCTGCCTAAAAATGACCATACCAAAAACGCACTTAGGCTCGATTCCAAGCCTTCTAACCACCTCTAAACATCATCCTAAGCCTTCCCAAACATATCCTAACATCAAATTTCAATCCTACCCCTATTGATCAACCAATCTCAAAATCAAAACTTCCAAGAAATGAACATGCAACTAGTTACACCTATGTAAAACATCCTAAAACAATGAACCAAACACAATAATAACATTCAAAATCAACAACCACCATGGCTCCCCAAACACCCCCATTGCCGTGGGGTTTGGGTGACCCAATCACCACAACCAAATTAATTTTGGTGGGTTTTCTTGGTGTTCTTGCATCCATAACACATAAAATCAACATGCATTAGCTCATTTAGCCACAAAAACGAATTTGGATAATCTTGAAAAATCTTGGAAAATTTTTGTTAGTGCATGTTGGATTTGAGCACATAAACATGTGGGGAATGACCAAACTAGATGTGGTCTAACCTTAGATTTTAGGAAAATCAAGTGGAAAAAGATTTTTGGTGGATTTTTCTTGGTGTTGGGGGTGTCCGTCGACTTTAGAGAGAAGGGAGGGAGAGAGTGTTTGATTTTTGGTGAAAATTTTGTGTGTGTTTGTGTTTATGTCACTTTTAGCCTTTTTGGTGGGTTGGGAGGGGCCTTGTTGCAATTTTTAACTTCTTTTGGCCTTAAATGAAAAACGTCCTCAAAACTTTGCGGGTTCGACTCATTTGTCAATTTTGAAAATTTTACGGGAGTCGGAAATCTTCCCGAACGCTCCAAAATATTTTTGGGATACTTTAAATGTACTCGGAAGGCTATAGAACTCACCCGACTCAACTTAACACGAACCGTAAATAAAATTCTCGAAAAATTACATTATCGATAAATCGTCAAAAATTATATAAAATTGGGCATCCCTCGGGATCGTAATCGTCATCGTCCTTCTTAAAACGTCAATCGTAAAAATTATAACCTCGAACATCGGCTTTAACCAAAATACTTATAAATATAGAAATTAAAATTTATTAAAAATTTCAAAAATTGGCGTAATTTAGGGTATCGTTAATGACCTCGATTCTAGGGTGTCACATCCACCCCTCCTTAAAGAGAGCGACGTCCCGGCGCTCGCCTCTTCTTGTACTCACATTTCGTCTTACTGGAACAGATGAGGATACCTTTCCTTGAAAAAGTCCTCACGTTCCCAGGTGTATTCCGGTCCACGCATAGAATTCCATCGGACCTTCACAATAGGAATCCTACTACGCTTCAACCGCTTGACCTCCCGGTCCATAATTTCCACAGGTTCTTCCACAAAGTGCATTTTGTCGTCTAGTCGAATCTCGTCCAAAGGAATCACCAATTCCTTGTCCGCCAAACTCTTCTTCAGGTTC
Source organism: Glebionis coronaria (assembly GCA_025667525.1). Taxonomy (NCBI): domain Eukaryota; kingdom Viridiplantae; phylum Streptophyta; class Magnoliopsida; order Asterales; family Asteraceae; genus Glebionis; species Glebionis coronaria. Next base: position 434,925,679 of record CM046875.1, on the reverse strand, counting down.
GATACGTGAAACGTGTCATGAATAGCACTAAGTTCAGTCGGCAATTCTAACTTGTACGCTACTGGTCCAATTCGTTCAACGATCTTAAACGGTCCAATATACCTCGGACTCAACTTTCCTTTCTTCCCAAAACGAATTACACCCTTCCACGGCGATACCTTGAGCATAACCATATCTCCAACTTCAAACTCCAACGGTTTCCTTCGGTTATCGGCATAACTCTTCTGTCGGCTCCTCGCAGCAAGTAATCGGTTCTTGATCTGCACAATCTTCTCTGTCGTTACTAAAACCATTTCGGGTCCAATCAATTGACTTTCCCCTAATTCACTCCAACACACAGGCGATCTACACTTCCTTCCATACAATGCTTCGAACGGTGCTGCTTTGATACTCGCATGATAACTATTATTGTACGAAAATTCCACCAGAGGCAAGTGGCGTTCCCAACTTCCTCCAAAATCAATCACGCATGCTCGGAGCATGTCCTCCATCGTTTGAATCGTTCGTTCGCTCTGGCCGTCAGTTTCCGGATGATAAGCCGTGCTTAAACTCAACTCAGTGCCCATCGCACGTTGAAGCGATTTCCAAAATTCCGACGTAAATCTACTATCGCGATCCGAAATGATCGATAACGGCACTCCATGTCTACAGACGATCTCCTTCACGTACACGCTGGCGAGTTTTTCCATGCTGTCCGTCTTCTTCATAGGTAAGAAATGAGCAGATTTCGTCAACCTGTCCACAATTACCCATATCATATCGCATCCACTAGGAGTCCTAGGTAAACCCGTCACGAAATCCATTGCGATTTTCTCCCATTTCCATTCTGGGATTTCTGGTTGTACCAACAATCCAGATGGTTTCTTATGTTCTGCCTGAACCTTCGCGCAAGTCAAACACTTACTAACGTAACAAGCAATATCTGCCTTCATATTCGGCCACCAGTAAACTTTCTTCAGGTCGTGGTACATCTTATCCGATCCGGGATGTATCGAATACTTCGACTTATGCGACTCATTCATAACCAATTCTCGAACTCCAGGCTTCCCTTCCTCAGATGAACACAATGGTAACCAAATCCGATTCTCAAAATATCTTAGTCCGTCAGACCTAATCACGAAAAGAGGTTTCAACATTCGTCCCAAGTTCACGGCTTCAACATTCCCTTTCATTAGTCCTCTCTCCTGAGCCTTCAGTATGGTTTCGGTTAAGTCAACGCTCTCACTCATCACTAAAGCTCTAACCCTCAAAGGTTTCTCCCGTTCCTTCCTACTTAATGCATCCGCTACAACATTCGCCTTCCCAGGGTGGTAGCGAATTTCGCAGTCATAATCACTCAATAGTTCAACCCATCGTCTTTGTCGCATATTCAACTCCTTTTGATCTAAAATGTGCTGCAAACTCTTGTGGTCAGTGAATACAACACACTTTGTCCCATACAGATAGTGTCTCCACAGTTTCAACGCAAAAACTACCGCTCCTAATTCCAAATCGTGCGTCGTGTAGTTCTCCTCGTTCTTCCTTAATTGCCTCGACGCGTAAGCTATCACCTTTTCACGTTGCATTAATACCGCTCCATAACCTTTACGAGACGCATCACAATACACTACGAAGTCTTCGGTTCCTTCAGGCAATGATAAAATCGGCGCGGAACATAACTTATCCTTGAGCGTTTCGAAAGCAAGCTCTTCCTCAATTCCCCATTCATACACCCTATTCTTTTCGGTAAGCCGCGTCAATGGTTTCGCAATCAACGAAAATCCTTCGATAAACCTTCTATAATACCCAGCTAAACCCAAAAATTGTCGAACTTCAGTCGGCGTCGTCGGTGCTGACCATTCCCTGATCGCTACTATCTTAGCAGGATCTACACGAACTCCCTCACTATCAATCACATGACCTAGAAACTGCACTGATTCCAACCAAAACTCACACTTAGAGAATTTTGCATACAGCTTCTCCTTCCTTAACAACTCCAAAATCTTTCTTAGGTGCTTCTCGTGCTCCTCCTTACTTTTAGAGTAAATAAGTATATCGTCGATGAAAACAATAACAAACTTATCTAGATACGGCTTGCACACGCGATTCATAAGGTCCATGAATACAGCAGGCGCGTTTGTCAACCCAAACGGCATCACTCGAAATTCAAAGTGTCCATACCGCGTACGAAAGGCAGTTACAGGAATATCCTCCTCTCTTACACGCAGTTGATGATACCCTGATCTTAAATCAATCTTTGAGTATACACTGGAACCTTGCAATTGATCGAACAAATCATCAATCCTCGGCAATGGGTACCGATTCTTAACCGTCAGCTTATTGAGTTCCCTATAGTCGATACACATCCTAAACGAACCATCCTTCTTCTTCACAAACAACACTGGCGCTCCCCAAGGTGATGAGCTCGGCCTAATAAATCCTTTGTCCATCAATTCCTTCAATTGATCCGCTAACTCCTTTAACTCAGATGGTGCTAAGCGATAAGGTGCACGTGCAACCGGCGCAGCTCCTGGCACTAAATCAATTCGAAACTCGACCTCACGGTTAGGCGGTAAACCTGGCAACTCGTCTGGAAAAACGTCCGGATACTCGCAAATAACTGGTACCTCTTCAATCCTCGCCTCTACATCACCATCGCTCGAAACTTGTGCCAAAAACACATCGCATCCGCTCTCTACGTGCTTCATCATTTTCAAACACGAAATCACCTTCAAACGAGAAGTGCATTCGTCTCCCTTTACCGTCAAAACCCTATTCCTCAACGGAATCTGAACCAATCTCTCGCCACAGACGATCGTGGCACTATGCGCCATTAGCCAATCCATTCCCACAATCACGTCAAACGATCCTAGCTCTATAGGCATCAAGTCGATCTTAAAAGCGTAATTTCCTAACTTCAAGGTACACCCTTTCAGTATAGAATTCGTACTAACAATTTTTCCATCGGCTAATTCAACATTATAACTAGTCGTTAACAACACCGGTTCTCGATCAATATGACGACTAAATCTAACGTCTACAAAACTCTTGTCGGAGCCAGAATCAAATAAAATACTAGCATAACAAGCGTCTAGCAAAAACGTACCAGCAACCACATTTGGACCCTGTGGTTTATCAGCAGTTCCCACTTGATACACAGCAGCCGCATTATTACCTCCCCGCCTGTTTCCTGCCTTCGGGCAATTCGCTTGCACATGCCCTCTTTCTCCACAACTATAACATCCTCTCATCCTGATAGCATTAGCCCCAGTGGCTACTCCTCCCGTTCGACAACTAGATGTCCTATGACCTGCCTTTCCACACTTGCCGCATGCCGGCGGGCAATTTCCAACATGATACAAGTTGCACTTTCCACAATGGGGATTCACTTTCACACTTCTAGGGTTCGTCACTGCCCTCATCCCTTCGTTCCTTCTCTGATTAAACTGCTAATTACGGTTCGGCCCATGGTTGTTTCGATTTCCACCTCGGTTCTGGCCTTGGGATTGATTACTTTGTGCCGCTTCCCATTTCCTTTTGTTGCCTTCAGCAATGTAGTTCTGCTTGTCCTGAAGCTTAACGTCCATCAAAGCGTGAGCCATTTGAACCGCTTCATCAAACGTTCCAGGTTTTGACGAAGTTGTTTCACCTTTGATATTGCTAGATAAACCCTTAATATACTGCTTCATTTTCTTGGCATCATTGGCAAATATGTCCGGACACAAAACACTTAACTCATTGAATCTCCTGGTGTAAGCAGCTATATCGTTGTTCTTCAAGGTCAAGTGCCTCAATTCGTCCTCCAATTGCCCCAATTCCTCCTCTGGGCAAAACTTCTTAGTCAACAAAGCTTTGGTCGCATTCCACGTCCTTGCATTCGCTACAGCCAATCCAACCGTAGCTACCTGGGTATTCCACCAACTTAACGCATCATCAAGAAACGTAGCAGCTGCAAACTTCACTTTATCCGCTTCTGCACAACCACTGATTTCAAACGTACTTTCAACCTTTTCCAACCATCGTCTAAGTTCTAAAGCTCCACCCGTTCCACGGAACTGCGTGGGACCGCACTTCATAAAACTAGAATAGGTACACACTCTCGGGGCTTGCTGTCTCCCCGCGTTCCTTCCTGGATCCTGATTTCTCCCAGCTCGGTCCGCTTCCAACGCATTTGCTATAGCTTCCTGAATCATGGTGTTAACACGATCGGCAGTCAACTTTGGAGGCATGGTGTTATCGAATATCTCTTTCTGCAAGACAAAGAAAATAGAAAAACAATGTAAGTATTCATATCAAGTTTCCCAGACATAAAATACATACAACGACACATCACTACGGAGTTACTAATATTCATCAATTCACACTACAAAAGATCAAATTTAAGACATATCACAGATCATGAAAGGTAACATAGATTGTATTGATAGTTAACCAAAATCGTGACAAGTATTGCCACTACAATCGTTCACCATAAAACATCAAGTACTTGAGTTTCTCGTCATAATACCATCATACAAAGGTCCAAAATAGTTCTATTACAATGATCAAAGAAAATACAAAACAAGTAACTAGGCATGTGGTGATCCACACGGCCTCTTGGATGGCGGCTCGTCGTCGTCTTCCTCGGTTTCCTCATCACTAATGTCCTCATCCACATCATCCACTTTTCTCTTTCCCTTATCATCTGGCCCACATTCCATTTCCTTTTTCGTCCCTGATGTGGATCCATACTCAATCGCTACCTGATTTCCCACCGAAATACAAGCACCTCCAGTAGGCGGCTGAATCATGAAGTCATTCGCCTCCATCTCCAAATCGTCCACGAATCTCCAATCCGGGGGCAATGAATCTCTCACACGATGCTCCCAACTCTGAATCCTCGACAACCTCACCTGATCCTCCCTAACACGGTCAAGACTAGCACTTAAATTCGCAACCATTGATCTTAAACTGTTGATGTCACTTTTGTTCACATTCCCGTCATACTCAATTCTTGCCGTCCTTTCCAACAGTCTTTCGTCCGCCTTTTCATTCTCGTCGAATCTACTGACCACCCTTGATTCCACTACATACCTCATGCACATCGATCCTTCCAAACCTCTCACAGTCCGTCGTACGTCATGATAAATCCTCGGTCCGGGACAGCAAATTCTTGGGATGCCTTGATGAAGAGAATTTGCACTCATTGCACCTTCGGCTCTTCTGGGGATATCTGGTACACCAACCAGATGGGAAGTACGCATAGGCGTGGGGCAAGTAGTTCTCCTTGGGTCGGGGTCCTGGGCTCGTACATCGTTTCCGTTATCGTTGGGCGGTACCTCGGCCATTCCTGCAATAACAGCGAATTTCGGAGGGTACATAAGTAATTATACAATAATTATAAATATATGCATGCAAATGCAATGCAAAGGTGGTACATATGCCCAAAATGTAATAATATGATGCTCATGCATGATTAATACAAAAATTACGATATCGGATATTTCACGTAAAATTCAACGTCTACATATAGTAATTCCATACTTATGTAATAATTACCCACATATATACTTTACTCAAAAGTATACGTCAAATGCCATAAATACAACAATAAATCTTACCGGAGCCATGCAGGATAGTTGTGTGTGCTTGGACCCTTTCTTACGACACCAAAAGTTATAGTTTAGGATTTTCAAAAACGACCTAGTTCTCTATAACTCGTGGCTCTGATACCAATCTGTAACACCCCCACAATTGCTATGCGCAGCGGAACTACAACAATGGGTGCTACACAGTATTCATTGCACACAAGATATATCAAACGACGCTAAAAAGACGTCAACTTAAAACTTGAAATTAAAATTGTTAGATGATACATGTCCACGGTTTTTCCCAACCCCAAATAGTACACAGAGTTTAGCGTTTTCGGTCCCCATGAATCTTAACCCAAGAATTTCAGTTTACAACCACATGACATTAAACTTAAAAATTGTTTAAGTAGAAAAAGAGGGAAAAACAAGCGGACTCCAAGCCGTACACACAACATCCATCCCATGCATGCTCCATCCTACACCTCAGCGGTTACCTGAAACACATGCCAAAAATTTGGTCAACGAAAACGTTGAGTGGAATTCATAGGTTTTACAATCCATTTGAACGTATATATAATAAAAACCATTCGTGATCATTTATAGTCTTGTCGATCAAACAAACTATAATCAGGATACTGACAATTGTGTTTAAGCTCATGACACTAATCCGTTAACTCAATCACCCGCGTAATAATTACCGGCGTGATTCAGATGAAACCAGTGCCCCTTCTAAAGGCATCAGTTGCAATTATACCTTATTTCTCATACAAAATAATCTACCGCAGAACTTACTAAAAGTACAGCTTCTCGGCTAGCATTGGGTCGTTAACCCCGTAGTACTACAAATTGCATAAGCGGCTATTTCCCCCTACTCGAGGGCAGGACAATAGTTAATAGTTCATGATTTTAGGGACTTTTGCAACTTTGGTACTCAACACAATTTCTAAGGCAACTTCCGGGTCTAACAATCATTCATGATATACGTTCCTTTTAAAAACTAGCATGCATTTCCCTCGCGGGTAAAACAATTTGAAATAATATAAGCGAAGCTATAAATTCACACCTTATATCTTAAGTAGTCGGTAGTTCGATGGATGATCACTGACGACGAAACGGATGCCCGGTTAAATCAACACCTATCACAAATAACGCGTAATGAGTAATCTCATTTTAATACTTACGGTACTGTATAAAATACATATATACTAGTCACTTAGGACAAGTATAACTCACGCCAAAAACAAAAACGACAAGTATCACTCATTTTATACCATTCGTTCTCATTACTTATGTTGTCCATTTTTACCCATTTTCGCTGGTACTCGACTAAAGTACGGGCTGTTTTACCTTATTTAACCACACTTATAAAATTTGACAAAATTTCCAAAAATTCTATAAGACCTGTAGATAACATGTTTTTAAGCCCAATAAAAGTTTTTACTTTTACGACCCGTTACGCAACTCTTTTCCACGACTACATTTTACGGGCTGAAATTGCGCTTCGACCAATTTTGACCTTTTTGACCTATATGAAAAGTACCTTTGACTTCGTTGACTCCTAAGTCAACATATAGACTCATTTGTACAGGTTAGGGACCAAATTTTGACCCTTGACCATTTACCAATTTATACTTGTGACCCTCGGGATTTGACTAAAACTTTGCACAAATTCGGATTATGCAAGTCCTCGTCTCCCGGTACCCGATCTTTAAAATGTCATAACTATTAGCTCGTTTTGAGTCACGGGCTCTACCTTATACCAAATTAAAGCTAGAAAGACCTTCTATCACTACATTTAGTTTTCAAGACCTGGAAAAAAAATAATTTTTATGAAATGGACCAAATGTTTCTGCCTAAAAATGACCATACCAAAAACGCACTTAGGCTCGATTCCAAGCCTTCTAACCACCTCTAAACATCATCCTAAGCCTTCCCAAACATATCCTAACATCAAATTTCAATCCTACCCCTATTGATCAACCAATCTCAAAATCAAAACTTCCAAGAAATGAACATGCAACTAGTTACACCTATGTAAAACATCCTAAAACAATGAACCAAACACAATAATAACATTCAAAATCAACAACCACCATGGCTCCCCAAACACCCCCATTGCCGTGGGGTTTGGGTGACCCAATCACCACAACCAAATTAATTTTGGTGGGTTTTCTTGGTGTTCTTGCATCCATAACACATAAAATCAACATGCATTAGCTCATTTAGCCACAAAAACGAATTTGGATAATCTTGAAAAATCTTGGAAAATTTTTGTTAGTGCATGTTGGATTTGAGCACATGAACATGTGGGGAATGACCAAACTAGATGTGGTCTAACCTTAGATTTTAGGAAAATCAAGTGGAAAAAGATTTTTGGTGGATTTTTCTTGGTGTTGGGGGTGTCTGTCGGCTTTAGAGAGAAGGGAGGGAGAGAGTGTTTGATTTTTGGTGAAAACTTTGTGTGTGTTTGTGTTTATGTCACTTTTGGCCTTTTTGGTGGGTTGGGAGGGGCCTTGTTGCAATTTTTAACTTCTTTTGGCCTTAAATGAAAAACGTCCTCAAAACTTTGCGGGTTCGACTCATTTGTCAATTTTGAAAATTTTACGGGAGTCGGAAATCTTCCCGAACGCTCCAAAATATTTTTGGGATACTTTAAATGTACTCGGAAGGCTATAGAACTCACCCGACTCAACTTAACACGAACCGTAAATAAAATTCTCGAAAAATTACATTATCGATAAATCGTCAAAAATTATATAAAATTGGGCATCCCTCGGGATCGTAATCGTCATCGTCCTTCTTAAAACGTCAATCGTAAAAATTATAACCTCGAACATCGGCTTTAACCAAAATACTTATAAATATAGAAATTAAAATTTATTAAAAATTTCAAAAATTGGCGTAATTTAGGGTATCGTTAATGACCTCGATTCTAGGGTGTCACAGGCTTCATCATCAGTGTCATCACGCCAGTCAACTTCATCTGCTGTGAGTGGAATTGATGCTTCTTCTTTCTTATACAGCAACATCTTTTCCTTGTGATATCCTGAATCCTTAACCCGTTTTGGCTTCTTGCATTCCCTAGCCATGTGCCCAAATCCCTAACAGTTGAAGCATTGAATTCCAGTCTTCTGCACAACCGGAGTGCCTACAGTATCTCTAGCCCCAACTTGATTCAGCATCCTCTGATTATCATACCTAGCATCACGATCATACCTAGGTGCATGATCAACTTCCTTATATCTAGCATTGGATGATGATCTGAGGTTGTTGTTGGTAGGTTTGTAGATCTTCTTATAAGTTGTGGTGAGTAAAGACATGAGTTCTTCAATCTTCTTGTCCCTTGAAGTTTGTTCATCATCATTGTCTCCATTTGACTCGGTGTCATACTTTGGAGGTGGAGTGGGGACAATTGCTTTTGATTTGTGTTTAGCAGCAGCTAGAGGTTTGGTGGATGAGCTTGATGACTTCGAGGAATGAGTAGGTGGTTGTTGACGAGGAACGGGTTTTGTTGAAGTAGCAGCCACAAAAGCAATAGAATTAGCAGACCGTTCTGCCTTTTCAGCCCTTAGTTCATTCACTTCATTCTGATGTTGTTTCAAGATATCATAAAGTTTGTGATAGTAGATGGTCTTGGTATCTTCCCTTTGTTTAACCAAAGTCACAAACCTTTGCCATTCCGGTTTGAGTTGAAGTAGAAACTGAACATTGGCATGATGGTTGGAGATGTTGCACTGATTTCTGACAAGCTCATTCATCATTTTGTAGAATCTCGAGTAATATGAGTCAATGGATTCACCATCTTCAGATGTGAATTTTCCAAACTCCCAAAGTAGATTAGTCTCGAGATCTTGAACATTGATCGACTCACCTTGCTTCAATTGATGAATTGCATTCCACATTTCCATAGCATTAGGACATGCATCAACTGTGGAATAGATATCGTTATCAATTCCAATGAGTATGAAGTTTACAGCATCAGCTTCAGCTTGGAGGAGTTTCTTTTTCTCAGCAGAACATGTGTCAAAATCCTCCATAGCTCGTATAGTTGATGAAGTACCATCCTCTGCCTGTGTGGTAATTGGTCTGAATTCAAAAACTGGAGGTGGATTCTCAAGGCAGTGACGAAGAGCAGTTCGGTTTTCTTTTCCGTCGAGAAATCTGAGAAAACGAGATCTCCATTGAACGTAGCAACCGGCAGTGAGCACAGGTGGATTACCGTTGCCACATTGTTCCAAACGAATTTGATTAGCAGTTGCAATGTTGATGTTGTTGTTAGACATGGTGAATACTTGTGAATGAATTGCAGATCTTAGTGGATTTGTTGTGATGATGTGTGGTTAAAATTGAAATTACGAAATTTCCAAAAAAAAAATTCCCAGCCCGAAAAAAAATTCCTCAATCTGACAAAACGGTAAGCCGAAAAATTTTGTATCGCCAAATTTTGAATTTGAGTTAGAAATAGCCAAAAACTAGTAGGGAAAAATTTTTATTTTACTTGACCTAAAAATTTTAACTCTTTTTTTTTCTTTTTTTTAATCTTCGTGTAAACGATGTTCCGAAACTAGTCTAGATAGTGGCTAAGTCTAAAAAATACTCAAACAAAATATCCATCGGAATGTCCATCGGAATAACCTTGTCGGAATGACCTTGTCGGAATAAACCCTATCGAAATAACCTGATCGGAATATCCCTAATCGGAATACCCTTGTCGGAATGACCTTGTCGGAATCTCCCTATTGGAATGTCCAAATCGGAATGTCCAAAATCGGAATGTCCAAATTGGAATACTCAAATCGGAATGTCGGATCGGAATGACCAAATCGGAATGCTCAAATCAGAATGCAATCGGAATCACTTGATCGGAATCGGAATGTCCTTATAGGAATGCACCAAATCGGAATCCCTAAACCCTATTCCGATTACACTGATCGAAATAACTGTAAACCCTTTTTCGATGACCTGATCGGAATAAATCCCACTTTTCTCGGACAAAACTCAACCAATTCATGATTTTAAGCCAAAAAATGATCAAAACACCCAAAAATTTTGTGTTTTTAGCCAAAGTAAATATACCAAATCTCTACCACAACTATGTAGAAGATTTGTATCGGGAAAAAACCATAAAAAACACAAGAAAAATTTTAGGACGTGAGATATAGATCAAAATAGCCACGAAAAATCAAGAACACCACACACGAATCTTCAATCACCTATCCACTATAGGCTCTTGATACCAAATGTTAATCCCATTTAATCCATTACACAAGATTTAGAAGAGATATTTAGAGAGAGAAAGAGAAGAAATGTAGAGAGAGAAACAAGAGAGATTTTGGAAGGTTTATGTTTACTAGAGAGAGAAAGTAAAATGAACCAACACCATCTTCCACACATGGAAGAGGGTATATATACCCTTGGCATATGGGCCGTGGTTTTAGTATCCTTGGGCCGGGCTTGGTTTTGTTTTGGGCTTACGCCCCTAACTTATACAATTTTAGCTTAAAGTCTAAGCTCGGTTTTCCCGACTGATCCTATTACAATACAAGACCATTAACGACTAAGATGACCTACTACATTCTTGTTCGACTATATAAAATATAGGGCTAACAACACGATATAATATCAGTTACATACGCAGTAATCAGAATACTTATACATGTATACTATTTATGTAGCATTAGTGAGATCGGAGTAGGACTTCCTTTCGTTCGTCTTTTCCGTTCACTGGAGATAAGGTACGGATTTCCCGTCCTTTCAGTATGGACATTCTTTCCTTATTAGGATTCCCCGTTTGCAGCCAACTGTTTTCCCAGTATTTGTTTTATATGTTTGATACTTATGGTAGAATAAGAGCCTAAGCCATATACATGCATGACCAGTGTCACCTAGTTATGAAGGTACCATAACCATAACACTGGAGGCACCAGTGTTATGACTTCCCCACGGCGAAGTGATTGCTCGTGGCATCCCTTTTCAGCTTTGGCCATTATATTATATTATCATGTGGGGCGTATGGGTGCATCCTAGTTACATGTTTACCAGTATTATCAGAGTGATTGCGATGTGTGCCTTGCATCCTTCACTAGGAGTTGATCCCTCCTACCTAGACTATTTAAATAGAGGCAACCCCTCTAATTGCATGACGAGGCCCCCCTCCAAGTATTCATGCACGGTGGAACCACATGACCTATATGGGCTATTTGACTAATTGAACAGATTTTCATAGAAACATAAGTCTTTTCAAACTATAAAACCAATTTTATGGACATGAATCCAGATATCTTAGAACTTATGTTATTCTGCTGCTATTAGTCTTATATGCTTATGCTATTCCATGCTATACTTGTATATCCGTGCACTTAGTGTTATGCTCAGCCGTTTTCCTTTCATGTTCCCAAACGGCAGGTACTCAAGGGTGCTCGTAGACTTTAAGCGTATGTGCATATGGATTGGAAGCTATCTAGCCTTTCGTTTTATACTGTCGGATGGTTCTCACACGCGAGCAGGAACAACTCAATGCAGCAGTCCAAGCTGCGATGCAAGCTTTGCTTCCTCAGCTGAGGAACGACACCCGAGCTGAGGTGAAAGCTACCAACAATCAGCAACAGCACCCGGTTCCTCCTTCTCCTCCTCCAGCAACATTGGTCACATGGCTGGAGAGATTCAACAAGCAACGTCCTCGATCCTTCGAGAGAACTGACAGCCCCAATGAGGCTGAAAGCTGGTTGGCTCATATCAAGAAGATATTCGACGAAATTGGTTGTGACCCCGTCTTCAAGTCGAGGTTTGCCTATTACAAGTTTGAAGGTGACGTACTGGGATGTTGAAAGGCAGTGAAGCAGTCTGAGGGTGGTGATAATTGGGTGGTTGGTTTGACTTGGGCTCAGTTCAGGGACCTAGTGATGGGACAGATCTTCCCCAAGGCTGAGCAAGACAAGTTGAAGAGGGAGTACCACGGAATCAGGCAGAGAGCTGGGGAGAACAACAACGAGTTCATGCAGCGCTTTCTTCAATTGGCTGGTTTTCTTGGCGCAGCAGCAGGTACTGCCGAAAAGCAAGCATACCACTTCCGGTGGGCTCTTTGTACATCGGTCACCAACAACTTGGTGTGTGCTACCTTCAACATGGTGGCACAAGTAGCCGATGCAGCACGTAAGCTGGAGATACTGCATGAAAGAGAGGAATTCGAGGAAGCAGAGAGACCCGAGAAGAGGAAGAAGACTGGGGACCGGTCTCAACCGGCTACTCAGCAACAACCTACTCAGCCCAAGGGTAACGGCCAGACTCAAGACCATTCTGCTACAGATAGGCGTGGCGGTAATGATAATTACCGTAACAACGCTAGAAACTCCAATAGTAGCAGGAATCATGGTAACGGGAGGGAGCAGGACCGAAGAGGTTCACAACCTAACCGTCCAGCTATCACTAGTATTACATCTTACGATTTTTCCGCATTTTCCTTTTGTACCTATAAACCATGTCTCATGTGTACTTTTCCAAACAGGCTCCCAGCCAACAAGGGCACCTGCTGGAGGGTATACTCACCCTCTCTGCACTACTTTCAGCCGTAGGCACCCAGGGCCATGTCGCCGCGACAGCGACGCTTGCTTCAAGTGTGGCCTTACTGGCCATCGCATGAAGGACTATCGCAAGGGCGAGATGGAGGGCACATCTGGACATGCTGATTCCAAGCCACCTCCTACTAGTGGACGGGTGTACACGACTTCTCGTGATCAAGCCAACAAATCTACAAGTACCATCACTGGAATCTTGTATATGTATGGTCAAGCTGCATGTCATTTATTTGACACGGGTGCTACTCACTCGGTCATTTCTACTGCTTATGCCAAGAATGTTAGGATATCCCCTATGCGTTTAGAGAATGTATTAAACATTTCCACGCCTTTAAGAGACTCTATATGCATAACCCATGGGTACAAGAGCCTTCCCCTAGAGTTTGACGACAAGATTCGTCCTGTTGACGCACTTCCATTGGATATGTGCGATTTTGACATGATATTAGGCATGGACTGGCTATCCAAACATCACGCCACCATTGACTGCCATACATATCGGGTCATCTTCGGTGATGTAAATGTACCAGAGTACATTCACAACGGGTTCGCACTCGGAAGGTCTGTACAAATAATTTCGACCCTAAAAGCACGTGGACTGCTGTCACATGGTTGTGAGGGCTATCTTGCGACTGTTCATGATTTGGAGGCGGAATCTCCATCTATCCAGAATCAGCTGATCATGTTAGAATTTCCAGACGTGTTTCCAGAAGAACTTCCGGGCATACCACATGTTCGTGAAGTGGAGTTTAATATTGAGCTCGTCCCGGAGCTGGGCCAATATCTAAGGCTCCTTATCGCATAGCTCCCATAGAGCTGAAGGAGTTAAAGGAACAACTGTGGGAAGTGTTAGAACACGTTTTCATTCGACCTAGTGCTTCTCCATGGGGCGCACCTGTTTTGTTCGTAAAAACGAAGGACGGCAGCATGCGTCTGTGCATAGATTATCGTGAGCTTAACAAGATCACCATCAGGAATAGATATCGGTTGCCACGCATCGATGACTTGTTTGACCAGCTCCAAGGGGCTAAAATTTTCTCCAAGATTGATCTGAGGTCGGGCTATCATCAATTACGGGTTAAGAAGCACGACATCGTCATGACTGCTTTCCGTACACGTTATAGGCACTACGAGTTTGTAGTCATGCCATTTGGCCTTACCAATGCTCCAGCTGTTTTCATGGATCTGATGAACCGTATCTTCCATGAGTTCATGGATAAGTTCGTCATTGTCTTCATTGACGACATTCTGATTTTCTCTAAGTCCAAGGAGGAACACGAAGACCTTCTTCGTACTGTACTATAGATACTTCTTCAGAAGTAGTTGTATGCTAAATTCTCCAAGTGTGAGTTCTGGTTAGACAAGGTGGTGTTCCTAGGCCGCATTGTATCAGCAGAAGGAATCACCATGGATCCAGCAAAGGTTGAGGCTATTACCAAGTAGCCAAGACCGACATCAGCGACTGAAGTTCGCAATTTCCTAGGCTTAGCTGTTACTACCGTAGGTTCGTAGAGAACTTTTCCCGTTTAGCACTGCCATTGACCAAACTGATGCAGAAAGGGGAGAAATTCGTCTGGACTGAAGAAAGAGAGAAGAGATTTGAGGACCTAAAGCAGAAGTTAGTATCTGCACTGATTCTTACTCTCCCATCTGGTACAGGTGGATTTCAAATCTATAGTGATGCTTCAGGGAAGGGACTTGGCTGTGTTCTCATGCAACATGGGAAAGTGATTGCGTACGCTTCACGGCAGCTTAAGCCTTATGAAGAGAAATGCCCTACGCATGACTTGAAACTTGCAACAGTCGTGTTTTCATTAAAGATATGGAGGCACTACTTATATGGAGAATCATGTGATATCTTCACAGATCACAAGAGCCTAAATTACATCCTCACTCAAGGTGAGCTGAACATGAGACAGAGGAGATGGTTAGAGCTGTTGAAGGATTATGACATTAATCTGCAGTATCATCCCAGCAAGGCGAATGTAGTGGCAGATGCACTTAGTAGAAAGTCTGGTATGATAAACGGCATTAAAATTAAGGAAGATATTATAAGAAACTTGGAGCCACTAGACATTGAGATTATGGTATGTGGACAGCACGGTTAATGGGTGAATCTTAGAGTGGAACCTGAGTTACTCTCTAGGATCAAGGAAGCTCAGAAGGATGATGGTAAAATCTGGGCGATCATTCAAAACTTAGAACAGCAGACGAAGTTTCGGTTGGATGACGATGGTATCTTATGGCAGGACACTAGTCTTTGTGTTCCTGTTGATCTCTCACTCAGGGAAACGTTGTTAGCTGAAGCTTATAGCTCCCCATTCTCCATTCATCATAGTTCAACCAAGATGTACCACGACATCAAGCAATACCTTTGGTGGAGTGGTATGAAACAGGATGTTGCTACTTATGTCTCCAAATGTCTTACCTGCTGATGTAGTAAAATTAGTCGTTTTACTTACCTTAAGGAAAAAGCAAGCAAACACTAAAGTCGCGGTAAGTATTAATCAATACGTTTTAGGAAAAACGTAAAGACGACAATCGAGTTCGTTCTCGGTGGAGGTATGGTGTTTAGCCAACAATTATAGACGTTATTTAATCGAGTGATTACGTTTTTGGAAAGAAGAAAAGAAAATGGAAACGAAATGGATTACGCTAAAAACGGTCGAAAACGCTTAAACGTACGAACGTAAAAACACGACCAAACGAAAAATTTCACCTAAAAATTATTAAAAATACCTAAAAATACGTAAAAACTCTAACTAAGAAAATTACGTAAACCAAAAAATTTGAAAACTTTTAAATTAATTTATATTAATTTTTAAAATTAATTAAAAAATCTAAAAATAAAACTAGCTAAGAAAAAGACTATATTCAATCTTTTTTATTTGTAAACCTAAAGTGTAATATTTAAAAACTAAAATTGTCTTTTTTGAAAATAAAAACTTAATTTAACTATTTTTTTATGATTTTTCTCTAATTTAAAACTAAAATAATCCTAGAAAATGAAATAATAAAAAGAAAATTATGAAATTTAAAGCATACAAAAGCAAATTTATTTTTCCTACGTCCTAAATGACAAAAGAAAATTAAACAAAAAGAACTGTATTTTTTTTTACTTTTAGTTTTTTTTTTTGAATTAAATAAAATGAAAAACTATTTAAATGTTTAAAAATATTAAACTAATTTTGAAAAATCTCAAAAAATTATAGAAAGTATATTAAGCTATCTATATCCTAGGAAAATAATATGGACTAATCAGCTTATCTGATAAGCTCGAAAAGCTACAAATAAGCTATAACTATTATATATATAAAAAACAAAAGAAGAAAACAAAAAGTGTTTATATAGAAAACAAAAGAGAACCTTAACAAAACAATAATTAGAAGAGATGTTTAACTGTTGGGTTGCTGAGCAGCAGGTCTCAGGTTCGACCCCCACTGGCTGCCCCTTCTCAACGTTTTTTTGTAATCAGCTTATAAGCTGAATAAAAATCTGTATAAAATAAAAAGGAAAGGGACTGAAACCAAAGGCTACAAGGAGAGCAGATGGTGGAAGAGTTGAGTGTTGTCTCTGATGGTTTGCACAATGTCAGGGGTTCAAATCTTGCTGAGTACTGTTTTTTTGACAGATTACTATCCTCTATATATACACCCTATAAATAAGAATATGAAAAAATATAAAAGGAAAAGGAATCAGAAACTGCCAAGAGAGCAGATGGTGGGCGTATTTTGTTCTACGATTAATATTGATATGCAGGTCAAGGGTTTAAAACCCACGAGCTGCCAGCTTTATTTTTTGCTTCTTTTTTTTGCCAGTTACAGTAAGTCACCGCTTATATAACGAAGCTGTTAACTAATTTTCTACTCAAACATACTAATGAACAATACCAATATCATTGATTCAGAAACACCAATGAACAAACAAATCACATAAAAGAAGGATCGCAGAAATCACAGCCTAAGAAACTAATGCTACAGTGGCTATGTAATAGAGCTAGTGGACAGTAAGTGGACACAAACACCACCTAAAACACGTTCAAACTAACACCATTTGGACAGCAAAAGCACAAAATAAGAATAAAAAGAAAGAAAAAAGTGACAGAATCGGTATTGGAACAAAGGGGCACGATCACAGTCAATTGCTGAGGACTTGAGCACAAACACACAACACAATCAAACAAGCCAAACTCGTATCAAGTAGCACACAACATACAAACTAAACAGTGGGCTAAATTAATAACAGCTGCTGGTACTATCTTTCTTCTTTGTTTCTGGTATTCTTATGATTCACAGTCAACAAAACTCGACTCAAAACCCAAACACAAACATAAACTCAAACACACGTCTAAAAGTTCTTAACAGAAACTTTCACTTGCCCTTTTTTTTTCTTTTTGGTTATCTTACTGGTTTGGCATTGGAATCACATGACATTGTACGAACTCAAACCAAACACAAACTCAACCTATCACTTATCAATTTTACGCCACTATTTGTGCTTGTGAGCACGCAACAGGTGTATTTCTTTTGTTTCTTGGTTACTTTTTTTTTCTTTGGGTTGCTTTTGGTTTCACAAGGCAACCCCCAAGTACAAAACACTTGATCACAACACAACTTAAAATCGAACAGGCGTAGCATTCAAAAACACGTGAAGTACAGTTAAGAAGACAACGGGTTAACAACACTATCTCTCACAGAAATAACAAAATCAGTAAGCTAGATGATTAAAATAACTAAAACAAGTGATTTCAACGCACTAAAACCTAATGCAAATTTTGACAATACTAGAACTATAACCTGACGCCCCTAAATGATATACTAGCAGTGGCTGCTATGTCAATAACTAATTTTTCGTGAACTTAGAATCAGGCTGTGAACTAGTGCAAGCCAAGAAACCAAAAGTTGACATTCTAAACACCTTTGTAAAAGCAGAATATGAAAATTCTATACTATAAAAAGTTGTTTAACAAACATTTAAGCATAATAAACAATTAATAGAAATTGATGACAAATAATGAAAATCAAATAAATAACAAGACAAATAAGCAATTAAGCACATAAGCAGAAAAAGTAAAAAGAAAGAAAGAAGAAGAAGTCTTACAAATGGGTCCAAAGCTTGTCAAACTTCTAACACACTAACTCGTAACCTCAATTCACCCTTTCTTTCCCTCAACAATCACCTAAGCTTGTGAGAGCTTATATACAGCCTATCGCCAAATAAACAAAGAGAACAAATGCAAATATCTTCAAAAGCCTTGAAACAACCCCAAAACTTCTAATAAGTGGTCCAAAGCTTCTTGCTTTTAACCTAACAACCCTATGAGTGACCTCAACACTTGTTCAAACCAATTAATCATAAGCTACAACAGCTTATCGAATAAGCTTATCAACCAATGCCCCTTTTCTTGAACCAAAATGGAATAACCCTTCTACAATAAACCAGGTTCTTCAAAACTTGAAACCAACAAAGTAACCAACCTAGAAGCCCACTAACTCAGCTTGTTGTCAATAAGCTGAGGTAGTAGCTTATGCTACAGTAACCTCAATCCAAACTTCAAATAAATGAAGACGAAACCAACTCCCTGGCACTTGAACCAGTAGATAAGTAAACCAAACAAGCTAATCACATTAGCTTCTTCTACAGTAACTCCAAAAGCAGAAACTTGCTTTTATGAAATTTACTTGGAAACGGAAAATTTTGCAAGAAAAGTAAATGACAAGTATTTTAAAGTGCTGGAATGTAAAGTTTTGCATAAAAATAAATTGGAACTTAATTTCATTTATCAAATTTTAATATCGTATTACAAATTTGAGAACTAAAAATTGGAACAAGAAATAATAAAGACCTGACATGCCTTATATACTGGAAAATACAAGATTCTAGAAAGATAAAAATAAGCAAACCCTAAACATTGATCTTCTAAATAAGCCCCTAGTCTTGGATTCGATTCTTGGTCAACTTGGATGTTTTGGCAGCTTGTAAGACCCCCATGTGATTGCCAGCCATGAAGAGATGATCCCAGCCGTTTGTGAAGCCTTTGGGAACAAGGAAACACATCCACCCATTCATTTGGTCTGCTTTTGGGTTTTTGTGGACAAGGAGGGGGCAGGGTATAGTCCCACAACCCATGTGGGTGATGGTGACAGCTGTTTAGGAGTGGGGATGTGTTTGCAAGACCATTAATCACCATCCTGGAAAAGAAATTAGGTTAGATCAACCTAATTAATATTATTGAGGTTTAGGGTTCTAAAGGTGAAGAACAGGGGTGTTGATTTGTTTTGGTGAAATAGTAAATGTAAACCAGGAATGAAATTAGTATTAAAACAAGTTTTTTAAAAAAAATTGTTTAATATTAATTCTGTTAAGTGAATGCTGACGTGGGTTGGGTGATGTGGCGTGGGAGGTGAGGTGGCATTGGGTGAATGGTTGGTGAGGTTTCATTGTCTGGGCAGATTACCCCCATAGGCTTCCAATTTTGTTTCATTTTGCATTAAACAGCCAAAACTTAATCCTTCTTTATAATAAGTTTGCCCTTGTTGTCAAATATGGCACAATGCATTTCCAAACTTTGTTTTAAAGACTTCTCTTGTAATTTCTTCATATTCCAAGGACTAAACTTGTAAATACTTGATATTTTAGGGACCCACAAGTAATTTTGAGGAATTACAGGGGTATTAAATGACAAGTCTTCAATTCTTGAGGGACCAATCTTGCCAATCTTCAAAACTTCAAGGACTTGAATGGAAATTCATGATTCGGGCCTGGTTCTTTGTGCGGCTTCGTTTCCCGTGTTCGTTTTTGCTTCATTCTTGTAATCTTTTGTTGATTTCACGATATCCGTACCTAAAATACACAATGAACAAACACAAGCATATTTTGGGGTATTTTAATGATATTTTAAGCGTTTTAAGCCCGATTTGGACGATGAGACTATGTATAATTACAGTCTCATCACTCCCCCATACTAAACCATTGCCGTGTCCCCACACGATGCTAGAAATAAGTATCATAGCACTTCCAAAATTCATTTTATGATGACTTTTATTGAAGACATAAACTTAAATAAATTACTACACGTGTTTTAGACATAATGTATTGTTTTCGTCACGATAAAGTGACTTTTAGGATCATAGAACAAGAACACGTGAATGCTTCGTTAGAAATAATTTCGTCGTCCTCGATTTTCACCCAATTCCATGCTAAGCGTGTAACGAGATCATTGTTATTATAAGTTAGCAACACGATCACTTCTCATGAGTGTTAATTACGAACCTAAACTCCCTTATTCCTACTTGGTATCTCTTATATTTTATTTTGTCTTAATGATCACGAGGATACATCATTGACTTATGCGTGAATAGAGATTTAGGTCTAAAAATAGAGTCTTAACGGTGTAACCAAAATCATTAAATTAATAATTCATCCTAATAGACAACGATGTCAAAAAATTAAGTCAACAAGAAGGATCGATAAACACGATTTTATAACGGTTTTGAACATGAGACTTATTACCATGATTTTTATTATCCGCCTCATCATCGGTGGTTTTATTATCATGGTTTACCTCCATCTTTTATTCAACTTCGCCATGAAGCTTTTATTATGACTTCGGTCTTGCCTTGCCTTTATTATCCGCCTCATCGGTGGTTTTATTGGCCAAAGACGTATATCCTCACGCTAAGGCGAATTTTGGATCTTTAAAGCTTCAAAGATTAAGGCTTGATTCACTTTCAATTTGGGCATAGATTTTTTGGCCTTGTGAGCTTCAAATTTTTGCTTAATTTAGGTGAGCACTTGAAATCTTATTATTGGGTGAAGCTTTCGATTATTCGGGTGCCAATACTTCAAAAACGTGACGCTGGCGATACCTTAATGTTTTCCCAATTTAATTACATGGAAGCTACTAAAACAAATTAGAAACCAACAATAGTGACTAAACCGCTAAATCAATATTTATTAATCAATTTATTATCAAAAGCGTGGGGAGAATAAGCTAATAATTACTACACATGAGATCGTGACGATTACGAGACTTATAAATAACTCTATCATTTCTCATCCTCATTTAAGAGACTTAGCCTAAAAAGTTAAGGAATCGTAGCTAAGTGCTCAACACGCACGGCCGAGTAAAAAATTACTCTTATTCTCACCATCAGAAAACCTACATTCGTGTCTTAAACACTTATGAAAAATACGAAAAAAATTTGAAATTTGGCCATTTTTAGCCTTATTTTGCAACAAAACGATAACAAAAAGATGAATATTGGATTGCGTTGTGACGTAAGCAAGGTGGAGTATTTACTCACACCCCCATACTAAAACTAAACATTGTCCTCAATGTTTCGAGTCTAGGGGTGAAAACACCCCTATACTAGAGACGAATTCGAATGCTTAATCTAGCATGGAAAGGGTGGAACCATTAAATCAATAGCCGTTTATGAAGTGTGCTATAAGACCTAAGTTTAGAACATCAAAGGATATATCATATGGATATCTAGAAATTCTTCAAAGCAACGATTGAAGCTCGAGTAAAACGAACACGAGATGCTTCAATGATGTCGATGTACCTAATGAATCACAATCACAAACAACCACGGAACAAAGGTTGGAAGGGCACAAATCCCCTCACATTAACTAATTAGAAAGCGATAATATGTACATGGATAAGCATGGGTCTCCCCCACGAGGCACCTTTTTTGATAACCGAGTCAAAAGCTCGACTCGAATCCCCATAAATGTGATCATTTAGGGACAATCATGGTTCGGTCATTTTTAGTAGGACTTACATGTAATCAAGGCCCAAAAGCAACCGAGAATAAAGGCAAAGCCTTTATACCGGGATCAAAGATCGTGTCTTCGTTTTCAAATGATAAACGAAACAACACAACTTTAAGTAACAACGTCCCAATGGAACACAATAAAATAGAATGAGAAGAGAGGGGTGGGACATTGGGTGGGCAAACAAATCGAGTTACTCGAGGTAAACTCTCACCGTAAGTGTAGAAAGGATTTCTAGTGACTACTTCGGTAAAAGACCGAGATTTTATCTTAAACGTGATACCGGGGTCAAAAATATCGTCCTCGGTGGAGAAGTGTGAGGGAACAAATAGGGCTTCCCCCATACTAGATCCACACAAAACGTCGTCAAAAGAAGTAGACGCGTTTGTAGCAAGCTCAATTAAGCGAGGTGATGACGGAGTTAACTTTGGAAAATCTTTAAAATCAATTTCAAACTCATTCCCTTTTTCATTTTTTAACTCTTTGTTACGAAAACCCAAGTTGATTAAATTGAAAATATTTGGTGTTTCCAAAACAATTCTAGGCATACTTAAAATTTACACATTTATCTTGAAGGCGGGAGGAGGATTCAAATTTTTAAACGTGAATCGATTAATAAAATATCCCCCTCCGGGCTAACGCAACGGTCCTCATCAAACTCGAAAATAGAAGGCGGATCATCAAGAATACGTTTGATCTCGGAAAAATCGCCATCGGGATAAAAAACGTCTTCTCTTCCTCGTGGAAGAGGTTGAGCAATAAAATTTTCGATAATCGAGTCGCTAGCTTCAACCGTCGTGAAACTAGGAAAAGAAGGCTCTTCGATTGAATATTTTGCCTTTGTCGTTTCGACCTCGGCATCAAAAAATGTATCAATGTGAGCAAGGCCATCGACGGACTTCTCACACGATAAATCCAAAATCTCACACGGTGTGAGATTAGGAGTAAAAGGCTCGTCTCGTGACGATTTTGCCTTGACGGTTTCAACTTTGTCCTTCGAAGGGATCGAACGTGGGTTCTCGAACATTTTAGCAAAATTACTAACACGTCCCTTCGGAATTAATTTTCGTTCATCTTGTAAAAATGAGGGGTCAACGATTTCCTTTAAAACCTTTTCACATTTTTCTTTTTTAAAATCATTTAATTGGATTTCTTCGTCAAAATTAAGTGTATATTGATTTAGAAAATCCTCAATAATTTCATCCTCATTAGAAAAATTAGGTTTAGAAGGTACAAGATTTAATACTCCCAAGTATCCTACGAGTTTTTCCTTTGGTTTATTTTCAAAAACATTTTTCAAAACTTCGTTGGATGACGTTTTTGTTTCCTCTACGTTTTTGCAAGACGACGAAGGTTGCACGACTTTAAAATTCGAGAGATAGGGATCAACACGAGGTGTACGAGTCTTAGGAGTCGATATGGCTTGAACCTCTCCTTTGAGATTAGGATTGGTGACGTTCGATGAAGAACTCGACTCGTATGAAGCTACTTTTTTCTCTAAGGTCTCAATCGTTGAAAGAAGTTCATTTCGCTCATTAGTGTAAGCCTCTACAACTTTATCAACAAGTTTATCCCATCTCTCGTCAATTAGGTCAAATAAACGTTCTTGTTCTTTAGAAGCGGCATCTTATTCGTTTTCCAACTCGGTTCTCATGGAGGCCATTTCCTTTAAATAAAATTCCTTTTGAGTTTCCAATTGTTTTTTGTAGTGTTCCTTAAGATTCGTAACTTGTTCTTGAATCATCGTTAAGTTTTCAACATTACGTCTCATATAGTCACAGAAGGTGTTTTGATTCATCTCATTATTTTGATTTTAATCACAATTAAAAGACGAATCATATGACGAATAAAACGAAGATGATGGGTAATCTCGGTCGTAAGATTGAAACTTGTTACCACGATCACATGGAGCGGCGTTATAGATATAACCCTCTCGACCTCCAATAACCTTAGAATTAAAACAATTGGCACCATCGGGCGGGCCTCCACAATATGGACACAAATAATATCCACCATCATTCGACATGATGCAACGAGAAAGTTGTTTCAAGAATTAAACGATATAGAGGGTGAAAGAAGAGAATTATGAAAATAGAGGAAAAAATCGAAGAATATTTTTGTGTTTTTGGTTTTTTAATTTTTTTGGAATTTTTGTGTATTATGTAGAAATTAATCTACCAAAACTATCCACTAATCAAAGGTCTCGATAATGAATCCAAGAGGAGTGAAGGCAATTACGTGAAGTAAAAACCCTCGTCGACTTTGAAACGTTGGCGGAACGCCAAAACGTTTCGAGGTTCAATAATTAAAACTCACAAAAATATATTAATAAAACTTGATGTGGCAAACCCCTAATAGATCGTCACTTTCAAAATACGCACAAGCGAGCGGAGAAAACGAGGCGGCGCGAAGCACTTAAGAGCCTTTTTTCCTTAGGTCGTGAAATACAACCGCCTTATACCCACCTTATAGTTTGTATTTATCGAGATTAAACCAATTAAGAGTATTTATCTATTTTGCCTTTGACTTTCGTTTGAATTCGATACAACAATAGTGACCGGAACGCTCAACTATTGAGGTGCGATTTCTCGCGTATTTGGATAGTTATTGTGTGTTAATTGTTTTACGTCAATACAATATATTATTCACAAGAAAAACGAGAAAACGATTTTGTGTTAATAGAGTTCTATTTAACACGTATTTATTTATATGGTTAATAATATAGAAAAATAAAAAGAACTATTTACGATAAAAACGTAAATACTCAAATAAACACGATAAATAAATATGGCTAAACACACCTCCCCAGCAGCGGCGCCATTTTTGATGTAGTAAAATTAGTCATTTTACTTACCTTTAGGAAAAAGCAAGCAAACACTAAAGTCGCGGTAAGTATTAACCAATACGTTTTAGGAAAAACGTAAAGACGACAATCGAGTTCGTTCTCGGTGGAGGTATGGTGTTTAGCCAACAATTATAGACGTTATTTAATCGAGTGATTACGTTTTTGGAAAGAAGAAAAGAAAATGGAAACGAAATGGATTACGCTAAAAACGGTCGAAAACGCTTAAACGTACGAACGTAAAAACGCGACCAAACGAAAAATTTCACCTAAAAAATTATTAAAAATACCTAAAAATACGTAAAAAGTCTAAGTAAGAAAATTACGTAAACCAAAAAATTTGAAAACTTTTAAATTAATTTATATTAATTTTTAAAATTAATTAAAAAATCCATAAATAAAACTAGCTAAGAAAAAGACTATATTCAACCTTTTTTATTTGTAAACCTAAAGTGTAATATTTAAAAACTAAAATTGTCTTTTTTGAAAATAAAAACTTAATTTAACTATTTTTTTATGATTTTTCTCTAATTTAAAGCTAAAATAATCCTAGAAAATGAAATAATAAAAAGAAAATTATGAAATTTAAAGCATACAAAAGCAAATTTATTTTTCCTACGTTCTAAATGACAAAAGAAAATTAAACAAAAAGAACTGTATTTTTTTTTACTTTTAGATTTGTTTTTGAATTAAATAAAATGAAAAACTATTTAAATGTTTAAAAATATTAAACTAATTTTGAAAAATCTCAAAAAATTATAGAAAGTATATTAAGCTATCTATATCCTAGGAAAATAATCTGGACTAATCAGCTTATCCGATAAGCTCGAAAAGCTGCGAATAAGCTATAACTATTATATATATAAAAAACAAAAGAAGAAAACAAAAAGTGTTTATATAGAAAACAAAAGAGAACCTTAACAAAAACAATAATTAGAAGAGATGGTTAACTGTTGTGTTGCTGAGCAGCAGGTCTCAGGTTCGACCCCTACTGGCTGCCCCTTTCTCAACTTTCTTTTGTAATCAGCTTATAAGCTGAATAAAAATCTGTATAAAATAAAAAGGAAAGGGACTGAAACCAAAGGCTGCAAGGAGAGAAGATGGTGGAAGAGTAGAGTGTTGTGTCTGATGGTTTGCACAATGTCAGGGGTTCAAATCTTGTTGAGTACTGCTTTTTTGACAGATTACTATCCTATATATATACACCCTATAAATAAGAATATGAAAAAATATAAAAGGAAAAGGAATCAGAAACTACCAAGAGAGCAGATGGTGGGCGTATTTTGTTCTGCGATTAATATTGATATGAAGGTCAAGGGTTCAAAACCCACGAGCTGCCAGCTTTATTTTTTGCTTCTTTTTTTTGCCAGTTACAGTAAGTCACAGCTTATATAACGAAGCTGTTAACTAATTTTCTACTCAAACATACTAATGAACAATACCAAATATCATTGATTCAGAAACACCAATGAACAAACAAATCACATAAAAGAAGGATCGCAGAAATCACAGCCTAAGAAACTAATGCTACAGTAGCTATGTAATAGAGCTAGTGGACAGTAAGTGGACACAAACACCACCTAAAACACGTTCAAACTAACACCATTTTTACAGCAAAAGCACAAAATAAGAATAAAAAGAAAGAAAAAAGTGCCAGAATCGGTATTGGAACAAAGGGGCACGATCACAGTCAGTTGCTGAGGACTTGAGCACAAACACACAACACAATCAAACAAGCCAAACTCGTATCAAGTAGCACACAGCATACAAACTAAACAGTGGGCTAAATTAACAACAGCTGCTGGTACTATCTTTCTTCTTTGTTTCTGGTATTCTTATGATTCACATTCAACAAAACTCGACTCAAAACCCAAACACAAACATAAACTCAAACACACGTCTAAAAGTTCTTAACATAAACTTTCACTTGCCCTTTTTTTCTTTTTGGTTATCTTACTGGTTTGGCATTGGAATCACATGACATTGTGCGAATTCAAACCAAACACAAACTCAACCTATCACTTATCAATTTTACGCCACAATTTGTGCTTGTGAGCACGCAGCAGGTGTATTTCTTTTGTGTCTTGGTTACTTTTTTTTCTTTGGGTTGCTTTTGGTTTCACAAGGCAACCCCCAAGTACAAAACACTTGATCACAACACAACTTAAAATCGAACAGGCGTAGCATTCAAAAACACGTGAAGTACAGTTAAGAAGACAACGGGTTAACAACAATATCTCTCACAAAAATAACAAAATCAGTAAGCTAGATGATTAAAATAACTAAAACAAGTGATTTCAACGCACTAAAACCTAATGAAAATTTTGACAATACTAGAAATATAACCTGACGCCCCTAAATGATACACTAACAGTGGCTGCTATGTCAATAACTAATTTTTCGTGAACTTAGAATCAGGCTGTGATCTAGTGCAAGCCAAGAAACCAAAAGTTGACATTCTAAACACCTTCGTAAAAGCAGAATATGAAAATTCTATACTATAAAAAGTTGTTTAACAAACATTTAAGCATAATAAACAATTAATAAAAATAGATGACAAATAATGAAAATCAAATAAATAACAAGACAAATAAGTAATTAAGCACATAAGCAGAAAAAGTAAAAAGAAAGAAAGAAGAAGAAGTCTTACAAATGGGTCCAAAGCTTGTCAAACTTCTAACACACTAACTCGTAACCTCAATTCACCCTTTCTTTCCATCAACAATCACCTAAGCTTATGAGAGCTTATATACAGCCTATCGCCAAATAAACAAAGAGAACAAATGCAAATATCTTCAAAAGCCTTGAAACAACCCCAAAACTTCTAATAAGTGGTCCAAAGCTTCTTGCTCTTAACCTAACAACCCTATGAGTGACCTCAACACTTGTTCAAACCAATTAATCATAAGCTACAACAGCTTATCCAATAAGCTTATCAACCAATGCCCCTTTTCTTGAACCAAAATGGAATAACCCTTCTACAATAAACCAGGTTCTTCAAAACTTGAAACCAACAAAGTAACCAACCTAGAAGCCCACCAACTCAGCTTGTTGTCAATAAGCTGAGGTAGTAGCTTATGCTACAGTAACCTCAATCCAAACTTCAAATAAATGAAGACGAAACCAACTCCCTGGCACTTGAACCAGTAGATAAGTAAACCAAACAAGCTAATCACATTAGCTTCTTCTATAGTAACTCCAAAAGCAGAAACTTGCTTTTGTGAAATTTACTTGGAAATGGAAAATTTTGCAAGAAAAGTAAATGACAAGTATTTTAAAGTGCTGGAATGTAAAGTTTTGCATAAAAATAAATTGGAACTCAATTTCATTTATCAAATTTTAATACCGTATTACAAATTTGAGAACTAAAAATTGGAACAAGAAATAATAAAGACCTGACATGCCTTATATACTGGGAAATACAAGATTCTAGAAAGATAAAAATAAGCAAACCCTAAACATTGATCTTCCAAATAAGCCCTTGGTCTTGGATTCGATTCTTGGTCAACTTGGATGTTTTGGCAGCTTGTAAGATCCCCATGTGATTGCCAGCCATGAAGAGATGATCCCAGCCGTTTGTGAAGCCTTTTGGAACAAGGAAACACATCCACCCATTCATTTGGTCTGCTTTTGGGTTTTTGTAGACAAGGACGGGCCAGGGTATAGTCCCACAACCCATATGGGTGATGGTGACAGCTGTTTAGGAGTGGGGATGTGTTTGCAAGACCATTAATCACCATCCTGGAAAAGAAATTAGGTTAGATTAACCTAATTAATAGTATGGAGGTTTAGGGTTCTAAAGGTGAAGAACAGGGGTGTTGATTTGTTTTGGTGAAATAGTAAATGTAAACCGGGAATGAAATTAGTATTAAAACAAGTTTTTTTTAAAAAATTGTTTAATATTAATTCTATTAAGTGAATGCTGACGTGGGTTGGGTGATGTGGCGTGGGAGGTGAGGTGGCATTGGGTGAATGGTTGGTGAGGTTTCATTGTCTGGGCAGATTACCCCCCTAGGCTTCCAATTTTGTTTCATTTTGCATTAAACAGCCAAAACTTAATCCTTCTTTATAATAAGTTTGCCCTTGTTGTCAAATATGGCACAATGCATTTCCAAACTTTGTTTTAAGGACTTCTCTTGTAATTTCTTCATATTCCAAGGATTAAACTTGTAAATACTTGATATTTTAGGGACCCACAAGTAATTTTGAGGATTTACAGGGGTATTAAATGACAAGTCTTCAATTCTCGAGGGACCAATCTTGCCAATCTTCAAAACTTCAAGGACTTGAATGGAAATTCATGATTCGGGCCCGGTTCTTTGTGCGGCTTCGTTTCCCGTGTTCGTTTTTGCTTCATTCTTGTAATCTTTTGTTGATTTCACGATATCCGTACCTAAAATACACAATGAACAAACACAAGCATATTTTGGGGTATTTTAATGATATTTTAAGCGTTTTAAGCCCGATTTGGACGATGAGACGATGTATAATTACAGTCTCATCACCTGCCAGCAGGTTAAGATCGAGCATCAACGGTCTAGTGTTTTACTACAACAACTAGACATTCCAGAGTGGAAGTGGGACAAGATCACCATGGATTTTGTTACCGGTCTTCCGCAGACAAAGAGGAGGCATGATGCGATTTGGGTTATTGTTGATCAACTTACTAAGTCAGCTCATTTCTAACTGATCCGCAAGGATGATCCGGTCAGCAAACTCGCCGATACTTACAAGAAGGAGATCATGAGACTTCATGGTGCTCCATCCAGTATCGTCTCGGACAGAGATCCTCGGTTCACTTCACGATTTTGGAGGAGTCTGCAGAAAGCTTGGGGTACAAAACTTAATCTTAGCACAGCTTTTCATCCTCAAACAGACGAACAATCGGAGCCGACGATTCAGACATTGGAAGACATGCTCCGAGCATGTGCAGTGGAGTGGACAGGAGACGGAGATGATTATATATGCTTAGTGGAGTTTGGATACAACAACAGTTGGCACGTTATCATTAAGTGTGCACCATTCGAGATGTTGTATGGCAGGAAGTGTCGCGCCCCAATCAGCTGGGATCAAGTTGGTGAGCGAAGACTTGAAGGACCGGAGATGATAGAGTTGACCAACAAGAAGGTCGATGTAGCTAAGCAGAAATTGCAGGAAGCTCGTACACGTTAGAAGAGTTATGCCGACAAGCATCGTAGGGACTTACATTTCAACGTAGGAGATCACGTCTTTCTTAAGGTATCGCCGGCACGTGGTGTTAGACGTTTTGGAATCAAAGGGAAGCTTAGTCCTCGATTCATCGGACCGTTTGATGTCATCGAGCGAGTCGTTGAAGTATCTTATCGTTTAGCGTTACCTCCGCATCTTTCTCACGTTCATGATGTTTTCCATGTGTCCTTACTAAGAGGGTACAATTATCATCCCCTTCACATGGTTCAGTATCCACTGGAACCGATTTGTGAAGATCTTACCTTCATAGAGGAACCCGAACGAGTTTTTGACAGGCAAGAACGAGTCATGAGGAAAAAGACGATTCATTCGTCAAAATCCTTTTATACCGAGCGGGAGGCCACTTGGGAAACAGAGGAGTCTATCCGGACTTGTTACCCTCATTTCATATTTTGAATTCGGGTATGTTCCTCT
Source organism: Glebionis coronaria (assembly GCA_025667525.1). Lineage (NCBI taxonomy): Eukaryota > Viridiplantae > Streptophyta > Magnoliopsida > Asterales > Asteraceae > Glebionis > Glebionis coronaria. Next base: position 434,895,293 of record CM046875.1, on the reverse strand, counting down.
TTCAGTTTATTTTATCCATAATTCAGGGACGAATTATTCTTTTTAGGGGGAAGAGTTGTAAAACCCAGATGATTTTACCATGAACGTTACACTTAGTAAACGTACGTACATATTAAAACTTTCCTTTTATAACATGAACACGTGTCACGATTTGTTTCAGAAGTTATGTACGTATAATTACACGATAAGTATTAAGTACGTGATAGTACACGATAATTATTAACCATAATAATTATAATCACGAACATGAAATCATGAACGTAAAAATCACGAATACGTAACTACGTACTTAATTAATATTATACGATTAATATCGTTATGTACAAGTATTTGAATATAACGCAAACATTTAATTATAACACGAAAACACGAGAATACGATCACGTAATTTAAAACACAGGAAAACTCCGGGTTTTCCCTTGTGGGCCCTACTAGCCGCGGCACCAAAGAAGACAACGGGCCAAGCCCACTTGATTTTTGGTAAATAAACAAAAATGAAGGAACCTTTTCACTTTACAGAATTTTATAGAAAAAAATCAAAACCCTGCTTCTTTTTTCTTTCTTTTGGCCGGCGGCAACCCCAACACCAAGAGGTGTTTGATTTGATTTTTAGCAAATCAAATTCAAGATCGTGTTTGTGTTATTGTTCTCCAATCTTTAAACGCATTCGGTAATTCGTAAACCCTTTTAGTTTTTATTATTTTTATTTAATTATTTACACTTGAACATGAATTAAATAAAAACTAGGATTAAACATGTCACGTGATCAAGGGGTAAAATTAAGGGTTTGTTTCAGGTTTGGTTGTTCGGCCGACATATAAACCGAGAGCCCAAGGCTCTCGGCGTGTTTTTGATCACGCCACCAACCGAGATCTATGATCTCGGTGGTGTTTGGTTTGGTCGACAGCAAGGGACAAGGAACCCCAACATGCGTCGGGGTGTCCTTGTGGTTTGGTTTGGTCACGGCAGCCAGCAGCCACCACTAGCGGCACACAGCCGGTGGCAGTCGTGGGTCAAGCAGGGGGAACGTGGCGCAGCAGAGGGAACCACCGGCACACAGCCGGTGGGAACACCACTGCTCGCAGCGGCTAGCCGAGAGACAAGACCACCGACAGCAGCCGGTGGCAGTTATGGCAAAAACAGTGGCAACCGGCCGAGCCGGTTTGCCACTGTTAAGGGGTGTTTGGTTCGGACCGGTTCAAGGGGTTCCGGGTCCGGTTCACGACATGTCTAAATTAAATACATGGGTCTGGTTCATGACTAAAATAGTACAAGTATTTTTATTTTACAAGTATTTATTTTAACAAGATATTAAATTAATTAAAACAGGACATGTAATTAATTTAATTAAATCTTGGACTTAGGTTAATTATTATTTAGTAAATAATTCTGTTTTAACTTAAGTATTTAATTATTTAATTTAGACTATAGTATTAATTAATTATTAAAACATGGAATATAATTAATTAATAATCATGACTTAGGTTATAATTAATATAATATTAATACATGTTTTAATCTAAGTATTTTATACACTTTAATTAAATTAAATCATGCTTACATTTAATTAAATCATATAACCTATAGTTTATTTATTAACATGTTATTATTAATAAACTATACTATAATCACATGACTTATGCTATTTAATTCGGCTTAATTCTAAATATAGAAACTTCCTAATTCAGGAAACTTACTATTTTTGGAAACTTCTATTTTTAGAAAGTGATCTATTTACGAAGTTAATCTATTTTTGGAAACTTTCTATTTTTGGAAACTTTCTATTTTAGGAAACTTGCTATTTTTAGAATGTTACTTATATTTACACAGCAAGTATAATAATACAAGTAATACTTAATCATAATATACAGAATACATGATAAACACAGCATAACGTTAAAATCAGTAAAACAAGGCATGAACATATAAAACAAGCTAAGACACGATATAAAATCAGTTACGTACGCAGTAATCAGAATACTTATACATGAATACTATTTATGTAGCATTAGTGAGATCGGAGTAAGACTTCCTTTCGTTCGTCTTTTCTATTCACTAGACATAAGGTACGGATTTCTTGTCCTTTTAGTATGGACATTCTTTCCTTATTAGGATTCCCCGTTTACAGCCAACTGTTTTCCCAGTATTTGTTTTATATGTTTGATACTTATGTTAGAATAAGAGCCTAAGCCATATACATGCATGACCAGTGTCATCTAATTATGGAGGTACCATAACCATAACACTAGAGGCACTAGTGTTATGACTTCCCCACGACGAAGTGATTGCTCGTGGCATCCCTTTTTAGCTTTGGCCATTATATTATATGTTAATGCAAGTGATGCCTAAAAACATTATTAGTGTTAACTAATCTTTCTTAGTTTTGATCACAACAAACCATACAATACATTTAGTGTAAAACACAAAATGAATTATTTAACTAACACTATCATCAAGGTAATAATCATATCACTAACCTTTCTTAATCATACTTAGTGATCATCAAAATGATTATCCTTAAAACTCACTTTTGTTAATATGACAAAAGACTTTTTAATAAACTTTCTTTTTTAGAAAATGTTTTATTAAAATGGAAAATGAAAATTTGAAAATAGCATATTCCAAATGCTGTTAGAATATCCTTTGAAGGTTTCAAATACCTCAGATATTCCCACCCCACTAAAAGACAAAAAATAGATCGGAGTCTAGTGGTGGTACCTTAAGTACCTACGCGGTTCCTTGTGATAAGGTACCGCGGGGTGAGATAAGGTACCGCGTACAGCTAGCCGTTATAGATCCGTTATACTTTGTCTCCTATAAATAGTGGGTCAAACCTCATTTTCCAGCAAGCCTCTTGGACGTTTTTCTCAGCCCTCTTTCTATTTTCTATAGCATAATCATTAGTAAATGATCACTTAAATTGTTAAGGATGTTTACATATGATTATCCTCTTGATCCCCTCCTTTACCTTGTCCAATGAGAAGATCACTCACTCACTAGTGTTGTGATAAAGATGAATCTATGAGCTAGTCATATTCATCATGATACCCTTTTTGTTTTAGGTCCATCCAATGTATTTATGAATACTTGGACTAGTTGTGTTCATCCAAGTTATTTGTGGATACTTGGATTTGTTGTGTACATCCATTGCATATGTGTTTGCTTGGATTTGTGTTGTGTAAATCCAAGCTACATGTGTGTACTTGGATAAGTCTAGTTGATTTGTAATAGATTTGATTAGGAGTTCTCACTAAACTATAAAGTGATGTGGTTGTGTCTTGTGAGTTCTCACTAAACTTAAAAGTGATTAGTAGTTGTGTTGTGTGAAGTTCTCACTTAGCTTCAAAGTGAAGAGTCGTGAAGATTGGTTCTAGCTTTCGATTAGAACTCGACATCTAGCCTTGTGTCGTTAAATTGTGAAGTAGGCAACGTCGTGTAGATTGGTCCTAGCTAAAGATTAGGTCTCGACATTTAGCTTAGTGTCGGAAAATAATGTAAGCAACAATGTAAGGTTTTCTCCGCCGAGAAGGGAGCTTGTGGATATAGTGGAAATCTCGAGTAGGTGTACTCGAGGAGTGGAGTAGAAACGAGGATAGAGCCTCGTTGTCGAACCACTATAAATCTTGGTGTCTTCCCACTAGGTTGTCTCCTTCCTTACTCTTTACTTATTTCATTATCATTATACTTACCTATCATCTTTGCTAGTGCATTTGAATTGAACCTAATCATTATGCAACTTAGCCTCAAGTAAAAGATAGTTTTGATACAAACCAAATTGAAAGTAATTTTAATTTGGTCACCAATCGAAGAGAAACTATTCAACCCCCCCCCCCCCCCTTCTAGTTTCTATAATTGGTATCAGAGCGATGGTCACTCAAGATCTTTAAAGTATATTGTACTTTGAAACTTAGATCGATCCATTGTCTCCTCAAATTAGAAGGTCTAGTTATACTAAAGTTTCTCTTTGGTCAAAACTATGTTTTCTTTGAAAATAGGTCTTTTAATGATAATATTGCATCCCACTTAAGATTAGTAGCCTTTATGCATTTTAGATATACTCATGAAATGTATCTACTAGTTTGCATCTTGCTTTGTGTAGGTACTCATGAAGATCAATCACTTAATCGGTTGTGGATTGAGTTACTTGCACTTGTAGAAGAATCACCTTCATTGATCTTTAACATCTTTGAATGATGATACCAAGATGATTGGGAATGATACTAGTCCTTGAAGACTTAGTACTCATCATAGTCATTGATTGGGCATAGCACTTATTCCTTCATGGATTGCTCTTTGTGGCCAAGGTACGCTTTCGTTCTTCCACGCGCCCTTTGATCATTCTTTTGATCATTACTTGACTATGTGCTTGTTCTCGGCATCCTTGCCTTGACATTTATTTATGGTTTGTGTTTCTTTTCTTTTATCCTCTCAAACCTTCATTGCTTGGATACTTGACTCACTATGGTAATGTAGAGTGAGTTAGTTGAAGCTTAAAGTATCAAGCATGATTTCCATGGTTTGCACCCATACGGTTAGTAGGCCCTTTGTGGGAGAGAAAGTGAATTAATACCTTGCTTATATTTTGGTTTAGACTAAGACTATTATTGAAAGTGATCTTAGTCTGTACTTGAATAATTGCTTTGTGCTTATTCATTACCAAAGTCGTTTAACGTTTCGCCGGAAAGGCACGTCTTAAACCACTATATATGACACAAGTTCTTCGTTACCGCTATTTGAAGATTGTCATTATTCCCTTGAGCATCTCTCCTAGTCTTGATTCACTTCCCTTGTCTTCTCTCCACTTAGTCGTTTTGCTACGAGTAGTCGTTTGTCCGTTTCGGTTCTTTTCGATCTTGATTTAACTCGTAATCCTTCGTTAAGGCATATTGTTTAGTGTTATGATGATCCAATGATATTCTAAAAGGCTCATGATTTAATCTTAAGTATTTTAGAAAAACTTGGTTTTCAAAATTTGGCGTTTCTCATAGATAAAAACTGCCTCTGTAGGCGGTTCCTTATCTAGGCGGCTCAAAGGCACGGTACCTTATCGATAAGGTACCGCGGGCAGTAACTTTTGTCTGAGCGCCAGTTTGATTATTTTATTCTTTTCAAACCACTATCTCTCCCCCAAAAACACACAGCGACGGTTTTCTTGTTTTTCCACCATTGTTGAAGCTTCCAAAACCTTCAATCACTCAAATTAATTGATTCCAAGTTGTGGGTTTCACTCATCCTTCATCTAACATCAATTAATTGTAAGTATTTTCTTTCAATTTCATCTATTTTGTTCTAGGGTTCATCCTTTCATAATTGGGGATTTTTAAAATTGAAATTGAATTAAAACCTTAATAGGAATGTGGGTTGACATGGTTATTTTACTATGATTCCTTAGGTTCATATTCATTAAGATTTCACTAAAACCCACTTGTAGAACAAATCCGAATTTAGGCTAAATGATTTTGGTTGAATGATGGATTTGAGATGAACCCATGAACAAGTAGGTAATGACATTGTTAATGCTTACCTAAAAACCTTGTTTTGAAAAACCAATGTTCTAATCCATTGTTGATCTAGCATAGATCATGTGTTCTTGGTTAATGATGGAATAGATGCATTGTGAACATGAGGATGCTATGGATTCAATCCTTTGTTTGTCAAGAAATTGATATAACACATTCTCTTACTTTCAATTTTTGATTTTATTTTTCATATGAGTGATTGGAAAAATATTGTCTTATGTTTATTTAGGTACTAATCATGCCTTCTCAATATCAAAAAGATCATCAATACACTAGACAATACATGCCAAACCTCTCCCAAACCTATGCTTCCCCCCAACTTCAAAATGCTTTTCCATCCCTTTCCACTCGTTGTTTCCATGAGGGTAGATTCGTTGACAAGGAAATAACGGGTTATGACTATATCCAATCTATGTTTGAGCTTTCGGGGTTTGATTGCTTGCTCAACATAAAAGAAGATATTTACCCCTTATTCCTTCTTGAATTCTTTAGCACCTACTCCATGCTTGAATACAATGGAGAAATTTTCATTCGTTTCGTGTTGAATAATCAATTGATTCAATACTCCCTCGAAAACTTTGGTCAAATTCTCGGTGTGCCATATGAAGGCACTTGTCGTTTTACGGATAAATGGAGACTTGATGCTCTCTCGGAATCCTTCGATAAACCTCCGAATGACCTCACCGAAATTGATCTAGAGTTCGTCCTTGACATCATCTCGAAAGAGCGTGATGGAAACATTGTGAGAAGCCTTCATTCAAATATACGAAATGTGAATCGATATGAAGTGCTCTCTAGCGACCTTAAGGATTTTATGGTCCAATGGGCCAATATCCTTGGGGAGAATGTCTTTTGTCTTGGTGGAAACCGAGATCATATCCCGGCGTGTATGGTGCATATGTTGAGTTGCATCTTTACATCCACCAAGTACAACTTGGCATTCTATATCGCTCGACGAATCAATTATGCCCTTTCGAAGCCTAAGACAAACCTTCCCTATGCTATGCTTCTAACTTGCCTTTTCAAAAGGGTTGCTCATGATTTTCCCCACCTCGATCTTTCTCGCTTCTACCCGGTTCATCGAGTTATGTTGCCTATTCAAGAGGCATATGCAAGAAAGACAAGAAGTGATCGAGGATCGAGAAAATCTGATCATCAAGAGATGGATGATGAGGACATGGACATGCCAACAAGTTATGGTGATGGCATAGGTACTAGTTCACATTTCCACTCTTCGAGTAATTCCCATCCATCCTCAAACCCATTCGAGGATGAATTTGAAGACTTATCTCCTCCTCCTCATCATTCTAGTGAAGTACCGGAAGATCTCAATATGGAGCATCTTTACCGTGAAAACCTTAAAACTCGAGGGGAATTGCACGAACACCGGGTTGAATCAAGAAAAGGTTTCAAGTTCTTGGGGAATATGATCAAGGGATTGGGCAAAAAGAGAAGGTGAAAGCTTTGAAAGTATTTCAAAGAATACATGTTGGTAAACATGTAATGTTGAACAATTTTATTTTATCTTGGATGTGTATTAACTTATGATTACATGTTTGGATTATTATTTATTTTGATCCTTAATGTTAATTAGGCCATCATGTTCGTGATTTACATAGCTTTGTGCATCTTTGTGTTAGTTAGCTTATTAGATTATGATCTGTAGTTAACTTTGGCTTGTGAATCTTTTGGGAAAAAATCTGGGTTTATCAAAATTTGGGATGAGAAATTTTTGAAAGCCCTCTGGTCGCGGTTCCATATCGACCCGCGGTTCCTTATCGATAAGGTACCGCCGGTCCTAGATAAGGAACCGCCGGTCACTGTGCACGACAGCATCTTTGCTTTACACTGTTTTCTTAAATCTGTGTAAAACTTGCCTGATTTTCAGTAATAAACTGCACATTTCCTAAACTAGGTTACCTAAATTCATTATTCACCTAAAATGATTTTAACCCATTACTAGTTTGGATCATCCCCTCACCCATTTAAACCCACCTTTTTTGCCATGTTCTTCAGACATCAAACATACTTCCTTAAACCACCCTAATCAACCATGGTGTGTACCAAAACCTCAAACACTTTCAAGACCTCCACCCCAAGGAAAACACTCAAAATAAGGATTAAGGTAGCTAAGCCTAACTCCTAACCTTTCCACACACCTAAGAATGAGATGGCTCCTATCCTCATTTCTTCATCACCTTCCCCACCTCTTGCACCATGCAAGACATCATCCACCCATGGTACTAACCACTCCATTGGTTCTACCTCTTCTTCATTCAACTCAAGAATGAATAAGCTCTCTTCACCCTTCACTCCAAGTGCACCCTTGGATGTGACCACACAACCCCAACCAATCCAAAGCATTCCTTTTGTGAATGACTTTGATGACACTTTGGTGACTTCACCATTTACCCCTCACAACTTACCTATTTCACCAACCTTGGAGAATTTACCTCCACACTCACCCATTTCCCCTTTAGGGAACATGCCTCCACTCTCACCAACATCACCCTTGGAGAACATGCCTCCTCCACCTCCACCCAACTCAAACATTCCAATTTTGGGTGTTCCACTTTCCCTCCTTTTGGGTGATCCATACTATGGGTTTCAACAAACCCATGGGCCTAGTTGTCCATGTTGTCTTTACAACCACTACATCATCCATAACCTTAGGATGGATATGTATGGGCTACATAGGAGGTTGCAAGAGTTCTTGCTTGCCTTGTTCTCCGTGCCTCCTCCTAGGAGATGAATGATGGAGTTTTCTTAATAAGAGTTCTCAACAAAACCAAGCCAAAGAAAACTACTTATCTAGATTTAATGTTAAGCTAGCTATGTATTAGTTAGTTTTTATTTGTCTTTGTACTTGCTTCCTTAATGAATGTTTCATGTTGTTGATCTATGGATTTAGCTTTGTGTGTTTCTATCCTTTTGTGCACACTAATCAACTTTAATTTGAAATTAAAATTGAACCTAAATCTATCACAACCTCTAAACTTGACTAAAATTGGTTCAAAATGATATCTAAATTATTTTGTCACCCTTTGTCAAGAAATTCTTTGTGAATGTGTTGTTTTATGCAACCCTAGCATATTTTGGTGCTAATAGAGGTAAAATTCCAAGATTTGCAACTTTTTGAAAAAGTCTTAGTTTTTCCCAAAACCCAGGAAAAACATGGTTTCAAGTCCACTGGACGCGGTTCCTTAAAGTCCCGCGGTTCCTTAGCGATATGGAACCGCCAGTCCCTATAAGGTACCGCGGACAGTAAGTAGCTTTTGACGAATTTTTTGGTCAAAACTTTTAAAACCCTATACCCTCTCAAGATTCCTTGTTTACTCAAATTGACTAAACATTCCTTGACACTACATATTTTGTATTCAAACTTTTACCTTGATTACATTTTACTTATACCCCAACCTTGAGATTTCATTCTCACACCTTCCCAACCTTGAGATTTCATTCTTACACCTTCCCAACCTTGAGAATTCATTCTTACATAACCTTGAGACTTCATTCTCACACTCTCACAATGCCTAACTCCTACATTCCTAACCTTGACATTTCTTTGTCACAACCCCACTAACCCAAAGCTTCCTCATCCAAGCTTTCAAAGAAACCAAAAATCTCGGTTCGACCTATTTGGGTTAAGAAGAATGAACCATTTTCGTCCAAACCACCCAAAAACCCTACCTTCTCTCCAATCAAGTATTGGAACGAGACTTATACCATAAACCCCATCACCGGAGCAAAAGAAAATGTTCCCCCACCACCACAATACTTCAAAACCCCTCAACTCAATGACCTTTCAACCTTCCCAAACCTTACAAGGCATTGTGAAAACATTCCCAAACCCATTACCCCACCACCACCAAACCTAAGTTTGATGCCATACCCCCATCAAACGATTTTGTGTTGCATCATGGATCCTCGTGTGCTTGTTGTCGATTTCAACAAATTGAACTTGCTCATGTGTATGAGAAGTTAAATTTTCTTGAATTCCTCCTCACTCGACCTCCTATTCAAGTTTTCGTTCCGGTGGACAAAACTTCGAATGATGCATCATCGTCTTTTTAGTCTTTTATTTTTTTTAAGCAATCTTGGAAAATATCACTATTAGACTAGCTTATGCTTAGTGGTTTATTTTCCATATTTATTGCTTTTAGATACTCATATTGTGTGTATGACTATCTTCTTTGTTGTGTCCCTTTTTTTTCTTTTATGTAACCTTTGTGTTGTTTGTGTGCTATTTCATTAGTTCTATTTTGAGTTGATCATGGTTAACTTTTACAATTGCTTATGGGTGATTCCATCAAGTCTAAGCTTTAACCCATTGACAAGCTTATCAATTCATTGGATTGAAGTTTGATTTTGTCAATTACCTCTTTGGACATACTTAGCAAAATACTTGCTTCTAATTTGAGATTTCTTCTCTTTCTCCCTCTCAAGTTACTTAGTAGGTAGTGATCATATATACATTGGTGTTTCTTTCCTTTCTACTAACCTTTGTGTAGCATGTCACCTTAGCTCACAAACTTGGTGCCCCAAGCAAGGGGGAGCAACCACCAAGGGGGAGCTACTAGCAAAGTTCGATGTTCTTCAAAGACTTGTGCTAACCTTTTTGCTACGACAAAGGGGGAGAAATGATAGTGATAAACTAGTTAATAATTCCATATTTTGTGTTTCTACGTAAATGAGTTTATCGTTTGTCGTAATAAAAAAAGAGGAGATTGTTAATGCAAGTGATGCCTAAAAACATTATTAGTGTTAACTAATCTTTCTTAGTTTTGATCACAACAAACCATACAATACATTTAGTGTAAAATACAAAATGAATTATTTAACTAACACTATCATCAAGGTAATAATCATATCACTAACCTTTCTTAATCATACTTAGTGATCATCAAAATGATTATCCTTAAAACTCACTTTTGTTAATATGACAAAAGACTTTTTAATAAACTTTCTTTTTTAGAAAATGTTTTATTAAAATGGAAAATGAAAATTTGAAAATAGCATATTCCAAATGCTGTTAGAATATCCTTTGAAGGTTTCAAATACCTAAGATATTCCCACCCCACTAAAAGACAAAAAACGGGGCGGAGTCTAGTGGCGGTACCTTAAGTACCTACGCGGTTCCTTAGCGATAAGGTACCGCGAGGTGAGATAAGGTACCGCGCACAGCTAGCCGTTATAGATCCGTTATACTTTGTCTCCTATAAATAGTGGGTCAAACCTCATTTTCCAGCAAGCCTCTTGGACGTTTTTCTCAGCCCTCTTTCTATTTTCTATAGCATAATCATTAGTAAATGATCACTTAAATTGTTAAGGATGTTTACATATGATTATCCTCTTGATCCCCTCCTTTACCTTGTCCAATGAGAAGATCACTCACTCACTAGTGTTGTGATAAAGATGAATCTATGAGCTAGTCATATTCATCATGATACCCTTTTTGTTTTAGGTCCATCCAATGTATTTATGAATACTTGGACTAGTTGTGTTCATCCAAGTTATTTGTGGATACTTGGATTTGTTGTGTACATTCATTGCATATGTGTTTGCTTGGATTTGTGTTATGTAAATCCAAGCTACATGTGTGTACTTGGATAAGTCTAGTTGAGTTGTAATAGATTTGATTAGGAGTTCTCACTAAACTATAAAGTGATGTGGTTGTGTCTTGTGAGTTCTCACTAAACTTAAAAGTGATTAGTAGTTGTGTTGTGTGAAGTTCTCACTTAGCTTCAAAGTGAAGAGTCGTGAAGATTGGTTCTAGCTTTCGATTAGAACTCGACATCTAGCCTTGTGTCGTTAAATTGTGAAGTAGGCAACGTCGTGTAGATTGGTCCTAGCTAAAGATTAGGTCTCGACATTTAGCTTAGTGTCGGAAAATAATGTAAGCAACAATGTAAGATTTTCTCCGCCGAGAAGGGAGCTTGTGGATATAGTGGAAATCTCGAGTAGGTGTACTCGAGGAGTGGAGTAGAAACGAGGATAGAGCCTCGTTGTCGAACCACTATAAATCTTGGTGTCTTCCCACTAGGTTGTCTCCTTCCTTACTCTTTACTTATTTCATTATCATTATACTTACCTATCATCTTTGCTAGTGCATTTGAATTGAACCTAATCATTATGCAACTTAGCCTCAAGTAAAAGATAGTTTTGTTACAAACCAAATTGAAAGTAATTTTAATTTGGTCACCAATCGAAGAGAAACTATTCAACCCCCCCCCCCCTTCTAGTTTCTACATTATATTAACATGTGGGGCGTATGGGTGCATCCTAGTTACATGTTTACCAGTATTATCAGAATGATTACGATGTGTGCCTTGCATCCTTCACTAGGAGTTGATCCCTCCTACCCAGACTATTTAATTAGAGGCAACCCCTCTAGATGCATGAAGAGGTCTCCCCTCCAAGTATTCATGCACGATGGAACCTCATGACCTATATAGGCTATTTGGCTAATTAAATAGATTTTTATAGAAACATAAGTCTTTTCAAACTATAAACCAGTTTTATGAACATGAATCCAGTTATCTTAGAACTTATGTTATTCCGCTGCTATTAGTCTTATATGCTTATGCTATTCCATGCTATACATGTATATCCGTGCACTGGGCGTTATGCTCAGCTGTTTTCCTTTCATGTTCCCAAGCGGCAGGTACTCAAGGGCGCTCGTAGACTTTAAGCGTATGTGCATATGGATTGGAAGCTATCTAGCCTTCTCTACTTTATGCATTTCATAATACATTTTGCTACTTATTTCTTTGGACATTGTTTAGTCCTTTTCCTTTACAGTACTTATGTTTGTGTGTGATGAGCTTATTTCCTTTCATAGTCATGTAATGTTTTTAAGACATTTTCCTTGTATGCTTTGATGACACGCCATAATCACGCGTGACATTCCATTTACCAAAATGGGGTGTTACAAACACTAAAGGCTAGTGGTGGAAGAAAAGAAGTTCCAAAATCAACATTCTTAGAAGGAGAAGAAATGTGATTTTGAGTGTTCTTGGGTGAATTGGGATTGAAAGCAATGGGAGAAAATGGAGGAGAATCAAGGCTTTCATTTGGAGAATAAGACATTTTGATTTGAGAAAGGATACAAAATACTTAGGGTTATATAGAGAAAGCTCAAGATATTTTTAGGGTGGTCAAAAGGTTGAAACAAAGATTCCAAAAAGTGTTGGAGCAAATTTGGAGTTTTAGAAATACCCGAAAAAGGAAGCACTGTCTGCGGTTCCTTATCTCCACCGGCGGTTCCATATTGATATGGAGCTGCGGTCTATTTAAAGAACCGCCTACAGTGGGTGGATTTTGGTGATGAAGAAGGATTTTCTAATTCAGTAAATCCTATTTTTCTAGTCTAACTAATCATAGAGATATGCTAAAAAGTAAAGATAGACAAAGAAAACACACAAGAGCTCACCAAACAAGGTTTTGACCAAAATACATGTATTTTAAAGAAAATCGATGTTGGAGGTGTGTTGAACTAGACAATAAGTCATGACACAATGATCCTCCATAGTTCACTTTTGTTCTTGATATATTTGAGAGACACATACATATGAATTATGTAAGCTCAATATCAATAGCAAGAAACTATGAAAAACGTTTTTAGATTGAATTAACAATGCAAAAACATTTCTCGACCATTTTCGAAAGAACTTTGAGAATTTTGAAAGAGAAGAGAGGTTTTCCAAAAAGAGTTTGCAAGACTCAATAACTCAAAGAAAGAAAATACTCAAAAGAGAAAAAGACTCGATTAATAAAATGCGCAATTAAGGAATATATTCCATTAAACCTATACCTAGACGCAAATAATTAAAAGGTTCCCTCTTAAGTGGCTTAGTGAAGATATCGGCTAAGTTTTCTACCGAGGGTACCTTCTCAATCGAAATGATCCCCTTTTGAACATGATCCCTAAGGAAATGGTGGCGAAACTCTATGTGCTTAGTTCACGAATGTTGCACGGGATTCTTGCTAAGGTCTATTGCACCCTTATTAATGCACATGATGGGAACATCATCAAGAGAAATACTATAATCAACAAGCGGTTGCTTCATCCATAGAGCTTGTCGAAAAGCTTTACCGGCACTCACATACTCGGCTTCTGTGGTGGATATTGCAAGAGCGGTTTGTTTCTTGGAGAACCAAGAAGTTAAACAACAACTCATGAAGGTACAAACTCCACTAGTGATTTTCCGGTCCACGTAGTCTCCCATATGATCCTAGTCCGCGTAGACAATGGTTTCTACGCCTGTCCCTTTAGGATACCATAATCCTAAATGTATAGTGCCCTTAATGTATCGGAAGATACACTTAACCGCTTCAAGGTGAGAGGTTTTGGGAGCCTCTTGGAAGCGAGCACAAAGGAAAACACTAAACATGATATCTGTTCGACTTGCCGTTAGGTACAACAAACTACCAATCATACCTCTATATTTGATGTTGTCTACCGACTCACAATCACCATCTACAGTGAGTTTAGTATCCGAGGCCATAGGGGTCTTCATCTGTCTAGAGTCTTCTAATCCAAATTTCTTTAGCATTTCTTTAACATACTTGGATTGATTAAAGAAAATACCATCGTCCATTTGTTTAATTTGGAGTCCTAAAAAGAAGTTAAGTTCTCCCATCATACTCATTTCAAACTCGTCATGCATGATTTTGGCAAAGTCATCACACAATGATTGACAAGTTGAACCAAATATAATGTCATCAACATATATTTGTACGATAATGAGGTGAGAACCTTTCTTCTTTGTAAAGAGCGTATTGTCTACCATTCCCATGGTATACTCATGTTTAACAAGAAACGCTTTAAGTCCATCATACCAAGCTTTAGGTGCTTGTTTAAGACCATAAAGAGCCTTCTTAAGCTTGTAAACATGATCCGGTTTCTCAAAATCAATGAAGCCGGGAGGTTGAGCCACATATACCTTCCCATTGATCAAACCGTTAAGAAATGCACTCTTTACTTCTATTTGTTGAAGCTTAAGTCTAAGGCATAAGCGTAGGCTAAAAGGATTCTAATGGATTCTAATCTTGCTACGGGTGCGTATGTCTCGTCATAATCAATACCTTCTTGTTGATTATATCTTTGAGCTATAAGTCTAGAATTGTTACGAGACACAACACCATTATCGTCTAACTTATTCCTATATACCAATTTGGTTCCTATAATGGTAGAACTTCTAGGGTGGAGGAACAAGTTCCCAAACTTCATTAGCAATGAATTGATTCAATTCTTCTTGCATAGCGATGACCCAACTCTCATCCATCAAAACTTCTTTAACATTATTTGGTTCAATCAAGGAGACGAAACAAAAGAAGTTACTTTGATTTTGGACTTGAGATCTTAGGGTCCTTTGATTTAATTCTCCTATGACGTTGTCGAGAGCATGATCCTTTGACTCCTTAATGTTTACTCCCTTTTCAACATTAAGGTCTTCAACTCCTATGTTTCTAACATCTTTGGCTTTAACTATGTCTATTTCATCCAAGTCATCATCTACCAAAGGTGGTGTCTTAGATGAAGGAGGGGTTTCATCAAATTTCACGTTAAGTGATTCTTCAATTACACCCGAGTATCTATTAAGGACTATGTAGGCTTTCTAGTTTGGGAATAACCTAAAAAGATACCTTCATGTTACTTTGGGTCGAACTTAGTAAGGTAATCTTTGGTGTTGAGAATGAAGCACTTGCTTCCAAACACCCTAAAGTACTCCAATGAGGGCTTCTTACCTTTAAGAATCTCATAGGAGGTCATTCCTAGGAAAGGTCGAATAAGAATTCGGTTGAGAATCTAAGTCGATGTGTCCACAACATTACACCAAAAATTTTGAGGAAAATATTGCTCCTTTAACATCGTCCTACTCATCTCTTGGATGCTCCTATTCTTCCTTTCAACTACCCCATTTGATTGTGGAGTACGAGGAGCCAAGAAGTTATGGGTAATACCATGAGCTTCACCAAAGGCACCAAATTGTACTTCATTATCAAATTCCCTACCATGATCCGTCCTAATAGAGATTGAACAACCTAGTTGATTTTGGATTCTTCGACTAAAGATTTCGAAGTGATCGAAAGATTCATTCTTAGACGCCAAAAAAGCTATTCCAAGTGAATCTAGAATAGTCGTCAACTATGGGTATAAAGGTTACCTCCATAACTTCGTATGGCGGAAGGTCCAAAGAGATCCATATGTAGGAGCTCTAAGCACCAAGAGGTCGAAACCTAGTTCTTGGCTTTGTGACTTGAGTGAACTTGCTTCCCAACTTTGTAAGCATCACAAAAGTGACTATCAAACTTCATCTTAGGGAGATGTCTTACCAACTCCTTAGAGACTAAAGATTGAATTAAATGCATATTACCGTTACCTAATATCCTATGCCAAAGAGTAGAACTATCATCTAAAGTCGCTAGACATAAGTTTTCCTTTGACTTCCTATTGACCTTCATGACATAAAGCCCATGCTTTCTAACACCTTTTCCAATAACCTTTCCATATTTTACAATTTCACTATCATATTTCGAAAAGATGACCTTACACTTATTGTCACAAATTTGACCTATAGTTAGAAGGTTAAAACCTAAGTTATCTACGTGCTCTACCTTTTCAATGGTCATGGCGTCAATAGAAACCGTACCATTGCCAATGATATTGCCACGTCGATTACTAGCGAATGTAACGTTACCTCCGTCATATGCTTTGTAGTGCGAGAACAAACTTCGATTACCCGTCCTGTGTTTAGAACATCCACTATCCTTAATCCACTCGTCGAGCTCTAAATCGATTCCCAAGCATATCTAGGTAACAACATACAAGATCAAACATTTGGTCCCCAATATCTCATGGGTCCAAAGTTGTTAGTTCCAGACATCCCTTGTATTTGGTTGGGATGCATGATTGGAGGAGACATTTCCAATGGGGAAAAATATTGTTGTTGATAATTGTTCCAATTCATATGGCCATTTTGTTGTCCATTGTTTCTCCTAGGTGTCTCTGATCTTGATCTAGAATTATTGTTATTTCTTCTAGGTGTTGGAGTTTTACTTCTAGGTCGTGACTTAGCTTGATCGTCCCTTTTTGGTGTAGGTGTTCTACTTCTAGGTTTTGACTCATTGCATACTCTTGGAGGAGTAAATGATTGTCTTGATAAATTTCTAGTTCCCATTAAAGGTTTACTTAAGGGCTTGTAGAATTCACCAAGAGCATTTTTATCAAGAATAGGTACTTTTACCTTGTTAAAAAGAAGATGTTTTGGCCCTTCACCTAAAATAGACTTTTCAGAAAGTTTAGGATTTTCACAAAAATCACCTTCTGTCTGCGGTTCGTTATTACTACCCGCAGTTCCATAGCTATAAGGAACCGCGTCATATACTGGTGTACCGCGTACAGAGGTTCGTTTTTCTAAAAACCTAACTTGTTTTGATTCACTAGTACATGCTTCATTAGTGTTATATCCCAAACCAAGTCTTTCCGTAGAATGAATTTGTTTGTTTAACATATCATCAAGAGCGCTAGTACCTTTCATGAACTTTACCAATTTAATGGAGGTACTCTTGAGATCTTCATTCTCTTGTCTAAGGTTTTCACATTTTAGACAACCTAAATCAACTTCTTAGTTTTCCTCAAGCTTAGCTAATTTCTCTCTTAGCTCACTAATCTCATTTTCAAGCTTAGTTCTAGTTTATTTTAGCACTTTATTCTTTTCAATGAATTTAACGCTAAGTTTATGTAAGTTATTGTATTGGCCTTCTAATTCGATATTGTAAAACCCGCATGCTTTTACCATGAACAATACACTTATAACCATACGTACATGATTAAAACTGTCCTTTTATAACATGAATACGTTTCACGAACATAAATTACAAGAACTATGTACGTGTTATTACATGATAAGTATTAAGTATGTATAAATGCACGATAATTATTATCAATAATAACTAAATCACGAACATGAAATTATGAACGTAAGAATCACGAACATATAATTATGTATTTACGTAATTATTATTACGACTACGTACAAGTATATATAATAACACGAATAATTAATAATAACGAAACGTAAATACGAGCACACGAACACGTAAATTATTAGAACAAGAAAAAACTACGGGTTTCCCTTGATGGGCCCTACTAGCCGCGGAAACAAGAGAAGGAGGGCCCAGCCCATTTGTTTTTACTAAATAACAAAATAAGGAAAACATGTTTTCATTCACAGAAGATTTTTAGAAAAACAAAAACCCTAATCCTCCTTCTTGCTCTCCTTTAGGCCGGCGGCTACATCACCAAACAGGGGTGATTGGTTGGTTTTGATTTAGCAAATCAAAAGAACGTGTTCGTGTATTCATCCTCTATTGATTCCACGTGTTTTGGTAATCCGAAAACCTTTCTTTTTAATTCTTTTTATGTTTTTTTATGAACATGTGATCATGGGGGTTTTAAAAACAAGATTAAAACATGCTAATAATCGTGGTGGGGAAAATCAATTAGGGTGTTTTCGGGTTTGGTGTTCGGCCGCGACAAAAACCGAGAGCCATGAGGCTCTCGGTGTCGTTTGGTTCGCACCACCACACGAGACACATGTCTCGGTGGTGGGTTTCGGTCAACAGCAGGGAACAAGACACCCCGACGTGCGTTGGGGTGTCTTGTGGTTCGGTTGGTCTCGGCAGCCACACAGCCCCAACCATCGGCTAAAGTCGGTGGCTATTTTTGGTAAGCAGGGGGAACCGCAGCAAGCAGGGGGACCACCGGCAACTGCCGGTCGGAACCTTTTGTGGTCAGCGGATGGCCGAGGAAGAACAAGACCACCGGAAGCAGCCGGTGGCTGTGGGCCGAGAGCAGGGGAAACCGACTTAGGCTGGTTTGCCACTATTTTCGGTGGGGTTTGGTTCGGCCGGTTCACGGGTTCACGGACAGGTTCACGAAAAGTTTCAATAAAAGTAATACATGGGTTCGATTTATTATTTTTACAAGTTTAATAGGTTTACAAGTATATTTATTTACAAATTAATTAAATTAATTTAACATGGCATATAATTAATTTAATTAAAACATGGACTTAAGTTTATTATTATTATTCAACAATACATGATTTTAACCTAAGTATTTATTTATGCAATTTAGACTATAGTAATTAATTAATTATTAAAGCATGACATATAATTAATTAATTTTCATGACTTAGGTTATATTAATATGAATATTAATACATGTTTTAACCTAAGTATTATATACACTTTAATTTAATTAAATCATGATTATATTTAATTAAATCATATAACATATATTTTATTTAATTAACATGTTATAATTAATAAACTTTACTATTAATCACATGACTTAGTATATTTACTCAATAAAACTTAAGCTTACCTTATTAGCTTATTAATCCAGCTTATTTCTAATTATGGAAACTTTCTATTTCAGGAAACTTACTATTTTTAGAAACTTTCTATTTTTAGAAACTTATCTATTTTAAGCAGTTAATCTATTTTTGGAAACCTTCTATTTTTGGAAACTCTCTGTTTTTTGAAACTTTCTATTTTAGGAAACCTGCTATTTTTAGAAAGTTACTTATCATTACACAAAAAGTATAATAATACAAGAAATACAAGTAATACTTAATCATAATATATAGAATACATGATAAACACAGCATAACATTAGAATCAGTAAAACAAGATATGAACATATAAAACAAGCTAAGACACGATATAAAACCAGTTACGTACTCAGTAATCAGAATACTTATCCACGTACACTATTTATGTAGCATTAGTGAGATCGAAGTAGGACTCTCTTTCGTTCGTCTTCTTCGTTCACTGGACATAAGGTACGGATTCTCCGTCCTTTTAGTATGGACATTCTTTCCTTATTAGGATTCCCCGTATGCAACCAACTGTTTTCCCAGCATATGTTTTATATGTTTTGATTTGCTTATGTTTAATTTAAATGCCTAAGACATATACATGCATGACCAGTTTCACCTAGTTATGGAGGTACCATAACCATAACACTGGAGGCACCAGTGTTATGACTTCACCATGGCGGAGTGATAGCTCGTGGCGTCCCTTTTAGCTTTTGGCCATATTATTATGTTATCATGTGGGGCGTATGAGTGCATCCTAGGTTACATGTTTTTAATAGATTATTCAGGTGAATGTGGTGTCTGCCTTGCATCCTTCACAAGGAGCTGATCCCTCCTACCCAAACTTTATTAATTAGAGGCAACCCCTCTAATTGCATGATGAGGTCACCCCTCCAAGTATTCATGCACGTTGATATTTCATGACCTATATTGGCTTAACGGTTAACATGTTAAATAGTTTTTATAAGATAAACATAAGGCTTTTCAAACTATAAAACCAGTTTTACTAAGTATACCAGGTTTTCCAAGACTTAATCAGTTCCACTGCTATATGTTGTATATACTTATGTTATTCATTCTATGCTTGTATATCCGTGCACTGAGCATTATGCTCAGCCGTTTTCCTTTCATGTTCCCAAAACGACAGGTACGAAGGGACGCTCGTAGACTCTAAGCGTTCGTGCATATGGATTGGAAGCTTTCTAGCCTTCATTACTTTATGCATATCATCACACATTCTGCTACTTATTTCTATGAACATTGTTTAGTCCTTTTCCTTTACAGTACTTATGTTTATGTGTGATGAGCTTATACTTTGGGGTACCGATGTTTGTTTCTGGTATTTCCTTTATGGTCATGTAATGTTTAAGACATTTATCCTTGTATGCTTTGATGACACGACATAATCACGTGTGACATTCCATACCAAAATGGGGTGTTACAGATATCATCTAGAGAAGAACCATTATTGCTATAATATTCGGTTTCGGAATGTACCTCTTTAGAAGTGTGAGCCATAAGACATTTCTCATCTTTGGGGTTGTCATCAACATCTTCACCGCTATCGCGCCATGAACCTCCAACGAAGGCCGTGTGGTTCTTGTTGCGTGAAGGCTTAAGACAATCACCGATGAAATGGTTCGGATCACCACATCTAAAGCATTTCCTATCACCTTTATCATCCTTGGTAAATCGGGTTTTGGAGAAGGATTTCTTGTCGTTGCTTGGTTGCCTCAAGTGTTGACCTCGTCTCTTGAAGAACTTCATGAAGTCTCTAACCGCCATAGCATATTCCTCATCATCACTATCCGAGGAGATTTCATGGTCACTTAGCGCCTTCTTGGCCTTGAGTGCTAGAGACTTTCTTTCATTCTTGGTTTTTATCATTTACGACTCCTTCAAAATTATTATCTCGTGAACTTTCAAGTTGCCAATGAGTTCATCAAGTGATAATGTGGTGAGGTCCTTTGATTCTTCAATCGCCGTGACTTTGTCTCTCCACTTTGGATGCAATGTGTTAAGAAACTTCCTAACATTCTTCTTGCTAGAAAAACTTTCATCAAGTGCTTTTAGACTAGTAATAATAGTGTTAAATCTAGAAAATGCACTATCAATAGTTTCATCTTTTAAGATGACAAATTCTTCATATTGTTGAACAAGAAGATCGATTTTACTTTCTTTGACTTGGCTATTACCTTGGTGGGTTACTAAAAGAGCATTCCAAATATCTTTAGCGGTTTCACACATCAAAATCCTTTCGTAATCTTTCTTTGGTAAAGCATTATAAATCACCATTATAGCCTCATTATTTTTAGCAAGTTTCCTTTTAGTGTCATCACTAGCTTTGTCAAAAGTGACTATCATTATAGCCTCATTATTTTTAGTGTCATCATTATAGCCTCATTATTTTTAGCTTTTAGAAACTTTATTATATTGATAAGGCAAAAAATCAACATGGGTAATAACATGCCAAAGATCTAAATCATTTGATTTCACATAAGTCTCAAATCTATTTTTCCAATAAATAAAACTATCGGTTTCAAAAAGTGGTGGTCTTTGCATAGATTGCCCTTCTAGGTACTTGTTGGAATCCATAGATCGATTCAAGTTTTAAAATACAATATATTTTAAAAAAGCTTGAGGGGATCTGATACCAATTGTAGAAACTAGAAAGGGGGGGGGGTTGAATAGTTTCATAAAATTTACTTGTTAAAAGACGGTTTTCAAAAATCCTTTTTAAAAACTTAGGCTTGAGGAATTATGTGAAATCTTCTTATACACAATATGAACAAGGGATAGTGCAACTAAACTAATAATCACAAGTATATGCTAATAAATAATAATGAATGTAATAAGGAAAAGAAAGATCAAACCAAACACCAAGGATTTATAGTGGTTCGGCAACGAAGCTCACTCCTCGTCCCTACTCCACTCCTCAAGTACTCCTTACTCGAGAGTTCACTAATCAACAAGCTCCTTGAGGTGGAGAAACCGTACACAACGTTGCTTATCCAATTTCCGACTCTAAGCTAAAAGTCGAGCCCTAATCTTAGCTAGGACCAATCTACACCAATATACTTTAAGGACCAAGTATTAACCTTAATACATACACAACTTCCAAATAGACACAACTACTTGGATCTTCACTACAATGACACAACAATGAATAAATAAGATTTGATCTTTAATGGATCTTTAAGTTAGACACAACACTTCAAGGATGAAAGTGTTCTTCTCTTTTCACTTGGAGAGGAATAGATGGGAGGAGAAAGATTCACTTCTAAACAAGTAGTAATCAACCAAATGACCAAGGATTTGAGTGATTTAAGAAGTATGAAAGAATCTGGAAATATATGTGCAGAAGAGGTGGAGAGAAAATCTAAGAATGGTCCACTATTTATAAGACAAGGCTCCAACGGATATATCTGGCCGCGATTCCTTATAGCTACCTGATGAGACTGATTTTATACATAGTGTCATCGTCTAAAACGGGCTTTAAAATGCATAAAATATCATAAAATGTGTCAAATATATGCTTGTGTTTGTTCAGTGTGTATTTTAGGTCCGGATATCGAGAAAATGACAAAAGTTCACAAGAAACAAGCAAGAACGAATACGGGAAACAAAGCCGCAAAATGAACCAAGCCCTAGTGTTGATTTTCCAAGAATAACCCTTGAAGAGTTTAAGATTATACAAGAAGGGTCCTCCAATATTGAAGAATTGACACTTTAAACCCTTGTTTATTCATAAATACAAGTTTGGTCCTTAAAGTTTGTCAAATTGTAAAAAGGACCCTCCACTTTGAAGAATTGGCAAGAATGGTCCCTCAAATATGAAGACTTAGCAATATTAGTCCTCCACAAAGTCAAGAATACAAGAATAGACCCTCAAAATTAAAGACATGTCATGAATGGTCCTTGGAGATTCAAGAAATTACAACATATACCCTTAGAAATACTTTGCAAAAGATCTTGTGGCCAAAATCTGAATTTTGAAACTTGTTTTGCAAAGGAGTTTTTAGTTTGAGCTAATTAAATTGAAGTGACAAAAACAAGGGAGTAGGGGGACCATATTTATCAAACATGACAAACTTTCCCAGCCAACCACAATCCACCACCTCACCAAAAACACCACGTCACCACCTCCACTCAGCAAACCACTAACACCAAAATTAATAATATATAAACTTTCAAATCCGTTTAATAATTATTAATTTTTGGTGGGAAACACCCACTATTCCTTTCAAACAAATCTAATCCCACCTGCTAATCTGTTCATAATCACATAAACCCTAATCTTTAAATCACCTCAAATCAAAGGGATTTGCCCCCCATCTTTTCCAGATCATTGATTAAGGGTATACTAATCCTAATCCCACTCTTAACCACCTTTCACCATCACCTCACATGATACCTTATTACTCCCCTGCCCCACTCTTGCTAAAAACCAAAAAAACATGATAGTGAATCAATGACCCTGCATTGTTTCTTGTTCTCTACAATAACCTCCAAGGGCTCAGATTACTTGTTATAAGCTGGCAAACACTAACCTCCAAGATAGCTACATATGGGATGAATTTGACCAAAAATTCAAATGAGAAGACCAAGGACACTACTGGAAACTCACACATTAGGGTTTAGACATCTTCTTTTCTCTTCTAGAATCATGTAGCCTCATTATATAAAGTCATACTAGTTTTACCATTTTCTCTGTTCTTGTTTTTTTGGGTTCACAACTTTGTAAACCCCCACTATGTGTTATGAAGTGTGGTGTAATGATCGATGAATGAAAACAAGTTCCAAGGTTTTATGTTACATGTTCGCATTGTTATTGTTATTTGGAATTCGCTTACGTTTCTGCTTGGTTACTGATTTAAAAGTTTTTCAGTTTTATAAAAAGTTAAGGAAATAAAGTTGAGAAAGCCCCAAACAGCTTTTCATTTGAGTTTGTATGTGACCATAGACCCCTGATATTAAGTGATATCAAGGGTCAGTGTACATATAATATTTAGGTGACAGAAAGTTGGAGGCATCACTTTCTTTGGTTTTCTGTCATAGATTCAAGAAGTTCTTTAAGTTTATTGTTTTTTTTTTGTTATTATTGAAGGAATTGCATCTTGTTGAACTCTCATTTCATGTTAAGTTGTCAAAGGATTCCTAAATAATCCTTTTGATTTCAACAAGAGAGTAAAAGGAGGCATATGTTTAAAATATTATTGTGAATTACTGTTTGTTATCTCTTAACAGGGAAGGTTAGGAAGCTAGTGCACTCCCTTGCACTTAAGCTCACACACTCCAAGGTGTGGATGTGCACCTTGGAGGTAAGTTTCTTACCCCTTGTTAGTTAAGTAAAAATCTTGTGATAATTGTGAGTCTGAATGTTGTTTAGGATTTAGCTGATAATACTTGCTTATTCTGTGTTTTTATGAGATTTGATGCATTATTTATATGCTAGTTGAAAGATTTGAGTGGATCTTGCATGATAAATCTTTGGTAAATCTGTATGTTCATCAATTTAAGGGGTGTTTGGTTGAACTGATAAAAAGGTTTTAGGGAACACATAAATTATAACTTTGGTTTGAACAAGTTTTAATGCAGTTTATTGTACTAATGTATTTCATGGTTTAAGTTTGGAAACAAGTTGCATGATTTTGCTTGCTTGAAAATTGATAATAATGGCTCAATTTATTAAGTCTGCTGAACAAGTTTGTATTAGTACTTTTGAAATCTGAAATCTTTGTTACTATTAGATCATATGGCATGTTAGGGTTGATTTATGTTAAGTTTGTCGTTTGGTAACATATGAATCTATATTTGACTGTTTAAATCTTACTTCATTGTTATATAGATCAGCAATAGATTTGCCTGCTTAAAACCTGAAAATTCTTGTTTTTTTTTGAAGATTAATCTTGCAATTTGGTATGGATATTTGTTTTCTGTTTGAGTTATTTGTGACTCCCACAAGTCAACTAACTTGTGGGGTACCTTATCTTGCCAAAACACCAAGCTAATCACATCAAACGACCAAGAATCAAGGTCTCAAGCATACTGTGACAATTCCTATTGTCATAAGATAACAATACACATCTCGAACAACTCTGTTTTTTGTTTATATTCATACTGTAGCATCATATCTAGAACTGGGCACGTTTTGAGTTTGATTTAGGCTTAATCTTGCTAAATTTTGGGCTTAATTTGTGTTTTGATATTACTGAGAGTGCTCGTTTTCAGTTTTGAAAAAGAAAAAAAATAAAAAAAATATCAAAAAGGATGTGGCCAGGACTCGAACCTGCGCCACTCCTCTCACACACCAAAGCTTTAACCAGTGCGCCCTAGGGACTTTACTGTCCAAGGTTGCATTGGTTAAGTACTTAAGGTAATCTTGTTTTGGGCTTTTCAAAATAGGCAGCTTATAAATAAGCTATTTCCAGCTTATTAAGTTAACTTTTTATGTATTTTACATTTTTCCTTTGTTATTGATAACATTTAGGACTTTTCAGTTTAAAAAGTTTATTTTTTATGTTTTTCATTTAATTTTTATGATTAATTTTGAATAAAATTTTGAAAAGTCATTAAAAAATAGTAAAAGGTATTTTAAAAATCAGTAAAAATCATTTTTAGGTTTTTAAAAGTATTTTTGAGGTTTACAATAGAAAAAGTTTTCATTTTGACTTATTTTTTATTTTATTTAGTTTTTGGTTCTTTATTAAACTTTAAAAATTAATATAAAATTATTAAAAAAGTTTTGGAAATTTTTTCTTGCATTTTTGTCTTAGTTTCATTTTTCTTGATTTTTGGTAATTTTTAGAGTACTTTCATTTTTCGTCGAATTTTACGATTTTGCGTTTTTTATGTCGTAGGGTAATTTTTAGCGTAATTCGTCTTTTTCTTTCTCATTCCCATCAATATTAATCTCAAAGTTAATCATTTCTTAACACACACAAACAGAGCCTCCTTGAGAACGATCTCACACAAAGGGTCATAAGTTCTTTCGTTTTGCTAAACGAACACTTAATACTTACCGCTTTTACCTCGTTTTCCTAAACGAGTGTGAATTTACTACCACCATTTTGGCGCCGCTGCCGGGGTGGTGTGTTGTGTTTTGATTTGAACAATTGTTGTTTTTATATTATCCATAAATATAATTGTATTAGTAGAACTCTACTAATACGTTTTATTGGTTTTTCGTTTTTTGTGTGAATATTATTACTCTATTGTATACGTAAAACAATAAATTCACAAGTACTCCAAAAATGTGAAAACACAACCTTGATTCGGGATTTCATCACTCGATCATTGTATTCGAATCTCAAACAAAGAAAAAAAGGCAAAATAGATGATTACTTTCGTGAAGCTTAATTTTGATAAACACAAACTATAAGGTGGGTATAAGGCGGGTATTATAAAATATATCCTAATGAAAAAGGCTCTTATGTGCTTCGCGCCGCCTCGTTTCGCCGCTTGCTTGTGCGTGTTTAGATAAAAAGGGCTAATCGAGGGTTTTCCAACCAAAGTATTATCTACATATCATATATATTTTCTTGGTTTCAATTGATTAAACCTTCTTGAACGTTTTGGTGTTCCACCAACGTTCTAAAGTCATCGAAGGCGTTCACTTCACGTGATTGTTTTCATTCCTTGAGGCTCCTTTAATCGAGAGATTTAATTTGAGGAGAGATTGTAGATTTTTGTCTACGTAATACATCACAAAATCCAAAAAAGTAAAAACAATCAAAAACCACAAAAAAATTGAAAAAGTCAAAAACACCAAAAGAATCTTGTTTGCTCATCCCCACGTTGTACGTGACGTTTATGCAAACTCGCAACCAAGCTAGACGTGCACGTAAACGAAGAAACCGAAAGGAAACCACACCTAACCTTTCAAGTGAAGAATCTCCTATTGACGAACCTATCATAGAACAAGAAGTCACCATGGCAAATTGAACTATGATGGAGTTACTTCAAGCACCCACTGAGGGTTATGGAAAGGCTATTGTGATTCCCGCCATCCTTATGGAGAATTTTGAAGTTAAGACGGGTTTGCTGTCGATGATCCAAAAAAACAAATTCTGTGGTGATGAAAAGGACAACCCGCACAACCATATCCGCCAATTCAATCGTCTTACCGTGACTTACAAGTTTAAGGACGTCTCTAACGACTCGATTAAGATGATGATTTTTCCGTATTCCTTAGCGGGGCCCGCTAAAATTTTGTTAGAGAAAGAGCCACCCAATTCTATATTGACGTGGAAGGATCTCGTTTCAAAGTTCGTGAACCAATTTTTCTGCCCTGTAAGACTACGCATTTGAAAAACGAGATTTCAAAATTTTCACAAGAGTATAATGAGAGTTTTTCAACGGCTTGGAATCGGTTTAAGGAACTGTTACACGAGTGTCCTCATCATGGTTTTTCCGACTTGCATCAAATTGACACGTTTTACAATGGCTTGAACGATCATAAGAGAGATTATCTTAATGCCGCCGCGGGTGGTAATTTTTTGTGTAAAACGATCGAGGAAGCGTTTTTTATCATTGAGAATAGGTCTAAGGTCTATAGTCCTCGTAGCACGTCGAGTGTTCATAAGACTTCGTCTTTGACTTCGCCTGCATTGTCTCATACCATCAATGCTTGCCAAATCGAGGCTAATTTGGAAAACAAGATTTTTGAGAAGTTTAAGGGATTGTTAATTGCGTTTAAAGTTGGTGAACAACCCACTCCCGCTACGGCTAAAGCGGTTGAGGTTTCTTGTATGTATTGTGGGGGAGCTCACGATTTCTACGAGTGCTTTACCAACGGTGGTAACACTTCGAGTGCCTACGCGGCCGCGGGAACTTATAACAAAAACGGTCAAGTTACCCGCACTAATCAATTGACTCCACCGGGTTTTCCACTAAATCAAAATGCTAACAATTATCGAAACAATCAAGGTGGTTACAAGAACAATTATAAGGGTAACAATTACAACAATGGGAATCAAGGGACTAGTGGTCGATTGCAAAATCAAGATAAAAATCATGATTTCCAAAATGTTAATCAAGGGCTTTCAAATGCATTACCAAAATACATTCCACCGGAGATTTGGAACTATTTTAAGGCTAATGATGATAGGTACACAAACATGGCAAATGATATTAGTAACCTAAGAGCTAAGTTTGAAACTCAAAGTAACAAATTGGAAGGGAATGTGGTTAGGCTCCAACAAAACCAACAAAAAATGGAACAAGGTCAACATAAGATTGAAAAAGCCTTACTTAGGTTGGAGCAAAATGCAAAATCCGAGAAAGAGCAAGATAGGGAGGAACGTAAAAAGACGGAAAATATGATTTTAGATGCTATCATGATGAGTAGAGCCTCTACTTCGGGTGGTCTTCCTAGTAACAACGTATCAAACTCGAAGGGAGAGATGAAAGTGATTACCACACGTAGTGGTAAGACCTTAAAGGACCGACTCCTCAACCAATTACTCCAACGGTGGAGGAAATTGAGGAAGAATCCGAGGTGGTGGTCGAAGAGGAGCATATCCCAATCCCACGAAGTACTGCTCAAACCACACCTACGGTTGACCCTTTACCATCATTGGAACCCGAGATTCCAAAGGCTATGCCTATGTCCCAACCCACACCACCCTTACCTTACCCATCGAGACTTCGTAAGGAGAAACGACAAGAGCGTGATAATTACCAATTTGAGCTTTTTATGAAAATGTTTCGTGATTTGCATTTCAATATAAGTTTTGCCGATGCTTTGGTCATGATGCCTCGATTTGCCGCTAACTTTAAGAGTATGTTAAACAACAAGGAGAAATTGCAACAATTGTCTAGTTGTTCATCGGTTTATCTTAACCGCATACCTAAAAAAGTCGGTGATCCTGGTAAATTCTTGATTCCATGTGCAATCCAAGATATGGAAGAATGCTATGCCTTGGCCGATCTTGGTTCTAGTATTAACTTGATGCCACTTGCAATCTTCAAGTCGCTCAATCTTCCTAATCTTACTCCTTCACTAATGTCTATCGAATTGGCCGATCATTCCACTATTCCCGCATGTGGATTGGCCGAAGACGTTTTTGTGAAAGTGGGAAAGTTCTATTATCCGGTAGACTTTATCGTTGTCGATATTCCCACGGATCCTCAAGTTCCTCTTATTTTAGGTCGTTCGTTTTTTGATACGTCAATGGCGTTGATTGATGGGCATGATATAAAAAGTCACCTTACGTTTCAACGACGAGGAACTTGTTATAAACGAAAACAAAATTCTCAAATTTCTCATGTTTATTCCATCGCGACCATAAACCTCGTTGATATGATCGACGTCGTTTGCGAGGAATTTTCACAAGAATTTTTAGGTTTTGGTGATGATGAAAATAGTGACAATCCCACTATGCTTGATCCCATTCTTGATAATTCGACACCATCCTTTACTCCATTTGAAGGTTGTGGTTTTACATTGGAAGAATTTGATGTTCCTCGTACTTGTAACGAAGACCTAGACAACGATGAGGACTTCTCGATTATCAAGGATTTTCTTAACGATTTCCCTTTTCCTCCGCCCGAGGAGGTTATGAGTATCGAGCCCAAATCTTCAATTGAGGAACCACCAATCCTCGAGTTGAAAGATTTACCTCCTCATCTTGAATACGTATTAATGGAAGGAGACGATAAGTTGTCGGTGATTATTGCAAAAGATCTTTCGAATGATGAAAAAACCGCGCTTATCGATGTTCTAAAAGACCACAAAGGGGCAATTGCATGGAAATTATCCGACATTAAGGGGATCGATCCTAAATTTTGTACCCACAAAATCTTAATGGAGGAGGACTACAAGCCCGCAATTCAATTCCAAAGGAGGGTGAACCCTAAAATTCACGACGTCATCAAAAAGGAGGTCCTTAAACTCCTTGACACGGGAATGATTTACCCTATTTCTGATAGCCCTTGGGTGAGTCCTATTCATTGTGTCCCTAAAAAGGGAGGAATGGTCGTTGTGCCAAACGATGCCAACGAGTTAATTCCAACTCGACTCGTGACCGGTTGGAGGGTGTGCATCGACTATCATAAGTTGAATGATGCCACTCGTAAAGACCATTTTCCCTTGCCCTTTATGGACCAAATGTTGGAGCGTCTTGCGGGAAACAATTTCTATTGCTTTTTAGATGGGTTTTCCGGTTACATCCAAATCCCCATCGATCCTCGTGATCAAGAAAAAACTACGTTTACGTGTCCATATGGAACGTTTGCCTATCGTAGAATGCCATTCGGACTTTGCAATGCACCGGGAACCTTCAAAGGTGCATGATGGCTATTTTTCATGACATGATCGAGAAGACGATGGAAGTCTTTATGGATGATTTTTCCGTGTTTGGTTGTTCGTTCACTTCGTGTTTGTCAAATCTTGAGAGAATGTTAAAACGTTGTGAGGAAACCAACCTTGTGCTCAATTGGGAAAAATGTCATTTTTTGGTAAAAGAAGGAATCGTCTTAGGGCACAATGTCTCAAAAGTGGGGATTGAGGTTTACAAAGCTAAAGTAGACGTCATCGCCAAATTACCTCATCCCAAAACTGTCAAGGGAGTTAGGAGTTTCCTAGGACACGCGGGCTTTTATCGTCGATTCATCAAAGATTTTTCAAAGATTTCTCGACCTATTACACATCTCCTCGAAAAAGATGCTCCTTTTGTCTTTAATGAAGATTGTGTACGAGCCTTTGAAATCCTTAAGAGGAAACTTACCGAAGCTCCCATTCTTGTTGCTCCCAATTGGAACCTCCCCTTTGAGCTCATGTGTGACGCAAGTGATTACGCTATAGGGGCCGTTTTGGGGAAACGTCATGAAAAGCATTTCTTGCCTATCCACTATGCTAGCAAGACGATGACCGAGGCTCAACTTAAATACACTACAACGGAAAAGGAATTCCTTGCCGTTGTGTATGCATTTTAGAAATTCCGACCTTCTCGTCTTGACCCAATGCATAGTGTATACGGATCACTTGGCAATCAAGTATCTCATGGCTAAACAAGATGCAAAGCCGAGATTGCTTCGTTGGATTCTCCTCCTACAAGAATTTGATGTCGAAATCCTTGACAAAAAAGGAGCCGAGAATCTAGCGGCCAATCATCTTTCTCGTTTGGAAGATCCTCACCAAAGTGTGTACGAGCCAAAGGAAATCACCAAAACATTTCCTCTCGAGACACTTGGTGTACTGAATTCTAAGCTTGACTCATCCACCCCATGGTTTGCGGACATCGTAAATTACCATGCGGGGAACTTCATCATTAAGGGTATGACGACTCAACAAAAACGAAAATTCTTTCATGACGTCAAGTTTTACTTTTGGAACGACTCTTACCTCTTTCGGACTTGTGCGGGTCAAATAATTCGACGTTGTGTATTTGGCACCGAAGATTCTAATATCCTTAGAGCTTGTCATGAAGGACCCAGGGGTGGTCACCATGGTGCTAATGTCACGGCGAAGAAGGTCTTTGATGTCGGTTTCTTTTGGCCTACTATTTACCGAGATGCACACGCACTTGTGAAGTCGTGTGACTCATGCCAACGACAAGGAAAAACCTCACAAAATGATGAAATGCCACAAAACATCATCCAAGTGTGTGAGATCTTTGACATTTGGGGAATTGATTTTATGGGGCCGTTCCCATCATCTCGTGGTAATAAGTACATCCTTGTCGCCGTTGATTACCTATCTAAATGGGTGGAAGCTAAGGCTTTGCCCACGAATGATGCTCGTGTGTAGTCAAGTTTTTGAAAAGCTTGTTTTCTCGGTTTGTAACCCCTCGTGTGATCATAAGCGATCGTGGAACCCATTTTTGTAGTGACCAATTCGAAAGGGTCTTAAGGAAATATGGGGTTACACATCGGCTTTCTACGGCTTATCACCCACAAACGAGTGGGCAAATCGAGGTTTCAAACCGAGCGTTAAAGAGGATCTTGGAGAGATCGATAGGGGAGAACCGACAATCGTGGTCGGATAAGTTAGACGATGCTTTATGGGCCTTTCGTACTGCTCATAAGACGCCCATTGGGTGCACTCCTTACAAGCTTGTGTATGGGAAAATTGTCACATGCCAATTGAACTCGAACACAAAGCTTATTGGGCCCTAAAGCATTGTAATGATGACATTGAGACCGCGGGAAAACACCAGAAAATGCAGTTGAATGAATTGGATGAATTGAGAGACATTGCTTATGAAAATTCATTGATTTACAAAGAAAAGACTAAAAAGTTGCATGATTCAAAAATAAAAAACCGGGTTTTTAACATTGGAGATCAAGTGTTGCTTTTTAACTCACGTTTGAAAATCTTTTCCGGCAAGCTGAAATCCCGTTGGTCGGGTCCATTCACCGTTACCCAAGTTTTTCCTTATGGGACCACCGAGCTAGCTCAAAATGATGGCCCCAATTTTAAGGTGAATGGACATAGGTTTAAGCACTACTTTGGTGGGGAAGTTCCCTCTTTGAACTACCTCGACCAAGTCACCTTCCCCAATGATAATTAGTATTGAGGGGACTGATTCGAGCTCGTGACTCGGTAATCAAAAACGAGGTGCCTCGTGGGGGAGTCCCAAGCTTATCCATGTACATATTATGGCTTTCTAATGTATTTAACGTGAGGGGATTTGTGCCCTTCCAACCTTTGTTCCATGGTTGTTTGTGTATGTGGTTTTTAGATGATCATAATCTTCACGATTGGAGCCTCTCGTGTTCGTTTTATGGGAGCACTCGATCGTTTGCTTTGAAGAATTTCTCGATATCCACTCATGATATATCCTTATATGTTATAACCTTAGGTTTATAGCACACTTCATAAACGGCTTTAAATTTAATGGTTACACCCTTTCCATGCTAGATTAAGCATTCGACTACGTCTCTAGTATGGGGATGTTTGCACCCCTAGACTCGAAACATTGAGGACAATGTTTAACTTTAGTATGAGGTGAAAGATACTTGCCTTACCAAACCTTCACGCTTTCCAAAGTTTATCTTTTTGTTTATCGTTTTGTTGCAAAATAAGGCTAAAAATGGCCAAATTTTAAAATTTTTCTCATGTTTTATAAGTGTTTGAAGACACGAATGTAGATTTTCTGATGGCGAGAATAAGAGTAATTTTTGACTCGACCGTGTGTGTTGAGCACTTAGCTTCGATTCCTTAACTTTATATTAGGCTAAGTCTCTTAAATGAGGACGAGAAATAGAGTTAATTATAAGTTACTATGCTAAACGTAGAGTACTCGTATTCTTTCAAAAACTCATGTGTTCTAGTTATTTGCTTATTCTCCCTTCGCTTGTATATATATTTTGCTTAATAAGTATTGACTTAGCGGTTTAGTCTTGATTGTTGGTTTCTAGTCTTTTCTAGTAGCTTTCATGTAATTAAATTGGGAAGACATTAAGGTATCGCCAGCGTCACGGTTTTGAAGTATTGGCAACCCGAATAATCGAAAGCTTCACCTAATAATAAGATTTGCTCACCTAAATCAAGAAAATAATTTGAAGCTCACAAGGCCGAAAAATCTATGCGAAATTGAAAGTGAATTATGCCTTAATCTTTGAAGATTTAAAGATCCAAAATTCGTTTTAGCATGAGGATATACGTCTTTGGCCATAATAAAACGACTGATGAGGAGGATAATAAAAGGCAAGGCAGGAACGAAGTCATAATAAAATCTTCATGGCGAAGTTGAATAAAAGATGGAGGTAAACCTATGATAATAAGGCCCATCTGTTAGGGGGCGTATAAAAGTCTTGGTAATAAGTCTCATGTTCAAAACCGTTATAAAATCGTGTTTATCGATCCTTCTTGTTGACTTAATTTTTTGACATCGTTGTCTATTAGGGGGTTATTAATTCGATGGTCTTGGTTACACCGTTATGACTCTATTTTTGGACCTTGATCTCTATCATCCCATAAGTCAAACAATGTATCCTCGTGAACATTCAAGACAAAAATAAAATATAAGAGATACTAATTAGGATTAAGGGATTTAAGTACGTGATTAGGACATATGAGTAGTGTTAGCATTACTAACTTATAATGACAATGATCTCGTTACACGCTTGGCATGGAATTGGGTGAAAATCGAGGACGACGAAATTATTTCTAACGAAGCATTCACGTGTTCTTATTCTATGAACCTAAACGTCCCATATTGCGATGAAAATCATACATTATGTCTACGACGCAAGTAGTAGCAAGTAGTGGTAGGGTAGCAAATTTATCATTCAATAAAATTGCATAAAAATGAGTTTTGGAGGTTCTAAGATACTTTATTCTAGCATTGCGTGAGGGCACGGTAATGGTTTAGTATAGGGAGTGATGAGACTGCTTTTATACATAGTCTCATCGTCTAAAACGGGCTTTAAAATGCATAAAATATCATAAAATGTGCCAAATATATGCTTGTGTTTGTTCAATGTGTATTTTAGGTACGGATATCGAGAAAATGACAAAACATAACAAGAAACAAGCAAGAACGAACACGGGAAACAAAGCCGCACAATGAACCAAGCCCTAGTGTTGATTTTCCAAGAATAACCCTTGAAGAATTGAAGATTATACAAGAAGGGTCCTCCAATATTGAAGAATTGACACTTTAAACCCTTGTTTATTCATAAATACAAGTTTGGTCCTTAAAGTTTGTCAAATTGCAAAAAGGACCCTCCACTTTGAAGAATTAGCAAGAATCGTCCCTCAAATATGAAGACTTATCAATATTAGTCCTCCACAAAGTCAAGAATACAAGAATAGACCTTTAAAATTGAAGACATGTCATGAATGGTCCTTGAAGATCCAAGAAATTACAACATATACCCTTAGAAATACTTTGCAAAAGATCTTGTGGTCAAAATCTGAATTTTGAAACTTGTTTTACAAAGGAGTTTCTAGTTTGAGTTGATTAAATTGAAGTGACAACAACAAGGGAGTAGGGGGACCATATTTATCAAACATGACAAACTTTCCCAGCCAACCACAATCCACCACCTCACCAAAAACACCACGTCACTACCTCCACTCAGCAAACCACTAACACCAAAATTAATAATATATAAACTTTCAAATCCTTTTAATAATTATTAATTTTTGGTGGGAAACACCCACTATTCTTTTCAAACAAATCTAATCCCACCTGCTAATCTGTTCATAATCACAAAAACCTTAATCTTTAAATCACCTCAAATCAAAGGGATTTGCCCCCATCTTTTCTAGATCATTGATTAAGGGTATACTAATCCTAACCCCACTCTTAACCACCTTTCACCATCACCTCACATGATACCTTAGTACTCCCATGCCCCACTCTTGCTAAAAACCAAAAAACATGATAGTGAATCAACGACCCTACTTTGTTTCTTGTTCTCCACAACAACCTCCAAGGGCTCAGATTACTTGTTATAAGCTGGCAAACACTAACCTCCAAGTTAGCTGCATATGGGATGAATTTGAACAAAATTTCAAATGAGAAGACCAAGGGAACTACTGGAAACTCACACATTAGGGTTTAGACATCTTCTTTTCACTTCTATAATCATGTAGACTCATTATATAAAGTCATACTAGTTTTACCATTTTCTCTGTTCTTGTTTTTTTGGGTTCACAACTTTGTAAATTCCCACTATCTGTTATGAAGTGTGGTGTAATGATTAATGAATGAAAACAAGTTCCAATGTTTTATGTTAGATGTTCTCATTGTTATTGTTATTTGGAATTCGTTTAAGTTTCTGCTTGGTTACTGATTTAAAAGTTTTTTCAGTTTTATAAAAAGTTAAGGAAAGAAAGTTGAGAAACCCCCAAACAGCTTTTCATTTGAGTTTGTATGTGACCATACCCCTGATATTAAGTGATATCAAGGGTCAGTGGACATATAAGATTTGGGCGAAAGAAAGTTGGAGGCATCACTTTCTTTGGTTTTCTGTCATAGATCCAGGAAGTTCTTTAGGTTTATTGTTTTTTTGTTATTATTGGAGGAATTGCATCTTGTTGAACTCTCATTTCATGTTAAGTTGTCAAAGGATTCCTAAATAATCCTTTTGATTTCAACAAGAAAGTAAAAGGAGGCATCTTTTAAAAATATTCTTGTGAATTACAGTTTGTTATCTCTTAGCAGGCAAGGTTAGGAAGCTAGTGCACTCCCTTGCACTTAAGCTCACACACTCCAAGGTGTGGATGTGCACCTTGGAGGTAAGTTTCTTACCCCTTGTTAGTTAAGTAAAAATCTTGTGATAATTGTGAGTCTGAATGTTGTTTAGGATTTAGCTGATTATACTTGCTTATTTTGTGTTTATATGAGATTTGATGCATGATTATGTGCTAGTTGAAAGATTTGAGTGGATCTTGCATGATAAATCTTTGGTAAATCTGTATGTTCATTAGTTTAAGGAGTGTTTGGTTGAACTGATAAAAAAGTTTTAGGGAACACATAAATTATAATTTTTGTTTGAACAAGTTTTAATGCAGTTTATTTTACTAATGTATGTCATGGTTTAAGTTTGGAAACAAGTTGCATGATTTTGCTTGCTTGAAAAGTGATAAAAATAGCTCAATTTACTAAGTCTGCTGAACAAGTTTGTTTTAGTACTTTTGAAATCTGAAATCTTTGTTACTGTTAGATCATATGGCAAGTTAGGGTTGCTTTCTGTTAAGTTTGTTGTTTGGTAACATATGAATCTATATTTGACTGTTTAAATCTCACTTCATTGTCATATAGATCAGCAATAGAGTTTCCTGCTTAAAACCAGAAAATTCTTTTTTTTTTAAGATTAATCTTGCAATGTGGTGTGGATATTTGTTTTCTGTTTGAGTAATTTGTGACTCTTACAAGTCAACTGACTTGTGGGGTGCCTTATCTTGCCAAAACACCAAGCTAATCACATCAAACGACCAAGAATCAAGGTCTCAAGCATACTGTGACAACTCCTATTGTCATCAGGTAACGATACACATCTCGGACAACTCTGTTTTTTGTTTATATTCATACTGTAGAATCATATCTAGAACTGGGCACGTTTTGAGTTTGATTTAGGCTTAATCTTGCTAAATTTTGGGTTTAATTTGTGTTTTGATATTGCTGAGAGTGCTAGTTTTCAGTTCTGAAAAAGAAAAAAATAAAAAAAAAAGTTTTATCAAAAAGGACGTGGCCAGGACTCAAACCTGCGCCACTTCTCTCACACACAGAAGCTCTAACCAATGCGCCCTAGGGACTTTACTGTCCAAGGTTGCATTGGTTAAGTACTTAAGGTAATCTTGTTTTGGGCTTTTCAAAATAGGCAGCTTATAAATAAGCTGTTTCCAGCTTATTAAGTTAACTTTTTAGGTATTTTACAATTTTCCTTTGTTATTGATAACATTTAGGACTTTTCAGTTTAAAAAGTTTATTTTTTACGTTTTTCATTTATTTTTTATGATTATTTTTAAATAAAATTTTAAAAAGTCATTAGAAAATAGTATAAAGTATTTTAAAAATCAAGAAAAATCATTCTTAGGTTTTTAAAAGTATTTTTCAGGTTTACAAAAGAAAAAGTTTTCATTTTGACTTATTTTTTATTTTATTTAATTTTTGGTCTTTTATTGAACTTTAAAAATTAATATAAAATTATTAATAATATTTTGGGAATTTTTGCTTGCATTTTTATCTTATTTACATTTTTCTTGATTTTTGAGAATTTTTTGGTAATTTTTAGAGTACTTTCGTTTTTCGTCGAATTTTACGATTTTGCGTTTTTTACGTCGTAGGGTAATTTTTAGCGTAATTCGTCTTTTTCTTTCTCATTTGATATGATCAAAATCTCATATCAATAAGTCGATAAATCACCCTAAAACACATAGCAAATACCTAACTTTTATGTTATAAAGCAGTATTATGTGGTATGTTTTGTGTTTGTGCTTAAATAGGTAACAAGGATATAAATTTCAAGCAAACAAGTGAAATCAGTTCATTTATGAAGAAAAGACAAGAGAAGGATCAAAGATGACCAGCCATTTGAAGATAAAGGACCTATCTTGACAATGTTCAATATTTGAGGGACTTAAGTGATATTTTGGAAAAAGTTAAGATCAAAGTCAAACCTGGTCAACTCTCAAGTCAACCAAGTCAAAGGACTCAAATGATCAAGAATGCAAGTCAAAGGACTTAATTTGCCAAAGAAATGAAGAAAAGAGCTTAAATCATAATTCTGCTAAAGAAGGGGGACTAAAATTGACAAAACTATACCAACTTTGGTCTTAATCCGTGTATAAATCTATCCACCAATGAGAAGGCTTGAAAAGTAATACAAGGATCACAAAGTCAGCGCCAGCTGGCCACTAACTCAGCTTCGCATTTATTAGAAAATCCGAACAGTGCAGCCCACTATCATTCTTTTATCCAATAACAAGGCGCCACTCAATAATCCTTTTATCCCAAAATGGATATCAATCCGTGTGATCAAACGAAGACCTATCAAAGGACGCCACGTGTCACCTTCAAAGTTAAACGTGCCCAAATTCGATTATGAAAAGGAAGGCATTTCAGAATTTAAACTTAACATGAAACTTGCTCGGAATCAAGCAAGGAAGCTACTCCGACTATCCAATTACACTGAAATTAACCCGATCAAATTTCCCTAATTTGTGATGAACTCGAGAATCTGCAATTGACCAAATAATGACACTTGGATTATTTCTATTGGTCACAACACGTCATCTACCTCAACAAGCTCTCATCTTTTCTCTATAAATACCTTGATAGGTTCTCATTTGTAAAGTGTAGCCTAGAGTGTGAATAAAACACACTTCCATTTTTCTCTCAATTTACAGCATTTACTTTTTAGTTACAACAACTCTTAGGTGTCTGACACACACCTAAGAGTCTGTTAGTTAGTTAGTTAGTTAGTTAACTCTTGTAACAGATTTTCCCTCCAAATAAATAAAACTCAAAATTTCAATTCACTTCCCTCTTATTCTCATTCATTCATTACTGCAATTCTGTTTAACCTGTGTGATTCTTTTGATCTTAATTGATCAATGGATGTCTTTATGATGATTTGAAGTACTAGTAGCTGTTCAGATTCATAAGGAGTTCATAAGAAGTCCATTTCCAGTCATATGCAGATTTCTAGCAGATTGATTATCGTAGCAGTCTTTTGGTGTTGATATGATGATGAATTTGGGTTCTAAAAATCATGTTTTTAGTTCCTCTCAAGTGTACTTGCATGCTTAAATCCTAGAATAAAGTTTACTTGCTTATCTGAATGTGTTCTTAGCTTAACTGTAGCATAATTGTGTTAGTTTGATAGTTGTTGAGTGGTCTTACAGCTTTGATCCTAGCTTTACTTGATTTCAATTAGCATTTTCATCAGTCTTTACTCATTAGTTTCATGTTGTGATATAGTCTGTTTACTTGCTTGTTTTTAGTCCAAACATACCTCATTTTGTCATCTAAACAAGTCCTAATAAGAGTCTAAACCTGTCTTAAACTTGTGCTCAAATCTTCTTTGAAAAAGTCTTATACATATTTCTTAAGTAGTGTTTGGTATAGATGAATTTTGGTGATTAGAGTTTGTTAAACTAGTTGAATTGTGTTCATTTACATTTGGCCATATAGTGTAAACATTTCAGTAGAGTTTTGTGGTCAAGATAGTTTTCAAAAAGGCAATTGGTAGTTAAAAAGTATGGGTCAAGATTTTTAAGTAGTTCATCAGTCAAACTAGCTAACTTTGATGCTTGGCATTTCTTCATTACTTGATGAAATTGCCTCAAACTTGTTTCAACTTGTAGTTCAACATCTGAAGTTTCAGTATTTAAGTTTTAAGTTTTGAATTAGAAATCAGCTTTTCAGTTAGCTTATTAGCAAACGTCGGTTTCTGTAATCAACTCCAAACTATTTTACTAGATCTCCATTTCTACTTCATAAACTTGTTAATTTTTTTTCACAAAT
This sequence comes from Glebionis coronaria, assembly GCA_025667525.1. NCBI lineage: Eukaryota > Viridiplantae > Streptophyta > Magnoliopsida > Asterales > Asteraceae > Glebionis > Glebionis coronaria. The sequence continues at coordinate 434,855,459 of CM046875.1, read as the reverse complement.
ATTATTGCCAACATGTCTTGAGTGGATTCTGTGATTTTCAGCTTTTTGGAATTTTGGTCAGCGTTGGTCAAATAAGCTCATTTTTGCTTAATTCTTGATTCTGGCTTATTCAGTGGACCATTTTTCATTTTAAAAGACATTCCAAGCTTCTTGTTAGTTGATTAATCAGTTTCATCAATAAAATCGATTTGTTGTTGTCTTGTTTTCAAATTAGCTTAATCATGGCTTATTGAAATAAGCTAATTTGTGATTTTCAAGCTTTTATGTAAATTCCTGTTAATGGCCTAGCTTATTTTCCATTTTAAGCTGTTTAAAACAAACCAGACTTAATTTGGTTCATTAATAAGCTCAATCCAGCTTATTCATTTTAGTTTACCCGTTTTTTATATAACTTCCCATTTAATTGCACAATGGTACTTGTTCTTTGCTAGTGTTTGTATTCAGTGCTAATTGTCATAGTTTTTAGGGTGTGCATAAACTTGGTCCTTCTAGTTTCAGTTTGTTACATTTTCAGTTAGAAAGTTTGGTAATTTTGTTAAGTTTTTTACTAGTTGTTACATTTTACATATTTGGTCCTTGTAGTTTCTGAATTTTATATTTTAGTCCTTTTACTTTCATTTAGTTTAAATTTCAAGCAATTTACATTTTATGCATTAAATATTTGTACTTTGTGAATAGTAATTGGTACGTGCACTTTGTTTTACAGATACGTAGCCTTAATATTTTCCTCTTTTTACATGTTGATTGAATTAGACATAGACTTCCAAATATCCTTAACAACCAAGAACAATTAAAAGCTCGATATTTTTAGGCCTTTCAATTTGTCAAGAATCGATAATAAACGAACTTAAAAATAATCAATTTCAAATGGCGCCGCTGCTGGTTCATGACATTACGAGAGACTATTGATTGACGGTTTCGATTGGATTTTGGGATCCGTTCACCTCGTGAACGTTATTTTTACGTATCATAAATAAAAAACATAAAAAATCAAAAATATAAAAATATATAAAAACTAAAAAATTAACAAAATCAATTCTTTTCCTAAAGAATTGAACCAAAAAAATAAAAAATTCAAAAAGTAATCTTTTTCCTAAAAGATTACAACCAAAAATATATATTATTGGATTTAATCGGTTTTTACGTACATATAGTATTTTCTTTAAAAACCCAATAAACACAAAAATATTTTTGATATATTATTATATGTAGATACGTATACGTATACGAACACTCAATACACATACTTCCATAAGTATTGCTTTTGCAATACACCGTGTTCGGGAGCGTTTCGGTCCTTGACACGTGTATCGATCAAATTTAATTAAGCAAGACTAGATAAATACTTCCAATAGGCAAGAATTCAAAGAATACAAACTAGAAAGTGAATAGAAAGGCGACGTGCTATAAAATGTCGTCTAAGGGTTAATAGGTACCTAAGTGCTTCGCGCCACCTAACCCCCCGTTCACTAGTGCGTATTCTAAGAAGGAAAGCTTGATTGGGGGTCTTGCAGCCAAGTATTACTTACGTATACTATACTTTCTTGTGGATATTACTTATTGAACCTCGGAAAGGATAATCCCTTCTTTTCCAAATTCGAACTAGAGCTTCTCTCTCACTCATTGATTTGAGTTGCATGCTCACCCGCGGGCGTGCACAAATACCATTTGGTGTACAACCCCTTCCTTCGAAAAGGAAGAAAAAGAGAAAGAGTAAAAACAACACCGTCCATCAAGCCGATCCCGAGAATCGTGCTTTGAACAACACACAAGAAGCCATGGCCGCTGTTGACAATCGACCTTTGATGAAGCACCTTCAATCCAATGTGCAAGGATATGTTGATGCTATTGTTATACCCGAGATACCCGCAAACTCGTTTGAGCTTAAGACATCTATAATTAGCTTGGTTTCAAACACGCCATTTTTTGGGAGACCTAGTGATAATCCACACGATCATATCAAGAAGTTTCTATCTCTTTGTAATACCATTAAGTACAATGGAGTTCCCCATGATGCCATTAAGTTGATTTTAATCCAATTCTCCTTAGAGGGAAATTCCAAGTATTGGCTAGATACACAACCACCTAAGAGCATTACTACTTGGGATGAATTTACTAAGAAGTTTTTGAACAAGTTCTTTCCCCCATCTAAGACCACGGCTTTGAGAAACCTAATTATTGGATTTCAACAAAAACCTAGCCAAACCTTTAGTGATGCTTGGGAAGAGTTCAAGGAGTTATTGAGAAAGTGCCCCAATCATGGATTCAATGAAGTTCACCAAATCAATACTTTATACAATGGATTAAGACCACATCATCAAGATTCCCTTAACTCCTCCGTGGGTGGGAATATTCTTTCCAAATCTATTCAAGAGGCATGGGACATTATTGAGACTAAATTCATGGTGCAAACTAACACACAATTTGATGAGAGAGTCCATGTGGTGCAAGAGAGTGTTACTCCACAAATGGATGGGATTATCACTCAAAATCTTGATAATATCTTGAAATTTTGTGAACTTTCTTTGAACAAAAATTCCACTAATGATGTGAATGTTATTGCTATTTCATGTGAGACTTGTGGAGGTCCTCATTCTTACCAACAATGTGACAAGGTTCAAGGTTACCAAGGTGAATGTTATGTTTATCAAGAAGAACATAGGTAGCACTTCAAACCTAACATCAATCAAAACAATCTCTCTTACAAGTCAAATAACTACCTTGCTCCACCTGGCTTTCTACCCCAACCACCCACCCAAAATCAAACCAATCCTCCTCAATTGCTTCAAATAAATCAAGGGCCTATGCCAATTTACCAAGGACAAAACAACTTTAGAGCACCCAATACCTTACACAATCAAGGAAATAACTTTCAAGGCAACAACCAAGGGTTTTACAATCAACCTCCACCTTTCCAATCCCAAGGTTTTCAAGGGAATGTGCCACATGATTTAAACACCATTGAGCTTCTTCAAAAAATGAATAAAGATAATGAAAGAAGGTTCCAAGCTAATGAGAAAAAGTGATTGAAATGCATGAGGAAACAAACAAAAAGTTTATGCTTCTTAATCAAAGGCCACAAGGGGCTTTACCTTCAAACACACAAACAAACCCAAGGGCTAATGTCAATGCTATCACAACAAGAAGTGGAAAACAACTAATGATCCTTTACATCCTACCCCTCCTTTGGTAAAGCCTACAATGGTTCCACCTTGTGATAAGCCATCAACATCAACACCTTCAAGCTCTACAACCTCAACACCTACACTTTCTACTTTTTAACTTCCACACCCATCAATGAAAAACCCAACAAAGAAAACCCTTCATCAACCACTCAACCTCAACCAAAACCAAGCTTACCATATCCATCAAGATTGAGAAAGGAGAAATTGAAAAACAAGGATGATATACAAGTCTCAAACTTTTTGATGATGTTCAAGCAACTTAACATAAACATCTCCTTTGCGGAAGCCTTAGCCAATATGCCTAAATTTGCTAAGATGATCAAGGACCTTCTTCTAACAAGGAGAAATTGGTGGATTTGCCTAATGCTTCCTTAAATGAAAATTGTTCCGCGATTTTGCTTAAGAAGTTGCCCACTAAGCTTGGAGATCCGGGGAGGTTTTTGATTCCTTGCAATTTCCCGGGGGTGGAAAATTGCATGGCACTAGCGGATTTAGGGGCAAGCATAAATCTCATGCCATTATCGATTTGGAAAAGACTTTCACTTCCCGAGCTCAATCCTACTAGGATGACTCTTGAGTTAGCCAATCGTACTATAGCTTATCTGGTGGGAATTGCGGAGGATGTTTTTGTAGGGGTTGATAGATTTACCTTTCCCGCGGATTTTGTGGTGGTTGATTATGATATGGATCCGAGAGTTCCTCTAATTGTTGGTAGGCCATTTTTAAGAATGGGTCGTACTCTTATAGATGTGGCGGAAGGTGAACTTACAATGAGGGTAGGATATGAAAGAGTTGTGTTTAATATGGGAAAGTTGTCAAAGAAATCTAATGAGCCCGAAACGGTAAATCATATTGATGTTGTTAATGAGGAGGAAACTCAAGATGATATCCTTGATGAAGTTTGTAATGAATATTTTTATGAAGCTTGTTCAAGTGGAGATTATGACCTTCCTTATGTTGAGACCATTGCTTCCATTACCTCATCCTTGGACTTTCATGAACCTCAAGCGCTTAACTTTGGTGATTTTGTGATTCATTCCAATCCTCTCTTTGAAACAACATTTGATAACCACTTTTCCACCATGATGAAGAAACCAATGAGGATTTAGTGATGATGAATCTCTTCTTTGTGATACACCAACATATGATGATTATAGTGATGATGAGTTCTCCACTTGTGACTCTCCATTCTTTGATGATCACACTTCTTTGAGTTTTGAGGAGTCACCAATGTTTGATATACCAATCTATGATGTTTATGGTGATGAGGAGGATTCTATCATGGATGAGAGTGATGAGTTTTTAGAGGTTGATATACCTTTTGAGTACACTCTTGGTTATGTTGATGAGGAATGGGATATACTCTTTCTAGATTCTCTATTGCATGAAGATACTTTACCATCTTCTCTTTCCACCTCAACCTTTCAAAGTGATAAAGGAAAACAAAACGAGCTTGTTGTTACCCATTACTCCACAACATTTCTCTCAACATGTAACCATTAGGGGAGAATCTTCTAAGGCAACCACCACTTGTTGTTTTCCCATCAAGGAATGGATTTTTGATCCTGGAATAGAGCTTGCTAAACCATCTCAGTATCTGCCTGATGCAATAAAAGGAGAATTTGTGAGATATTTAAGAGTATCACCTTATCACCTTTGGAAAAACATATGGGCAACCATTTTGGAGAAAAACACCTCACTCTTTTCACCATTGCTTGGGAAGTTAGTTGTTGGATTATGTTATAAGTGGGATGGTAATTATGTATTTGATCCAGGGGGGATATTTATGGAGTTTTGATAATTGAAAACTTGCTTTACCTCATCATGGAGATTTTTCTTAAAAAGGGTAAAACTTTTGTTCTCCATGATAGGTTTTAGATACTTTTAAGTGTGGGATGAGTCGAGCTAGAGACTCCATAAATCAATTTTGAACAACTAGGTTTAGAGTTTTAAGATTTAGAGTGTGGTAGGATAGAAATAAGGGTATAGATTTGAGGATAAGTGTAGGGGGAGACCTTCCTTTTGTCTTCCTGTTTTTTGTAGGGTTTCTCTATCATCACGTGCATTGGAGCTTATGGAGGAGGCCCTTGTATCCGGTTCACTTCATTACTATTGTGAGTTTTCATTGACGCATTGTGCTTAAAAAATGAATTCACTATAGTTGATCGTTCCTTAGCTTGGGTTAAGCAAAGTCTATTCATTGTCAGAAGTGTAGGGGAGTTTATACTCCCATGCTCTTAAACACTGAGGACAATGTTTAGCTTATGTGTAGGGGGTCTTCTATCGAAGTGACCTTACCTAGTCCGTTGCCTTAACTTCATGATAACTTGGAAAATTAATTTTTTAACATTTTTCAAGTTTTTGATCTACTTTGGCCACCAAAAATATGCATTCATAATTTTTGCATTAAACATTTTTCATTTGCATAACACATTTGCATTGTATATATTCTTTCTTTTATTTTTCATCAAAAATATAAAAGAGAAAAAAATATAATAAAGGATATGGTTTAACAAATTTAGACTTCTTTGACATATTAGGCCCGCCATAGATACTTTGACTCAACCAGAGTTTGATTATCTAAGCTTACTCTAGCTAGTATCCTTAGCCATGTAGTCCTTTATTGGTCTATTAGGCTAAGCATCCACGAATCTCATTCTTTGAGACTTTAAATTTGTGGAGAATGGGAGATGATAGAGTTGAAGCAAGTATAAAAGGGCTAGATAAACTTCATGACAATTACTTGCGGCTAAACCATTCTCTTTCTTTGCCTCTATTTTATTCGCATGAATATATGTTAATAAATAATCAAGAACGGTTTTAATTGGTTTGTAATCTCTTATGCATTTTTGACTAATCATTCATGGTTGGTATAAGTACGTCTTAAGATTCTAAGTTTGAACGTTTTATGTGTACTAGACTTATGTCATGCTTAATACTTAGCGGGTGTTTTTCCTTTTATTCTTTTCAACTTTCTTTGTGAGGAATAAAGAAAAATAATAGCGGCTTATAAAAAAATGAGTGGCTAGAAAAAAAATAAAAAGAAAAAAATAAAAATAAATAATTATATAAGACTCCCAAGAGGGGCAGTGAAGTGTTAATTATAGTGACTATTGAATTCCAATATTACCTTGACGGGTTGCGGGGATTTAATAGTTGCTCCAATCCAATATTACCTTGACAGGTTGCGAGGTTGAAGATCCAAGGTCTCAAAAAAGCGGCGGATGTTAATTATTGCGTGAGTTTTATTTTTCTTTCCTTAGCGAGTTTGTAGCTACTTAATGCAAGGATCTTACACATAAGGCAAATGACTTATTACTCTTGAGTCAGACTTATATTAATTGTGAGCGGTTTTTCAAGTAATGGATGAGAGGATTACTTAGGATTAAAACCGTGCTTCCTTATTTTTGGATTTTTCATTTCTTATACTTCACGCTTTAAATAATGACAAATTTGCTCTCAAGAAATTTGCTCAAATAATAACTGGTTCCACATCTAATTGTCATGAATAAGTTAATGCACTTTTTACTTGTGAATGTAATGATCCCATTTTTAAGCTTGGTATGGGGAAAGTGAAACTTGAGGGTGATGAGTGTTCATGGTACCAAAAGCCCTAATCTAAGTCATTGATTTCTTTATGAGTTATTTCCATCAAAACCATTTATGAAAAATCAAAAATATATAAATAGAATTGTTCTTCTTTGCATTGCATTATATAAAATCAAAATCATGCATCATATAGTGTAGAGTAGTGTAAAAGCATTTCATAATGGCCAAGGTGGGTTAATTATGAGAAAAATATAAATTTGTGCTTTAAAATATGGCATTGCATGAGGTCATGGAAATGATCAAGTGTAGGGGATTTGATATGAGCAAAATCTCATATCAATAAGTCAACAAATCACCCTAAAACACATAGCAAATACCTAACTTTTATGCTATAAAGCAGTATTATGTGGTAGGTTTTGTGTTTGTGCTTAAATAGGTAACAAGGATACAAAATTCAAGCAAACAAGTGAAATCAAGTTCATCTATAAAGAAAAGACAAGAGAAGGATCAAAGATGACAAACCATTTGAAGATAAAGGACCTATCATTGATAATGTTCAAAAGTTGAGGGACTTAAGTGCAATTTTGGAAAAAGTCAAGATCAAAGTCAAACCTGGTCAACTCTTAAGTCAACCAAGTCAAAGGACTCAAATGATCAAGAATGCAATTCAAAGGCTTAATTTGCCAAAGAAATGAAGAAAAGAGCTTAAATCATAATTCTGCTAAAGAAGAGGGACTAAAAGTGACAAAACTATACCAAGTTTGGTCTTAATCCGTGTATAAATCTATCCACCAATGAGAAGGCTTGAAAAGTGATACAAGGATCACCAAGTAAGCGCCAGCTGGCCACTAACTCAGCTTCACATTTATTAGAAAATCCGAACAGTGCAACCCACTATCTTTCTTTTATACAATCACAAGGCGCCACTCAATAACCCTTTTATCTAAAAATGGATATCAATCCGTGTGATCAAACGAAGACCTATCAAAGGACGCCACGTGTCACCTTCAAAGTTAAACGTGCCCAGATTCGATTATGAAAAGGAAGGCGTTTCAGAATTTGAACTTAACATGAAACTTGCTCGGAATCAAGCAAGGAAGCTACTTCGACAATCCGATTACACTGAAATTAACCTAATCAAATTTCCCCAATTTGTGATGAACTCGAGAATCTACAATTGACCAAATCATGACACTTGGCAGATTTCTATTGGTCACAACACGTCATCTACCTCAACAAGCTCTCATCTTTTCTCTATAAATACCCTGATAGGTTCTCATTTGTAAAGTGTAGCCTAGAGTGTGAATAACACACACTTCCATTTTTCTCTCAATTTCCAACATTTCCTTTTTAGTTACAACAACTCTTAGGTGTCTGACACACACCTAAGAGTCTGTTAGTTAGTTAGTTGACTCTTGTAACAGATTTTCCCTCCAAATAAATAAAACTCAAAATTTTAGTTCACTTCACTCTTATTCTCATTCATTCATTACTGCAATTCTGTTGAACCTATGTGATTCTTTTGATCTTAATTGATCAATGGATGTCTTTATGATGATTTGAAGTACTAGTAGCTGTTCAGATTCATAAGGAGTTCATATGAAGTCCATTTCCACTCATATGCAGATTTCTAGCAGATTGATGATCATAGCAGTCTTTTGGTGTTGATATGATGATGAATTTGGGTTGATTACTGGTGGATAAGTGTTTTCTAGAGAGCTCAGTGCTCCTCTACTCCATCAGAGGAGGCCTTTAGGTAAAAGGTTCTAAAATTTTTTGTTTTTTTTTTTTTTTTTTTGGGTAAAAGGGACCAGGTCCCCGGTTAAATATATTACACCAAAAAATCAGTTGAGTACAAAGGAATGTGGCTGAAATACCACATTAACCTCAAGCCCGAAGCCTGAACCTCTAGAAATCGTAATGGGACACACCCCCAACGATATTACAAATAAAAAACCCTAACAATATCCCCAATAGGGAAAAACCAGCATAAACTACACAAATAGACTACTACCCCTCGAAGGAACCATACGCAGAACACCAGCAGCATCTAAACTTTGAAACACGAAAGAGGGAGCTTCCAAAGATGAGTTAACATCATATCATGCGTAGACTTCTTAAAGGAACAAGACAGCAGCTTCATGCGAACATTGGACGTAATAAGCTCAATAAGCTGCTCAACAGTACGCGAATTCTTCTTAAAGAGCCTACCATTACGCTCTTGCCACACAAAATAACACGACGCAGCAAAAACCAACTTCCCAATAACAGTCCTCAAGGATTTTGAATCACCCAGGTCAATAAGTAACTCAACAATATCGTCAAGAGAAGACGTCATATTCTGGATGCAAGTGAGGGAGACCATATGCATCCAAACTCTTGACGTAAATGAACACTCAAAAAAGAGATGTTCATGCGAATCCGGTTGAAGAGAACAAAACTGGCACACCAAAGGATAAGTAGTAGAACCCAAATCCCATCGTCGTAACACATCTTGGGTTTTTAATTTCCGTTTAATAATAAGCCATACATGTATTGCATGACGAGGAATATGAGCAGGAAACCACACAATGTCACACCAACGAACCTGCTCACCCCTATAACGAATGCAATTCCAAATCGCCAAAACCGAAAACTCACCTTCGTTATTATCATAATTGCGAATAAAAGCCACATCAGGAGCATCGACCAAATTTGGAAACTGGACATTATCCAGAAACTGGTACTTGTCATACCAATCTCTCGGCCAAGTCCATTCACCATTCGCAATAATATCAATAACCTTAGCATTACGATCAAATCCAGCTGAATATATATCACGGTTAGATATAAAACTTGCTAAATTACCCACCGAGCACCAATTATTAAGCCAAGCAAATGTATCATGACCATTGCGGATACGAGCCCAGAAATAAGGACGAACCAAAGAACGTACTTGTAATATTTTGCGCCAACCCCACGATACATTACCCCTAAGCGGAATATCCCAAAAACAACGGCCCTTTAGTTTGTATAATTGAATCCATCTAACCCACAACGACTCCTTACCCGAAACAAGATTCCAAATATGAGAAGCGATGAGAGCTTTATTAAATAGCTCAATGCGACGGATACCAAGGCCTCCTTCTTTTTTTGGAACACAAAGAACCTCCCAAGCAACCTTCGCCTTCCCCTTCTTCATGTCGCCTTGACACCAAAGAAAGGCTCGCATACATTGTTCAAGCTCACAAATGAGGTTAATCGGAAGAATAAAAACCGAAGCCCAAAAAATATGCATAGAACTTAACACGGACCTGATAAGTTGAGTTCTTCCTGCAAACGATAAAAATTTATTCTTCCAGTCATTAATCCTTCCTTTCATCTTTTCCATCAACTCGGCACAATCACGATAAATGAGTCTTGAAGGAACAAGAGGAACACCCAAGTATTTAACCGGAAGACGCCCTTCCTCAAAAGGAAGAATATTAAGGATTCCAAGCTTAACATGATTTACCACATTGCAAAAGTAAGCCGTACTTTTAGGAAGACTAGGAGTAAGCCCCGAAACATCCTTAAACTCATCAAGCGAATCCATAATAACACGGGCTGAACTCACATCCCCATGAGCAAAAAGAAACAAATCATCCGCAAAGCATAGGTTAATAATATTAAGCTTATCACAATGCTTATGAAATGTAAAACTGCCCAAATCCTTCACCCGACGATTCAACATAAGGGTAAGCACTTCCATAACAAGAGTAAATAAATAAGGGGACATAGGATCACCTTGACGAAGACCACGTTTCCCACGAAAGTATCCATGTAACTCGCCATTAATGCTAATGGAATAAGAAGTAGAAGTAACACATTCCATAATCAAAGCAATCATACGAGAATGAAATCCAAACCCAATAAGAATATTCCGTAAGAAACTCCAATCCACCGTATCATAAGCTTTTTGAATATCCACCTTAAACGCACATCTAGGGATACCACGGTCCAAATGATAATTATGCATTAATTCATGCGTAAGGAGAATATTATCCGAGATACGTCTACCCGGAACAAAAGCCGATTGATTAAGGCTAACTAAGTGAGTAAGACCTTCTTTCATGCGATTAGAAATAATTTTACTAATGCATTTAAAAAGGACATTACAACACGAGATAGGCCTATAATCATTAATTCTCATAGGCGACTTAATCTTAGGAATCAAAGCAATAACCGTGTGATTGAGTTCTTTCAAAAGAACACCATTCGTAAAGAACTCCTTTATCGCTTTAGTAACATCGTCCCCCACAATATGCCAAGCCTCCTTAAAGAAACAAGCCGAATAACCATCCGGACCAGGAGCTTTATCATCCCCCATATCAATTTTTTGTTTTTAGTTCCTCTCAAGTGTACTTGCATGCTTAATTCCTAGAATAAAGTTTACTTGCTTATCTGAATGTGTTCTTAGCTTAACTGTAGCATAATTGTGTTAGTTTGATAGTTGTTGAGTGATCTTACAGCTTTAATCCTAGCTTTACTTGATTTCAATTAGCATTTTCATCAGTCTTTACTCATTAGTTTCATGTTGTGATATAGTCTGTTTACTTGCTTGTTTTCAGTCCAAACATACCTCATTTGGTCATCTAAACAAGTCCTAATAAGAGTCTAAACCTGTCTTAAACTTGTGCTCAAATCTTCTTTGAAGAAGTCTTATACATATTTCTTAAGTAGTGTTTGGTATAGATGATTTTTGGTGATTAGAGTTTGTTAAACTAGTTGAATTGTGTTCATTTACATTTGGCCATATAGTGTAAACATTTTAGTAGAGTTTTGTGGTCAAGATAGTTTTCAAAAAGGCAATCGGTAGTTAAAAAGTATGGGTCAAGATTTTTAAGTAGTTCATCAGTCAAACTAGCTAACTTTGATGCTTTATCATTTCTTCATTACTGGATGAAATTGCCTCAAACTTGTTTCAACTTGTAGTTCAACATTTGAAGTTTCAGTGTTTAAGAGGAAATTATACAGTTTTAAGTTTTCAATTAGAAATCAGCTTTTCAGTTAGCTTATTAGCAAAAGTCAGTTTTTGCAATCAAGTCCAAACTGTTTTACTAGATCTCCATTTCTACTTCATAAACTTGTTAATTTTCTTTCACAAATCTTATTGCCAACATGTCTTGAGTGGATTCTGTGATTTTTAGCTTTTTGGAATTTTGGTCAGCGTTGGTCAAATAAGCTCATTTTTGCTTAATTATTGATTCTGGCTTATTCAGTGGACCATTTTTCATTTTAAAAGACATTCCAAGCTTCTTGTTAGTTGATTAATCAGTTTCATCAATAAAATCGATTTGTGGTTGTCTTGTTTTCAAATTAGCCTAATCATGGCTTATTGAAATAAGCTGATTTGTGATATTCAAGCTTTTAAGCAGATTCTTGTTAATGGCCTAGCTTATTTTCCATTTTAAGCAGTTTAAAACAAACCAGACTTAATTTGGTTCATTAATAAGCTCAATCCAGCTTATTCATTTTAGTTTACCCGTTTTTTATATAATTTCCCATTTAATTGCACAATGGTCCTTGTTCTTTGCTAGTGTTTGCATTCAGTGCTAATTGTCATAGTTTTTAGGGTTTGCATAAACTTGGTCCTTCTAGTTTCAGTTTGTTACATTTTCAGTTAGAAAGTTTGGTAATTTTGTTAAGTTTGTTACTTGTTGTTACTTTTTACATATTTTGTCCTTGTAGTTTCTGAATTTTACATTTTAGTCCTTTTACTTTCATTTAGTTTACATTCAAGCAATTTACTTTTTATGCATTAAAGATTTGTACTTAGTGAATAGTAATTGGTACGTGCACTTTGTTTTACGGATACGTATCCTTAATATTTTCCTCTTTTTACGTGTTGATTGAATTAGACATAGACTTCCAAATATCCTTAACAACCAAGAACAATTAAAAGCTCGATATTTTTAGGCCTTTCATTTTGTTAAGAATTGAGAATTAAACGAACTTAATTAATTTCAATTCCCATCAATATTAATCTCAAAGTTAATGATTTCTTAACACACACACCAAGCCTCCTTGAGAACGATCCCACACAAAGGGTCATAAATGCTTTCGTTTTCCTAAACGAACACTTAATACTTACCGCTTTTACCTCGTTTTCCTAAACGAGTGTGAATTTACTACCACCACTACCCGCGGTTCCTTATCGATAAGGAACCGCATAGCCACTTAAGGAGCCACCGAAGTAGACTCTGCTCATTTTTGTCTTTTAGTGGTATGGTTCAAATCTGGTGATTAAAATATTTTAAAAGGACATTCCAAACCAAGATAGAATATGCCATTTTCAAATTTTCAAATAATTAATTTAATAAAACATTTTCTTAAAAATAAAGTTTAATAAAAACTTGTTACACTTAATAAAAGTGAGTTTTAAGAAAAGATTAAATCCTTGATCACTTAATTAGGATGAGTACTTGTTTGTACATACCTTAAGTGATAATGGTTGAAACGAAAAATACTTGAACTTAAGAATTCATTTTTCGTTGTTTTCGCAAATGCTTGTTTTTACATATTTTCGTAATCAAAACAAAGTGAGGCCGAAAAATGCAAGTAACGTTTTTAGGCATCACTACATTAACAATCTTGTCCCACTTCCACTCTGGAATGTCTAATGGTTGTAGTAGACCACTAGATCGTTGATGCTCAATCTTAACCTGCTGGCAGGTAAGACATTTGAAGACAAAGGTAGCAACGCCCTGGTTCATGCCACTTCACCAGAAATGCTGCTTGATGTCGTGGTACATCTTGGTGGAACCAGGATGAATAAAGAAGGGGAAGCTTTGAGCTTCTGTCAGCAAAAAGCCTCTTTGATTGTAAGATCATCAGGAACACATAGTCTAGTGCCATGCCATAAGATATCGTCATCACCTATCTGAAACTCCATCTGCTGGTCTATGTTCTGAATAATCGCCCAGATTACGCCGTCATCCTTCTGATCTTACTTGATCCTAGAGAGTAAGTCAGGCTCAACTCTAAGATTAGCCCAGTAGCCATGTTGTCCACGTACCATAAACTCGATGTCCAGTCGTTCCAAGTCACGTATGATTTCCTCCTCTATCTTAATGCCGTTGATCATACCCGACTTCCTATTAAGAGCATCTGCCACTACATTCGCCTTGTCGGGATTATACTGAAGAATAATGTCATAATCCTTCAACAGCTCCAACCATCTCCTTTGCCTCATGTTAAGCTCTCTTTGCGTGAAGATATACTTGAGGCTTTTGTGATCTGTGAAGATGTCACACGATTCACCATACAGGTAGTGTCTCCAAATCTTAAGTGCAAAGACAACTGCCGCAAGCTCCAAGTTGTGAGTACGACCAAGACCTTTCCCTGAAGCATCACTATAGATCTGAAATCCACATGTGCTAGACGGGAGAGTAAAAATAGGTGCGGATACCAACTTCTGCTTGTTCTTTAAAGCTCCTCTCTCGTTCATTAGTCCAAGCGAATTTCTCCCCCTGCGCATCAGTTTGGTCAAAGGCAGTACTAGTCATGAGAAATTCTCCATAAACCTGTGGTAGTAACCAGCTAGACCCAGAAAGTTGCGAACCTCTGTGGCTGAAGTTGGTCTCGGCCATTTGGTGATAGCCTCAACCTTTGCAGGATCCATGGTTATGCCTTCTGCGGAGACATTGTGGCCCAAAAATGCCACCTTGCTTAGCCAAAATTCACACTTGGAGAACATGGCATACAACTGCTTTTGACAAAATATCTATAATACTGTATGAAGTTGTTCTTCGTGTTCCTCCTTGGATTTTGAGAATATCATGATATCATCAATGAAGACGATAACAAACTTTTCCAGAAACTCATAAAAGACACGGTTCATGAGATCCATTAAAACTGTTGGTGCATTGGTAAGTCCAAATGGCATGACTACGAATTCGTAGTGTCCATAACGTGTACAGAAAGAAGTCTTGGAGAGATCCTGCTCTTTCACCCGTAACTGATGGTAGCCAGATCTCAGATCGATCTTAGAGAAATGTTTGGCGTCGTGTAGTTGGTCAAACATGTCATCTATGTGTGGCAGTGGATAACGGTTCCTGATCGTGATCTTATTCAGCTCACGATAGTCAATACATAAACGCATACTGCTGGTGTTGATGTATGTGGTGGATTGTATATGTGCTAATTAAGATACGGTATAGGGTAAATTAGAAAATTACCTTTAGGAAAAAATAATAGACTAAAATTACCAAAGACGGATTAAATTAAACACGATGGCGAACCAAGTTCGTTGTACACGAAGATCGAGTGAATTTGAGACGTTTCGCTTTGATTTGGACAATCGACTTGAATGGGTTTTCGATTTTTAAACTAATATTAATTCTACCAAATTTAAATCCTAAGTGCATGAATCGTTTCCCATTTAATCTAAAAACAATTATTTAAATTAAAGCTACGTAAAAATTTAAACTATTTAAAAAAAATCTATTTAAGTAAAACTTATTTAATACTTTTACACTATTTTTAAAAACTAATTTAAAAAAACTATTTTAAATCTATTAAAAATAGAACTTTTACTTTTTGTAAATTAAACATATTTTAAAACTAATTTATTTAAAAGTAAATTAATTAAGATCTAATTTATCTAAAAACTAATTTTAAAATCATTTAACTTTCTAAAAATAATAAAGTATCTTTTTTATTTTTTTTATTGATTAATTATATTAAAACTTTATAAAAGTAATTTTATAAATCTAATAATTAAAATAGACTAAATGAAAACAATGACAATAAATCTAATTAAAACTGACAGCTACTATTAACTAAGCTATATTAATTACACAAACAATTTTAAAACAAAAACAACTAGCTGGCTGAGATGGTAAGATCGTATGACTGTTAACCGAGAGGTCTCGGGTTCAAGTCCCATAGTGGACCATTTTTTGTGAATAATTTTTTTGACAGAGTAAAAGTAAATAGAAGTCACAGTTATGACTTTTTTACAGTAGAAATTTAAACGTCACAGGAGGTGACTAAATTGAATGATATATTATGACAGAATACAAAGTATCAGTTACCAAACAATAGGTTTGGTAATCTGATAAATTTCAGCATGCTTAAACATCTAAATAACAAACAACTATGGATAAATAAACTCAACATTCGGCATAAATACAACAAACAAAAATCAGCAGACACAATCATGTAAATTGATCGCAATTATGACTAAAATCACATTAAGATTGCAGCATTACTACTAAAATCAACCACCTAGTTTTATCAGCAGACACAAACATGTAAAATGATTCAATCACATTATTTAAAATAAAAACTAAGTAAAATCTTAATGACTTACAAACAAACTAATTTCCTAACACTGATATTTTGCAGTTAACAGGATCAGATGCCAACAAAACAACACAAAACTGATACCTATAAAAACTAGCAGATCTCAAACAGGTAAAGGCAAATAAACACAGCAGGTTCATTCGTTCATCATAGATTCAGCGGATACATTCAAATTAAACAACATCCTATAAATAAATCGTGATAGCATTATATGAATCAGTTTAAGCTTCTACAACAGAACTGTCAACTTTAGCAAATTGATCCAAACAGATTCATACACCTAAAAAAACAGATCTATCATCTAAGCAGATTTATAACACATTATCAACTAAACATTATCATACTAAAACTCAGGTTAAATAACAGAAAACTTCAAACTCATAACTAGCTAACAAATTATCTAACACAGTCAATTCAACTTCAATAATATCCAAATCTCAAAACAGATTAGACCTAAAATATAGATTAAAAATAAATTTAAACTAGAAACTCACCTAATGTAGAAAACCGTTGAGAAGAGGTGCAGCGCTGAGCTGATATAGTTAACCGAATCAACACCACCATTTAACACCATTCATCATCGACTTCCTTCGAATCAGATCATCAACCCATCGAACCAGTTTGATATAAACTTTCAGTGGGGAAGTTTATTCCCCAATTTTTATTTTAATTAAATGAAAAAAGTTATTAACAAGCTTAAATCAGATAACATCCGAATCATCCAAACAATAGATTTAGAGAAGATTAATAGCAAATTAACTTTAACAGTATTAGAAAAAAATAATGAAACAAACTTTTTATTAATATTAAAAACTCATAATACAATACTTTTTAAAAGAAATATTACATTAATTTCCTAAACCTGTTTTAGCAGAATAACTCTAAAAATAAAAATGGGATGGAAAATATAGAAATATGGGAGGGTTTTTATAGGCTAACCCCCAACCTTCTTGGTGAGGTTGTTGAGGAAGAATCTTCAATCTTGGCCATCAATTTCTCTATTCTTCTCTCTCATCTTGATCAAACGGTTGAGATGAACCAACTAGCACACGGATCGCCAACGTGGCATCCGAGTGTGCTAGTTGTGCTAGTTTAGTGATGATCTGGCCTTTTATTATTGGAGGATTGGGGAATATTTGCTGTCACAGCCAATGAATCTTTGCCACGTCACTTGCTTCTCTCCATCTATACTCTCCGAAAAAGTGGGGGATTTATTCCCCCTGGTGTGAATCACACGCTCCAAATGAAACCCCCAAATTATTATTGATTTGTATTTTTAGGGTTTTGGAGGAATAGTAAAGTGACTGGTTTTATTTGGGGTTGAAAGAAGGGGAAGATACATAGAACGTATCGAAGGAAAAATAATAATAAAGAGTGTGTGAGTTATTGAGTAAATAAACGTGTGTGGGTTTTGTTGACTGAATGAATGAAATAACAAAACGTTATTTACTTTCCTTCTTCGTTTGACCAAATGGATAATAAAGCCCAATTATCTCAACGATTTAAGGTTCCTTATTAGCAATTTGGGCTTTTGACCATTTAATCCAAATGTGATCATTTCAATTAAGTAAATGGGCTTAGTTATGGGCAATCCGGTTAAAATGAATAACTTATTCCATAAATGGGCTTTTGAGCCCATTATTCCAAATGTGGGACCCACTTGGCCCATAATCCTTCATAAATATCAAATCCGCTAAAATCGAGCTCGTTATTGGCTTTATTGAACTTTTCTTCAAACTTCGTGTCAGTTTCGCCGGTTTTCGTTTCTTTGGTACCTACACACACGAAACAACAAACAATGCAATACAAGGCATATTTCATACATTTCATGCATTTATTCATCGTTTTTAGATACAAATGATATGAGTATTTAAGCTCATATCAAACTCCCCCTTGCTAAGCAATTGCCGCGTCCTCACGCAATGATTAAATAAAACTCTAACTACACTTTTATTCAACCTTTGACATTTTATTTTGCAAAGACATAATGTATTGCTTTCATTATTTGAAAAATAACTTTTAGGATCATAAAACTCAAATAGATTCATCGTCCCCGACTTTTCACTTTTCCAAGCCAAGTGTAAAAACAAGATCATTTCAATCATAAGCCCCAAAATTAAATCAACTCATACAAGTAATTTGTGTTAAACTCAATCTCCTATTATTCCTAATTGTATCTCTAGATTTTATTTGTCATTCACCCAAAGGCTCATTTGACTTGTTTGATATTTATTAGTCCAAAAATGAAGGCAAAAATGGTGTAAACCCAACACTCAAAACCTAACCTCGACCTCAAAAACCGTTGTCACTAAAGAAAGCCCACATCAAGGATAACTTAACACGATTTGAGGGAGTAAATCCCCGGACCCGAAATTTGGCTATTAGGACTACTTAAAAGCAACAATAAAACCTCCAAATTCAATTATGACCTTATTAATGGAGTTAGCAACAATTACATCATATCACCTTGTGGCTCTTTAAGATGCAATTGTGCTCCTTATTTAAAATCCACACCCGAAGGCTCCTTGGACAAAAATAAGGGAATTGACATTCACCAACCCACCTTATGGCTCATGATGATGAAGCAATTTTTATTCAACACGTCCCCTTGCCATACACCCTAAGGCTCTAATGACAAGGTTAGTGCTACATGACTCCCACCCGAAGGCTCCTAGAGAACATGTTTTATTTTATTCTTCTTTATTAATATGATATTTATAGTAAGCCAAATTTCCGCAATCCCATGATCAAAAGTCCATGACGCTGACACCCTTAATGTGTTCTCACTTTAATTACAAGGGAAGAAAAAGAAGGAGTTACGAGTTAAGAAATCAAGCCTAAACCGCTAAAAACTTCATTTATTAAGCAATTGTTATTCAAGCGTGGAAATTAAATACGAGGAGATTAAATCAAACACAAAAATACTTGCACAAAGAAGAATTAAATTTATAAACTTATGATTAAACTCTATCATCTCTTGTTCTTCATATTGTAAAATTTCAAAAGTTTGAAATCAATGGATACTTAGCCTATTAAATCAAAGTTTTGGGTTTTAAATTCATCTATAGGATCTTGCATCTTTTTATACTTTTTCAAGTTTTAGAATTTACGTTTTAAAGTTCCCTTGATAAACGACTTTCTAGGATCAATTATAGGAACTTGCGAAAAGTTCTTGTTCTTAACCCGTATGAGTTAAGACTTTCGCGTTTTAAAGCTTCCTATATAAAAGCCTAGCAAAACTTAATTCAAATGCGTTAAGGAAAAAGCTAAGGTAAAAACCGAGTCGAGTCAAAAACTATTTTTATTTTCACCAACGAAAAGCCTACATTTGTGTCAAAAGCACTTATTTTCTTTATTAAAACTTAAAAATAACACTAAAAATTTTAAATTTTTTTATGAAAAACGATTACGTTTGGACACGACAAAAGAAATTACAAGCGATTATATCGATTGACTCCCCCATGCTAAAACCAAACATTGTCCTCAATGTTTCTTAGCTCAAGAGTAACACCCCCTTGCTAAAACACGAAGAGTCTAACGCAAAATCCTAACACGGAAAGAGCACGCAAATCTATAAGCCGTTTATTAATTATACCTCAAGATAAAACGTTAGTCGATAAAAATCAAAGGATAGAGAGTGTGCCCCTTTTGGCAATCAAAGATTGGAAGATCAAGTGGACCGGCAAAACCGAACACGAGATGATTAGGGTCATACCTAAGATTCACAACAACACAACAAAACACGAGCACGAGCTTGAAAGATCAAGCCTTATTAGTGTTAGAAAATAGAAAGAAGATAGAATGTATGGGACTCCCCCACAAGGCACCTCGTTTTTGTTAACCGAGTCATGAGCTCGACTCAATCCCCACATTCATTGGTCCTTAGGGAAAATGGTAAAAACCAGCATAATGGAATAAAATCCAACATAAAGCACGATGTCGGGGTCAAAGATCTCATCCTCGTTGTTGGATGACAAACAAAAGAATAAAACTCCAACATAAATCTCTAAAAAGAGATGGTAGTCACAAATCACGATATGGACATAGCATGCTCCCCCACATAAACTCGCACCAAGATGATCAAAAGTCTTTCAATTATTGCATCGGTGAAAGGCCGAGATTTCCCTAAATCAACAATTTCGGGGTCGAATACCGCGTCTTCGTGAGAGAAAGGAATAGACAACACGGTGTCGTCCCCCCATGCTAATCCAAGATCATATAAAGCATATGGTAAAGGTGGTATAAAGGTCTCAACACTATTGGTATCAACTTGCATGACTTTGTTGACCTTATCACTCTTATGAATGTGAACAAAGGGGTCATGGTACTCAAAATGAGTCGCATGAAAACCCCGCACATTAAGATCAAAGCGAGTGGGAAGGATAATTGGAGTAAAGGTAATTTCTCCCTCCGGGTCAACATTATCATCATCATAAATTGGGTGATCAAACCAAAAATTGTCATCACCATTATTAGACTCTTCCTCAAATTCCGAAGGAATGTCTATGGAAAGTAACTTATCAAACTCCTTAATGAAGAGCTCGTCCTCACAAAAGGTTGTGAGATGTAGGAGGTATGATGCTCTCAAAATCCTCTTGAAACAATGGATTATTGTTCATTGAAGCTTCAAAGAGAGGGTTTGAGTAAGTCACTAGAGTGTCATCAATCTTGTCTTCACAAGAAATATCCGACAAAGTATCAAGTGGGTCACACTTGGATACAAGATCATCATTCTCATTAGAAGGAAATTCATCGGAGAATTCCTCGAGAATGGTAGGTAAAACATGAGAAACACGCTCGATCTCGAGATCGGTAACGTCTTCACTTCCCCGTGGAAGTGGATCAACAAGTTCATCGTCGAACTTATCGAATGAATAGTCACTAACCTCACTCGGTGTGAAGTTAGGAATCAAAGGCTCTTCAAATGAAGGTTGTGCCTTAGGATCATCAATTTGGTCCTTCGAAGAGAGTGAAAATGAGTCCATTTTCAATGATTTTTCAATTAAAGCAATATCACTCTCGGGATCAAAATTCTCACTATCAAACTCACTAGCATCAAATGGTGCACTAAGGTATTCATCAATTTCCTTTTCAATCTTAGAACTATCATCCTCGTGTGGAGTGAGTGGAGATGAGGTAAGATTACAACATGATTCAACAAAACTATCATCTTCCTTTGAAATTAACTTTTCTTCATCACAAAATGAGGGTTCCATAGTTGGTAAATCACCTTTGTACAAGAGAGATTCCTTGTTTGTGTCACTTTCAATAGGTTTATCAAGTTTCACACTTTCCACTTCCTTAGAAACAAATCTTGGAATTTTTTCTGGTTTGAAAATCATATGTTTATCCCCATACCACAATTTAATCTCCCCTTTCCCCATATCAACTACAACATCAGCCGTGTACAAAAATGGTCGTCCTAAAATTATAGGCACACGAGGATTTGGCTCATAATCAATGATTGCAAAATCGACAAGGTAAATGAACTCTCCCACTTCAACAAGGACATTTTCCGCTATACCAATCGGATGGGTGGTGGTACCATTAGCAAGCTCAATGATCATTCGAGTGGGCCTAAGTCGTTCATAGTCAAGAGTCTTCCAAATGGCTAAGGGCATAACGTTAATACTAGCTACTAGATCGGCTAGAGATTTGTATTCCCCAAGCTCATCAAAAACACAAGGTATCAAGAATTGACCCGGATCATTATGTTTCTTAGGAAAGAAATCAAATAAATCCGAGGTATTAATCACATTTAAAGTAGCCTTGGCGACATTAAGAAAAGTTTCTTTAGGTGGAACATAAAGCTCAATCACTCTTTCTACATTATCATCATCATAAGTGGTGATAGCCTTAAGCTCTCCCCTCGGGTTTGGAATGGTATTACTAGGCAATCAACCCGAAGAAGAGGACGGTTTAGACATAAATCCCTCAAACATCGAAAGCAATTTATTTTGATTTTGTTCCATACTTTGTTGCATACGGTTTTGACTTTGCTCTATTTTTTGCTCAAAATGGTTTTGGTTTTGCTCTAATATTTGTTCAATTCTTTGTTGGTTAAGCTCAATCTTGTTATTGTTCCCCTTAAGCGTATTTTGAAACTCATTTTTCAAAGTTGTCATTTGTCCTTGAATGTTGTTTTGAAAAGCTTTCAAATTTGCCTCATTCATTTTAATGTAGCTTGACAAATCATTTTGATTATTACTTTGAAAACCTTGATTGTTTTGATTAGCATTAAACCCATTTCCTTGATTAAAATTCCCTTGGTTACCACGGTTAAAATTATTCCCATTATTCCCATTGTTGTACCTATTTTGAACCGGTGGAAAACCCGGTAGAGCAACATGATTTTGACAAGGAACTTGACCATTGGAGCCATAAGTTCCCGTCACGGCAAAAGCACTAGCTTGATCAAACCCCGTGGTTGAACAAGCATAATTAGGATGTGCTCCACCACATCATACACAAAAATTCTCAACCATATTAATCGTTCCATGAGGATTCTTCCTAAGCTCATTTAAAATCGTGTCAATCTTATAGTCCAATCTAGCAATCTCGGTATTAGATGAATTCACATTGGAAACAACCGGTGTGTTTCGTGAATATTGCACTCTAGACTTATTCTCAATTATACCCCACGCGTCTCTCAGAGTTTTCCTTAAAAGATCACCACCCGCGGCGACATTTAAAGAATCTTGTTCAATCATATTAAGCCCATTATAAAAAGTATTTATTTGATGTAATTCCGAGAAACCGTGGTGTGGACATTGTCTTAACAAATCTTTAAACCTTTCCCAAGCAACCCCAAACGATTCATGCACTTTTTGTTCAAATCTAGTGATCTCGTTCTTAAAATGTGTTGTTTTGGATGGTTGAAAGAAATAATTCATGAACTTAGACACTAAATCATCCCATGTCAAAATCAAACCCGGTGGTTCTTTCTCATACCAAATCTTAGCATTACCCTCGAGCGAGTACGGAAAAAGCATGAGCTTAATCGCGTCATTCGGCACATCTCTAAACTTGAGAGTCGAGGTAATTCGAAGAAAATTTCGAATGTGAGAATGCGGGTTATCGGTCTCATTGCCACGAAATTGGTCGCCACGAATGAGCGATAAAAGACCCGTCTTAATCTCAAAATGATCCGCCAAAATAGCCGGCACAACGATTGCTTCCTCATACCCTTCGGTGGGTGCACGGAGCAATTCCTCCATTGTTCGGTTGTCGACCATATCTACAACAATAGGTGGAAGCTCGGGTTCCACTATTCGTTGTTGACGATTTCTGTTTCTACGAGGAATATTTTCAAGCCTATTGTAATCAATCGAAAGTCAAGAAGAACGTAATTGCATAAACCAAAGTGACGAGAGTTTTAGGGGATTGAAGAAAAGAAATTAGACAAGAAGAAGATTATGTTTGGTATTTTTATTTGGTATTGCTCAATCAAAAATGATCGATAAAAAACAAGGAATAAGGATAACTACTATGGAAGTAAATTACCCTCGGTCGACTTTGAAACGATAGGTGAAAACCTAAACGTCTCGAGGTTCACTAAGTAAACAACAAAAATAAGATATAATACTACTTGAGTTGGCAAACCAATAATCGGTCGTCCCTCTCAATATACGCACAAGCAAGCGGGGAAACGAGGTGGCACAAAGCACTTAAAAACCTTTTTCCTTAGACGGCCTTTTATAGCTCGTCGCCTTATACCCACCTTATAGTTTGTATAAATCGAGTTCAAACTTTTTATTAGTATTTATCTATTTTGCATTTTTTCGTTTTGGATTCGAATACAATAGTTAGGTGATGAAATCCCAACTAAGGTCTTATTTGAAAGTAGGTAAATTTAATTTTCTACGTAATATAATATAGTAATCACAAAAAAAACGAAAAACGATACCTACTATAATAATAGAAAAACAACAAAACTTTCCGAGGACGGAAAGGGTCTTCAAATCAACGATCAACAAATCTCCACGAAACGAATCGTACAAAACATCCTCGGCAGCGGCGCCAAAATTTGGTGTTGATGTATGTGGTGGATTGTATATGTGGTAATTAAGATACGTTATAGGGTAAATTAGAAAATTACCTTTAGGAAAAGTAATAGACTAAAATTACCAAAGAAGGATTAAATTAAACACGATGGTGAACCAAGTTCGTTGTACATGAAGATCGAGTGAATTTGAGACGTTTAGCTTTGATTTAGACAATCGACTTGAATGGTTTTTCGATTTTTAATCTGATATTAATTCTACCAAATTTAAATCCTAAGTGCATGAATCGTTTCCCATTTAATGTATAAACAATTATTTAAATTAAAGCTACGTAAAAATTTAAACTATTTAAAAAAATCTATTTAAGTAAAACTTATTTAATACTTTTACACTATTTTTAAAAACTAATTTAAAAAAAAACTATTTTAAATCTATTAAAAATAGAACTTTTACTTTTTGTAAATTAAATCTTTTTTAAAACTAATTTATTTAAAAGTAAATTAATTAAGATCTAATTTATCTAAAAACTAATTTTAAAATCATTTAACTTTCTAAAAATAATAAAGTATCTTTTTTTATTTGTTTTATTGATTAATTATATTAAAACTTTATAAAAGTAATTTTATAAATCTAATAATTAAAATAGACTAAATGAAAACAATGACAATAAATCTAATTCAAACTGACAGCTACTATTAACTAAGCTATATTAATTACACAAACAGTTTTAAAACAAAAACAACTAGCTGGCTGAGATGGTAAGATCGTATGACTGTTAACCGAGAGGTCTCGGGTTCAAGTCCCATAGTGGACCTTTTTTGTGAATTATTTTTTTTTGACAGATTAAAAGTAAATAGAAGTCACAGTTATGACTTTTTAAACGTCACAGGAGGTGACTAAATTGAATGATATATTATGACAGAATACAAAGTATCAGTTACCAAACAATAGGTTTGGTAATCTGATAAATTTCAGCATGCTTAAACATCTAAATAACAAACAACTATGGATAAATAAACTCAACATTCAGCATAAATAGAACAAATAAAATCAGCAGACACAATCATGTAAATTGATCGCAGTTATGACTAAAATCACATTAAGATCGTAGCATTACTACTAAAATCAACCACCTAGTTTTATCAGCAGACACAAACATGTAAATTGATTCAATCACATTATTTAAAATAAAAACTAAGTAAAATCTTAATGACTTACAAACAAACTAATTTCCTAACACTGATATTTTGTAGTTAACAGGATCAGATGCCAACTAAACAACACAAAACTGATACCTATAATAACTAGCAGATCTCAAACATGTAAAGGCAAATAAACACAGCAGGTTCATTCGTTCATCATAGATTCAGCGGATACATTCAAATTAAACAACATCCTATAAATAAATCGTGATAGCAATATATGAATCCGTTTAAGCTTCTACAACAGAACTGTCAACTTTAGCAAATTGATCCAAACAGATTCATACACCTAAAAAAAATAGATCTATCATCTAAGCAGATTTATAACACATTATCAACTAAACATTATCATACTAGAACTCAGGTTAAATAACAGAAAACTTCAAACTCATAACTAGCTAACAAATTATCTAACATAGTCAATTTAACCTCAGTAATATCCAAATCTCAAAACAGATTAGACCTAAAATATATATTAACAATAAATTTAAACTAGAAACTCACCTAATGTAGAAAACTGTTGAGAAGAGGTGCAGCGCTGAGCTGACCTAGTTAACCGAATCAACGCCACCATTTAACACCATTCATCATCGACTTCCTTTGAATCAGATCATCAAACCATCGAACCAGTTTGATATAAACTTCTAGTGGGGAAGTTTATTCCCCAATTTTTATTTTAATTAAATGACAAAAGCTATTAATAAGCTTAAATCAGATAACATCCGAATCATCCAAACAATAGATTTAGAGAAGATTAATAGCAAAGTAACTTTAACAGTATTGAAAAAAATAATGAAACAAACTTTTTATTAATATTAAAAACTCAGAATACAATACTTTTTAAAAGAAATATTACATTAATTTCCTAAACCTATTTTAGCATAATAACTCTAAAAATAAAAATGGGATGCAAAATACACAAATATGGGAGGGTTTTTATAGGCTAACCCTCAACCTTCGTGGTGAGGTTGTTGAGGAAGAATCTTCAATTTTGGCCATCAATTTCTCTATTCTTCTCTCTCATCTTGATCAAACGGTTGAGATGAACCAACTAGCACACGGATCGCCAACGTGGCATCCGAGTGTGCTAGTTGTGCTAGTTTGGTGATGATGTGGCCTTTTATTATTGGAGGATTAGGGAATATTTGCTGTCACAGCCAATGAATCTTTGCCACGTCACTTGCTTCTCTCCATCTATACTCTCCGAAAAAGTGGGGGATTTATTCCCCCTCGTGTGAATCACACGCTCCAAATGAAACCCCCAAATTATTTATTGATTTGTATTTTTAGGGTTTTGGAAGAATAGTAAAGTGACTGGTTTTATTTGGGGTTGAAAGAAGGAGAAGATACATATAATGTATCGAAGGAAAAATAATAATAAAGAGTGTGTGAGTTATTGAGTAAATAAACGTGTGTGGGTTTTGTTGACTGAATGAATGAAATAACAAAACGTTATTTACTTGCCTTCTTCGTTTGACCAAATGGATAATAAAGCCCAATTAACTAAACGATTTAAAGTTCCTTATTAGCAATTTGGGCTTTTAACCATTTAATCCAAATGTGATCATTTCAATCAAGTAAATGGGCTTAGTTATGGGCAATCCGGTTAAAGTGAATAACTTATTCCATAAATGAGCTTTTGAGCCCATAAATCCAAATATGGGACCCACTTGGCCTATAATCCTTCATAAATATCAAATCCGCTAAAATCGAGCTCGTTATTGGCTTTATTGAACTTTTCTTCAAACTTCGTGTCGGTTTCGCCGGTTTTCGTGACTTTGGTACCTACACACATGAAACAACAAACAATGCATATACAAGGCATATTTCATACATTTCATGCATTTATTCATCGTTTTTAGATACAAATGATATGAGTATTTAAGCTCATATCAACTGCCATCCTTCTTCTTGACGAACAAAACTGGTGCACCCCATGGAGATATACTAGGATGGATGAAACCTCGCTCCAAAAGTTCTTTCAACTGATCTTTTAACTCCTTAAGCTCGATGGGAGCCATACGGTAAGGAGCCTTGGAAATTGGTTCAGCTCCTGGGATGAGCTCAATACCAAACTCTACTTCATGGACAGGTGGTATGCCCGGAAGTTCTTCAGGAAATACATCAGGAAATTCTAACACGATATGCTGATCTTGAATAGATGGTGTTTCTGCAGCAATATCATGAACATTGGCTAAGAAACCCTCACAGCCATATAACAGTAAGGCATGTGCCTGCAAGGCTGTAATGATTTGTACAGACTTTCCTGGCACGAAGCCATTGTGAATGTAGTCTAGAGCATTGACATCGCCGAAAATGACTCGGTATGAATGATTGTCTATGATAGCCAGTCCATGCCTAATACCATGTCAAACTCGCACATGTCCATAGAAAGTATGTCAACTCTACGGATTCTCTCATCAAACTTAAGGGGAAGATCTATGTATAAATTTGTGATGCGCATAGAGTCTCTCAAGGGCGTGGATATGTTTAAGACATTATCGAGTGGTATAGGGGATTTCCTAACACGAGTAGCATAAGCAGTGGATATGACCGAATCAGTCGCACCCGTATCAAATAGCACGCAAATAGCTTAACCATACGTAAATAAGATTCCCGTGATGGTACCTGATGACTGATTTACTTGGTCCCGTGTGGTAGTGTACACTCGTCCAGTGGTCGGAGGTGGCTTGGAATCTGCATGCCCTAAAGTGCCCTTAATCTCACCCTTTCGAGAATCCTTCATCTGATGGCCTGGTTGGCCACATTTGAAGCAGCCTCCACTAGGACGGCGGCACGGCCCTGGGTGCCTGCGTGAGCAGGTGGTGCAAATGGGGTGAGTGTACCCTCTAATGGGTGCTCTAGATGGCTAGGAGCCTGATTCAAAAATATGCGTGAGACATGATTACTACATATAAAATGACTACACTAAGGTTTAGGTTATAATACCAGATGAAGCTGCACGGTTGGGCTGTGAACCTCTGTGGTCCTGATCCCATCTGTTGCCAGTATTCCTGGTTATAGTGCTGAAGTGTCAGAATCAAATAGAATGAAAACAGCATAACATAGGGATGAATCATTTAGGGACCTGCTGTTGTTGGAGTAGTTGGCGTTGTTACGGTAATTGTCATTACCACCACGCCTATCAGATGTAGAACAGTCATAAGTCTGATCGTTTTCCTTGGATTGCTGCTGTTGGGTAGCCGGTTGGGACAGGTCCCCAGTCTTTTACCTGAAGGATGAAATTAAATAGAGCATGATATAAAAATTGTTAGTACTGAACTGAATGAAATGATTTATGTTTGATGATTGAGATATACCTCTTCTCCGACCTGTTTGCCTCGCCAAACTCGTCTCTCTCCTACAACATCTCTAGCTTGCGAGCTGCATCTGACACCTCTGCCACATTATTAAATGTAGCACACACCAGGTTGTTGGCGACAGAAGTACGAAGAGCCCACCGAAAGTGGTATTCCTGATCTTCTGCTCTCCCGGCAGCTGGGCACAAGAAGCCAACAACTCTAAGGAACCTCTTCATAAGTTCCATAATATTCTCTCCAGCTCTCTGTCGAATGTCATGGTATTCCCTCTTGAGCTTATCTTGCTCAGCTTTCAAAAAGAACTGCTCAAGAACCAACCCTCAAAACTGCGCCCAAGTCAAGCCAGTAACCCAATCATCGCCTCCATTGGACTGCTTGAGTGCTTTCCACCATGCCAGCACGTCTCCCTCGAATTTGTAACAAGCTAACCTCGCCTTAAAGACAGGATCACATCCTATGGCGTCGAAAATTTTCTCCATGTGAGCAATCCAGCTTTCAGACTTAGCTGGACTATCAGTCTTCTCAAATGATTTAGGTCGCTGCTTATTAAACCTTTCCAGCCATGTGATCAGAGTAGCTAGTGGTGGAGGAGGAGGATTCTGATTCTGGTGGGGGTGCTAATTCTGATTGGCTTGAATTTCAGCATGAATTTCAGTTCTGAGTTGTGGTAGTAAAGCTTGAAGAGCAGCTTGGACTGCTGCATTCAGTTGTTCCTGCTCACGTGTGTTAACCATCTGACAGTTTTACAAAAGAGAAAGTACATAAATGATTAATCTGACATAACATAAAATGAATATAAGAACATGATGCATGAAATAGTTTATGAAGACATGGTCAATGAGAATAACATGAGTATGGGTGAACGTCTATGGGTCGGTTCACCAAAACAAAATGACACGAGCTAATGTGAACGCCTATGGGTCAGTTCACTAAGCAAAATTGACATAAGAAGGGTGAACGCCTATGGGTCGGTTCACCAAAAAAAATGACATGAGCTAATGTGAACGCCTATGGGTCGGTTCACCAAGAAAAATAATTCGAATAAAAGCACATGCGACTAAATATGTCCAGTCCTGTACCAACCATTACTTAGTCAAAATACCTACGACAATGATACGTGAGACAAATGCATGAAAATGAATTCTCAGTTTAGGAAGACCATGGTGATTACCCACTAATCACAAGTCATGTTTTTAGAGCCTACATGTCGAAACCTTGGCTCTGATACCATAATTGTAACACCCTATTTGATAAATGGAATATCACAGGATAATTATGGTGTGTCATCAAGCATGCAAGGTAAATGTCTTAACACATTAACGACCATCAAAGGGAAATATTATAAACAAACATTAGTAGTCCATCATAAGATCACACACATGAATATAAGTACTGAAAAGAAAGGACTAAACAATGTCCAAAAAAATAAAGTAATAAATGTATGAAAATGCCTAAGGTAAAGAGGGCTAGATAGCTTCCATCCGTATGCACATACTCTTGATATCCTAAGTGCGACCCTGCGAACCTGCCATTTGGGAACATGAAAAGGAAACGGCTGAGCAAAACGCCTAGTGAACGAATATATAACATACATGAATAACATAGCATAAGGAAAACTAATTAGCAGCGGAAATGTATAAGTCCTGGAAAACCTGGTACATGTATATATAAAACTGGTTTTATAGTTTGAAGAGACTTATGTTTATTTATACTAAAAACTGTATTTTAAATTTAGCTAAGAGCCTATATAGGTCATGGGGTATCAACTGGCATGCATACATAGAGGGGTAACCTCATCATGCAATTAGAAGGGTTGCCTCTAATTATACTTGTCTGGATATGAGGGATCAACTCCTTGTGAAGGGTGCAAGACACACACCACGTTCACCATGAAAATACTGTCTGAAAACATGTAACTAGGATGCACCCATACGCCCTACATGACATGATAATAAATAAATAGCCAATAACATGAAGGGACGCCACGAGCAATCACTCCGTAGTGGTGAAGTCATAACATTGATGCCTCCAGTGTTATGGTTATGGTACCTCCATAACTAGGTGATCTAGCATGCATGTATATAGCTCATGTATTTAAAATAGAGCATAAACATTCAACACTATAAAATAACTTGGGGAAAACAGTTGGCTGCAAACGGGGAATCCTAATAAGGAAGAGATATCCATACTGAAGGACGGAATATCTGTACCTTGTGTCTAGTAGTCAAGCAAGAGTGAAAGCTGAATGATCTACACCTACTACTCGGGTACTACATAAAAAAGGGACATGAATTAGTTGTCTGATTTCCATGTATTTTACTGGTTCTGAGTGTTCTTACTTGTTTTACATGTTCTTGTCATGTTTTACTGTTTTAAGTATTACCTTGTAATCATTCATGTTTTACACGTATTCTGATTATGTATTACTTGTATTATTGTATTACTATACTTGTAGTGTTATACTAAGTAACTTTCTAAAATAGTAGGTTTCTAAAAATAGAAAGTTTCGAAAAATAGTAAGTTTCCAAAAATAGAAAGTTTCTAAAAATAGAACTAAGCTATATTACTAACTCTAAAATATAAGCTAGTACTTATTAGTCTTAAAATATAATTCATGATAATAATAGCAAAGTTTATTAAATAAATACTATTGGTTAAGCTAGTTATTAATTATTAATGAAATGCTGATTTTAAAAATTAATAATATGTCTTGATATTTTAATAAAACTTTACATTATACCAATTAATTAAATTAAACATGGTTTTAATTTAGTTAAGCCTATTAAAATACTTAGGTTATAACATGATTATAATTTTTAATAATTAACCTAAGT
The DNA here is from genome assembly GCA_025667525.1 of Glebionis coronaria. Lineage (NCBI taxonomy): Eukaryota > Viridiplantae > Streptophyta > Magnoliopsida > Asterales > Asteraceae > Glebionis > Glebionis coronaria. The sequence goes on along the minus strand of CM046875.1, from coordinate 434,824,039 downwards.
CATGATTTTAAATAAATAAATTCTTGATTCATGAAAATTAATCAAAATTAATTAATTAATTAAAATAAAATTACTAGTTCATGTTAATTAATTAAAATAATTAATTACTAAAACACATGTCAAAAATAACTTGTACCCGAACCCGCACCCTGAGGCACACAAACCAAGCCAAACACCACCCACACAGCCAAGGGCTGGTGGTGGTGGCCGGCAGCTGTAGCCGCCGGTTGCTGCTGATGTGGCCACGGTTCACACCGGCACCAGCCGGTTGCCACCGTTTAGCCAAAACAGCCACCAGCATGTAGCCGGTCTCCCCTATCCTAGTCAAAGACCCACCGAGACTCTATGTGGTCTCGGTTACCACTGATTTCAAACAGTTTCCCCCGTTGGGGTTTAGGTTGCTGTCGACCAAACAAAAACCACACCGAGCCCATGTGGGACCGAGAGCCAAAGCTCTCGGTTTACATGTGTTGAACCCAAAACCAAACAAAACAAACCCTTAACTTGTTTATTATTGATCATGACATGTTTTAGATTTATTTAATTGGATTCATGCACATGTAATTAAAATAAAGATGAAAAGATTTAGGTTTGATGGATACCGATTACGTGTATGAGAAATAATGAATACACCCTCGTACAAATCAAAGATCAAAACACCAAAAATCACCTTGTGGAGGTGGTGGCTTCCGCGGCTACAAAGAAGAAGAGAGGTAGGTTTTTGTTTTCTTTTCTTGAAAATACTATATGTGTAATTCCCTGGAAATACTTGATGGACTAGTGGTTTTTCAAAAATGGGTCGGGCCCCCTTGTTCTTGCCTCTTGCCCCGGGTACACAAGCCCAAAAGGCTAAAACCATAAGTTTTTCATGTTTAACTATTATACGTAATATATTCGTGTTCGTTCGTGTTTTACATGTTCGTGAATTAAATATTACACTTAATATTTATCGTGCATTAATATAATATGTAATTAATGTTCGTGCTACGTGTCGATGTTACAAATGGAAAGTTTTTAATTTATCGTGATTTCACGTAATGTACTGTTCATGGTATTTATATGTGGGTTTTACATAAGGAGTACTCGAGGAGTGGAGTAGGGAAGAGGAGTGAGCTTCGTTGCTGAACCACTATAAATCTTTGGTGTTTGGTTTGATCTTTCTTTTCCTTTTTTCTTTACATTCATTATTCTTTACTTGCACATACTCATGATTATTAGCTTAGTTGCACTATCCCTTGTCCATATTGTGTATAAGAAGATTTCACATATTTGCTCAAACCTAAGTTTTTGAAAAAGGACTTTTAAAAACTCATATTTAACAAGTAAATTTAAGAAACTATTCAACCCCCCCCCCCCCTTCTAGTTTCTACACACCCTTTTTTACCGGTCACCTTAACGATGACGTTTATATGGTGCAACCAGAAAGGTTTAATTGATCCAAATTATCCCAGTAAAGTCTGCAAGTTGTAGAGATCCATTTATGGATTAAAGAAAGCTCCAAGAACCTAGGACAAGAGGTTTGATAATGAAATAAAAAGGCTTGATTTCATTCAAAATCTTGATGAGCCATGTGTATATGTCAAAGTTAGTGAGAGTAATGTAGCATTCCTAGTCTTATATGTCGATGACATATTAGTCATGATAAATAACATTCTAATGTTGCAGGAAGTTAAAAATTGGCTGAGAAAATGTTTTTCCATGAAGGACTTGGGAGAAGCTGCATATATTTTGGGAATTAAGAATACTAGAGATAGATCTAAGAAAATTTTGTCCTTAAGTCAAAGTACATAGTTTGATAATTTCCTGTAGAAGTATAAGAAGGATAAATCTGAGAAGGGATTTAGTCCAATGCAAGAAAAGCCGGACTTAAATAAGAAACAAGGTGTGATGACACATTAGCAGGTGAAACGCATGTAAAGAGTTCCTTATGCTTCGGTAATAGGATCTATTGTGTATGCAGTTAGATGCACTAGACCTGATGTTACCTTTGCGTAAAATTTATGCAGTCGATTCAACAAAATCCTTGTGAGAAGAATTGGACCGCTCTAAAAACCATTCTCAAGTATCTTAGGAATACAAAAGATATGGTTCTTGTTTTGGGGGCTACACCTAAGACTGATCTCAGAGTAAAATTTTACATTGATGCTAATTTTCAAACTGATAAGAACGATACTAAATTCCAAATTAGATATGTGTTCGTTCTTAATGATGGAGCTGTAGACTTGAAGAGTTGTAGCAAAGCTCTTTTATAGTTTCCTCTATTGAAGCTGAATATGTTGCGACTGTTGATGCTGTAATGGAAGCTATCTGGATTAGGAAGTTTATTGATGGACTTTCTGGAGTCATGCCATCAAATAATGAACCTATGGAAATGTACTACAATTTCCATCGCTGATGATCCGAGAATCATACGGGGTGTCTGTCATTATCAAAGAAGATTTCTGTATATTCGAGAGGTTATCGAAGATGGTGAAATTTTTATTAACAAAGTTCACATACATGACAATGTTGCAGATTCGTTCATAAAACCAATGTATTTGAAAAAGCATTTTGAGCATGCTACGTCTATTGGTTTTGTTTGTTCTACTAGTCTCATGTAAATGTGTGATAAATCATTTTATTTCATTAGTATTTTGACAAGGGTTGTTTAAATAATTGTTATCAATAAATGAATTAACTTTTTGTGGAAATATTGACTTTATTTCTTAATAATCATATCCTATGTTTTCATGTTTAATCCATGAATGTAATATTTGCACACTTTGTGTATTATATACATTTTAAATATCCGTTTACCATAGTTAAAAGGAAAAAAAATGAAAAATGACATATACATAGAAGACAGGATAAAATGATGACAGCCGATAAAGTTTCTGATGCCATAACAATCAGCAAATATGCGGATAAAACAGTAAAAAGTAAAAGTGAAGAAATAATCTATTTATAGGGTATTGGGTAATGCCGAACGGCATGAAGATTTCATGACGTGGGCCTAACAAATCCCAAAGAAGATAGTGACAATCTGAGCAACTTAAGGGCCAGATACACAGAGAATGCACGGTGCAATAAGGCGGGAGACGAATAAAGAATGTTATTTGTTCGGTATGTACGGATGAAAATACGCCACGAGGGCTTAGTAATAACATTAGGTCGAAACTTGAGAACACAAACGGGAAGCACATTAATGAGAAAAGAAAAGACAGCGCAACTAAGAAACATGCTAAAAAGTCAGTACACATTTAAGTCTACCTATGGAAACTCGTTTGTATACCAATGCTAGATTGGGGTGGTGGGGCATGATGAGGTATAGTTACTCCTAGAGTTAAGAAGAAGTATCCATGAATAAGAACACGTGATTAACACAATCTAAGCCAGAAAAATGTTTTGGAGATGTTGGTCCGTCGTAGGACGGGTTAGGTCTGGATCCTAAAGCATCGGTATTAGCTCGACAAAGGTACAAGGACAAAATGTCAAAAGTTATAGTGAGGTCCACCACGAGCAGAACTGACACAAAGTAGCGAGTAGTAGCGCATGTAAAGGAAGGGGTCACTTAGCTGGCACTAAGAGACAATGATAGTAACCTTGTCGAGGGGTACAAATCTAGCGTTATAGGTACTAAAGGATCACTCCTCTGGCCGAGACACAATACACACACTTCAAAAAATGCTCTTTACTCTCTTTATTTATCTTGGAATAACCATACTTATCCTCACGCGGAGGTTGGTCTCGGATTAGCAACCCGAGGCGAGCTAACGGTGTTCTCTCTTTTTCACAACTAGGATCGAATGATCACTATCCGAAGGAACGAGATGAATAAGACACAACCACGTTCAAGGCTTACTTTAAGAAGTTTAAGTAATTTTGAGTATCCTTCAGTTTGGTTCTTGGGTTGTTCGGTTTATTTGGTTCATGTTAATCCCACTTCAATCCATAACACAAGATTTAGAGTAGATTTAGAGAGAGAAAGAGAAGAAAGTTAGAGAGAGAAAGTAGAAAGAATGGTGTAAGGTTTACTAAACAACTATGTGTAAAATAATGAACCAACACCCTTTTCCACACATGGAAGAGGGTTTATATACCCATGAGCTTGGTGGGCTCATGGGCTTGTTTCTTGGGTCGGGCTTGGCCTATTTTGGGCATAAAGCCCCTACCTTAGACAATATTAGCTTAAAGTCCAAGCTCGGTTTTCCCGACTAACCTATTACAATACAAGACCTTTAACTACTAAGATGACCTATTACATTCTCGTTCGACTATATAAAATATAGGGCTAACAATCTCCCCCAATGTATCGGTCATCTGTAAAAATGCATAACATGATTGAGTGAATACATTCTTGTGGAGGTGATCTTCCTTCTTAGGTCTTGTATCTTGGTCTTGATCTTGTTTGTAAAGGTTTTGTTCCTTTATGCCTTTGTGATCTTTATCTTGAGCCTTTGTCATTTGACTTTGAGTGCTTGAGATCTTCATCTTGTGATCTTGTGACAAGATGACCTATTACCTTCTTACATTCTTAAGTATCTTGATTATCGCCATCTTGTACTCTTGTGACTTCTGATTCGACTTATTCATACTTTACTGATTTCGAAAGGCTAACAATCACCCACGTAAATATAGTTGAAGTTAGACCTTGAGGTATCCATTGATTATCATATTTGCGGAAGTCTTTAACTTGTAGTATGAACATGTGAAGACAACTTCGGTTAGTACACAACTACGCCACCATCTTGATATGCAGAAACATATATAGACACGGATAAAATGGCTTTGAACATTTCATCCTAACTCGGTAGCGTTTTACCTCCGGTCGGTGAAGACCGTTAGACGGTATTAGATACCGTACCTGTGATCGGGTAGATTCGATTAAGAATCTCCTTGACAGGGTTTCCCGACAGTACTAGCCAGTTCTCTTTACTCGACCGTCTCAAAGCAGACTGCGAACGTAAAGAGTGAATCATAAGGATGAATTATCCGTCTGATTAGAGTTGTCAAATCAGAATTCCTGGAACAAGTTTGATTCTATAAGAATCACACCATTGTTGCTTTCCAGTTTGTCACAGGCTTGATTCATAGAGAATCTTGCGAGTCACCTACCGCAGTGCTGTTTGATGTTGACATTGGAAGGATTTCCATTCGTCACTGTAAACACTAAAGGGTGTCACTCTGAATGTTCTAGCAAGATCACACAGATTTTGTGAAGAAACCTGGAGTCAAGTTTGAATCAATTAAGAATCCAAACTTAGTTGCTTTCCAGCTCTCACAAGTTTGATTCGTGTAGAATCGCACAAGTTACCTACCATGAGCTTGTTTGATGTTGGCTCAAGCAGGATTTCCATCTTCATTGTGAATCGTACCACTCAGATGTTCTGGCAATATCACAAGGACAATGCGTAGGACTCGATTGTGTCCTAATGAGATAATAGATTGATCTCTTTTGGCTCTAGACTCGATAAGTGTATTTTGGTAATCGGAGGTTGGAGCAGAGTGCCACCTGTTCAATATTAACTAACTCGGAGTGAGAAAGTCAGTAGATACGTGTTGATCTTTGTGACAATGAGACAAGTTTCTTTTGAGAGAAACCCGAATGGTTGGGGAAGGGTTGTGCATCGCATCACTGGGTCCATGACACTTGTCTTCAATAGATGTATTGACTCGGTTTCTGCCTAAGTTGCATAGAATATTCAACACCCTCAATGCTTACCAATACGTCATCACTAGCACCTTGTTGTGATTGTTCCAGTGATAACTTAAGTAGTTGGTCCGCATTCAGCTTCATTCAACTCCATCTTTCCTAAGGACAACTATTTCTAGCTATGGAATGTCCTTGGGTAGATCCCTCCGGTTCTGGTTGGATCATAGGACTTAGTTTCCTATCCTAAACCACCTTTTGACTCCATCATTCCGTCGTGGATAGTAGATTGTTAGGGTATCGATCGTAACCATAAAACCATTGAAAACCATTCAAAGTGCTTGATAAAAATCAAAACTTTTAACACTTTGAAAGTTTTACATTTCCGAAATACTCCCCCTACACACATGCATCGATATACGAAATAGTTTAGCATGTGAAGGAAAGAGTTGCACTTGAGTCATTAAGATCACATGTTGTGATATATTACATTTTAATCACATTTGTAAAACCCGCATGCTTTTACCATGAACAGTACACTTATAATCGTACGTACATGGTTAAAACTTTCCTTTTATAACATGAATACGTTTCACGAACACAAATTACAAGAACAACGTACGTGTTATTACACGATAAGTATTAAGTATGTATAAATGCACGATAATTATTATGAATAATAATTAAATCACGAAAATGAAATCATGAACGTAAGAATCACGAACGTATAATTATGTATTTACGTAATTATTATTACGACTATGTACAAGTATATATAATAACACGAATGTTTAATTATAACGAAACGTAAATACGAGCAAACGAACACGTAAATTATTAGAATAAGGAAAAACTACGGGTTTCCCTTGGTGGGCTCTACTAGCCGCGGTAACAAGAGAAGGAGGGGCCCAACCCATTTGTTTTTACTAAATAACAAAATAAGGAAAACATGTTTTCATTCACATAAGATTTTTAGAAAAGCAAAAACCCTAATCCTCCTCCTTGCTCCCTTAGGCCGGTGGCTACATCATCAAACAAGGGTGATTGGTTGATTTTGATTTAGAAAATCACAAGAACGTGTTCGTGTATTCATCCTCTATTGATTCCACGTGTTTTGGTAATCCGAAAACCTTTCTTTTTAATTCTTTTTATGTTTTTATGAACATGTGATCATGGGGCTTTTAGAAACAAGATTAAAACATGCTAACAATCATGGTGGGGAAAATCAATTAGGGTGGTTTCGGGTTTGATTGTCCGGCCACCACACAAACCGAGAGCCCTACGACTCTCGGCGCCGTTTGGTTCGCAACACCAACCAAGACCTAGGTATTGGTGGTGTTTGGCTCGGTCAACATCAAGGACAAGACACCCCGACATGCGTCAGGGGTGCCTTGTGGTTTTGGGAGGTCTCGGCAGCCACAGCCCCACCACCGGCTTAAGCCAATGGCTATTTATGGTAAGCAGGGGGAACCACCGCAGCAAGCAGGGGCCACCGGCAACTACCGGTGGGAACCCTTTGTGCGTCAACGGCTGGCCGAGGAAGGACAAGACCACCGGCATCAGCCGGTGACAGTTTTTCCGAGAGCAGGGGCAACCGACTTAGGCCGGTTTGCCACTGTTTTCGGTGGGGGGTTTGGTTCGACCGGTTCACGGGTTCACGAACCGGTTCACGACATGTTTTAATAAAAATAATACATGGGTTTGGTTTATTATTTTTACAAGTTTAATAGTTTTACAAGAATATTTATTTACAAGTTAATTAAATTAATTTAACATGGCATATAATTAATTTAATTAAAACATGGACTTAGGTTTATTATTACTATTTAATAATATATTATTTTAACCTAAGAATTTATTTATGTAAATTAGACTATAGTAATTAATTAATTATTAAAACATGGCATATAATTAATTAATTTCCATGACTTAGGTTATATTAATATAAATATTAATACATGTTTTAACCTAAGTATTATATACACTTTAATTTAATTAAATCATGATTATATTTAATTAAATCGTATAACATATAGTTTATTTAATTAACATGTTATAATTAATAAACTATACCATTAATCACATGACTTAGTGTATTTAATCAGTAAAACTTAAGCTTATCGTATTAGCTTAATAATTCAGCTTATTTCTAATTATGGAAACTTTCTATTTCAAGAAACTTACTATTTTTGGAAACTTTCTATTTTTAGAAACTTATCTATTTTAAGTAGTTAATCTATTTTTTGAAACTTTCTATCTTTGGGAACTTTCTATTTTTGGAAACTTTCTATTTTAGGAAACCTGTTATTTTTAGAAAGTTACTTATTAATACACAACAAGTACAATAATACAAGAAATACAAGTAATACTTAGTCAGAATACCCAGAATACATGATAAACATAGTATAACGTTAAAATCAGTAAAACATGACATGAACATATAAAACAAGCTATGACATGATATAAAACCAGTTACGTACTCAGTAATCAGAATACTTATACACGTATACTATTTATGTAGCATTAGTGAGATCGAAGTAGGACTCTCTTTCGTTCGTCTTCTTCGTTTACTGGACATAAGGTACGAATTCTCTGTCCTTTCAGTATGGATATTCTTTCCTTATTAGGATTCCCCGTATGCAGCCAACTGTTTTCCCAGCAAATGTTTTATATGTTTTAATTTGCTTATGTTTAATTTAAATGCCTAAGCCATATACATGCATGACCAGTTTCACCTAGTTATGGAGGTACCATAACCATAACACTAGAGGCACCAGTGTTATGACTTCACCACGGCGGAGTGATAGCTTGTGGCATCCCTTTCAGCTTTTGGCCATATTATTATGTTATCATGTGGGGCGTATGGGTGCATCCTAGGTTACATGTTTTAGCAGATTATTCATGTAAATGTGGTGTGTGCCTTGCATCCTTCACAAGGAGCTGATCCTTCCTACCCAAACTTATATTAATTAGAGGCAACCCCTCTAATTGCATGATGAGGTCACCCCTCCAAGTATTCATGCTGGTTGATGTTTCGTGACCTATATTGGCTTAATGGTTAACATGTTAAACAGTTTTTATAAGATAAACATAAGGATTTTCAAACTATAAAACCAGTTTTACTAAGTTATACCAGGTTTTCCAAGACTTAATCAATTCTGTTGCTCTATGTTGTATATACTTATGTTATTCATTCTATGCTTGTATATCCGTGCACTGAGCGTTATGCTCAGCCATTTTCCTTTCATGTTCCCAAAACGGTAGGTACTCAGGGATGCTCGTAGACTCTAAGCTAACGTGCATATGGATTGGAAGCTTTCTAGCCTTCATTACTTTATGCATTTCAGCATACATTTTGCTACTTATTACAATGGACATTGTTTAGTCCTTTTCCTTTACAGTACTTATGTTTGTGTGTGATGAGCTTATAGTTTGGGGTACTGATGTTTATTTCCGGTATTTCCTTTATGGTCATGTAATGTTTAAGACATTTATCCTTGTATGCTTTAATGACACGCCATAATCACGTGTGAAATTCCATTTACCAAAATGAGGTGTTACAATTATGGTATCAGAGCCAAGGCTTCAACCTGTAGGCTCTCAAAACACGACCTGTGATTAGGGGGTAGTCAATATGGTCTTCCTAGAACTGACAGTCAGTTTTCATGCATTCATTGTTTTCATGCATTCATATATATTTCATTGTCGCAGGTTTATGACTAAGTAATGGTTGGTACAAGACTGGCCCTATTTACTCGTATGTTCTTTTATCGAACTTTTAAATTTGGGACCGACCCATTGGCGTCCCCTCGCCATGTCTTTTGTTTTGAGTGAACTGACCATAGGCGTTCACTCTCGCGCATATAAAAGTTTTCATAAGATTGCATCATGCATTCAGGTACTAGTTTTTCCTGCATCAAATATTTCTCATGATTTATTGGTATAAATTTTTTTCATGTATATATTTTATGTTTTGATCAGTTTAATCATGTATTTTATGTTATACTGTCAGATGGTTCTCACACGTGAGCAGAAACAACTCAATGCAGCAGTCCAAGCTGCGATGCAAGCTTTGCTTCCTCAGCTGAGGAACGAAATCAGGGCTGAGGTGCAGGCTACCAACAATCAGCAACAGCACCCAGTACCTCCTCCTCCTCCAGCAACATTGGTCACATGGCTGGAGAGATTCAACAAGCAACGTCCTCAATCCTTCGATAGAACTGATAGTCCCAGTGAAGCTGAAAGTTGGTTGGCTCATATTGAGAAGATATTTGACGCAATGGGATGTGACCCCGTCTTCAAGTTGATGTTGGCATGTTACAAGTTCGAAGGTGATGTGCTAGGATGGTGGAAGGCAGTCAAGCAGTCTAAGGGAGGTGACAATTGGGTGGCTGGTTTGACTTGGGCTCAGTTCAGGGAGTAAGTGATGGGAAAGTTCTTCCCCAAGGCTGAGCAAGACAAGCTGAAGAGGGAGTACCACGGAATCAGGCAGAGAGCTGGGGAGAACAGCAACGAGTTCATGCAACACTTTCTTCGTTTGGCTGGTTTTCTTGGCGCAGCAGCAGGTACTGCCGAAGAGCAAGCATACCACTTCCAGTGGGCTCTTTGTACATCGGTCGCCAACAACTTGGTGTGTTCTACGTTCAACACGGTGGCACAAGTTGCCGATGCAGCACGTAAGCTGGAGATGCTGCAAGAAAGAGAAGAGTTCGGGGAAGCAGAGAGACCCGAGAAGAGGTAAATATTCGTGATTCGGCGGTGACCATGCTGAATTCTTTCAGTATTATCCAATATTTATATCTCTCTTTAAACTGCATCTTTCAAGCATAAGACTGGGGACCGGTCTCAGCAGGCTACTCAACAACAGCATACTCAACCCAAGGGAAACCGTCAGACTCAAGACCGTTCTGCTATGGATAGGCGTGGTGGTAATGATAATTACCTTAACAACGTTGGGAACTCCAATAGCAGCAGGTCCTTACACTTACTCATTTTCCTTATGTTACATGCGATATTTCATAATTCTGACACATTAGCAATCTTCTACCAGGAATCATGGTAACGGGAGGGACTAGAACCAAAGAGGTTCACAGTCTAACCGTCCAGCTATCACTGGCATTGTCCATTTGTACCTATAAACCATGTCTCATGTATACTGTTCTTAACAGGCTCCCAGCCAGCAAGGGCACCTGCTGGAGGGTATACTCACCCTCTTTGCACTACCTGCAACCGTAGGCACCCAGGGCCATGTTGCCGCGACAGTGACGCATGCTACAAGTGTGGCCTTACTGGTCATCGCATGAAGGACTGCCGAAAGGGCGAGATGGAGGGCACATCTAGACATGCTGATTCCAAGCCGCCTCCTACTAGTGGACGTGTTTACACGACTTCTCGCGACTAGGCCAACAATTCTACAGGTACCATCACTGGAATCTTGTATATGTATGGTCAAGATGCATGTGTTTTATTTGACACGGGTGCTAGTCATTCGGTCATTTCTACTGCTTATGCTAAGAATGTTAGGATATCCATTATGCCATTAGAGAATGTAGTAAACATTTCCACGCCTTTAAGAGACTTTGTACGCATAACCCATGTGTACAAGATCCTTCCCCTAGAGTTTGACGACAAGATTCGTCCTGTTGACGCACTTCCACTGGACATAAGTGATTTTGACATGATATTGGGCATGGACTGGCTATCCAAACATCACGCCACCATAGACTGTCATACATATCGGGTCATCTTCGGTGATGCAAATGCACTAGAGTACATTCACAACGGGTTCGTACCTGGAAGGTTTGTATAAATCATATCAACCTTGCAAGCACGTGCATTACTTTCACATGGTTGCGAGGGCTATCTAGCTACTATTCATGACGTGAATGTTGAATCTCCATCAATTCAGAATCAGTAAATAGTGTCAGAATTTCCAGACGTATTTCTAGAAGAACTTCCGGGCATACCACCTGCAGGTGAAGTAGAGTTTTATATCGAGCTCACCCCAGGAGCTGAGCCGATTTCCAAGGCTCCTTATCGCATGGCTCCTATAGAGTTGAAGGGGATGAAGGACCAATTGCAAGAACTTCTGGAACGAGGCTTCATTCGACCGAGCTCATCTCCATGGGGCGCACCGGTCTTATTCGTGAAGAAGAAGGACGGCAGTATGCGTATTTGCATATATTATCGAGAGCTCAACAAGACCACCATCAGAAATAGGTATCCTTTACCATGCATTGATGACTTGTTTGACCAACTCCAAGGGGCCAAACATTTCTCCAAAATTAATCTGAGGTCGGGCTATCATCAGTTACGGGGTAAAGAGCAGTACATCGCCAAGACTGCTTTCCGTACACGTTATGGGCACCTACGAATTTGTAGTCATGCCATTTGGCCTTACCAATGCTCCAGCTATTTTCATAGATTTGATGAACAGAATCTTCCATGAGTTCCTGGACAAGTTCGTCATTGTCTTTATTGACGACATCCTGATATTATCTATGTCCAAGGAGGAACACGAAGACCATCTTCGTACAGTGTTACAGATTCTTCGCCAGAAGCAGCTGTATGCTAAATTCTCCAAGTGTGAGTTCTGGTTAGACAAGGTGGCATCCTTAGGTCACACTGTATTAGCAGAAGGAATCACTATGGATCCAGCAAAGGTTGAGGCTATTACCAAGTGGGCAAGACCGACATCAGCGACTGAGGTTCGCAGTTTCCTAGGCTTAGCTGGTTACTACAGTAGGTTCGTAGATAACTTTTCCCATTTAGCACTACCATTAACCAAACTGATGCGGAAAGGGGAGAAATTCGTCAGGACTGAAGAAAAAGAGAAGAGATTTGAAGACCTAAAGCAGAAGTTAGTATCTGTACTGATTCTTACTCTCCCATCTGGTACAGGTGGATTTCAAATCTATGGTGATGCTTCGGGGAAGGGACTTGGCTGTGTTCTCATGCAACATGGGAAAGTGATCGCGTACGCTTCACGGCAGCTTAAGCCTTATGAGGAAAATTACCCTACGCATGACTTGAACTTGCAGTAGTCGTGTTTGCATTGAAGATATGGAGGCACTACTTGGATGGAGAATCATGTGACATCTTCACAGACCACAAGAGCCTGAAGTACATCTTCACTCAACGTGAACTGAACATGAGACAAAGGAGATGGTTAGAGTTGTTGAAGGATTATGACATTAATCTGCAGTATCATCCCGGCAAGGGAATGTAGTGGCAGATGCACTTAGTAGAAAGTCCGGAATGATAAACTGCATTAAAATTGAGGAGGAAATTATAAGAGACTTAGAGCGACTAGACATCGAGATCATGGTACGTGGACAGCACGGTTACTGGGCTAATCTTAGAGTGGAACCTGAGTTACTCTCTAGGATCAAGGAAGCTCAGAAGGATTATGGTGAAATTTGGGCAATAATTCAGAACTTAGAGAAGCAGGCAGAATTTCGTGTAGACGAAGAAGGTATCTTATGGCAGGGCACGAGACTTTGTGTTCCTGATGATCAAGAACTCCAGGAAGCATTGTTAGCTGAGGATCATAGCTCCCCGTTCTCCATTCATCCTGGTACGACCAAGATGTACCACGGTATCAAGCAATACTTTTGGTGGAGTGGTATGAAACAGGATGTTGCGACTTACGTCTCCAAATGTCTTACATGCCAGCAGGTTAAGATCGAGCATCAGCGATCTAGCGGTCTTCTACAACTGTTAGATATTCCAGAGTGGAAGTGGGACAAGATCACCATGGATTTTGTTACCGGTCTTCCGCAGACAAAGAGGAGGCACAATGCGATTTGGGTTATCGTTGATCGACTTACTAAGTCAGCTCATTTCTTACTAATCCGTAAGGTGATCCGGTCAGTAAACTCACCGATACTTACAAGAAGGAGATCATGAGACTTCATGGTGCTCTATCCAGCATCGTCTCGGACAGAGATCCTCATTTCACTTCGCGATTCTGGAAGAGTCTGCAGAAAGCTTGGGGTACAAAACTTAAGCTTAGCACGGCTTTTCATCCTCAAACAGACGGGCAATCGGAGCGAACGATTCATACATTAAGAGACATGTTGAGGTCATGTGCGTTGGAATGGACGGGAGATTGGGATGATTACATCTGTTTGGTAGAGTTTACATACAACAATAGTTAGCACGCTAGCATTAAGTGTGCTCCATTCGAGATGTTGTATGGCAGAAAGTGTCGCGCCCCAATCTGCTGGGACCAGGTTGGTGAGCGAACACTTGAAGGACCAGAAATGATAGAGTTGACCAACGAGAAGGTCATTGTAGCTAAGCAGAAATTGCAAGAAGTACGATCACGTCAGAAGAGTTATGCCGACAAGCATCGTAGGGACTTACATTTTAACGTAGGAGATCACGTCATTCCTAAGGTATCACCGGCACGTGGTGTTAAGCGTTTTGGAATCAAATGGAAGCTCAGTCCTCGATTCATCGGACCGTTTGATGTCATTGAGCGAGTCGGTGAAGTATCTAATCGTTTAGCGTTACCTCCACAGCTTTCTCACGTTCACGATGTTTTCCATGTGTCCTTACTCAGAGGGTACAAGTATCATCCCCTTCACATGGTTCAGTATCCACTGGAACAGATTCGTGAAGATCTTACCTTCATAGAGGAACCGGAACGAGTTTTTGACAGGCAAGAACGAGTCATGAGGAAGAAGACGATTCCATTCGTCAAAATCCTTTGGAGGGACCATACCGAGCGGGAAGCCACTTGGGAGACCGAGGAGTCTATCCGGACTTCTTACCCTCATTTCAAGTTTTGAATTCGGGTATGTTCCTCTTTTTCAGTTTACTTTATCTATAATTCGGGGACGAATTATTCTTTTTAGGGGGGAAGAGTTGTAAAACCCCATGCTTTTACCATTTACAGTACACTTATAATCGTACGTACATGATTAAAACTTTCCTTTATAACATGAATACGTTTCACGAACATAAACTACAAGAACTACGTACGTGTTATTACACGATAAGTATTAAGTATGTATAAATGCACGATATCTATTATCAATAATAATTAAATCACGAACATGAAATCATGAACGTAAGAATCACGAACGTATAATTATGTATTTACGTAATTATTATTACGACTACGTACAAGTATATATAATAACACGAATATTTAATAATAACGAAATGTAAATACGAGCACACGAACACGTAAATTATTAGAACAAGGAAAAACTATGGGTTTCTCTTAGTGGGTCCTACTAGCCGCGACAACAAGAGAAGGAGGGGCCCAGCCCATTTGTTTTTACTAAATAACAAAATAAGGAAAACATGTTTTCATTCACATAAGACTTTTAGAAAAGCAAAAACCCTAATCCTCCTCCTTGCTCCCTTAGGCCGGCGGCTACATCATCAAACAAGGGTGATTGGTTGATTTTGATTTAGCAAATCACAAGAACGTGTTCGTGTATTCATCCTCTATTGATTCCACGTGTTTTGGTAATCCGAAAACCTTTATTTTTAATTCTTTTTATGTTTTTATGAACATGTGATCATGGGGGTTTTAAAAACAAGATTAAAACATGCTAATAATCATGGTGGGGAAAATCAATTAGGGTGTTATCGAGTTTGGTTGTCCGGTCGCCACACAAACCGAGAGTCTTACGACTCTCGGCGCCGTTTGGTTCGCAACACCAACCATGACCTAGGTCTTGGTGGTGTTTGGCTCGGTCAAAATCAGGGACAAGACACCCCGACATGCGTCGGGGGTGCCTTGTGGTTTTGGGAGGTCTCGGCAGCCACAGCCCCACCACCGGCTTAAGCCGATGGCTATTTATGGTAAGCAAGGGGAACCACCGCAGCAAGCAGGGGCCACCGGCAACTGCCGATGGGAACCCTTTGTGTGTCAGCGGCTGGCCGAGGAAGGACAAGACCACCGGCATCAGCCGGTGGAAGTTTTGTCGAGATCAGGGGCAACCGGCTTAGGCCGGTTTGCCACTATTTTCGGTAGGGGTTTGGTTCGACCGGTTCAAGGGTTCACGGACCGGTTCACGACATGTTTTAATAAAAATAATACATAGGTTCGGTTTATTATTTTTATAAGTTTAATAGTTTTACAAGAATATTTATTTACAAGTTAATTAAATTAATTTAACATGGTATATAATTAATTTAATTAAAACATGGACTTAGGTTTATTATTACTATTTAATAATACATGATTTTAACCTAACTATTTATTTATGTAAATTAGACTATAGTAATTAATTAATTATTAAAACATGGCATATAATTAATTAATTTCCATGACTTAGGTTATATTAATATAAATATTAATACATGTTTTAACCTAAGTATTATATACACTTTAGTTTAATTAAATCATGATTATATTTAATTAAAGAAAAAATATTATGTTTGGTCCCTATCGTTTACACCAAACATCAAGTCTGGTCCCTATTTCAAATTAAGTCCGCAGATCATCCCTATCGTTTACATTTTGGATCACGAATAGTCCCTATCTTGGATGGGCGTTAGTTTTGTAAGTTAAATCGTGTAAGTGGAGGGGCATTATGGTCCTTTCCTTGTTTGGCTTCATTAAATACAAACACTCACCCATTTTCATCCCACAAGATCAAACACACACAACACCTTTTTTTTACTGATTTTCTTTATTATCTCAAATCATAACAAAAAAATAAAAAAATCAAAACCACCCAACTTGTAAAGGATTCGTCCTTTCCATATATCAATTGGCTTAGACGCGAATTATTCTTATCCTCCATTCCAAAAAAAGTCATATCTCCATTTCATTTTCACCTTCACCTCACACACCTATTCTCAGAAATTAAAAAGTCATATCTCCATTCCAAAAAACATTCAGAGTCGTCTCATATGGTGGGTTTGAAACCAGATCTGTTGTTGCTTCTTTATATTGTTATGGTAACATCCGGGTGTGGAAGACGCGCATCTCCACAAATGAGCAGCTAGGATCTAATATGTGTTATGGTTTGTGGTCCCGTCTCCTTTGGCCTTTAATTTAAGTTTGTAGATTTGATCAAGTGTAAGCCTTACCATGATGGTTGAAGTGGATTTAGACTGAGATGGAGATATTGAGTTTTGTGTTTGTGCAATTAGTGACGGTGGTGGGTGGTATTCGATGTGGTCAAACATAGGGGTTGGTGGGTCCCGAGCTTGGATCACGAATAGTCCACAGATTATCCCTATCGTTTACATTTTGGATCACGAATAGTCCCTATCTTGGATGGGCGTTAGTTTTGTAAGTTAAATCGTGTAAGTGGAGGGGCATTATGGTCCTTTCCTTGTTTGGCTTCTTTAAATACAAAAACTCACCCATTTTCATCCCACAAGATCAAACACACACAACACCTTTTTTTTACTGATTTTCTTTATTATCTCAAATCATAACAAAAAAATAAAAAAATAAAAACCATCCAACTTGTAAAGGATTCGTCCTTTCCATATTTCAATTGGCTTAGACACGAATGATTCTTATCCTCCATTCCAAAAAAAGTCATATCTCCATTTCATTTTCACCTTCACCTCACACACCTATTCTCAGAAATTAAAAAGTCATATCTCTATTCCAAAAAACATTCAGATTCATCTCATATGGTGGGTTTGAAACCGGATCTATTGTTGCTTCTTCATGTTGTTATGGTAACATCCGGGTGTGGAAGACGCGCATCTCCACAAATGAGCAGCTAGGATCTAATATGTGTTATGGTTTGTGGTCCCGTCTCCTTTGGCCTTTAATTTAAGTTTGTTGATTTGATCAAGTGTAAGCCTTACCATGATGGTTGAAGTGGATTTAGACTGAGATGGAGATATTGAGTTTTGTGATTGTGCAATTAGTGACGGTGGTGGGTGGTATTCGATGTGGTCGAACATAGGGGTTGGTGGGTCCCGAGCTTGGAGGAGGGTGAGGTCAATGAAAGGTGGGATCACTACCGATAAACCTCGAGATACAAGATACGGAATCGCTTCCATGCTAATCATGAATCAAACAACCCAGAAATAAATCCAACTGCTATTCGATTAGATGCATAACAAACCGCAACAAGAAAATCAATCTTTTCATATCACCATTGTCAAAAACCAAAACACAAAACTTAGGTCTTTGTTTATTAAAGATTCACAAACAAAGAAAACCCACAATCATGATATCTACTTCGGATCTATATACCCAAAAACAAAAACCCTCTAGATCCGTGTGCAAAAAAACGGAACAAGATCCATATTTGGATCTACAAAACCATTAGAATATTAGGACAAAAAAATGTATTCCTTCCTTTTAGCCAGAGGATGGACTTACAAGAAAAGATTGATTTTCTTGTTGCGGTTTGTTATGCATCAAAATCAGACGGGTGTAGTTGTGATGGGTAAAGAACCTCAAACAGAAGTGGTGTTGGGGTGTTGCTGTTTCGTTTATTGTAAATCGATGGCAGATGAGACGATGGTTATGATGGTTGGTTTTGTGAGGTTAAAGATTGATGTTGTTGGTAAATGGATATGGTGGTGGAGATGGTTAAAAACCCCATAACAGAGGTGTAGTTGATATCTGTTTAACTGATTAAAGATAACCAGTGGATAGAAAGGGTGGATGAGAAAAAAGGGGTGTGTTGTTGCTTATAAAAGAAAACAAGTAAATGTCTAAAATACCCATCCCTTCATACCACTTAACGAGCAAAACTAACTCCCATCCAAGATAAGGACCATTTTTGACCCAAAATATAAACGATAGGGACGATCTGTGGATTTAATTTGAGATAGGGACCATACTTGATGTTTGGTGTAAACGATAGGGACCAAACATAAAAATTTTTCTTAATTAAATCGTATAACATATAATTTATTTAATTAACATGTTATAATTAATAAACTATACCATTAATCACATGACTTAGTGTATTTAATCAGTAAAACTTAAGCTTATCGTATTAGCTTAATAATCCAGCTTATTTCTAATTATGGAATCTTTCTATTTCAGGAAACTTACTATTTTTGGAAACTTTCTATTTTTAGAAACTTATCTATTTTAAGCAGTTCATCTATTTTTGGAAACTTTCTATTTTTGGGAACTTTCTATTTTTGGAAACTTTCTATTTTAGGAAACCTGTTATTCTTAGAAAGTTACTTATTATTACGCAACAAGTATAATAATACAAGAAATACAAGTAATACTTAGTCAGAATACCCAGAATACATGATAAACACAGTATAACATTAAAATCAGTAAAACATGACATGAACATATAAAACAAGCTAAGACATGATATAAAACCAGTTACGTACTCAGTAATCAGAATACTTATACATGTATACTATTTATGTAGTAATAAGTG
This sequence comes from Glebionis coronaria, assembly GCA_025667525.1. NCBI lineage: Eukaryota > Viridiplantae > Streptophyta > Magnoliopsida > Asterales > Asteraceae > Glebionis > Glebionis coronaria. Next base: position 434,805,061 of record CM046875.1, on the reverse strand, counting down.
TGAAAACACTTATCCTTTTACCACTTATTTCCAATAATAACAAGACCAAAACGTGTATTTTATGTCGTAAAAGTCGGAATTATGCGTGGTTTGTGTTTTTATTGTGTTTAAGGACCAAAAGATGAAAAAGGAAGAAAACAGGGGCTTTCACGGCTTTTATCGAAGAAAACGAGAAAAGACGAAGTCAAAAGATCAAGAGTGCAAAAAGAACGGAAGTCCAATGCCTATTCTGAAGATTTATCGAAGAAAAAGTCTAAAGACGGAAGTTTAATGAAGTCAAAGAACTCAAGTCTAAATAAGTGAAGAATTTATAAGACGAGTTCAATTAATCCCGAGACGACGTCGAGAAAAGTCGAAGAACTTAAAAGACGAAGGGCCGAGAAGAAAGAAAGAGGAGGCAACACATGCACCTCCCCATTTCCCTATAAATACCCTCCTAAACACATTAGGAGGGTGGTTAGCTAGTTAATTTTTTTTTTCTTTAGTTTTATCTTTAGAGAGAGAAAGTGTTTAACTTTCTCTCACTAGAATTTCATCTTTTCTTTCAAGTTAAGCTTTCTTTAATCTTTGTATTTGAGTTTTATTAATCAACAAGTTCAAGTTAAGCTTTCTGTTCTTTAATCTCTTTCTACCTTTCTTGATTTTGGTTTACTTTTGTTCCGAATTATTCATGATCCGTGGTTGATTTTCATGTTTATGTGAAAAAAAAGTTCATCTTTTTATTCATCTCTAAGTTTTTATACGGATTAAGCTTTGAGCTTATTATGCTTATTAGCTTAGTTTGTATTTAGCTTATTTACTTTTCATCTTTCTTTATAGTTTCATCTTTTTAAAGTTGATTTAAAAGTTTGCTTATTTAAAGTTTTGAAAAGTTGTTATTCGTGCTTATTTGGTCTCTTTCATTATAGATTCGATCAAGTTTTGGATTTGGCTTATTGAAAATAGCTTAATACTTAGCTTATTTTCGAATACATACCATCGGAAAGGGTAAACCCCTTTCCGATTAGACATTCCGACTGCATCACCTTCATTCCGATCACTCTGATCGGATTAGGGTTTTACTTTCCGATCTTGCATTACTATTTGGGCTCTTGTATTCCGATTAAGGCTCCTTGTATTCCGATCAAGGATCAGAATAGGGTTTTATACTTTCCGATTTGGATTCCTTCCAGATTCCGATCAGGGGTATTATTTAGTATTCGGATCAGCTTTGTTTTTGCCACATTCCGATCACTGTATTCCGACGGGATTCCGACCAGGGATTCCGACGGGCTTGATTTCTTGTTTTTACAAAGTCTTAGTTTCTAAAAATTGCACGCTTACCGAAATCTCTATTTTTACCAAGTGTATTTCTAATCTTGTTTTTAAGTTTTCTATCATTTATTTTCATCGTTATTTTAGTTTAATCTTTAAAGCTTTAATTTTACTCAACGACATTTTCATATTTACTATTAGTTTAAATTAGACAACCAAACCATTTTATGTTACACCAAGAACGACTGAGTCGCACTTTCTACCAATAATCAATTCGAAAAGATCGGATTTAACGAACTTTTATAGTCAGTGAAAATCTATGTATTAAATGGCGCCGCTGCCGGCTCTTTTCGTGAAGATTAACGGTTTTTAGTGAGAGACGCGTTGGATTTTGGGATCCGTTCACTTTTGAATGTTATTTTCCTTGCTTTAAAATTTTCAAAAATCCATAAAAATTAAAAATTTTCAAAAATACAAAAAAATAGAAAAACCATAAAGACCAAAAATATTTCTTGTCTATTTTTTTTTCCTTTTGTAGGTGTACATGCGTACTCGTGCTCGTAAAAAGAAAGTAGCTCAAGCTGAAGTCATTACTCCACCTATTGTCACCATGGAAAATCAACCAATGATCGAGCTTTTGCAATCGCACGTAGAGGGCAACACTGATGCTATTGTCATACCCGAGATTGGAGCCAACAACTTTGAGCTTAAATCCGGCTTCATTCAAATGGTCTCTTCTCAACCTTTCTTGGGACGTTCGCTTGATGATCCTCATGATCATATAAAAAGGTTTCTTCAACTTACTAATATGGTCAAGTATAATGGGGTTTCACAAGAGGTGATTCCCTTGCAGCTTTTTCCTTTCTCCTTAGAGGGACAAGCCCGGAATTGGCTTGATAAGGAACCGCCACAAAGTATTCTTACGTGGACGGATTTAGAGACCAAATTTATCAACTACTTTTTCCCACCCTCACGTACTACCGCTTTGCGGAATGAAATCATTACCTTTGAACAAAAGTACGATGAGACATTTAGTGAATCTTAGGACCGTTTTAAGGAACTTTTAAGAAAGTGTCCACAACATGGTTTCACCAAAGTACATCAAATTAATACTTTTTACAATGGTTTAAGCATGAATGACAAAGATTCACTAAATAGTGCTTCGGGGGGTAATATTTTGGTTAAGTCTTCTAATTCCGCTTGGGATATTATTGAGAACAAGTCTAGAGTGCAAACCAAGAGTGTTCGGACTAATGTGGCTAGTGCTAGTACTAGTGACGCCGACAAGAGAATTGATAAGCTTACTTCGCTTGTTGAATCACTTGCTCTCCAAACCGCCAACAATGCCAAACAAATCACTGCCAAAGCTAATGCTTTGAGTCAATCATGTGAAATATGCGGGGGATCTCACTCATACACCGATTTTTCTTCGACTCATGACAATCCGGAAAATGTGTATGCTGCCAACGGTAACTTTGCTACGGGAGGCTATCAAGCACGTCCTCAAGGTGACCGCAATTTGCTCAGCTATCGCTCAAACAACTTTCTTTCACCCCCCCCGGTTTCCCACCACAAAACCCAAACAACCTCAATCGCAACAATCAAAACCAACCTCGTGCTCCAAATCAATATCACAACCAAAGAAACCCATATCCACCTCAAAGAAACAACCAAGTTTACCAACAACCCTCTTATCAACCACCTGCATACCATGCTCTTTCTCCTAACCAACCTACCGCATTACATCAAGACGTTGAAACCTACATGAGGACCAATGATGCGATAGTGCAGAATCTTCAGCGGGAAATGGCCAACATGAAAGCAGATATGGTGAAACAAGGGAATGATCTTCGAGCTGATATGCGAAACTCTTTGGCTAGTCAAACGAATGACTTACGGAACATGATGGCTAGTTTCTTCCCAAGTAATCAAGCCTCTGGTTCGGGTTCTCTTCCGAGTAACACCGTTGCTAATCCAAGAGGGGAGATGAAAGCAATCACCACTCGAAGTGGAAAAGGTTTAAAGGAACCCGAGCTTCCTACACCTACACCGGTGATTATGACAAAGGAAAACGAGTCTCCTTCTCCAATTCCTCCACCTTCTATTTCTCCAATTCCTCTAACTTCTATTCCTCCAATTCCTCCACCTTCTACTTATTCCCCTCCACCACCTAAGGATGTGAGTGATAATTCCATCCCAAAGCCTTTATCTCAACCCAATATACCTTATCCCTCAAGGTTGAGGAAAGAGAAATTGAAGAACAAGGATGATATTCAGGTTTCTAACTTTCTCAAAATGTTTAAACAACTGAATTTCAATATCTCCTTTGCTGAGGCTCTCGCTCACATGTCGAAATACACTAAAATGTTTAAAGATCTTCTCAGTGATAAGGAGAAACTCCTTGATATCGGTCAGACCCAACTTAATGAGAATTTCTCTGCAGTCCTCTTAAGGAAATTACCAACCAAACTTGGTGATCCGGGTCGTTTCTTGATTCCTTGCAACTTCCCTGGGGTAGAGAACTGTATGGCCCTAGTCGATCTAGGTGCTAGTATAAACTTAATGCCTTTAAGCATTTAGAAACAATTGTCTCCACCCGAGCTAGTCCCCACACGCATGACATTAGAATTAGCTAACCGTACGGTTGCTTATCCAGTGGGGATAGCCGAAGATGTCTTCGTCGGTGTCGACAAATTCACCTTTCTGGCGGATTTTGTTGTCGTTGACTAAGAGATGGATCCCCATGTTCCATTAATCGTTGGACGTCCATTCCTGAGGACCGGTCGCACTCTCATTGATGTAGCCGCGGGCGAATTAATCATGAGAGTTGGTGACGATAAAATCGTTTTCAACATGGGTAAACTTTCTAAGCAACCTTCTGACAACGAGAGTGTTAATTTCATTTACGTTCTTGATGAGGCTTGTGAAGAACATTTCAAAGACGCTTGTAAAAGATGTTCTTCTTCTCTACCCATTGTTGAGACCGTTGCCTCTATTGCTCCATCACTAACTCCATTTGGAGAAAGTGATTTCATCTTGAAAAAATTTGAAGCAACTTTGGGAGATGTGGACTTGCAATATGACAATTCTCCCTCCAATTGGGATGAAGACATTCGTACCATTGAGAAACTTCTCAATGAGGACCATATTTCTCCACCATCTCCTAAGGATATCTCTATCGATGATCCAAATTTGAAAACGTCTTCCATCGAAAATCCTCCGGATTTATAGCTTAAGGACCTACCGTCTCATCTCGAGTACGTTTTCCTTGAAGACAACAAGAAGTCACCCGTCATCATCGCTAAGGACTTGAAAGAAGAAGAAAAATCCCGACTTATCGTCATGCTGAAGAATCACAAGAAAGCGATTGCTTGGAAAATCTCCGATATTCGTGGAATTGATCCTCACTTTTGCACACATAAAATTCTCATGGAGGACGACTTTAAACCCACTATTCAAAGCCAAAGAAGGGTGAATCCCAAGATCCATGACGTTATCAAAAAAGAGGTTATCAAACTTCTTGATGCGGAAATGATCTACCCTATCTCGGATTCACCATGGGTTTGTCACGTCCATTGTGTGCCTAAGAAAGGCGGAATCACCGTTGTGCCCAATGAAAACAACGAGTTGATTCCTACTCGTCTCGTTACAAGGTGGAGAGTTTGTATAGACTATCGCAAACTCAATGATGCTATGAGAAAGGATCATTTTCCCCTTCCTTTCATGGACCAAATGCTTGAACGTCTAGCGGGTAATGACTATTACTGCTTCTTAGACTGTTTCTCCGGGTATTTTCAAATACCCACCGATCCCCAAGACCAAGAGAAAACCACATTCACTTGTCCTTATGGAACATTTGCTTACAAAAGAATGCCTTTCGGCTTATGCAATGCTCCTGGGACTTTCCAAAGGTGTATGATGGCTATCTTCCATGACATGGTTGAAGAAACTATGGAAGTCTTCATGGATGATTTCTCGGTTTATGGTGATTCTTTCTCTCATTGCCTTGCCAATTTGGAACGCATGCTTAAGCGGTGTGAAGACACTCGTCTTGTTCTTACTTGGGAAAAATGCCATTTCATAGTAAAAGAAGGCATTGTGCTTGGACATAAAATCTCCAAAGCCGGTCTTGAAGTCGACCGTGCTAAAGTGGATGTCATAGCCAAATTACCTCCACCTTCAACTATGAAGGGTGTGAGAAGTTTCCTTGGTCATGCGGGCTTCTATCGTCGATTCATTCAAGATTTTTCTAAAATCGCTCGCCCGATGACCCACCTCTTGGAAAAAGATACTCCTTTTATCTTTTCTAAAGAGTGTCTTGAATCCTTCAATCTTCTTAAGGATAAGCTAACTAAGGCACCGGTCTTGGTTACCCCTAATTGGGAGCTACCTTTTGAATTGATGTGTGATGCTAGCGACTTTGCTATTGGAGCGGTTTTGGGCCAAAGAGTGAACAAACACTTCCAACCAATCCACTATGCTAGCAAGACAATGACGGGGGCTCAATTGCATTATACACTACCGAAAAAGAGCTTTTAGCTGTAGTGTATGATTTTGATAAGTTTCGCCCCTATCTTGTTCTTTCTACCACCATCGTGTATACCGATCATTCCGCGTTGAAGTACTTGTTGACAAAGCAAGATTCTAAGCCAAGACTTCTTCTTTGGGTTTTGCTCCTTCAAGAATTCAACATTGAAATTCGTGACAAGAAGGGAGCCGAAAACCTAGCCACGGATCATCTAAGTAGACTTGAGGATCCTTATCAAGGGGATCATCTGAACAAAGAGATCAGTGACTCTTTTCCCCTTGAGACCTTAATGTCTATCAATTCCAATCTTGATGACACCCCGTGGTTTGCGGACATTGAAAACTACTTAGCGGGTGGTATCCTCGTCGAAGGGTTAACATCCCAACAAAAGAAGAAGTTCTTTAAAGATATTAAGACTTACTTTTGGGATGACACTTATCTCTTCAAACAATGTGCTGATCTGATCATTCGTCGATGTGTTGATGGGCCGGCAGCTTTACAAATCCTTGATGCTTGCCATAAAGGACCCACTGGTGGTCACTTTGGTCCCAATTACACCGCGAAGAAAGTATTAGACTCTAGATTTTATTGGCCCACCATTTATCATGACGCTCATGAAATGGTTAAACGTTGTGATGCTTGCCAAAGACAAGGCAAGATCACAGATAAAGATGAGATGCCTCAAATTTTCATACAAGAATGTGATTTATTTGATGTATGAGGCATCGACTTTATGAGGCCATTTCCATCATCTAAAGGGAACATGTACATCCTCGTAGCCGTTGACTACGTATCCAAATGGGTTGAAGCTAAAGCTCTCCCTACGAACGATGTGAGGGTTGTTGTGAAATTTTTGAAACAGCTTTTTGCTCGATTCGGTGTTCCTCGTGCTATCATCAGTGACCGCGGGACTCATTTTTACAATGATCAATTTGCTTGAGTCATGGCTAAGTACGGTGTCAATCACCGTCTTTCCACCGCTTATCATCCTCAAACAAATGGTCAAGCCGAGATATCTAACCGTGGATTGAAGCGAATTCTGGAGCGTACTGTGGGAGAGCATCGTGCCTCGTGAGCTGATAAATTAGATGATGCTTTGTGGGCTTTCCGTACCGCTTATAAGACCCTGATTGGTTGTACACCTTATCGTCTTGTGTACGGGAAAGCATGCCACCTCCCTATCGAGTGGGAACATAAGGCATACTGGGCCTTGAAATGGGCCAATTTCGACATCAACAAAGCCGGCGATCTTCGGAAGATTCAACTCAATGAGCTAAATGAACTAAGGAATGAAGCTTATGAGAACTCGTTGATCTACAAGGAGAAGACCAAGATCATCCATGATGCTAGAATTAAGAACCGAGAGTTCCACGTTGGTGATCAAGTCTTACTCTTCAACTCTCGGTTGAAGATCTTCTCGGGCAAGTTGAAGAGCCGTTGGTCTGGTCCATTCACCGTCGCCAAAGTCTTCCCATATGGCATAATTGAGCTTTCTCAGCCAAATGGGCCCAATTTTAAGGTGAATGGCCAGCGTGTGAAGTTGTACTTTGGTGAGGACATCTCTCATGAGATGATTCCATCCCTCACCACGTTTCCCTTGAATTAAGTTCTGGGTCGAGTCAGGCTCGTGACTCGGTTATCAAAAACAAGCGCTTCTCGGGAGGCAACCCGTGATCTATCCTTTACCGTTTTCATAATAAGTGTAGGGGAAGCCCCATATGTGTTTGTTGTCTTGTTTCTTATGTTGTGCAGCGATTAAAGCTTCAAAGAGCACTTTTGATGACATTTGACGAACCGTGATCCCGTGTACCCATCTTTCTGGTTCTATCCTAAACTGTCGTGATTCAATATTTCATATCTTATATGTTCACATTGAAATCACTATAGTTATCCTTTCCTTAGCAAGATTTAAACAAAGTGCACAATGTCCTAAGTGTAGGGGAGTTTACTCCCACATGCTTAAACATTGAGGACAATGTTTATATCAAGTGTAGGGGGGGACTTCTATCGAAGTAAGTGGTCTTTTCCATGAATTTGCCCTCATTTTAACCGGAAAATATCATATTTCGACATTTTTCAAAATTTTTAATCTATTTTGGCCTTTTAATTTTCCTTTGTTATCGCTATTTACTTTCTTTGCTAAAATTAAAGAAAATAAAGTGGTTTTAAATTTTTCAAAGTCATGAATATTTTGACTCAACTCGAGTTTACTTATCTAAGTTTACTCTAGCTAGTATCCTTAACGTGTTTAAGTCAAGTTTTGCTAGGCTTTTATATAGGGAGCTTTAAAACGCGAAAGTCTTAACTCTCACGGGTTAAGAACAAGAACTTTTCGCAAGTTCCTATAAATGATCCTAGAGAGTCGTTTATCAAGGGAACTTTAAAACGCAAATTCTAAACTTGAAAAGAAGATGCAAGATCTTATAGGCGACTCGAAAACCCAAAACTTTGATTTAATTGGCTAAGCATCCACGAGTCTCATTCCTTGAGATTTTAAATTGTGGAGGACGAGAGATGATAGAGTAAATTATAAGTTTGGTATTCTTTCGTGAATTTATGTGAGTTAATTATGAGCTTCTTCTCCCATCGCTTCCTAATAAATTTATCTACAATAAATAAGGTTGTACGATTTGAAAAGTTACTTAGCTTCTAGCCCAAGATCGTTTAAAAGTTGCTCGGTATTAATTAGAGTTCATAGCCAAGGCATAACTTATTGAAGCGGGATGCGAAGATTGGCGAGTCCAAAAAGGCCCTAACAAGGCATGAGGGCTACATTTTGTTGCTAAAGATCCAAAAGTGATGTGAAGAATCATTTATCAAAAATCAATATGAAGGATCGAGACACACGACGAAAAGCAAAAACTCCCCAAAAGATCATGGAGAAGTCTATCCAAAAAGGCCCTAACAAGGTATGAGGATAAATAGATCCAAGTCCTAAAAGGAGGCAGATCGTTGTATATCAAAGTCCAAAATAAAGATTGGAGAAAAATGAAGAAGTCGTGGTCCAAATATGAAGAATCTCTCAAAAACTTCAAGTGAAGAAATTCCTATTATGAAGAGAAGACCATTATTTCATGAACGTCTCTCAAGATTCAAAGTATGAAGTCGCTGCCAAATATCGGTCCGAGAAAGGTCTCAAATCGTGAAGCGAGTTATGCCAAGATATGAACTTTATGAAGTCCCGAGAAGCAGTTTTAAAAGATTTTGTCCTTTAGCTAACTATTGATTAAATCGTCCCACTTTATTTTCAGCCTAAATAACTATCGAAATAATTCAAACAATGCATCCTCGTGATCATTCAAGACTGTTAATGCAAGTAATGCCTAAAAACATTATTAGTGTTAACCAATCTTTCTTAGTTTTGATCACAACAAACCATACAACACATTTAGTGTAGAAACACAAAATGAATTATTTAACTAACACTATCATCAAGGTAATAATCATATCACTAACCTTTCTTAATCATACTTAGTGATCACCAAAATGATTATCCTTAAAACTCACTTTTGCTAATAAGACAAAAGACTTTTTAATAAACTTTCTTTTTTAGAAAATGTTTTATTAAAATGGAAAATGAAAATTTGAAAATGGCATATTCCAAATGCTGTTAGAATATCCTTTGAAGGGTTCAAATACCCCAGATATTCCCACCCTACTAAAAGACAAAGAACGGAGCGGAGTCTAGTGGCGGTACCTTAAGTACCTACGCGGTACCTTAGCGATATGGTACCGCGGGGTGAGATATGGTACCGCGCACAGTAGCCGTTATATATCCGTTGTAACTTTGTCTCCTTTAAATAGTGGGTCAAATCTCATTTTCCAGCAAGCCTCTTGGACGATTTTCTCAGCCCTTTCTCTATTTTCTATAGCATAATCATTAGTAAATGATCACTTAATTTGTTAAGGATGTTTACATATGATTATCCTCTTGATCCCCTCCTTTACCATGTCCAATGAGAAGATCACTCACTCACTAGTGTAGTGATAAAGATGAATTTATGAGCTAGTCATATTCATCATTATACCTTTTTTGTTTTAGGTCAATCCAATGTATTTATGAATACTTGGACTAGTTGTGTTCATCCAAGTTATTTGTGAATACTTGGATTTGTTGTGTACATCCATTGCATATGTGTTTGCTTGGATTTGTGTTGTGTAAATCCAAGCTACATGTGTGTACTTGGATAAGTCTAGTTGAGTAGTAATAGATTTGATTAGGAGTTCTCACTAAACTATAGAGTGATGTGGTTGTGTCTTGTGAGTTCTCACTAAACTTTAAAGTGATTAGTAGTTGTGTTGTGTGAAGTTCTCACTTAGCTTCAAAGTGAAGAGTCGTGAAGATTGGTTCTAGCTTTCGATTAGAACTCGACATCTAGCCTTGTGTCGTAAAATGGTGAAGTAGGCAACGTCGTGAAGATTGGTTCTACCTTTCGATTAGAACTCGACATCTAGCCTTGTGTCTTTAAATTGTGAAGTAGGCAACGTCATGTAGATTGGTCCTAGCTAAAGATTAGGTCTCGACATTTAGCTTAGTGTCGGAAAATAATGTAAGCAACGATGTAAGGTTTTCTCCGCCGAGAAGGGAGCTTGTGGATATAGTGGAAATCTCGAGTAGGTGTACTCGAGGAGTGGAGTAGAAACGAGGATAGAGCCTCGTTGTCGAACCACTATAAATCTTGGTGTCTTCCCACTAGGTTGTCTCCTTCCTTGCTCTTTACTTATTTCATTATCATTATACTTGCTTATTATCCTTGCTAGTGTATTTCAATTGAACCTAATCATTATGCAACTTAGCATCAAGTAAAAGATAGTTTTGATACAAACCAAATTGAAAGTAATTTTAATTTGGTCACCAATCGAAGAGAAACTATTCAACCCCCCCTTCTAGTTTATACAATTGGTATCAGAGTGATGGTCACTCAAGATCTTTGAAGTATATTGTACTTTAAAACTTGGATCGATCCATTGTCTCCTCAAATTAGAAGGTCTAGTTGTACTAAAGTTTCTCTTTGGTCAAAACTATGTTTTCTTTGAAAAATAGGTCTTTTAATTAAAAATATTGCATCCCACTTAAGATTAGTAGCCTTTATGCATTTTAGATATACTCTTGAAATGTATCTACTAGTTTGCATCTTGCTTTGTGTAGGTACTCATGAAGATCAATCAATTAATTGGTTATGGATTGAGTTACTTGCACTTGTAGAAGAATCATTTTCATTGATCTTTAACATTTTTGAATAATGATACCAAGATGATTGGGAATGACACTAGTCCTTGAAGACTTAGTACTCATCATAGTCATTGATTGGGCATAGGACTTATTCCTTCATGGATTGCTCTTTGTGGCCAAGGTACGCTCTCGTTCTTCCGCACGCCCTTTGATCATTCTTTTGATCATTACTTGACTATGTGCTTGTTCTTGGCATCCTTGCCTTGACATTTATTTGTGGTTTGTGTTTCTTTTCTTTTATCCTCTCAAACCTTCATTGCTTGGATACTTGACTCACTATGGTGATGTAGAGTGAGTTAGTAGAAGCTTAAAGTATCAAGCATGATTTCCATGGTTTGCACCCATACGGTTAGTAGGCCCTTTGTGGGAGAGAAAGTGAATTAATACTTTGCTCATATTTTGGTTTAGACTAAGACTATTATTGAAAGTGATCTTAGTTTAGACTTGAATAATTGCTTTGTGCTTATTCATTACCAAAGCCGTTTATCGTTTCGCCGGAAAGGCACGTCTTAAACCACTATATATGACACAAGCTCTTCGTTTCTACTACATGAAGATTGTCATTAATCCCTGGAGCATTGATCCTAGTCTTGATTCACTTCTCTTGACTTCTCTCCACTTAGTCATTTTGCTACGCGTAGTCGTTTGTCCGTTTCGGTTCTTTTCGATCTTGATTTAACTCGTAATCCTTCATTAAGGCATATTGCTTAGTGTTATGATGATCCAATGATATTCTAAAAGGCTCATGATTTAATTTTAAGTATTTTAGAAAAACTGGATTTTCAAAATGTCGCGTTTTTTAGAGATAGAAACCTGCCTCTGTAGGCGGTTCCTTATCTCCGCGGCTCAAAACCCGCGGTACCTTATCGATAAGGTACTGCGGGCAGTAACTTTTGTCAGAGCGCCAGTTTGTGTTTTTTTTTTTTCAAACCAAACTCTCTCTCTTCCAAAAACACACAGCCGACGGGTTTTACCTTTTCCACCATTGTTGAAGCTTCCAAAACCTTCAATCACTCAAATTAATTGATTCCAAGTTGTGGGTTTCACTCATCCTTCATCTAGCATCAATTAATTGTAAGTATTTTCTTTCAATTTCATCTATTTTGTTCTAGGGTTCATCCTTTCATAATTGGGGATTTTTAAAATTGAAATTGAATTAAAACCTTAATAGGAATGTGGGTTGACATGGTAATCTTACTATGATTCCTTAGGTTGATATTCATTAATATTTCACTAAAACCCACTTGTAGAACAAATCCGAATTTAGGCTAAATGATTTTGGTTGAATTATGGATTTGAGATGAACCCATGAACAAGTAGGTAATGACATTGTTAATGCTTACATAAAAACCTTGTTTTGAAAAACCAATGTTCTAATCCATTGTTGATCTAACATAGATCATGTGTTCTTGGTCAATGATGGAATAGACACATTGTGAACATGAAAATGATATGGATTCAATCCTATGTTTGTCAAGAAATTGATATAACACATTTTCATTTTTCATTTTCTTTTTGATTTTCATATGAGTGATTGGAGAAATATTGTCTTGTGTTTGTATTTAGGTACTTAATCATGCCTTCTCAATATCAAAAAGATCATCAATACACTAAAGATTATATGCCCGACATCTCCCAAACCTATGCTTCCCCCCAACTTCAAAACGCGTTTCCATCCCTTTCCACTCGTTGTTTCCATGAGGGTAGAGTCGTTGACAAGGAAATAACGGGTTATGTCTATATCCTATCTATGTTTGAGCTTTCGGGGTTTGATTGCTTGCTCAACATAGATGAAGATATTTACCCCTTATTCCTCCTTGAATTCTTTAGCACCTACTCCATGATTGAATACAATGGACAAATCTTCATTCGTTTCGTATTGAATGATCAATTGATTCAATACTCTCTTGAAGACTTTGGTCAAATTCTCGATGTGCCATATGAAGGCACTTTTCGTTTTACGGATAAATGGAGACTTGATGCTCTCTCGGAATCCTTCGACAAACCTCCAAATGACCACACCGAAATTGATCTAGAGTTCATTCTTGAAATCGTCTCGAAAGAGCGTGATGGTAACGTTGTGAGAAGCCTTCATTCAAATGTACGAAATGTGAATCAATATGAAGTGCTCTCTAGCGACCTTAAGGATTTTATGGTTCAATGGGCCAATATCCTTAGGGAGAATGTCTTTTGTCTTGGTGGAAACCGAGATCATATCCCGGCGTGTATGGTGCATATGTTGAGTTGCATCTTTACATCCACCAAGTAAAACTTGGCATTCTATATCGCTCGACGAATCAATTATGCCCTTTCGAAGCCCAAGACAAACCTTCCCTATGCTATGCTTCTAACTCGCCTTTTCAAAAGGGTTGCTCATGATTTTCCCCACCTTGATCTTTCTCGCTTCTACCCGGTTCATCGGGTTATGTTGCCCATTCAAGAGGCATATGCTAGAAAGACAAGAAGTGATCGAGGATCGAGAAAATCTGTTCATCAAGAGATGGATGATGAGGACATGGACATGCCAACAAGTGATGGTGATGGCATAGGTACTAGTTCTCATTTCCACTCTTCGAGTAATTCCCATCCATCCTCAAACCCATTCGAGGATGAATTTGAAGACTTAGCTCCTCCTCCTCATCATTCTAGCGAAGTACCGGAAGATCTCAATATGGAGCATCTTTACCGCGAAAACCTTAGAACTCGAGGGGAATTGCACGAACACCGGGTTGAATCAAGAAAATGTTTCAAGTTCTTAGGGAATATGATCAGGGGATTGGGGAAGAAGAGAAGGTGAAAGCATTGAAGCTTTTAAAAGAATACATGTTGGTAGACATGTATTGTTGAACATTTTTATTTTATCTTGGATATGTATTAACTTGTGATTGCATGTTAGAATTATCATTTTTCTTGATCCCTAATGTTAATTATGCCTTCATGTTCGTGTTTTACATAGCTTTGTGCATGCCTTTTGATAGTTAGCTTATTGGATTATGATCTGTAGTTAACTTTGGCTTGTAAAACCTTTGGGAAAAATCTGGGTTTATCAAAAACTGGAATGGGAAATTTTTGAAAACCTTCTGGTCGCGGTTCCATATCGACCCGCGGTTCCTTATCGATAAGGTACCGCCGGTCCTAGATAATGAACCGCCGGCCACTGTGCACGACAGCATCTTTGCTTTACACTGTTTTCTTAATTTTGTGTAAACCTTGCATGATTTTCAGTAATAAACTGCACATTTCCTAAACTAGGGTATCTAAATTCATTATTCACCTAAAATGATTTTAACCTATTACTAGTTTGGATCATCCCCTCACCCATTTAAACCCACCTTGTTTGCCATGTTCTTCATACATCAAACATACTTCCCTAAACCTTAAACCACCCTAATCAACCATGGTGTGTACCAAAACCTCAAACACTTCCAAGACCTCCACCCCAAGAAAAACACTCAAAATAAGGGTTAAGGTAGCTAAGCCTAACTCTTCACCTTTCCACACACCTAAGAATGAGAATGCTCCTATCCTCATTTCTTCATCACCTTCCCCACCTCTTGCACCATGCAAGACCTCCTCCACCCATGGTACTAACCACTCCATTGGTTCTACCTCCTCTTCATTCAATTCTAGAATGAATGAGCTTTCTTCACCCTTCACTCCAAGTGCACCCTTGGAAGTGACCACACAACCTCAACCAATCCAAAGCATTTCTTTTGGGAATGACTTTGATGACCTTTTTGTGACTTCACCATTTACCCCTCACAACTCACCCATTTCACCAACCTTGGAGGATTTACCTCCACACTCACCCATTTCCCCTTTGGGGAACATACCTCCACACTCACCCATTTCCCCTTTGGGGAACATGCCTCCACTTTCACCCACATCACCCTTGGAGAACTTGCCTCCTCCACCTCCACCCAACTCAAACATCCCAATTTTGGGTGTCCCTCTTTCCCTCCTCTTGGATGATCCTTACTTTGGGTTTCAACAAACTCATGGTCCTAGATGTCCATGTTGTCTCAACAACCACTTCCTCATCCAAAACCTTAGGATGGACATGTATGAACTACATAGGAGGTTGCAAAACTTCTTGCTTGCTTTGTTCTCCATGCCTCCTCCTAGGAGATGAATGATGGAGTTCTTTTAATAAAGATTTTCAACAACAAGCCAAAGAAAACTATTTATCTAGATTTTATGATAAGCTAGCTATGTATTAGTTAGTTTTATTTATCTTTGTTCTTGTTTTCTCATTAATGAATGTTTCATATTGTTGTGTTATGGATTTAGCTTTGTGTGATTCTATCCTTTTGTGCACACTAATCAACTTTAATTTGAAATTAAAATTGAACCTAAATCTATCACAACCCCTAAAACTTGACTAAAATTGGTTCAAAATGATATCTAATTATTTTGTCACCCTTTGTTAAGACATTCTTTGTGAATGTGTTGCTTTATGCAACCCTAGCATATTTTGGTTCTAATAAAGGTAAAATTCCAAGATTTGCAACTTTTTGAAAAAGTCTTAGTTTTTCCCAAAACCCAGGAAAAACATTGTTTAAAGTCCACTGGACGCGGTTCCTTAAGGACCCGCGGTTCCTTAGCGATATGGAACCGCCGGCCCATATAAGGTACCGCGGCCAGAATGTGACTTTTGACGAATTTTTGGTCAAAAACCTTTATACCCTATTCCCAGTCAAGATTCCTTGTTTACTCAAATTGACTAAACATTACTTGACAATACACATTTTGTATTCAAATTCCTACCTTGATTACATTTTACTTATACCCCAACCTTGAGATTTCATTCTCACACCTTCCCAACCTTGAGAATTCATTCTCACATTACCTTGAGATATCATTCTCACACTCTCACAATGCCTAACTCCTACATTCCTAACCTTGACATTTCTTTGTCACAACCCCACTCACCCAAAGCATGCTCATCCAAGCTTTCAAAGAAACCGAAAATCTCGGTTTGACCCGTTTGGGTTAATAAGAATGAACCATCTTCGTCCAAACCACCCAAATACCCTACCTTCTCTCCAATCAAGTATTGGAATGAGACTTACACCATAAACCCCATCACCGGAGCAAAAGAACATGTTCCACCACCACCACAATCCTTCACTACCCCCCAACTCAATGACCTTTCCACCTTCCCAAACCTCACAAGGCAGTGTGAAAACATTCCCAAACCCTTTACCCCACCACCACCAAGCCCTAAGTTTGATGCCATACCCCCATCAAACGATTTTGTGTTGCATCATGGATCCTCGTGTGATTGTTGCCGATTTCAACAAATTGAACTTGCTCATGTGTATGAGAAGTTAAATTTTCTTGAATTCCTCCTCACTCGACCTCTTATTCAAGTTTTCGTTCCGGTGGACAAAACTTCGAATGATGCATCGTCGTCTTTTTAGTTTTATTTTTTTGCAATCTTGGAAAATATCACTATTAGACTAGCTTATGCTTAGTGGTTTATTTTCCATATTTATTGCCTTTAGATACTCATACTATGTGTATGACTATCCTCTTTGTTGTATTTTTTTTAACTTTTGTGTTATTTGTGTGCTATCTAATTAGTTCTATTTTTGAGTTGATCTTGGTTAAATTTTTACAATTGCTTATGGGTGATTCCATCAATTCTAAAGCTTTAACCCATTGACAAGCCTATCATCTTCATTTTATTGAAGATTTGATTTTGTCAATTACCTCTTTGGACATACTTAGCAAAATACTTGCTTCTAATTTGAGATTTCTTCTCTTTCTCCCTCTCAAGTTACTTAGTAGGTAGTGATCATATATACATTGGTGTTTCTTTCCTTTCTACTAACCTTTGTGTAGCATGTCACCTTAGCTCACAAACTTGGTGCCCCGAGCAAGGGGGAGCAACCACCAAGGGGGAGCTACTAGCAAAGTTCGATGCACTTCAAAGACTTATGCTAACCTTTTTGCTACGACAAAGGGGGAGAAATGATAGTGATAAACTAGTTAATAATTCCATAGTTTGTGTTTATACGTAAATGAGTTTATCGTTTGTCGTAATCAAAAAGGAGGAGATTGTTAATGCAAGTAATGCCTAAAAACATTATTAGTGTTAACCAATCTTTCTTAGTTTTGATCACAACAAACCATACAACACATTTAGTGTAGAAACACAAAATGAATTATTTAACTAACACTATCATCAAGGTAATAATCATATCACTAACCTTTCTTAATCATACTTAGTGATCACCAAAATGATTATCCTTAAAACTCACTTTTGCTAATAAGACAAAAGACTTTTTAATAAACTTTCTTTTTTAGAAAATGTTTTATTAAAATGGAAAATGAAAATTTGAAAATGGCATATTCCAAATGTTGTTAGAATATCCTTTGAAGGGTTCAAATACCCCAGATATTCCCACCCCACTAAAAGACAAAAAACGGAGCGGAGTCTAGTGGCGGTACCTTAAGTACCTACGCGGTACCTTAGCGATATGGTACCGCGGGGTGAGATATGGTACCGCGCACAGTAGCCGTTATATATCCGTTGTAACTTTGTCTCCTTTAAATAGTGGGTCAAATCTCATTTTCCAGCAAGCCTCTTGGACGATTTTCTCAGCCCTTTCTCTATTTTCTATAGCATAATCATTAGTAAATGATCACTTAATTTGTTAAGGATGTTTACATATGATTATCCTCTTGATCCCCTCCTTTACCATGTCCAATGAGAAGATCACTCACTCACTAGTGTAGTGATAAAGATGAATTTATGAGCTAGTCATATTCATCATTATACCCTTTTTGTTTTAGGTCAATCCAATGTATTTATGAATACTTGGACTAGTTGTGTTCATCCAAGTTATTTGTGAATACTTGGATTTGTTGTGTACATCCATTGCATATGTGTTTGCTTGGATTTGTGTTGTGTAAATCCAAGCTACATGTGTGTACTTGGATAAGTCTAGTTGAGTTGTAATAGATTTGATTAGGAGTTCTCACTAAACTATAAAGTGATGTGGTTGTGTCTTGTGAGTTCTCACTAAACTTTAAAGTGATTAGTAGTTGTGTTGTGTGAAGTTCTCACTTAGCTTCAAAGTGAAGAGTCGTGAAGATTGGTTCTAGCTTTCGATTAGAACTCGACATCTAGCCTTGTGTCTTAAAATGGTGAAGTAGGCAACGTCGTGAAGATTGGTTCTACCTTTCGATTAGAACTCGACATCTAGCCTTGTGTCGTTAAATTGTGAAGTAGGCAACGTCGTGTAGATTGGTCCTAGCTAAAGATTAGGTCTCGACATTTAGCTTAGTGTCGGAAAATAATGTAAGCAACGATGTAAGGTTTTCTCCGCCGAGAAGGGAGCTTGTGGATATAGTGGAAATCTCGAGTAGGTGTACTCGAGGAGTGGAGTAGAAACGAGAATAGAGCCTCGTTGTCGAACCACTATAAATCTTGGTGTCTTCCCACTAGGTTGTCTCCTTCCTTGCTCTTTACTTATTTCATTATCATTATACTTGCTTATTATCCTTGCTAGTGTATTTCAATTGAACCTAATCATTATGCAACTTAGCATCAAGTAAAAGATAGTTTTGATACAAACCAAATTGAAAGTAATTTTAATTTGGTCACCAATCGAAGAGAAACTATTCAACCCCCCCTTCTAGTTTCTACAAAGACAACAATAAAATATAAGAGATACACCTAGCAATAAGGGAGTCTAAGTAAATAATTGGCCCACATGAATTCGTGTTAGTTTGCTAACGTATAATAACAATGATCTCGTTTTTAAGCTTGGTATGGGGAACATGAAACTTGAGGATGATAAACGTTCATGGCAGCTAAAACCCCAATGTAAGTCTTTGATTTCATCACTTGTTTCTATTTTTTATTTTCTGTAATGTTTAGTAATTAATAAAGGCCAAGGTGGGTTATTTATGATGGAAAATGTAAACCGTGATTTTAAAATTAATGCATTGCATGAGGGCATTGCAATGGTCAAGTGTAGGGGATTTAATAAGTGTGAAAACACTTATCCTTTTACCACTTATTTCCAATAATAACAAGACCAAAACGTGTATATTATGTCGTAAAAGTCGGAATTATGCGTGGTTTGTGTTTTTATTGTGTTTAAGGACCAAAAGATGAAAAAGGAAGAAAACACGGGCTTTCACGGGCTTTTATCGAAGAAAACGAGAAAAGACGAAGTCAAAAGATCAAGAGTGCAAAAAGAACGGAAGTCCAAGGCCTATTCTAAAGATTTATCGAAGAAAAAGTCTAAAGACGGAAGTTTAATGAAGTCAAAGAACTCAAGTCTAAATAAGTGAAGAATTTATAAGACGAGTTCAATTAATCCCGAGACGACGTCGAGAAAAGTCGAAGAACTTAAAAGACGAAGGGCCGAGAAGAAAGAAAGAGGAGGCAACACATGCACCTCCCCATTTCCCTATAAATACCCTCCTAAACACATTAGGAGGGTGGTTAGCTAGTTTATTTTTTTTCTTTAGTTTTATCTTTAGAGAGAGAAAGTGTTTAACTTTCTCTCACTAGAACTTCATCTTTTCTTTCAAGTTAAGCTTTCTTTAATCTGTGTATTTGAGTTTTATTAATCAACAAGTTCAAGTTAAGCTTTTTGTTCTTTAATCTCTTTCTACCTTTCTTGATGTTGGTTTACTTTTGTTCCGAATTATTCATGATCCGTGGTTGATTTTCATGTTTATGTGAATAAAAAGTTCATCTTTTTATTCATCTCTATGTTTTCATACGGATTAAGCTTTGAGCTTATTATGCTTATTGGCTTAGTTTGTATTTAGCTTATTTACTTTTCATCTTTCTTTAAAGTTTCATCTTTTTAAAGTTGATTTAAAAGTTTGCTTATTTAAAGTTTTGAAAAGTTTTTATTCGTGCTTATTTGGTCTCTTTCATTATAGATGCGATCAAGTTTCGGATTTGGCTTATTGAAAATAGCTTAATACTTAGCTTATTTTCGAACACATACCATCGGAAAGGGTAAACCCCTTTCCGATTAGACATTCCGACTGCATCACCTTCATTCCGATCACTCTGATCGGATTAGGGTTTTACTTTCCGATCTTGCATTACTATTTGGGATCTTGTATTCCGATTAAGGCTCCTTGTATTCCGATCAAGGATCGGAATAGGGTTTTATACATTCCGATTTGGATTCCTTCCGGATTCTGATCAGGGGTATTATTTAGTATTCCGATCAGCTTTGTTTTTGCCACATTCCAATCACTTTATTCCGACGGGATTCCGACCAGGGATTCCGACAGGCTTGATTTCTTGTTTTTACAAAGTTTTAGTTTCTAAAAATTGCACGCTTACCGAAATCTCTATTTTTACCAAGTGTATTTCTAATCTTGTTTTTAAGTTTTCTATCATTTATTTTCAACTCGTTATTTTAGTTTAATCTTTAAAGCTTTAATTTTACTCAAAGACATTTTCATATTTACTATTAGTTTAAATTAGACAACCAAACCATTTTATTTTACACCAAGAACGACTGAGTCGCACTTTCTACCAATAATCAATTCGAAAAGATCGGATTTAACGAACTTTGATACTCAGTGAAAATCTATGTATTATGTAGCATTAGTGAGATCGAAGTAGGACTCTCTTCCGTTCGTCTTCTTCGTTCACTAGACATAAGGTACGGATTCTCCGTTCTTTTAGTATGGACATTCTTTCCTTATTAGGATTCTGCGTATGCAGCCAACTGTTTTCCCACCATATGTTTTATATGTTTTAATTTAAGTATGTTTAATTTAAATGCCTAAGCCATATACATGCATGACCAGTTTCACCTAGTTATGGAGGTACCATAACCATAACACTAGAGGCACCAGTGTTATGACTTCACCACGGCGGAGTGATAGCTCGTGGCGTCCCTTTTAGCTTTTGGCCATATTATGTTATCATGTGGGGCGTATGGGTGCATCATAGGTTACATGTTTTAGCAGATTATTCAGGTGAATGTGGTGTGTGCCTTGCATCCTTCACAAGGAGCTGATCCCTCATACCCAAACTTATATTAATTAGAGGCAACCCCTCTAATTGCATGATGAGGTCACCCCTCCAAGTATTCATGCACGTTGATGTTTCATGACCTATATTGGCTTAATGGTTAACATGTTAAACAGTTTTTATAAGATAAACATAAGGCTTTTTAAACTATAAAACTAGTTTTACTAAGTTATACCAGGTTTTCCAGGACTTAATCAATTTCGTTGCTATATGTTGTATATACTTATGTTATTTGTCACACCCCCAAATTCACTGCAGCGGAAGACTTGCTTTGGGGACTTGTGACTTCATGAGTATTCGAGAGCTTGATCCGAGAACGACCTCTACATGCCAAAAACCACAAAGAAGACTCCAAATAATCCACATAGTCAAGTACCTGAAATACATGCTTAAAAATGTCAACATAAAGTTGGTGAGTTCATAAGTTTGTTTTAAAAACGATTATGAAAAATTAGAGTTTTACCGACCACTGCACCTTGCAGTAAAATATAAGAGTTTAAAAATCACAGTTTCTGTTAAATAAACTTTCTTTGATAATTTCAAAGTTTATTAATAAAAACAAAGTTTATTGATAAAAACAGAGTTTACTGATAAAAGCAGAGTTTACTGATAGTAAATATAGCTTACTGATAACAACAGAGTTTTCTGGAAATTAATAGAGTTTTCTGATAAAACAGAGTTCACAGATAATAGTTAGCGTATTCTGATAAAAACAAAGCTCACTGATAAATAATAAAGTTTTCCAATAGAATAAAATTGTTTAATGAACCACAAGATTTTCCAACCACTTAGTGACAATATAACAAATACAAAGTCACTTAATAAAAATAAGGCATTTATTATTGTCTAAGCTCATGACACCGAAGCGTTAACAACACCGGTAGTATAATCACATAATACAGCCCCTACGGATGCCTAACCCACGACATCCGTCCACAGACTCAAATGAAACTGTGCCCGCTTGTCCTCTGTTGGACCAAGCCGGACAGGGGTGTCAACCCCGATAGATCTATCCATAACATTCGCGCTTTCGACCGGTCATCCAGTCCGAAATTAACGGTTCATGATAATGGTCCAAAGTAATTGGGTTAAAGCGGGACTTAGACCAATACATAAACGAGAGTATATGCACTTGTGTTCATTCTTGCAAGCATTGTCTCTACCCGAGAACCAGTGAAAAGCAGTTAAAGTTTTGGGTTATCAAACTCACAATAGAAATTTTGGTATCAGTATTCACAATTATAACAATTAGAGGAGGTGACCACTCCGCACGTAACAAACTAACCAGTTAAAAGATAATTTATGAGCAACCAAGTAAGCTTAAAATTTACTTATGACAATCTAGTAGTTTATAAACCGTTACTGACAACCAAACAAGTTTATAAGTAGTTTCTGACCAAGCATGTACCTCCCCCAAAGAGCAATTATAAAACATTTGTAATTCAATTTAAAGCAAGAAAAGGTGGGGTATGAACTCACCTTATGCAATAGCAAGCAACAAGTAATGGCAGTCACGAAAACGATGCACACACAACGAGACAAATCTCTATCCGCGGCCTAAATAAATAAGATGCATATTTAAGCTAAATATGCCAAGTATAAGTTGTTCCAACCCTAGTATGTGCTTGCATTATGATTTATTAATGAAAACATTCATTTTCCAAAAATAACATTTTTGGTCAAACGGTCAACATTTACGGGTCGTCACACACACAAAAATAATTTAAGTATCGCAATAACGGACTTTTAGGAATTAGACGCAATAAAATTTAAAAAGGCAATTCGAGTCGAGTCGCGATTTAGTCTTTAAATGTATCAATTAATTGTCCAAATGTATCAACAATTATAGTCAAAATTTGATAGGTCTTGGTCTCATTTTGGTCAGATAATTATAGCAATGTTCTTAATCCGTATTAATCCTTAAGTATATATTTTCACATGTTTTACTAGTTAAACAAGTCTAAGTAACACATGAATTAAAGACTAAACTCCATGGTCATAATTTAACATTTTTGGAAACCTTATGATAATACCTAACTAATTGGTCCCTGTTTCCTATTACTAGACAAAAGAAAAGAATTACCAACTCCCATGATAACAGCTATAGGTGGGACCCACGAAATATATTTTTTTATTATTTCAATTTGATTTGTTTTCCCTTCTTCCCTGTCGAATTCGAACACAGAAAACGAAGTAAGACTTGTAACCAATTCGAGGCTTTACCTCGACATTGCGACTTCATTTCTCAAGCATTTTCAAAACTTTAAATTGCATAATACTCCATGTCATTAAGACTATGAATCCCACCACAAACATCGGACATTAATAAAACGTTTATCGCGTTATTTTACGAAAAGAGTCATACGTTTCTATTAAGCTTAAAACCCGTTTTAAACTTTCATCACTTGAAACCTCGTTTAGCCGGCTCATGCTACCCATATAAGGAGTATATACGTACGAAAATTTTTCCTGTTTACACGTTTAACACAAACCCGATTCACCATGTTACTATTTTAAACTTGAAAAACATTCTTTTCTTGATTTTAGAATATATATATACAAGCACATAGTATGGGTTATATCACAAAGACAAGAATAAAAACGAAATGCTTACGATGTGGTTCAAGGCAACGCGATGAAACACGAACCCTACTAACAAAACCTAGCTTAAACAAGCTAAACCCGTGACAAAACGATGATAACTCGCGTCTTAGACGAAACCCACTTCGAATATGTGAAAACCTACGTCGGAAACTGAGTACCCATGTACAAACGGACGAAACACGCGTCTTTATTAACGAAACCCACAATAACAATGGCAACCTGCATCTACAACAAAACCCACTTCGATAATATAAACCCATTTGACCAAAACTCGTACAACCGCGACAATAACCTTCAAACTAGTGACCATGTTCGTCTGGTACTTGCGTCAACAGCAGCTAGGAACCTCGAACAAGAAAACTCATGTCTAAAACATGGTAGCTCACGTCGACAGCAACAAGAAACTCGGACAAGAAGAAATATTTTTAGTGGTGTTTGGTCATTTTGAGGTTTGAGTGCATGGAGTTGATTGAAAAATGAGGGTTTTGAGTTATGGAAGTGGAAATTTTGTGGTTTTTGAGTGTTATACCGATGGATGAAATGAGAGAGAGATGTAAACCGGAGTGTGTGTGTGTGTTTGATTTTAGCTCTTAGGTCTTTCTTTTTGTTGATGTTCTGAGTTTGAAAACTAGAAGAAAAGCAAAAATGGGGGATCAATTAGGTTTAGTGTTTGGGTTTGGAAGATCCGAAGACAACGGAGAAAAATAACATGAGATCATGAGTCTCTGCTTGTGGTTTATATGTTTACTGTGAATCAAATAATGGAAGAGTAAAGTTATATAACCCAAGTAAGGCATGTATAGTGATCAAATGGCTAGTCACATGGGTTTGTAACACCAAAAGGGTAAGGAATCTCTGTCCTCCTAATTCACATGTGCTGCCAACGGATTAAGACAAAAAGGAGAAGACAGGGAAGAGAGAGCAAGACGTGGTACTTTGGAGTTTGGAGACTTGTTATGACTTGGCTTATAGTCATTGTATAGCATCAGCTTTAGGGAAGTCACGGGTAGGAAAAGAGTTAGGATAGAATTGGCATAAACGTTTTCTTGGCAATAGAGTTAGCTAAGGTTTTATAGGATGGCAAAAGAAAGTTACGGCTTGAAGGAAAAGAATGACGATGGACACTTTTTGTTTGCTAAAGTTTAGAAATACTAACTTTGAATCATATTGGTATTACCTAATTTGAATGTTTGATATAATATCTTTTTTTTAGAACATTTTACTAAAACTTTCATCTTGTTTACACGTGGCTCGAGACTCTATCGTTACGGACAAAGTTTGAAAGAAGACTCGAAATTGTTACCGTTGCGTGTAAATAGTTTTTCAACGAAAATAGGTTATTTATTCGACTAAAACTCATAAATCATTTATAACTTCATTTAAATGTTAATTATACATTGGGTTTCTCGGACAAGTTAGTTTTAACGAAAAGTAGACTTCAACCGGATTATTATTGATTTAATTAAACGCTACTGAAATAATAAATTAAATTATATAATAAATCATTTTATCAAATATCTCTCAAGTATAATTTTAATTTGTATCGCGTTAGTTTTCAGATTTGCGCAGCCTTTTACAATTACAAAATAAACTCCCGTTTTCAAACCAAATAATTTTGATATATCTCAAAAATGAATTTTGATTAATATATAATATAATTTATAATTATATAAAGTCTAGAAAATTCCCAGTTGTCACATTATTCATTCTATGTTTGTATATCTGTGCACTGAGCGTTATGCTTAGCCGTTTTCCTTTCATGTTCCCAAAACGGCAGGTACTCATGAACGCTCGTAGACTCTAAGCGTACGTGCATATGGATTGGAAGCTTTCTATCCTTCATTACTTTATGCATTTCATCATACATTTTGCTACTTATTTCTATGGACATTGTTTAGTCCTTTTCCTTTACAGTACTTATGTTTGTGTGTGATTAGCTTATACTTTGGGGTACCGATGTTTGTTTCTGGTATTTCATTTATGGTCATGTAATGTTTAAGACATTTATCGTTATATGCTTTGATGACACGCCATAATCATGCGTGACATTTCATTTACCAAAATGGGGTGTTACACATTTTCTCCATATCTCTAATATAAAAATTTAATATTAGAGATACCAATTGATTAAAATATGACAGTTTCTAAAACCGATTGGGAGAGAAACATGTGTGCACGCATGAATCATGGAACATTTTAGTCGGGTTGCTCCCTCTCAACAATATATGTATGTCTTGGTACAAAAATTTGACAAAATTTTGGAAAAAACGAAACCACAAAATATGTTAAGGTACGAAGATGAGATGTCGTATCCGATATGGTATATTACATATGACAGTTTTTAGACCGTTTTCGGAATGTGTTGGATACATAAAACATGACAATTTAGAGATGTACCCAACAACATTAAATGCTTGATTTTAAAACGCTCCCCCTCAAAAATTGATCAAAATAACATATGATAGTTTTGATGTAGAAAAACCACTTAGGAATGGAGTGTTGAACAAACAATTTTGAAAGATTTAGAAAAACCTTTTGAGAAATTCTTGAAAAATTGTGTTCAATGGTTTTAAAATGATCATGATAGAAGACTGATATGAGTGTAATTACTCATATCAATTATATCTTAAAACAATGATTAAAGCAATAAATGTTCAAATATTGCCTTGTATTTGCTTGTTTTGTTGTTTGATGTGTGTAGGTACCAAGTTCACAAAAACCGGCGAAAACGACACGAGTTTGAAGAAAAAGTTCAAGAAGCCAATAACGAGTTCGATTTTAGCGGATTTGATATTTATGGAGGATTTTGGGCCAAGTGGGTCCCACAATTGTGTAATGGGCCCAAAAGTCCATTTAAAAGGATGATGTATTTACTTAAATCATAAGACCCAAATAAAGGCCCAATTGGAAAAACAATTTGAGACGGATGGAGTTAAGAACAAGGGCCCAAGCCCATTTCTTTTTGAAAATAGCTTTAACGTGTAATGAATGGGCCTTTGAGAAGTCGGGTTTGGAACTTGATGACAAGTTATTAATACTCATCACACGTTTTGTTGTTCAAGTCAAATACTCACAACTTTTCAACCCTCACCCAATTAAAAAATACGTTCCGGTAATACCTATGCTACACATCTTACCTTTCTCATCTCCTTCACTCCAAATGATAAAAAACCAGACGCAACATCCACTATTCATCAAAACCCTAATAAATAAAACACTCAAATTAATTGGGGTTTTTTGTTCACACATGTGATTCACACAAAAGGAAAATTAATTCCCATGTTTTAAGGAAGAGAGGATGGAGGGAATCAATTTCGTGGCAGGTTTTGACTGGTTTAACCACATCACTCCCACCAATCATCCAATAAGGAGATGACACATCAGCTTACAAGAAGCACAACTAGCACACCTGATTGCCAACTTGGCAATCTGTGTGCTAGTGTGATATTTACAACCGCAAGATCAATCAAAGAAAGAGAAAAGATGGGTTCAACGGTCAAGATCATGTATTCATCTTCAACAACCTCACCAGCAAGGCTAGGGGGTTGGCCTATAAAAACCCCCATTTGATATGTAATTCGCATCCCATTTTTTTACTTTACAATTATTATGTCAAAATACATTTAGGAATATTGTAATTTTTCTTTAAGAGTACTGTAACGATTTCCCAGTTATTAATAAAAAGTTCTATTGATTTATCTTGATCTTTGTTTTGTTACTGTTTAAATTCTTTCAATATTCTTATTATCTATTTTCTTGGAATAATATGGTAAGTTATTTAGTTGAGCTAAAAAGATAACTTTAATTAAATAATGAAAGTGAATTTTGGGAAAAGCTTTTCCCTACTGGAAAAGTTATAATTAAAGCTGTTGAGAAGTTTGACTGTTGGTTCGAGTCATATCTCGACAGTGATGTTCTTGATTCGTCAATAAATGGTGATAGATGGTTCGTTTGATGACTGTAAATGGCGAATGGTGGTTAGTAATGGTGTCGATTCGGGTTATTAAGACAGCTCAGCGCTGATCTTCGTCCCAAAGGAATACTACAAAAGGTTTTAATTCCTATTTATTTTATGTTTATTTAGATTTTACTGTTCTTTAAGTTTATGTGATTTAATTGAAAGTTTGTTTTGACATGTTTTAGGGTAATAACTCTGTCTGATTATAATTAGTCTGATTGTGTGTTAATCAGTTAAGTTCAATGTTAGGATTTAAGAGTAAGATTTGAGTACAAGTTTTTAGTTAACGATTAATCTGATTACTTGAGAAGTGATCTGCTTGGATCTATTTTTATAGTTAGGTTGAATTTTATTATGTTGCTGAATTTGTGTAGACTGCTTATCCTTATTGACAAGGTTTACATTGTTTGCTGATATTAATACTTGTAGAAATTAACCTCATATTGAGAGCTATATTTGGACAAGTTTGTTTTATTTCAACATTGCTGAGTTTTGTTTCATTGTCTCCTAGGAATTAAGTAGTCTGCTGAGTGATTCCCGTTTGCATTCATTTGTAATTTGCTGAATAATTATTTTGGGCTTTTAGATTTGCTGATGGTAGACTTGTTTGAATCAGATTTTGTTTGACAGATTTAGCTTGTGGTTTTGCTTAGTTATCTTTTATACTGATATGTTGAGTTACTAGTATGATTGACTGAGTTTTCCCTGCATTTTGGTTTCTACTTAGACTTGCCTGTTTTAGCTGAATATTTGTTTTAGTTAATGCTCGTTATTGTTTGGATTGGATTATTCAGCTTAAATGTTATGTTTACCAATTGAGTTTTTAGTTGCAATTGCTGATACATGTTATTGCTCTTATATTGATCTTTATCAGTCACATAAGCAAAGTCATAATTGTGATTTTGCTTGACGTTTTATTACCATATAAACTGATTTTATCTGTCTTATTTCTCACACAGTCACCTCCTGTGACTTTCAAACTTCATTGTTCAAATAGGAATAATAACCAAAAATATTGTCCCTTGTTGGACTCGAACCTGCGACCTCGCAGATGAACACTAAATGACTCAACCATCTGAACTGTAAGCTCATTTTGTTTATCTTCCTTGTCACGTTTTAAATAAACTCATTTTTTTAGACTGTCAGTTTTAGTTAGGCTATTGTTTTCAAATTGTTAAGTTTCTAAAGTAATATAAAAATATATTAATTAGTTTTGTTAATTAATTGTTTAATAAATTTGTTAAAATTATTAGGTTAGTTTTAATATAATAAAATAATAATTGAATAAAAACAAAATAAAAATAAAAAAATGTTTTTATTAATTTTAGGAATTTAATTAGTTTTAAATAAAATTAGATTTAATTAAATTTGTAGAAGTAAAATAGTTTTCAATAGATTTAAAAAAATAGTGTAAAAGTATTTTAATTAAATTGAGTAATTTTTATTAGATTTTTAAGTAGTTTTAATTTTTATAATAACTTTAATTTTTAAGTAATTGTTTTTAGATTAAAATAATTTTGGGTTTACGATTCATGCACTTTAGGGTTAAATTAGGATTTAAATTTGTAGAATTTAATTTTAATTTAAAAACCGAAAACCAAATCGAATCAATTGTCCAAATCGATACTAAACGTCTCAAATTCGTAAGATCTTCGTGTACAACGAACTTGGTTCACCAACGTGTTTAATTGAATTCGTCTTTGGTAATTTTAGTCTATTACTTTTTCCTAAAGGTAATTTTCTAATTTACCCTATAATGTATCTAATTATCACATATATTATCCTCGACACATCAAAAAATTTGGCGCCGCTGCCGGGGATCTTGTGTACGATTCGTCTTTGTGGAGATTTGTTGATCGTTGATTTGAAGACCCTTTCCGTCCTCGGAAAGTCTTGTTATTTTTCTATTATATAGTATGTATCGTTTTTCTCGTTTTTTGTGATAAATATATCGTATTACGTAGAACAATAATTTTACCTACTTTTCAAATAAGACCTTAGTTGGGAATTCATCACCTAGCTATTGTATTCGAATCCAAAATAAAAATAAAAGGCAAAAATAGATAAATACTAATAAGAAGTTTGAACTCGATTTATACAAACTATAAGGTGGGTATAAGGCGACGTGCTATAAAAGTCTGTCTAAGGAAAAAGGTTTTTAAGTGCTTTGTGCCACCTCGTTTCCCCGCTTGCTTGTGCGTATATTGAGAGGGACGACCTATTATTGGTTTGCCGACTCAAGTAGTATTAATTCTTATTTTTGTAGTTTATTATTGAACCTCGAGACGTTTAGGTTTTCACCTATCGTTTCAATGTCGACCGAGGGTAATTTACTTCCATAGTGGTTATCCTTATTCCTTGTTTTTTATCGATCATTTTTTATTGAGCAATACCACATAAAAAACCAAAATTAATCTTCTTCTTGTCTAATTTCTTTTCTTCAATCCTCTAAATTCTCGCCATTGTAGTGTATGCAATTACGTTCTTCTCGACTTGTGATTGATTTTAATAGGCTTGAAATTATTCCTCGTAGAAATAGAAATCGTCAACAACGAATAGTGGAACCCGAGCTTCCACCTATTGTTGTAGAGATGGCCGATAACCGAACAATGGAGGAATTGCTCCGTGCACGCACCGAAGGGTATGGGGAAGCAATCGTTGTGCCGGCTGTTTTGGCGGATCATTTTGAGATTAAGACGGGTCTTTTATCGCTCATTCGTGCCGACCAATTTCATGGCAATGAGACCGATAGCCCGCATTCTCACATTCGGAATTTTCTTCGAATTACCTCGACTCTCAAGTTTAGAGATGTGCCGAATGACGCGATTAAGCTCATGATTTTTCCGTACTCGCTCGAGGGTAATGCTAAGATTTGGTATGAGAAAAAACCACCGGGTTCGATTTTGACATGGGATGATTTAGTATCTAAGTTCATGAATTATTTCTTTCCACCATCAAAGACAACACACTTTAAAAACGAGATCAATAGATTTGAACAAGAAGTGCATGAATCGTTTGGGGTTGCTTGGGAAAGATTTAAAGATTTGTTAAGACAGTGTCCACACCACGGTTTCTCAGAATTGCATCAAATAAATACTTTTTATAATGGACTTAATATGATTGAACAAGATTCTTTAAATGCCGCCGCGGGTGGTAATCTTTTAAGAAAAACTCCGAGAGACGCGTGGGGAATAATTGAGAATAAGTCTAGAGCACAGTATTCACGAAACACGCCGAGTGTTTCCAATGTGAACTCATATAATATCGAGATTGCTAGATTGGACTCTAAGATTGACACGCTTTTGAATGAGCTTAGGAAGAATCCTCATGGATCGATTAATATGGTTGAGAATTTTTGTGTATCATGTGGTGGAGCACATCCTAATTATGCTTGTTCAACCATGGGGTTTGATCAAGCTAGTGTTTTTACCACGACGGGAACTTATGGCTTCAACGGTCAAGTTCCTCGTCAAAATCATGTTGCTCCACCGGTTCAAAATAGGTACAACAATGGAAACAATGGGACTAATTTTAACCGTGGTAACCAAGGGAATTACAATCAAGGAAATGGGTTTAATTCTAATCAAAACTATCAAGGTTTTCAAAGTAATAACCAAAATGATTTGTCAAGCTACACTAAAACGAATGAGGCAAATTTGAAAGCTTTTCAAAATAACATTCAAGGACAAATGGCAACTTTGAAAAGTGAGTTTCAAAATACGATTAAAGGGAAAAATAACAAGATTGAGCTTAATCAACAAAGACTTTTACAAAACCAAAACCGTTTTGAGCAAAGATTAGAGCAAGGTCAAAATCGTATGCAACAAAGTTTGGAACAAGGTCAAAATAAATTGCTTTCGATGTTTGAGTCTATTATGAGAAAACCCTCCTCTTCTTCGGGTTGCTTACCTAGCAACACCATTCCAAACCCAAAGGGAGAGATGAAAGCTATAACCACACGTAGTGGGAAAGCTTTAGACGGACCTTTGCTTCCACATGTGAGTACCTCTCCGGTGGGGGAAGTGGAGCAAGAACCCGAGGTGGTTAAAGAAAAGGAAATTCCTATTCCACCAAAGGTAGACCAATTGCCTATTCCGGAACCCGAGCTTCCGAAGACTAAACCGACACTACCCTACCCTTCGAGACTTAACAAAGAGAAGCTCCGCGAAAAGACCAATGCTCAAGTTTCTACGTTTCTTGAAGTGTTTAAGAAAATGTATATTAATCTTAGTTTCGCGGATGCATTGCTTAGCATGCCTAAGTTTGCTTCAACAATCAAAAGGTCGATGAACGATAAGGAGAAATTATTTGAAGTATCTACGTCCTTAAATGAAAGTTGTTCCGCGGTTCTCTCTAAAAAGTTTCCCAAAATGCTTGGAGACCCCGGTCAATTTTTGATACCATGTGATTTCCCTAATATGAAAGAATGCTTAGCATTAGCCGATCTTGGCGCTAGCATTAATTTGATGTCTCTTTCCGTGTGTAAAAGGTTATCACTTCCCGAGCTTACACCTACTAAGATGACTATCGAGCTAGCGGATCGATCGACCGCCTTTCAAAAAGGTATAGCCGAAGACGTGTTAGTCAAAGTAGGAAAGCTCATCTTCCCAGCGGATTTTATAATTTGTGATTATCCGGAAAATTCTCGTGTGCCTCTTATTTTAGGAAGACCGTTTATAAATACGGCTAGTTCTTTAGTTGACATGAAAGAGGGGAAATTGACTTTACGTTTTGATGATGAAAGTATCACTCTTAATGTTGGTAATATCTCGAAGCCTTCTTCCGAGGACGACGAGGAATCAATCAATCAAATCGATGTGATTGATGTTGCTAGTGAAGAGGTTTCACAAGATATGCTTGGTTTTTCGGATACTTCCAAAAGTGGCAATCCCACTTCATCGAATCCTATTATCTCTTTGGCTAAACCTCCACTCACTCCATTTGAGGGAGGGGACTTCGTTCTTGAAGAGCTTGAGAATAATGGTTATTCAAAAATCGATAAGGAGATTGATGATTACCTTAGCACACCATTTGATCCTAGTGAGTTTGATAGTGAGAATTTTGATCCCGAGGGAGATATTGCGTTGATTGAAAAATTGTTGAATATGGATCCTTTTGAATCACCACATATGGAATTAAAAGTTGTGAGTGCTAATGAGACTAAAGTGAAAACATCTATTGAAGAAGCACCCGAATTAGAACTTAAGGAACTACCCACTCATTTGGAGTATGCTTTTCTTGATGGAACGGATAAGTTTCCGGTGATTATTGCTAAGGGATTAAATGAAAATGAAAAGGGTGAACTTATTAAAGTGCTTAAGAAACATAAACGGGCAATTGCATGGAAAATCTCCGACATTAAGGGTATAGATCCAAAAGTTTGTACTCATAAAACTCTAATGGAGGATGATTATAAACCCGCTATCCAAAATCAAAGAAGGGTCAATCCAAAGATTCATGAGGTGATCAAAAAGGAAGTCACTAAACTTCTAGACGCCGGAATGATCTACCCTATCTCGGATAGTCCATGGGTTAGCCCCGTGCATTGTGTTCCAAAGAAAGGAGGAATGACGGTTGTTACTAATGAGGATAATGAATTGATTCCTACTAGACTTGTGACTGGTTGGCGTGTTTGTATTGACTATAGGAAACTTAATGATGCCACTAGGAAGGATCATTTTCCATTACCTTTTATGGATCAAATGTTAGAGAGACTAGCGAGGAATGAATTCTATTGCTTTTTGGATGGATTTTCCATCTATTTCCAAATCCCCATTGACCCTCGTGATCAAGAAAATACCACATTCACTTGTCCTTATGGAACATTTGCTTATCGTCGCATGCCTTTTGGACTATGCAATGCTCTGGGGACGTTCCAAAGGTGTATGATGGCCATTTTCCATGATATGATCGAGAAAACCATGGAAGTCTTCATGGATGACTTTTCGGTTTTTGGGGAATCTTTCACTTCATGTCTCTCTAACCTTGAAAGAATGTTGCAACGTTATGAGGAAACAAATCTTGTGCTTAATTATGAAAAATGTCACTTCATGTGCAAAGAGGGAATTGTGTTAGGACATAAGATCTCTAAGGCCGGTATTGAGGTTGATAGGGCTAAAATCGACGTGATTGCCAAATTACCTCCACCCACCATCGTTAAGGGAGTTAGGAGTTTTCTCGGCCATGCCGGCTTCTATAGACGTTTTGTACAAGACTTCTCTAAGATAGCTCGGCCTATGACCCATCTTTTGGAAAAAGAGACTCCTTTCATCTTTTCGGATGAGTGTATTCAAGCCTTTGAGATGCTTAAAAGGAAGTTAACCGAATCTCCAATCTTGGTTGCTCTGGATTAGGACCTACCTTTCGAAATTATGTGTGATGCTAGTAATTATGCGGTAGGTGCGGTTTTGGGGCAACGTAAATCAAAACACTTCTTGCCTATACACTATGCAAGTAAGACTATGACGGATGCTCAAACAAAGTACACTACAACGGAAAAGGAGTTACTTGCCGTTGTGTATGCTTTTGAAAAGTTTAGACCATATCTCGTCTTCTCTCAAACCATAATGTATAGTGATCATTCGGTTATCAAATATCTTCTTAATAAACAAGATGCTAAGCCAAGGTTGCTCCGGTGGATTCTCCTCCTTCAAGAATTTAATGTCAAAATTCTAGACAAAAAAGGAGCTGAGAATCTCGCGGCCGATCATTTATCTCGACTTGAGAATCCTCACCAAAGCGATCGAGAGAACAAGAAAATCAATGAAACATTTCCTCTCGAGACGCTTGGTATGATTTCTTTTCGTGTTGATGATAGTACCCCATGGTTTGCGGACATCACAAATTACCATGCGGGGAAGTTTGTGATCAAGGGTATGTCGTCCGAACAAAAACGAAAGTTTTTCAAGGATATATCCTATTAATTTTAGGACGACCCCTATGTGTTTCGTGTGTGCGCGGATCAAGTGATTCGTAGGTGCGTATTTGGCAAAGAAGCTCAAGATATCCTTAAATCTTGTCATAAGGGACCCACCGGGGGACATCATGGTGCCAACGCCACCGCGAAGAAAGTCTTTGATGCCGGCTTCTTTTGGCCTTCCATATATCGTGATGCCCAAGTATTGATTAAGACTTGTGATGCTTGTCAACGTCAAGGAAAGAACTCACAAAGGGATGAAATGCCTCAAAACATTATTCAAGTTTGTGAAATCTTTGACATGTGGGGGATCGATTTTATGGGGCCATTTCCATCTTCGAAAGGAAATAAGTATATTCTCGTAGTCGTGGACTATTTGTCTAAATTGGTTGAAGCTAAGGCTTTGCCTACGAATGATGCTCGAGTTGTGGTGAACTTTTTGAAACAACTCTTTGCTAGGTTTGGAACTCCGCGGGCTATTATAAGTGATCGTGGGACCCATTTTTGTAATGAACAATTTGAAAAAGTTCTAAAGAAATATGGTGTCACTCATCGACTTTCTATGGCTTATCACCCTCAAACGAGTGGTCAAGTGGAGGTTTCAAACCGAGATCTAAAAAGGATTTTGGAGCGTTCTATTGGAGAAAATCGCACTTCATGGTCGGATAAATTGGACGATGCATTGTGGGCTTTCTGTACGGCTTACAAGACACCAATTGGTTGTACACCATTTAGGTTGGTCTACAGAAAAGCATGCCACTTGCCAATTGAACTCGAACATATGGCGTATTGGGCTCTTAAGCATTGTAACTTTGATTTGAGGACCGCGGGTGATCATCCCAAGGTTCAATTGAATGAACTAAGTGAATTAAGAGATCAAGCTTATGAAAATTCTTTGATCTATAAAGAGAAGACTAAGAGGATTCATGACTCTAAGATCAAAAACCACATTTTCAATGTTGGTGATCAAGTCCTCTTATTCAACACTAGACTTAAGATTTTCTCGGGCAAGCTCAAATCCCGTTGGTCCGGACCATTCACCATTGCACAAGTTTTTCCTTATGGCACCGTTGAGCTAGCTCAAAAAGACGGGCCTAACTTTAAGGTGAATGGTCATCGTGTGAAACACTGTTGTCCCCAATATATGATGTTATACTACACGAAATAAAGAAAGAAAGGTAGATATGAGATGAATTTTAGAGAGAGAAACTAGAGAGAGAAAAGAGAGAGAAGTGTGTGAACTTGGTGAGATTAGATTAAGAAAAGAAGTTACAAATGACCATCCACCCTCCTAACATGCTAGGAGGGTAGTATATATAGTCCACCCACATGCGGGCTTTAATGGACTATATATTGGGCCGGGCTTGTATTTTGGACTTTAATTAGTTTAAATCCAAGCCCGTGAATCACGACTAAATAACTACTTATTACAACGTTCTAATAAATAATACAATAGAAACCTATGACCGAGCATTCTTGTTTGACTCAATATTTTGAGGCTAACAATCTCCCCCAATGTGAGGTCATTCCTCTTTGATATTTGGATTCCAATGGAGATTTATGAATTTCGTCATACATGAGTCTTGAACGTGTAATCGTAGCCTTGTTTCTTCATGATGTGATCTTTGAGCCTTTGTCGTTGTCTTTCGACTTTGTCTTTAAGCTTGAGATCTTCAAATCATCCTTGACTTGTCTTTGCCATCTTGCGATCTTGTGTCTTCATCCACATGCTCACACTATTAATTGTTGAATATGTCTTTAGGCATGAGTATGTGGTTTCTGAATCATTGACTTTGCTGTGTACACCGTGACGTCACCTTCTCGAGACAAAACATAGACACGGACTGAATGGCTTTGACATTCGTCCTAAATCGGTAGCGTTTTACCTCCGGTCGGTGAAGACCGTTATACGATATTAAATATCGTACCTGTGATCAGGTAGATTCAATTAAGAATCTCCTTGACAGGGTTTCGCGGCTGTACTAGCCGTTCTCTTTACTCGACCGTCTCAAAGGAAGACTGCGAACATAAAGAGTGAATCAATTGGATAGATATCCGTTTGATTAAAGTCGTCAATTCAAATTCCTGGAACAAGTTTGATTCTTAACGAATCTTACCATTGTTGCTTTCCAGTTGACACAAGTTTGATTCATAAGAATCTCACAAGTCACCTACCGTAGCGCTGTTTGAAGTTGACGCTAGAAGGATTTCCATTCGTCACTGTGAATATTAATGAATATCACTCTGAATGTTCTGGCAAGACCATAAAGATATTGCGTAGAAACCTGAAACGAGTTTGAATCAATTCAGAATCAAACCACTGTTGCTTTTCAGTTTTGCACATGTTCAATTCATAAAGAATCTTGCATATGACCTACCGCAGTGCTGTTTGATGTTAACACTGGAAGGATTTCCACTCATCATTGTGAATACTAAGTAGTATCACTCTGAGTGTTCTAGCAATATCGCAAG
This sequence comes from Glebionis coronaria, assembly GCA_025667525.1. Taxonomy (NCBI): domain Eukaryota; kingdom Viridiplantae; phylum Streptophyta; class Magnoliopsida; order Asterales; family Asteraceae; genus Glebionis; species Glebionis coronaria. The sequence continues at coordinate 434,768,069 of CM046875.1, read as the reverse complement.
GATATAGCGTAGGACTCTCTTGATCTTCATCCGTGTGTCCTAACGAGATTTGATTGATCTCTTGGCTCTAGACTCTATTTGTGCACTTTTAGTGGTCGGAGGCTGGAGCAGATGCCACCTATTCAATATCAACTATCTCGGAGTGAGAAAGTCAATAGAAGTCGTGTTGATCTCCATGACAATAAAACAAACTTCTTTTGAGAGAAGCCTGAGTAGCTAGGAAAGGGTTGTGCTTCACATCACTGGGTCCATGATGAGTTTGTCTTCATGATGAGTTGACCCGGTTTCTGCCTAAGTTGTATGGAGGGCTTCTTTCTTTACACCCTTTATCCTTACATTTCTTTTTCATTCTTCAACCCCTTCAATGCTTACCAAGACATCATTAATAGCACCTTGTTGTGATTGTTCCATTGCTATCATCAGTACTTAGTCGGCATTCAGCTACGTTCACATTCTACTCCATCTTTCCTAAGGACTTCTAATAATCTATTGGATTGTCCCTGGGAAGATCCCTCCGGTTCTGGTTGGATCATAGGACTTAAACCTAACCACCCTTTTGACACTAATAACGTCGTGAATTAAAGATGTTGTGGGTATTTGATCGTAACCATGAAAACCACTTTAAATTCTAACAAAGTGTTTGAAAAACATTTAACACCTTGCTAGTTTTGTCGTTTCAGAAATGCTCCCCCTTCACATGTGCATCGATAATCGAAAGTGTTTCGCACATGTAGGTAAGAGTGAAAGTGCTTGAGTCTTATATTAGATCACATTTTAATCACATTTTCTCCCCCTATCTCTAATATATAAAATCTTTTGATATTAGAGATACCAAATTTGATTAAAATATATTTTGAAAAACTAGTCTTGAAATCTCTGGGAGAAAGATGTGTTAATCTTTTGCATGAAGTTTAAAATGCTCCCCCTCAAAAATTGATCCAATTGAATTGTCATTATGAGGATATGATCTACATTTCGCTTTTTGAGGATGGGAGTTGTTGAACACACAATTTTTGAAAGATTTTGAATAATCATTGAGAAATTCTTGAAAAAATTGTGTTCAACGCTTTTTGAAAAATCCTATTTCTTTTTGTCGAAGAGGTTTTTCTAAAGCATAAACTTGAGTTCATAGACTTTGAATGTCTTGACGAATCCACTCAAGTGTAAGAAGATTTAACTTCTTTTGCTAAGGGTAAGAGCACGAAATCGTACACTCCCCCGTGAATATAGTTCCGGGTTGCAATCTGAAAGTAATTACAAGCCATTGTGTTGAGCTCAAAACGTTGAATGTTTTGTGACAAGCTTAACCCGTGATAGATTGCTCTACCCGTTGTTGGAAATATTGTTCAAAATAGACAACTTCCTTTTGAAAAAAAATAGAAATGACATGTTTTGAAAAATATTTACAACTTTCATTCGAGCTTTATGTACACACCCGTGTCGTTATTGAGCGACATTTCTAGGTACGTCCATATTATCGATACTGAAAGACATGTCGAGAAGAATATTTTTGGATTTTGAAAGATTTTTTAATTTTGTGTTTTGCTTTTATGTGTTTTATATTTTTGTATTTTGCTTTTTCAAAGATATTTACAGGTTGATGTTTGATAGATAAATCAAGCAGGCACCTTTGCCAGAATCTCCAGGTCTGCTGGAGTCAAACATCTCATACCAATTTGCCTAACGAGGTACTCAAACCTATCTTTCGACAGAGCTTTCGTAAACAAGTCGGCTAATTGGTAATCTGTTCCAACAAAGTATAATTCAACGATACCTCTTTCAACTTGTTCCTTTATGAAGTGGTATCTGACATCGATGTGCTTCGTGCGGGAATGCTGTACCGGGTTGCAGGAGATGGCTATGGCAGACTTTGAGTCACAGTACATAGGTACTTTATCAAAGTGGAAGCCATAATCCGTGAGTTGTGTTCTCATCCAAAGAACTTGAGCACAACACGCAGATAGAGACACATACTCCGCTTCGGCTGATGAAAGTGACGTGCAATCCTGCTTCTTGGAAGACCATCCCACAAGCTTATCTTGTCCTAGAAATTGTGCACCACCAGAAGTACTTTTACGTGTATCAAGACACCCTGCATGATCAGAATCTGAATAGGCCGTTAGAAAGAAACCGGTTTCCCTCGGATACCAGAGTCCCATGTGAATGGTATTCTTAAGGTACCGAAAGATCCGTTTAACCTCCTTGAGGTGCTTTTCAGTGGGTCGTGCTTGATACCGTGCACAATAGCATGTAGCATGATGAATATCTGGTCTGCTTGCTGTCAAGTACATGAGGGACCCGATCATGGAACGATATCTCGTTTGATCTATGGGTAATCCCTCCAAGTCAGCATCTAGCGATGTGGTTGATAATGGTGTCCCAACGGGGTCACATGAAGTCATACCATGCTTTTTGATTATCTCTTGACAATACTTAGCTTGGTTTATAAAGATACCACTTGGGGATTGGTGAACTTGAATTCCTAGAAAGAATTTTAGTTCGCCCATCATAGACATTTCAAATCTGCTGTGCATTACTTTTTCAAACCATTTTGAAAGTTTTGGGTTTGTAGACCCGAAAATAATGTCATCAACATAAATTTGCACAAGCAGAATGTCATCCCCATATTTATAAGTGAACAAAGTTAAATCAATGGAACCTTTTGAGAAACCTTTGGAGACCAGAAATTTCGAGAGCTCGTCGTACCACGCCCTTGGAGCTTGCTTGAGTCCATAAAGTGCTTTGTGGAGACGATACACCTTGTTAGGATAATAAGGATCGACGAATCCTTCCGGCTGCGTGACATAGACTTCTTCCTTCAAAGGACCGTTAAGAAACGCCGTCTTTACGTCCATTTGATATACGATGAATCCCTTATGTGCAGCATAGGCAAGGAAAATCCTGACCGCTTCCATTCGAGCTACTGGTGCAAATGATTCTTCAAAATCAATACCCTCTATCTGGCCATACCCCTTAGCCACTAGCCTAGCTTTGTTCTTGATGATCGTATTTTCTTCATCCATCTTGTTTTTCCAGATCCAACGAAGATTTAAAGGAGTCACATCGTATGGTCTGTCAACAAGTTCCCAGACTTTAAGTCTTTCAAATTGTTGAAGTTCATCCGTCATCGATTCAATCCAAGCATGATCAGCCATGGCTTCTTTGATGTTTTTCGGTTCAGCAGTACTCACGGCGAGTGCGAACATACAAACATCGCCATCGGTTGCTAGTTGTCGTCTTGTACGAACAGGCTGTGAAGGGTTTCCAATTACGTGAACCAAAGGATGATCTCGGGTCCAATGATGTGTTGACGGATGTCGTTGATAGAACGTATGCATATTTGACGGATCAACATGGCGAGTAGAAGACTCTCCAGTTTCGTGTACCGATGTATCGAATGGGTTGTGAAAATCGTCATCGTCAGATAATGCACCGTCTGCTTGATTTGTGTTCTCTAGAGCAATGACAGTAGTTGTGGATGTTGTAGGATCGATTGTTGAAGTGATATTCTGAGGAGGTAAATCTGCAACAACCCGTGTTGAAGTAGATGAAGTTGTATCCTTTTGTTGATGATGATCGGTATCATCATTTGTATCATGAGTGACAGCGGAAGACTTCGATGCAACTTGTTTCTCCCCCGTGAAATATTCATCATACATTGGTCCATATAACATTTCCAACTCTTCAAGTGTCGTGTCCACTGTCATATCTGCTCTAGGAACATGTTCAGGAACCAGCTTTGAACTTGACGGTTCATTGCTGTGGTCTTGAGTTCCGAGTTCCGTGCGGTTGTGAACGGAAGTCGTGTGTCGTTGTGGATCGGGACTTAAACTGCTTTGTTCAAGTGCCATCTCTTGAGATTTATCAAATCGGATGTGAATTGTCTCGACAATCAATTTTGTTCTTTTGTTGAACACTCTATATCCCTTAGACTGAGTTGCATATCCCACAAGAATACATGCATCACCTTTTTCTTTCATCTTATCCAAATTTTCACCATCTCGTATAATGTAACAAGTACATCCAAAAACATGAAGGTGTTTGAGTGAAGGTTTTCGATCATGAATTATGTGATATGGTGTCTTTTCGTGTCTTGGGATAATTAAGGAGCGGTTTTGTGTGTAGCATGCGGTTGACACGGCTTCGGCCCAAAAGTACAATGGAAGTTTTGAAGCGGATAGTAATGTTCGAGCAGCCTCAACTAAAGTACGGTTTCGTCTTTCAACAACGCCGTTTTGTTCGGGTGTTCGAGCAATAGATGTTTCATGTTCAATCCCTTCGGCTTCAAAATACTTTCTCAGATTTGAATTCAAAAATTCTGTACCTCTGTCAGTACGAACCACTTTAACTTGAGCTTGAAGACCACGTTGTATCAATTTAAGGAAGCTAATGAGAACATCGGGTGTTTCATCCTTGGACCTCAAGAAGTGAGTCCATGTGTACCTTGAGTAATCATCGACAATTACCAGAATATATTTCTTTCCATTGATACTCTGAACACGCATGGGACCACATAGATCCATATGAAGAAGATCTAACCGTCCTTTAGAGCTTGGTGTGGTCTTTGTTTTGAAGCTACTACGTTTAGCTTTACAAAGTTCACAAGAAGAACAAAGATGATCTTTGATGAATTTCAAGCTTGGAAGGCCTCTCACAATATCTTTCTTGGAAAGCAAGTTAATGGTATCAAAGTTGAGATGAGAAAGACGTTGATGCCATAACCATGCCTGAGTCGTTGAAGCTTTAGCCATGAAGCAAATTGGAGTTGATGAAGTTGTGTCTTGAAGTGAAATTGTGTAAAGATCAGTACCCCGTGTACCGGTAAGTAAGTCATTCCCATCATAATCACGAACAAAACATGTCTTCTTTCTGAAAGCAACTTCCAAATCCGCATCACAGAATTGACCAACCGAGAAAAGATTGTGATTGAGCCCTTCGACGTAGTATACCCTTTTAATCGTGATATTCCCCTGAACCAAATCTCCATATCCTAGGATCGGTGCAAATTGATCATTTCCGAGTCGGACCGTACCTAGGAACTTCTCCACGAAGTTAATTAGAAGCTTGAGATTCCCCGTCATGTGCTTCGTGCATCCGGAGTCCATTATGAAGAGAATTATTTGTATCACCTGCAGAAGAGTTAGAACACGATGGAGCATTTGCTAAATTGGATACCACAGTAGTTGTGATAGTAGAATCATTAGTGTCCTTATCAACATTTAAAGGCAAACTAACACTCGTTTTCACATTTTCTGTCCTAACTTTTGGCATCCATTTATATCCGGGAGGACATTGATTAGCAAACCACCATTTCCAAGACTTACTGGCAGACTCATATAATTCCTTAATTTTGCTTCTAGGATTCTTAGTGGTGGAGTCTGATGCATTACTTTTCTTAGTGGGGGTTGCACCAGAATGGTTCACTTTGCGTTTGGGTTTACTAGCTCTAATAGGCATTGCAACTTGCTTCTTAGTTCTAGAATCTACGCCTTTGACTTTATTTATAGCACACATAGAATGATTAGCATTAGCACACTTGCCACATTTGACACAAACAAATTTCACATTCATAGCATTCAAAGTTGAATCATTCAAATCGTCATGACATGCGATTACAGACGTTTTATTCTTAGAAACATTGAAAATCCTAGGGTGTTCTTCTACTTGCTTCATCTTCCCTTGATTCTTGTGTTTCCAGACCTTATCATTCTCTTGAGTGCTCTTAAGCTGAGGCCGGCTAACACTAGTAGTGGAGACTATTCCTGTAGTAGAAGACACACGAATATTAGTGTTTCTAGAAGTCTGAGGCGAGTGAGTATCTTTGTTTGTGGGCTTAGTGGGCATTCTATACATCCCTGGTTTAATCACATTATTGTGCTTAACGTTTGGTGCTACAGGATTCCTTATGGGTTGAGCTTGTGGTAACCTTTCCTTTCCATCCATCTTGGGGGCAAACACAGGTTTTGCAAACGAGGAATTAGATAAAGCAGATGGTTTTCCCAAGATAGAGGATCTATTCTCTTTAGAGGCATTGGGTTGTCTAACAACATTTTTCTTAATGCTAGGTTCCACAATTTTTCCACCCATTTTAGCAATGAGTTTCTGCAACTCTGCTATCGCTCTGTCCCTGTCTTGTAATTGAGCTTTCAACTCTTTAATTTCCAAATTCTGTTCATTCATTTCTCGAAATGTTTGGGAAAGTTTTTCTTGCAATTTATTATCATGTGAAAAACGACCAACGTCTTTTTGCAAAGCAAGTTCAAGTGAATGACAATGTTTTTGAAGGAAATCAGTTTTGTGTTGAAGTAACTCAAAAGCCTTTTTGTCAACATTTTCTTTCCGTTTCGAGAGCTCAATTTCAAGACGTTCACATTCTTTGATCTTATCAAGATATTGGCATGCAACTTCAGAATACTCATCAATATCAGCACAAGATGTAAAATAAGCACACATAATATCTTTAGAAACACATTCTTGCAAGAGTAAATCATATTCATCAGAGAAAACGAACTTGTCCATTTGAAGATTATCAATTTCTTTCTCAAGAGACTCAACATATTGTAAATCATCAAACATTTCAGACCGAATTAAGCTTTCGAATTTAAGAACATTTTCTTTTAGTGTGGCCGCGTTCGGTATTAAGATTTGTTTGACAAGCACAGTTATGTCTTGAGGAATTGGTTTCTTCCACTCGTCATTTTGTCGTTGTTTCCAATCATTATCAATAATGGACTTAATATTATCTATGTAATGAGTAAGAAACCCAAATATCTGCCTACTCTTGCTTTTAGAAGCATCTAGGGGCAAGTAGTTGATGAACTTAGAAACATTTGTTTTCTTAGTGGCAAACGCTTTCTTCCATTGAATTCTCTTTTGCCTGCATTCTAAAAATACTTCCTCACGAGATTTCTGAGTTTGTTTGTGGAACAGACCATAAAGACTATTCTCATAAGCATAATTATATGGTTTCACAAACTCCTTATTAACTGATGGTTGACTATCAGCATCCCAAAGGGCAGTCTCTTCACTATTGGCACTTAGAGGCATGCAATCAAGATCTGTCCTTTCAGTCTCATCAAGATAAAGATGCGGGTTCGCAGCTTGTGCTTTGGCAAGGTACTCAGGACTTGCAAAGCTAGCTTGACCCTTAAACATCGATGGAGGTGCTAGCATTCTTACGGATTGAATAGAATCATGTGTTTTATAAACAACGTTCTTCAAAAAGTCGACTTGTGCTTCTAGTTTCGTAACTTTTTCGGTTTCTTTATCATATCTACTTTTGAAGTCTTGTTTTAACGCATCTACCTCTTGTTTCTTATCCTCTAGAATTTTAGCAGAATCAGTAGTGGTCATAGAGAGCTTTTGTTCAAGTTCATTAACTTTGGTATTGGCAAGGTACGTTTTTTGACGTTCATCCATTAAGAAAACATTATATTGACGCTTCTCTTTAGCTAATAACTCAAGAGTGGTATTATATTTGTTTTCAAAATCGTCCTTTTGACTTTTTAACGCACTTCCCTTGTACCCCTCAAGCTCTTTGGTTTTTTGAAGGAGCTCATCTCTATAGCTTTCAGTCATCTCAGTAGATTTGATAAGAGCAGCTTTGCATTCTTCAAAACTTTGAGTGAGCGTAGCGTTTGCCTTCTTTAATTGCTTTTGACTCTTTTTATTTTCAGTGACATCTTTTTGTAAAGTAGCAATTAAATTAGCAAGCGCAATACGTTCCTCTTCATCATATTCATTTGCATGTTGATCATCCTCAGACTCATTATTGCACATGTCTGATGAATCGGGTGTGGTATTACTATCAACCGTTTCCATCATACACGTGTCATTAATGGCATTGGGTAGATCACTATGCTCAGGAATATCACCAAACACATTATATTCATCAGTAGTGTGTACCTTATCGATTGGCTCAGTGTCAAAGATAGGACCATTGTCATCTTCAGTGACTTTGAGAACTTCTTCAACATGTGCCATGTACGAGTAATGTGCTTCTAATTCCTGGTCGGAGGCTTCATCATCAGTGTCATCAAGCATAGCTCCTTCCTCAGCTGACAGTTTGACCCCTGCTTCCATCTTCTTGCATAGCAGCATCTTTTCCTTATGGTAGCTAGAGTCCCTAACCCGTTTCGGCTTCCTACATTCCTTTGCCATATGCCCATATCCTTGGCAATTAAAACATTGAATCCCACTCTGCTGAACCACTTGACTTCCAACCGTTTCCCTATTCCCAGTAGCAGCAGCAATCCTCTGAGTATCATACTTTGCAGTTTGTCGATCATATCTTGCAGAAGCCTCAACATGCGTTGGATTATGTCGATCATACCTAGAAGGACTTTCACCACGTCGACGTGTGTCATACCTTGGAGGACTCGCAACATATCGGTTCTTTGTGTTAGATGATGTTCGAAGATTGTTGTTGGTGGGTTTGTAGATCTTCTGGTAAGTCTTCATAATGAAAGCAATTTGTTGTTTCATCTCACGATTCTTCTGAGCTTGATCTTCATCACTATCTTCTTCAGAAGATGACTCAGATGGTGGTGAAGGTGCTCTTGGTGCTTTGCCGCGTGATCTTGTGGATGATGAAGACTTGGATGATGTGGAATATCGTGGTGAGGATGATGGGCTAGAGTATGGCTTAGGAGCACGAGATCGATGATCTTGGACATTTTGAGTGGTAGTTAATAAAGCAAGTGGATTAGCCGTCTTTGCAACTCGTTCAGCTCGAATCTCATTTGCTTCATGCTGAAATTGTTTCAAGATATCAAAGAGAGTGTGATAGTTTACCTTGTCTAACTGCTTCTGTTGTTTCACCAAAGTGACAAAACGTGTCCACTCTGGTTGGAGTTGTTGTAGAAATTGCACATTGACTTGCATGGTGGAGACTTCCAAGTTGTTTCTCGTCATATCATTCATCATCTTGTAAAATCTTGAATAATAGGACTCAATTGATTCTCCATCCAATGCAGTAAACTTACCAAAGTTCCAAAACAAGTTTGTTTTGACATCTTGCTTGTTGAGAGACTCTCCTTGTTGCAAGCGTTCAATGGCCGTCCACATTTCTTGTGCTGTAGGACATGCATCGACTGTGGAATAAATATCATCTCCAATTCCACTTAGGATCATATAGATCGCTTCTTTTTCTGCATCATGCCAAGCACGTTTCTCGGGTGTAAGGTCAGATAAAGTTTCCTTTTTCTTTGTTGCAGGTACTTCTGGACATGTGTCTGTGGCTGGTGTATAAGGAACATCAATTTCAGAAAAAACATATGGGCCATGGTTAATACATTGTCTCAAGGCATCACCATTAGGTCTTGTATCAAGATAGCGAAGAAAGCGTGATTGCCATTGAGCATATCGACCAGCCACAAGCATTGGTGGTCTCTCTTTATTACCCGCGACCATGATGTTGTTGTTCGTCACACGATATTCTGCAGTAGAATCCATCCCAAAATTCTCTGAAATGATGAAGTGAATATGGATCTTAAGTAGATTTGTTGTGATTGTTGTTGAGGTTGAAATTCCGAAAATTGCAATTTTTCTCAGCCCGACAATAAATTCCTCAGTCCGACCAAAACGGTAGACCTAAAAAATTTGTAATCACCAAATTTTGAAATTGAGCTAGAAATGTCCTAAAACTAGTATGGAAAAAATTTGATTTTACTTGACCTAAAAATTTTAACTCTTTTTTTTTTTTTTTTTTTTAATCTTCGTGTAAACTACGTTCCGAAACTAGTCTAGATGGTGGCTAAATCTAAAAAATGCTCAAACAAAATTTAGCTAGAAATGTCATCGGAATGTGCCATCGGAATGTCCATCGGAATGTTGCTTAGATCGGAATGTCCTTTAGATCGCAATGTGCACCTGTCGGAATCCTTAGATCGGAATGTGTACCTATCGAAATCCCAGATCGGAATAATCTGTCGCAATGTGTATCTATCGTAATCCCAGATCGGAATAATCTGTCACCTATCGCAATGTGGCTGTCGCAATGTGGGCAGAGTAACGTTTCAAGATTAGCCTTAAATCCGTCGCAATCCAGATCGCAATAACGATCGGAATGTCCAGATCGGAATAAGTATCGAAATCCTCAGTATCGCAATGTGGAACCAATCACTTTCCGATGGTGATGGTTATTGCGATGGGAGCCCCATTTACTTGTACTTTCTGAAATTTAAGCTGTCGCAATAATGGTGCTTTTTCTTCCAACTTTTTAGGCAACGGTTTTTGGCAACTTTTAGGCAACAAATTAGCAACTTTTAGGCAACAAATTCGTGATTTTTACCAAGTCAAAACAACCAAATCTCTAGAACAAGTATATAGATGATTTTTAGCAAGATAAAGAACACGAAAACCACAAAAAAAAATTGAATTCGAGTTGATTTATGGAAGAAATCACACGAATCAAATATAAGAAGAACAACCAATAACAAATCTACCCCGTGGCGATTGATACCAATTGTTGTCCCTTTTATATGAATGATATAAGACGAATTATTAAGAAAGAAAGGTAGATATGAGATGAATTTTAGAGAGAGAAACTAGAGAGAGAAAAGAGAGAGAAGTGTGTGAACTTGGTGAGATTAGATTAAGAAAAGAAGTTACAAATGACCATCCACCCTCCTAACATGCTAGGAGGGTAGTATATATAGTCCACCCACATGCGGGCTTTAATGGACTATATATTGGGCCGGGCTTGTATTTTGGACTTTAATTAGTTTAAATCCAAGCCCGTGAATCACGACTAAATAACTACTTATTACAACGTTCTAATAAATAATACAATAGAAACCTATGACCGAGCATTCTTGTTTGACTCAATATTTTGAGGCTAACAAACACTACTTTGGAGGGGACATACCTACGGAGGTTGTCCCGGATCTTCAAACTTTCCCTAAGGACCAATAAATGCGGGGATCGAGTCGAGCTCATGACTCGGTGAACAAAAACGAGGTGCCTTGTGGGGGAGTCCCATACATTATATCTTCTTTCTATTTTCTAACACTAATAAGGCTTGATCTTTCAAGCTCGTGCTCATGTTTTGTTGTGTTGTGAATCTTAGGTATGACCCTAATCATTGAAGACTCTCGTGTTCGGTTTTTGCCGGTCCACTTGATCTTCCAATTCTCTGAATGCCAAAAAGGGGCACACTCTCTATCCTTTGATTTTTATCGACTAACGTTTTATCTTGAGGCATAATTAATAAACGGCTTATAGATTTGCGTGCTCTTTCCATGTTAGGATTTTGCATTAGACTCTTCGTGTTTTAGCAAGGGGGTGTTACTCTTGAGCTAAGAAACATTGAGGACAATGTTTGGTTTTAGCATGGGGGAGTCAATCGATATAATCGTTTACAATTGCTTTTGTCGTGTCTAAACATAATTGTTTTTCTCATTTTTCAATAAAAATTTAAATTTTTAGTGTTGTTTTTAAGTTTTAATAAATAAAATAAGTGCTTTTGACACAAATGTAGGCTTTCCGTTGGTGAAAATAAAAATAGTTTTTGACTCGACTTGGTTTTTACCTTAGATTTTCCTTAACATATTTGAATTAAGTTTTGCTAGGCTTTTATATAGGGAGCTTTAAAACGCGAAAGTCTTAACTCATATGGGTTAAGAACAAGAACTTTTCGCAAGTTCCTATAATTGATCCTAGAAAGTCGTTTATCAATGGAACTTTAAAACGCAAATTCTAAAACTTGAAAAAGTATAAGAAGATGCAAGATCCTATAGATGACTTGAAAACCCAAAACTTTGATTTAATAGGCTAAGTATCCATTGATTTCACATTTTTGGAATTTTACAATATGGAGAACAAGAGATGATAGAGTTCAATCATAAGTTTCTAAAATTAATTCTTCTTTGTGCAAGTATTTTTGTGTTTGATTTAATCTCCTCGTATTTACTTTCCACACTTGAATAATAATTTCTTAATAAATGAAGTTTTAACGGTTTAGGCTTGATATCTTAACTCGTAACTCCTTCTTTTTCTTCCCTTGTAATTAAAGTGAGAACACATTAAGGGTGTCAGCGTCATGGACTTTTGATCATGGGATTGCAGAAATTTGGTTTACTATACATATCATATTAATAAAGAAGAATAAATAAAAACATGTTCTCTAGGAGCCTTCGGGTGGGAGTCATGTAGCACTAACCTTGTCATTAGAGACTAAGGGTGTATGGAAAGGGGACGTGTTGAATAAAATTTGCTTCATCATCATGAGCCATAAGGTGGGATGGTGATGTCAATTCCCTTATTTTTGTCCAAGGAGCCTTCGAGTGTGGATTTTAAATAAGGATCATAATTGCATCTTAAAGAGCCACAAGGTGATATGATGTGATTGTTGCTAACTCCATTAATAAGGTCATAATTGACTTTGGAGGTTTTATTATTGCTTTTAAGTAGTCCTATTAGCCAAATTTCGGGTCCGAGGATTTATCCCTCAAATCGTGTTAAGTTATCCTTGATGTGGGCTTTCTTTAGTGACAACGGTTTTTGAGGTCGAGGTTAGGTTTTGAGTGTTGAGTTTACACCGTTCTTGCCTTCATTTTTGGATTAATAAATATCAAATAAAGTCAAATGAGCCTTTGGGTGAATGATAAATAAAGACTAGAGATACAATTAGGAATAATAGGAGATTGAGTTTAACACAAATTACTTGTATGAGTTGATTTAATTTTGGGGCTTATGATTGACAATGATCTTGTCTTTGCACTTGGCATGGAAAAGTGAAAAGTCGAGGACGATGAATCTATTTGAGTTTTATGATCCTAAAAGTTATTTTTCAATAATGAAAGCAATACATTATGTCTTTGCAAGATAAAGTTGTCAAAAGTTGAATAATGATGTAGTTAGTGTTTTATTTTATCATTGTGTGAGGACACGGCAATTGCTTAGCAAGGGGGAGTTTGATATGAGTGTAATTACTCATATCAATTATATCTTAAAACAATGAATTAAAGCAATAAATGTTCAAATATTGCCTTGTATTTGCTTGTTTTGTTGTTTGATGTGTGTAGGTACCAAGTTCACGAAAATCGGCGAAAACGACACGAGTTTGAAGAAAAAGTTCAAAGAAGCCAATAACGAGCTCGATTTTGGCGGATTTGATATTTATGGAGGATTTTGGGCCAAGTGGGTCCCACAATTGTGTAATGGGCCTAAAAGTCCATTTAAAAGGATGATGTATTTACTTAAATCATAAGACCCAAATAGAGGCCCAATTGGAAAAACAATTTGAGACGGATGGAGTTAAGAACAAGGGCCCAAGCCCATTTCTTTTTGAAAATAGCTTTAACGTGTAATGAATGGGCCTTTGAGAAGTCGGGTTTGGAACTTGATGACAAGTTATTAATACTCATCACACGGTTTGTTTTTCCAGTCAAATACTCACAACTTTTCAACCCTCACCCAATTAAAAAATACGTTTTGATAATACCTATGCTACACATCTTACCTTTCTCATCTCATTCACTCCAAAAGATAAAAAACCAGACGCAACATCCACTATTCATCAAAACCCTAATAAATAAAACACTCAAATTAATTGGGCTTTTTGTTCACACGTGTGATTCACACAAAAGGAAAATTAATTCCCAAGTTTTAAGGAAGAGAGGATGGAGGGAATCAATTTCGTGGCAGGTTTTGATTGGTTTAACCACATCACTCCCACCAATCATCCAATAAGGAGATGACACATCAGCTTACAAGAAGCACAACTAGCACACCTGATTGCCAAGTTGGCAATCTGTGTGCTAGTGTGATATTTACAACCGCAAGATCAATCAAAGAAAGAGAAAAGATGGGTTCAACGGTCAAGATCATGTATTCATCTTCAACAACCTCACCAGCAAGGCTAGGGGGTTGGCCTATAAAAACCCCCATTTGATATATAATTCGCATCCCATTTTTTTACTTTACAATTATTATGTCAAAATAGATTTAGGAATATTGTAATTTTTCTTTAAGAGTACTGTAATGATTTCCCAGTTATTAATAAAAAGTTCTATTGATTTATCTTGATCTTTGTTTTGTTAATGTTTAAATTCTTTCAATAATCTTATTATATATTTTCTTGGAATAATATGGTAAGTTATTTAATTGAGCTGAAAAGATAGCTTTAATTAAATAATGAAAGTGAATTTTGGGAAAAGCTTTTCCCTACTGGAAAAGTTATAATTAAAGCTGTTGAGAAGTTTGACTGTTGGTTCGAGTCATATCTCGACAGTGATGTTCTTGATTCGTCAATAAATGGTGATAGATGGTTCGTTTGATGACGGTAAATGGCGAATGGTGGTTAGTAATGGTGTCGATTCGGGTTATTAAGACAGCTCAGCGCTGATCTTCGTCCCAAAGGAATACTACAAAAGGTTTTAATTCCTATTTATTTTACGTTTATTTAGATTTTACTGTTCTTTAAGTTTATGTGATTTATCGGAAAGTTTGTTTTGACATGTTTTAGGGTAATAAATCTGTCTGATTATAATTAGTCTGATTGTTTGTTAATCAGTTAAGTTCAATGTTAGGATTTAAGAGTAAGATTTGAGTACAAGTTTTTAGTTAACGATTAATCTGATTACTTGAGAAGTGATCTGCTTGGATCTATTTTTATAGTTAGGTTGAATTTTGTTATGTTGCTGAATTTGTGTAGACTGCTTATCCTTATTGACAAGGTTTACATTGTTTGCTGATATTAATACTTGTAGAAATTAACCTGATATTGAGAGCTGTATTTGGACAAGTTGGTTTTATTTCAACATTGTTGAGTTTTGTTTCATTGTCTCCTATGAATTAAGTTGTCTGCTGAGTGATCCCCGTTTGCATTCATTTGTAATTTGCTGAATAATTATTTTAGGCTTTTAGATTTGCTGATGATAGACTTGTTTGAATCAGATTTTGTTTGACAGATTTAGCTTGTGGTTTTGCTTAGTTATCTTTTATACTGATATGTTGAGTTACTAGTATGATTGACTGAGTTTTCCCTGCATTTTGGTTTCTACTTAGACTTGCCTGTTTTAGCTGAATATTTGTTTTAGTTAATGCTCGTTGTTGTTTGGATTGGATTATTCAGCTTAAATGTTATGTTTACCAGTTGAGTTTTTAGTTGCAATTGCTGATACATGTTATTGCTCTTATATTGATCTTTATCAGTCACATAAGCAAAGTCATAACTGGGATTTTGCTTGACGGTTTATTACCATATAAACTGATTTTATCTGTCTTATTTCTCACACAGTTACCTCCTATGACTGTCAAACTTCATTGTTCAAATAGGAATAATAACCAAAAATATTGTCCCTTGTTGGACTCGAACCCGCGACCTCGCAGATGAACACCAAATGACTCAACCATCTGAGTTGTAAGCTCATTTTGTTTATCTTCCTTGTCACGTTTTAAATAAACTCATTTTTTTAGACTGTCAGTTTTAGTTAGGCTATTGTTTTCAAATTGTTAAGTTTCTAAAGTAATATAAAAATATATTAATTAGTTTTGTTAATTAATTGTTTAATAAATTTGTTAAAATTATTAGGTTAGTTTTAATATAATAAAATAATAATTAAATAAAAACAAAATAAAAATAAAAAAATGTTTTTATTAGTTTTAGGAATTTAATTAGTTTTAAATAAAATCAGATTTAATTAAATTTGTAGAAGTAAAATAGTTTTCAATAGATTTAAAAAAAATAGTGTAAAAGTATTTTAATTAAATTGAGTAATTTTTATTAGATTTTTAAGTAGTTTTGATTTTTATAATAACTTTAATTTTTAAGTAATTGTTTTTAGATTAAAATAATTTTGGGTTTACGATTCATGCACTTTAGGGTTAAATTAGGATTTAAATTTGTAGAATTTAATTTTAGTTTAAAAACCGAAAACCAAATCGAATCAATTGTCCAAATCGATACTACGTCTCAAATTCATAAGATCTTCGTGTACAACGAACTTGGTTCACCAACGTGTTTAATTGAATTCGTCTTTGGTAATCTTAGTCTATTACTTTTTCCTAAAGGTAATTTTCTAATTTACCCTATAACGTATCTAATTATCACATATACTATCCTCGACACATCAAAGACTTCTCTTCTATTGCTTAGGGAAAGCGCACTAAAACGTACACTTCCCTTTCTGGTCCGTTTTTCATGAGCTCAAAACTTTGATTGTTTTGTGACTAGCTCATAACCGAGAAAAGTTAATTTCCCGTTTTGAAGGATAAGTTATCATCCGTGATAAACTTTCCTTGAGGTAAAGTGCAAGTTCTAAGCTGACATTTACATAGAAATCGTTTTTCATGAACTTAAAAACTTTGAATGTTTTTATGAGAAGCTCATGACCGAGAAATATGAATTTCTCGTTGAGAAGGATAAGTTATCGTTCGAGATAAACTTTTCTTAGATGAGGTCCGATTCCTAAACTGTGATGCACTTAGAAGTCATTGTGAGAGAATATCAAGCAGCTTCATTTCCCAGAACCTTCAAGTCATCTGGAGTCATATACTTCATACCAAGACGACCAACGAGATACGCAAACCTATCTTACGATAGAGCTTTTTTAAGCAAGTCTGTCAGCTTGTACTCAGTTCTTACAAAGTATAATTCCATGATGTCGCGTTCCACTTGTTCCTTGATGAAGTGATATCTAACATCGATGTGCTTGGTGCGGGAGTGCTGAACCGGATTGCAAGAGATGGCTATGGCCGACTTTGAGTCACAATACATAGGTATTTTATCAAAGTGGAAGCCATAATCCGTGAGTTGAGTTCTCATCCAAAGGACTTGAGCACAACACGCGGATAGAGACACATACTCTGCTTCTGTGGATGACAGCGAGGTACAATCCTGCTTCTTTGACGACCAACTCACGAGTTTATCTTCCCCTATAAATTTTACGCCACCAGAAGTGCTCTTTTGAGTATCAAGGCAACCTGCATGATCATAATCTGAAAAAGCAATTAGATGAAACCGGTTTCCTTCGGATACTAGAGTCCCATGTGAATGGTATTCTTAAGGTACTGAAAGATCCTTTTAACCTCCTTGAGGTGCTTTTCAGTAAGTCTGGCTTGATATCTTGCACAATAACATGTGGCATGATGAATATCAGGCCTGCTGGCTGTAAGGTACATAAGAGACCCGATCATACTGCGATATCGCGTTTGATCTACGGGAGGTGAGTACAAGTCAGCGTCTAGGGATGAGGTCGACAAAGGTGTACCAACGCGAGCACATGAGGATACCATGCTTTTGAAGTATCTCTTGAGCATACTTAGCTTGGTTAATAAAGATACCACGTGGGGATTGATTAATCTGGAGGCCTAAAAAGAATTTTAGCTCCCCCATCATTAACATTACAAATCTGCTGTTCATTAGTTTTTCAAAACATTTTGAAAGTTGTGGGTTCGTAGAACCAAAAATAATGTCATCAACATAAACTTGCACCAGCAGTATGTCATCCCCATATTTGTTAATAAAGAGAGTAGGATCAATAGAACCTTTGGAGAATCCTTTGGAAACCAAGAAGTTTGATAGTTCTTCGTACCACGCCCTTGGAGCTTGTTTATGTCCATATACAGCTTTTTTGAGACGGTAGACTTTGTCAGGATGATGAGGATCCACCAATCCTTCTGGCTGATTCACATACACTTCTTCCTTCAAATGACCGTTGAGAAAAGCAGTTTTAACGTCCATCTGATAAACCGTGAAGCCCTTATGTGCAACATAAGCAAGGAATATCCTGACTGCTTCCAAACGAGCGACTAGAGCGAATGATTCATCGTAATCTATTCCTTCTTGTTGACGGTATCCCTTAACCACAAGACGAAAATTTTTTTTGATGATTGTTTGTTCTTCATCCAGTTTGTTTTTCCAGATCCATTTGAAATCTAAAATCGAAATTCCATAGGGTCTGTCAACAAGTTCCCAAACATTTAGGCGTTCAAACTGATGAATTTCGTCTTGCATTGATTCAATCCACGCATGATCAGTCATGGCATGCTTGATGTTTGTAGGTACAATTGAACTCACAGTGAGTGCATACATACATACATCGCCATCGGTTTTGAGTTGTCTGCGTGTTTGAACCGGTTGTCACGTGTCCAATGACTTGCTCCAATGGATGATCACGTGTCCAACGGTGAGTGGATGGATATCGTTGGTAGAATGTATGCATATTGGACGGATCAACATGTTGAGTAGAAGACTCGCCAACTTCACGTACCGGTGTACCGAATGGGTTGATAAATTCTTCTTCGTCAGGTTGTGCATCGACTGCTTGATTGTTGTTTCCTCCTTCAGCATTGACGGTTGGTGATGTTGGTTGTATGATAGTTTCTTGAGTTTGTTGAGTATCCAATGAAATTGTCTCTTGAGCAACGGTTGCTGAAGTAGATGCAGTTGTGTCTTGTTGACTTGGTTCGGGTGCATCAGCAGTATTGACAGCGGAAGGCTTTGACACAACTTGATTGTTTCCATAGTAATATTCATCAAACACTGGATCATATAAATCAACCAACTCATTCATTTGTGTTGTATCCGTCGAGTCTGCTGTAGGAGTACTTTCTTGACGTTCTTGCACGGGACGTATACTATTTTGTGTAGGTGCCATGGCTGGACATTGAGGTGCGGGACTTGAGCTGTTGTGATCAAGTATCATTTGTGGCAATTCTTCAAAGTTCACATGAATTGTTTCAAAAATAATCCTTGTTCTCTTGTTATAGACGTGATATCCTTTCGACAAAGTAGCATACCCCACAAAAATACACGCATCACCTTTTTCTTTCATCTTGTCGAGATTCTCACCGTCTTTAAGAATGTAGCATAAAGAGCCAAATACGTGAAAGAATTTAACAGTAGGTTTCCTGCCATTGATGATGTGGTATGGTGTCTTTTCATGCCTAGGGATTACGAGTGAACGATTCTGAGTATAACAGGCAGTTGCAATTGCTTCAGCCCAGAAGAATAGTGGTAATTTGAAGCAGAACGCATTGTTCGAGCTGCCTCAACCAAATCGGTTCCGTCTTTCGACAACGCCGTTTTGTTCAGGAGTTCGAGCAATAGACGTTTGATGTTCGATGCCTTCTTCTGGAAAGTAAGATTGCAAGGTCTTGCTCAAAAATTCAGTACCCCTATCCGTTCTTACCGTTGAGACTTGAGCTTGAAGATTGTGTTGTATCATCTTGAGAAAGTTTTTGAGAACCTCTGGTGTTTCATCTTTGGACCTTAAGAAGAAAGTCCATGTGTATCTAGAGTAATCATCAACAATCACGAGAATATACTTTTTCCCGTTAATACTCTCTACACGCATGGGACCACATAAATCCATGTGTAGAAGTTCCAATCGTCCTTTTGAGCTTGGGGTAGTCTTCGTTTTGAAAGACTTTCGTTTTGCTTTTCCCAACTCATAAGAAGAAGAAAGATGATCTTTGACGAATTTTAACTTAGGAAGACCGGTCACAATACCATTCTTCAAAAGCAAGTTGATGGTGTCAAAGTTGAGATGTGACAGTCATTGATGCCATAACCATGCTTGGTATGATGAAGCTTTAGCCATTAAGCAAATTGGATTTGTTCAAGATGTGTCTTGAAGAGTTACTGTGTAGAGATCAGAACCACGAGAACCTGTAAGAAGGTCATTTCCATCGTAGTCTCTAACATAGCAAATAGATTTCCGAAAAGCCACTTCCAAATCCGCATCACAAAATTGACCAACCGAGAATAAATTGTGATTCAGTCCCTCGACGTAATAAACCCTTTTGATAGTGATATTACCTTTAACCAAGTCTCCATATCCGAGTATTGGTGCAAACTGATCATTTCCAAACCACACCGTACCCAGAAACTTCTCCACGAAGTTAATTAGAAGATTGAGATTGCCCGTCATGTGATTTGTGCACCCGGAGTCTATTATGAATAGAATGATTTCGACGAGCTTTTCAATTGGATCAGAATCAAAGATAGGTTCAGAATTGTCAGCAGTCTCTGGAATCACTTCTTGAATCTTTGCCATGTACACGTAATGTGCTTCCAACTCTTGATCACCGACTTCATCGGCAATGTCATCACGCTAGTTAACTTCATCTGCTGTGTGGAATCCCTGCTTCTTCTTTCTTACACAACAACATTTTTTCCTTGTGATATCCCGAATCCTTAACCTGTTTTGGATTCTTACATCCCCTAGCCATGTGCCCAAATCCCTTGCAGTTGAAGCATTGAATCCCAATCTTCTACACAATCGGAGTGCCTACAGTATCTCTAGCCCCAACTTGATTCGTCATCCTCTGATTATCATACCTAGCATCACGATCATACCTAGGTGCATGATCAACTTCCTTATATCTAGCATTGGATGATAATATGAGGTTGTTGTTGGTAGGTTTGTATATCTTCTTATAAGTTGTGGTGAGTAAAGACATTAGTTCCTCAATCTTCTTGTCCCTTGAAGTTTGTTCATCATCACTGTCTCCATCTGACTCGGTGTCATACTTTAGAGGTGGAGTGGAAACAATTGCTTTTGCTTTGTTTCTAGCAGCAGCTAGAGGTTTGGTGGATGAGCTTGATGAACTTGAGGAATATGTAGGTGGTTGTTGACAGGGAACGGGTTTTGTTGAAGTAGCAGACACAAAAGCAATAGAGTCCGTAGATCGTTCTGCCTTTTCAGCCTAAGTTCATTCACTTCATTCTGATGTTGTTTCAAGATATCATAAAGTTTGTGATAAGATATAGTCTTGATATCTTCCTTTTGTTTGACCAAAGTCACAAACCTTTGCCATTCCGGTTTGAGTTGAAGTAGAAACTGAACATTAGCATGATGATTGGAGATGGAGCACTGATTTCTGACAAGCTCATTCATCATTTTGTAGAATCTCGATTAATATGAGTCAATGGATTCGCCATCTTCGGATGTGAATTTTCCAAAATCCCAAAGTAGATTAGTCTCGAGATCTTGAACATTGATCGACTCGCCTTGCTTCAATCGATGAATTGCATTCCATATTTCCATAGCATTAGGATATGCATCAACCGTGGAATAGATATCGTTATCAATCCCAGTGAGTATGTAGTTAACAGCATCAGCTTCAGCTTGGAGGAGTTTCTTTTTCTCAGCACGACATGTGTCGAAATCCTCCATAGCTCGTGTAGTTGATGAAGTACCATCTTCTGCTTGTGTGGTAATGGGTCTGAATTTAAAAACTGGAGGTGGTTTCTCAAGGCAATGACGAAGAGCGGCTCGGTTCTCTTTTCCGTCTAGAAATCTCAGGAAACGAGATCTCCACTGAACGTAGCAATCGGGGCTGTCAGCACAGGTGGATTACCGTTGCCACCATGTTCCAAGCGAATTTGATTAGCAATCGCAATGTTGATGTTTTCGTTAGACATGGTGAATACTTGTGAATGGATTAGGATCTTAGTAGATGTGTTGTGATGTGATTGTGGTTGACAATTCGGAAAAGATTGATGAAATCCCTTAAAAATGTTCTCGAAAAACCAAAAATTCTCCAAGACCAAAAAATACACGAATTTTTAGGTGTGTTTTCGGAATACTAAAAAACCCTCTTAGTTGCAAGTTCTTTCGCAATACCCAAAGAGTCAATCTATCGCAATGCCTCAAAAGTGACTTCTGTCGCAATACCTAAACAATCTGTCGCAATGCACAAAATTTAATCTGTCGCAATGCCTCAATGAACTTCTATCGCAATGTACATTTTTGATTCTATTGCAATACACAAGAGAATAGGCTGTCGCGATGTCTCCAAGAAATACTATCGCAATGCACAATGTTGATTCTATCACAATACACAAAGGAATAATCTATCGCAATCCTACAAAATAAGTTATGTCGTAATATCACTAAGAAGAATCTGTCGCAATCACTCAAACTAAGAACTATCACAATATCACTAAGAACAACTACTATCGCAATGCTGGTCACAATACTGATCGCAATATGAAAACCCTAGCCATTGTGATGGAACTTAAGGTGATTCTATCGCAATACGTGAATAGTTCCAAAACTTTAGGTAAAAAATTGAGATTTTCGACAAGAAATCCGTGATTTTAACCAAACCAAAGCACCCAAATATCTACCACAACTATGTAGAAGATATATGGATTACTTGGAACATCAAAAACACGAAATTCTTTTTGAAACTTGAGTATAAATCAATCAAAACTCACGAATCCAATGAAAACACACCACAAATCTTCAATCACCTATCCACTATAGGCTCTTGATACCAAATGTTAATCCCACTTCAATCCATAACACAAGATTTAGAGCAGATTTAGAGAGAGAAAGAGAAGAAAGTTAGAGAGAGAAAGTAGAGAGAATGGTAGAAGGTTTACTAAACAACTATGTGTAAAATAATGAACCAACACCCTCTTTCACACATGGAAGAGGGTTTATATACCCATGAGCTTGGTGGGCTCATGGGCTTGTTTCTTGGGTCGGGCTTGGCCTATTTTAGGTATAAAGCCCTACCTTAGACAATATTAACTTAAAGTTCAAGCCCGGTTTTCCCGACTAACCTATTACAATACAAGACCTTTAACTACTAAGATGACCTATTACATTCTTGTTCGACTATATAAAATATAGGGCTAACAGTTCAGGTTATTCAGGTGAATTTTTTAAGGTCAATCCGAGAATCGAACTGAATCGAACTAGAACTCAACCGAACCGACCTGAAAACCGAATTAAAATTCGAGTTGTTCTGAATAACTCGAATTACATTATTTATTTATTAAAAATTTATAATCATATAGATATTTAGCAAAAAAATATTTCAACTATATTTCAACTATAGAAATTATTTTTTTAATATCAGGATTAAATTTAATAGATCATTTGATATATACAAATATATATTATATATATATAAATATATAAACAATATATAAATTTATATTCTCTCGATTTTCGGTTTCCAATTTAAAATCCATATCCAACCCAAGCATCATATTTGTAATTTCATTCGATTCGATTTTGATGAATTCGGTCAATTATTAGATTGGTTTGATTGTTTTCGGTTTAGTTAAAGTATGATTTTCGATTTATCAAGTTATTTGGTTTTTTAACACCCTTACAAGTAATCTAAAGAGATTTGTATCAATAGCAATTGAACAATTTTGACAAGCATAAAACATAACACTATACATTTGAATCATTATTGCTAACTCATATTTAAGTTGCTGAAAAACAAAATACCAGTAATAAACAAATGCAACTAACAAAGCACAAGAGTAGTAATATGAAATAAAGCTACTCACATCAGCGATTTAATGTGACTTTCATTTTTTCTGTCACATCAGCTTTTTCTCTTCGACGACCTACAGACGATTTATTTTCACAACAAAGCGACCAAGTTTAATTTTTTAATATATTTTTTAAAATAATTATTTAAATAAAATAATAAACATTATAATAATATTTATGTATAAATATTGTTAAAGAAACGATTAAATTTTTGTAAGTTATAAGTAAAAAGAATAAAGTACATTAAATAAAATTAACTTTAAAAATAGCCAAATTAATATATGTTATGAGGAATTAAATAAGCTTAATATATTAAAATTTAGATATTTATTATAAATTTTATCTATTTAAAACACAATTAAAACTAAATAAAGTTTTTTTTATACTAAACAATGTCAAAAATTAAAAATTAAAAGGTTTCTTATTTTTCAACTAGGTCGAGCTGTAGACCGATTTCATCAAATCAACTTAGACGACCGAGTCGTCGCAACAAGCCGATCTAATGTGAAATCGGTCGACTGATTTGACCGATCAAACCGTTGCTAGTAGCCTAAAAAAATCAATATAAAACCAACAGATATTTTCAGATGCCAAATAATGACAATCAACTTTCTCTAAATTTTATTTAGTCACCAAACTTAAAACTTATCATAAAGTACTTCAACCTAAAAATGAAACTAATTTACTATTTAAAACAAAACCGAAACAAAATGATTATTATCATTTCTATTTTAAACACAACAACCACAAATTAAAAACTAACCATCACCCAATCATATCATTAAGGGAAAAAGAAACAAACCAAATTATATATATAAATGAGAAAAGTTATTTTGCATTCTTGTTTTTTGTGGAAACCAAGGGACAATCCTCACTCTTTATTTAGTTTTGATCTAATGGTAAAGATTAACATAAGATTTAAAAAAAACACGGAGGGGCCATTTTTGCCAAAATATCCAAAAGTTGAAAAAATAGGCGGAGGTACCAAATTTGTAAATATGACGGAGTAATGAATTATCACTAGTGATATTTCACTAGAGAAAATCAATGAAATATCACTGTTAATAAAACAATGAAATATCACTGGGATATTATGTTAATGAAATATTAATGGTGATTTCATTGGTTTATCTCTAGTGATATTTCATTATTTTTATCAGTAACGAAATATCACTTGTGATAACCAATTCTCGTCATATTTACAATTTAGTCATTCCGCCGCTTTTTTGCAAATTTTGGACATTTTGGCCAAAATAGTCCCTCCGTATTTTTTTTAATCTTAGATAATAGATGGGTAGGATTAGTCCATTGGATTCCAACAAAAACAAGTTTCCAAAATAACCGGACTCATATATAAATAAAAAAAAAACAAAACATTAACAACTTTTTATAAAATCCACCCAACCACACCTTTCTTTCCATCTTTTGTTGTATTCAAATAGTATAAAATAATAGTCCAATTTAAAAAGGCTTGACTAGATTTAAACTGATCACCAATTTTTAAATACCAATATTCGTTATTAAAAAAGGGGTTTGCTAAATTGACATTTTAATTTTACTTTTTAGACACCAATTAAATTATAATCATTAAAATAGTTAAAGTTTACAAAAAACAATGTAAGACTAGCAATAAATGACACCAATAAATATAATTATTTAATATTAAACTTAATACTAACTAAGACTAGCAATACATGATATAAACAATTTTTTTTTGTTTTCTTAATCTTTTTATTTTAAAAAAATGATAATAACAATTTAGTTATTGACATTAATTTGCTATATTTTGTAATTTTGATGTACAAATATATAAAATCTTTTATTTATTTTGTGATTTTGTGATTTTGTAAATATATGACTGAGTATCCAAACGAAAAAAAAATCACAAATCACGAAAGCATTACAAAATTGCATTAAATTAGATATATGAGTGAGCATCCAATGCGTCGTCAAGTTGAATATCTTCATTTTTTGTCGGTTTCGACAATTAAACGTTTAGCATCCCCCAAAAGATATCAATTGAATTCAAGGGAAAATACTCGCCTATAGCAAAATAAAGATAATTGTTTTGAAGTTTATGCAAAACAAGACCTCAAAAGTTATCAACCGAAGCCAAAGGAATAATTGACGCGAATAATCTCTACTACATTATAAAGCAAAAATCAAAATGGTTGAAAATTACTATTTTTGGAAATGTTGAAAGATAGAATGGTTGAAAATGTAGTAATTTAGGAAATATTAAAAAATTAAATGTAGTAGAGATATATGCTGGCAACAACACATCCTACCTCATTCCACTCTCTCTCTTTCTCCAAAAACCCTAACCCTCTCTATACTGCATCCACCGCCGCCACCACCCTCTACCAAAACCCTCCGCCAAAACTCACACCTTCATCGAAAGCCCGACAACCACAAAACCGCGACCACCAAGATAAACACCCATAAATGCATCTAATTATGGGTCCGTTGTCGCTGCCGCCATACACCGCTACCGCTATCCATCTGAATCGGCCACCAAAACCACTAGATGTTTCTAAATCGGTGGTGTTTGAGTTTTGGTAGATTCGTTGTATTTTAGTGGTGTTTGGTTTAGGCGGCGTTTCGGTGGGTGTGTAATTATTGGTTACTGGTTCGGGTGGTCCTGGTTTGTTTAGATCCGATAGATCACACATGTCTAGATCTGATGTTTCTTTGGTAAGTTTTATTTTTTTTGTTATCTTGGTGGTTTTGTTTCGATGTAATGGTTGTGACTTTTGGTGTTTCCGATTTGGTGGTGTTTGGTTGAGGTTGTTTCAAACTTGAATCTACTATCATATTTTCTTCTTGGTTCACTGTTATAAATGCAAAACTTGATGCCAACGTGAAAAGGCTGATGAAAGTTGTATTGGCAATGATGCTCTTAGTAACGTCGAATGTGGTTCTTGGACGAGATCTTCATGGATCTTCGATTTTTTTAAGATCTTGGTTTTTGCTAAGCTGCTTGGTTTTGACACTTTTTTCGGTATGTTTATGTTTCAACTTTTTTGATAGATCTTTCAAGTTGTTTTTTCTTTGCGTGTTTTTTTAAGCCAATGATCTTTGTGGCTGATTTGCAGGCTGCGGTAGATATTTGAGGCTCGGTTGTGGTTTTTTTTGTGGTTCATATACTAGGCAATGATGATGGTGTTGCTTCCATGTAGTTCTAATGTTAAGAGATGAGCTTTTGTGTTAGTTGGCACTGACTCTGGTGTTAAGAAAAGATGCTACTTGGGTTTACTAAGTTGAGAATAAAACCCGTTGAGAATAAAACCCGTTTTTATGTTTTTAACTGCTTAGAGGTTATGTTGTTATATGATATTTGTAACAGAACGAGGCATGGAACCGTTTATTAAACGTGCTTGATTTGATTGAAGTTGTAAGAAAATGTATAAATGTGTAAAATACAAAAACGAGGCCAAAAGGAAATGGGTCGGAATAGGAATTGAGATGTGGTTATGATGTATGCATTTGGGTTTTGAGAATGTGTTACATTTTTGGGTGACATGACTGTTATCTGGATTTGTGTTACTATATGGAGGGCTATGATGAGTCAAAAAGTGTCCGAAAAATCATAAATACTTCGTCGTTTGGCATGGCAGTCGACCACGGTTGCAGCCACGACGAGTGCATCATGTTTTGTCTATGATGAGTGTAACAGCCTCTGAAAAATTTGACATGCTTCGTTGTTTGGGGTGGCGACCAACCGCCGTTGCATCCATTAGACTCAAAACCTAGCGGCTTTGTTGTTTGGCGCAAGAACCGACTGCGGTTGCAGCCACGGCGTCGTTAGGCATGGCAACCAACTGCGGTTGCAGCCACGACGTCGTTTGGCATGGCAACTGACTGCGGTTGCAGCCATGGAAAACGCATCGTGTTTCTAGATTGTTGGTAAATCTATTTTTGCTATTGATACTTTTATCTGTTTATGATAACCGTGTCTCTCACAATATACACAGTAGCATGTTTTTTTTCCCATTGTTTTGGCCGGAGGATTTTTCGGACACATGTCCCTTACGTGTGTCGGCCAAATTGCGCTTACTTATTATCATCACTTTTATTCCGAAAGTCGAATAAAGCATTGTAGTAGTACATGTCGAAAAAATGGTGGGTATGTGTGCATTTTGAGAAGCAGTTTGTGATTTTGGAATAACAGATCGATGATAACAGGTAACGGTCTACAACTTTAAAATTTTCTATGCTCTAGGTTATATTTATGGGTGTGGTTCTTTGTTGTGGTTCGACATAAGACACTAATTGCGTAGGTTATGCGTGGAAACATGGGACACATTTTAGGACTGTCATGAGCTTGAACCGGTCGGGTTAAAGTTGAGATCGCCCGTATCTTGGCGGGGCATCCTGTCAGGACTGCAACCATGGCGAGCATATCATCTTTTTCCCTAATGTACCCCCGATCTGAGCCTAAAGAATACTCATGCGTCATGGAAATTAGTTCGTGTAACCCAACCCGAGATTGTTTGTGCTCATAGTAGTACTAGCCTAAAGTTATGAGGTAGGCTTTATGTTTGGTTGTTGAAAATGATGCAAGAGAAAAACATGTTTTGGGTTTGATTTTAGTTTTGGCTTTTCCTTTTTCAACCTACATCAAAAGAATCATTAGCTACTTTTATAAAGTCGCTGTCAGATCACTTGAAATAAAGGTTAGTTTTGCAGATTTTTAGCATGTCTGGGATTACTTATGAAAATGTATGCATCTTGGGTTCTGTCCATCTTTGTTAGGGGTACTTAGGTATATATTTTGAAATTGAATGTGATTATGAATAGGTTATATGTTGTAGTACCACAAAGATTATATACATACGCAGTTTTTATAAGGAACACTTAAAACTCAACACATGGCAAAATTCTAAAAATAAGATTTTTGTGAAAATGTATCAAACTAGATCTCCTAATAACAACTTTATTCAATTAGTGATTTAATTACCTGAAGATAGCTTATGTCCCTCAAAGTTACTGGACCAGACCACCAACGTTGTTTAGAGGGTGTTTGGCGTTGTGTTTAATAGCGGTCATGTGATAGGCAAACTTAGAACAGATATTCAAAGTGAATAAATGGGGTAGGTCACAATCGTTACAAAGGGGGCGTTTGGCTTTGTGTGGACTCAATATAAAACCACCAAAGGGTAACTAAATTAAGAATATTTGTGTTTGAACGAGTGCTTTTCTTTCTTCAACTATCATGTTCCTTACAAATACGTCTAAAATGTACAGGAAATATTACCATTGATAAGGAAGTCATCTTTATAGATGGGTCAAGTATCTCTGTTCAAGACCCCAAACTATTTATTGTTTTAGAGCACAAGGAATTTCTGTTTCATTCATCTGATTTTGATGTTCCAATTCTCATTTACAGAGGTTCTATCTAGAGAAATTTCACCACTGAGGGAGCAGTAAAATGTACCGTGCGTTGGTCGGCTCTACTTTGGCTGCTGCTAGCGCAATAAGTTGTTCACCTCACCTTAGTGCTGAAACTACTCAAAAGTACGTACTCTTTTTTTGCTAGAGCATAAACCAATTACAGTAACAAAATTCATCCAATTTATTGCAACTAATAAATACATAAATTTCTAATTTTACTACTTTGCTGCAAGGAAATTAGGTGCTTGAAGTGAGAAAGGTTAAACCTGCTTATAATTTAGTCACCAAGTAATTAAAGTAAGCAATATTTAGTCAACAATGAAAAGAGAAGCATTTTTTTTCCAAGTCTCAAACACTATAAAGTATTTATATAAGTTAAATAAAAGCACTTGCTATGTATAGCTACTTTGCCTTTTTCTATTTTCTTATTTAATGGAAGTTTAACCTGAGTGAGATACTTATAAAATTCATGGTACATAAATCCAAGCACGTGTATCACTAGATTTGTTTATTTGATCTTGGTTTATGGTTTCGTGCTACATGACTAATTTCGTATTTGACAAAAGTAATTTCTTCAAGACCAGTGCTTGGTAGAAACATTGTTTTGTGAATTGTAACTAATCTTGGATTTTATAATTTATGATTGCAAGAAGGTTCATACATAGTGACATAGTGTGTTCTTTATATGCAAGGATTCTAAAGATGGCAGCTGATGATGTGGCGGGTGGCTTTCTTGAATGGATTTATAAGCACAAGATTCATTATAAATCATGGCTTCGATAGCTCATCTTATGATTCAGCCAACGAACAAAAAAACAATCGACCCCGCAGCGAAGCGCGGGTGTGCCTACCTTGTTGTTATCTGTATTATGTTTGAGGCCCATTGTTATCTGTATTATGTTCATAATCATATTAGTCATAGCATTACACAATAATTCAATGAGCAAAGGTATAATGAATATGTTCTGTACATACCACGTAGCAACAAGAGTTTTTGCATGGCTAAAAAGTATAAGATATTACGAGCATTTGCAATTTTATTTTTATTTTTTTACGTTATGTTTTAAACGTTACACGAAACACTTACCATAATATGTTATTACGTTACTTATCTGCTGATAGGAAGCTCCGCCGCTATGCGCGGGTATTCGTCTAGTATGATTTATAAAAAGTAAGTAAGAAGTGGAGATACTATTTGAACCCCATTCTTCTAGTATAGCAAAACTAATCTTATTAAAAATATGAGTAACGGTGAAGATCATGATAACTATTAAAGAATTTAAAAATCGATGTTGTGAAACAATTAAATAAAGACATAAATTAATTTGTTGAAATCAAACGGTAGGTGTTTAAAACTAAAAAAAATACAAAATTTAATACATGTAAATTAGTTGGACATTAATAATGAGAAACTAATTAATGATAGACAAATTATGCACTAATGCTAAACATTTATTTATTTGAGTGCACAAATTCAAATGTAAATAAAATATTCACTAGTGTCTATTTAGTGGATATAGTGTCAATTTAACCGATTAGGTGAAGTAAGGACCCTTCTCCGTTTACCCGTTTCAAAATAAAGAACATGTTGACAAATATTTACTTATTTGGTTTTGTTTTACACCATAAGCAAATGCAAACCTATAAAGCACTTAATTAAGGGAAGAATGGTAAAAAGAAAAAGAAAAAGGAGAAAAGAGCAATCCAAACACCCTCTTACAATTCATAAAGAAAGGAATAGTTGTATATATGAAATGTTGGTGAAACACAGTAATTGTATGAATTGCTTTTGCGTCTGGTTTTTTGCTTTAAACAAGTCAATTAATTTGGTCCTATTATCCCAACTGTACCTTTCAAACATGTACGGTTTTATTAGGTCGATTAAGATAGTTTAATCTTTCTGTTAATATAAGGTATGATTCTTTTTCTATAAGCATTAGTATTTGTCTTCATTGATGTACCTGTCATGTTAACTCAATGCCAAAAATATGGACTAGTATTAGGCAAGAGCTTGGTTTTATTTGGATCATGTTCATAGGCCTAACTTTTTCTTGTAGAATATTGTTTGATATGATTATTTGGCATTTTATGTAGTGTCATGCTTCATGTCAACATATGATTAGGTGAAGTAATTATATATGTAGATTAGTATTTTAATTATAATTTGCGACTTCATGATTATATACATCTCTGAAAAAAGGTAACATACTAGTCTAACAACGTACTTTGTTTAAATGATAAACAAACTAAAACCTAGTCTACAAAAGGGGGCAACGATAGAGAAAGGATAGACTTATATAATCATACAACTAGTATAACATAAGAAGATTGTGTGAAGAGATCTCACCCAAAAAGCAATTCCATATGGATTTTGCCGTTGCTACACAAAAGTAGAACGTGTAGGAAAAAAACACAATACGTACGTAGTTCAACTTATTTTTTGGAAACAATACTGTAATCGACCTACTCTACGACCGCACTGCGAGTCTATCTTAATGGTTTTCCGTGTGTACATAGTATTTATGGCTAGACCAGCTAACGTCAATGAGCTTTAACAACTCATAGATTAGTGCTACAACCAAAAATCAAATAAGACAACCCACCATTAGTGGAATACTCCAAAAGCCATGAAAGCAAAAGTGTTAGTCGTATATGCCTTGGCAAATCAAGAAAAAGGGAGATTTGGAGATGAAGTAGATAGAAAGGACAGGGGTAAGCACATGTCATAGGCTAGTAAAGCTTAAATAAGATGGAACACATGAATTGATGAGTTTGCAACACGACATACTACAGCAGGAAATAGTTTCACTAATTTGGAATGTGTCTGATATGTCATTTGTCTTACCCCCTGCTTCTCTCAATTTCACCCATACACAAGCTCATTCATTATCAAATTCAAATTTTAAAGTGGAAAACTAGTAAACCTAGCTCAGTTGGCCACCAAGTGTAACCTTAGGGAGGTATTTTTTGAGAGATCTCGAGTTCGAGTCTCACTAAGGACCTTCAGGGGCTCGAATTAAATAGAAGCAGGAGTGAGGTTTATCCCCTAAGGAAAAGGTTCGAGGCTCGAATTAAATAGAAGCAGGAGTGAGGTTTATCCCCTAAGGAAAAGGTTCGAGGCTTGCATACTGCCAATTGGATGTCCGTAAGCTCGAATCACTAACCACTAACTTGCCGTTCAAAAAAAAAAAAAGTGAATAAGTAGTAGTGAGAGAGTTTCAAATGTTACTATCCTGACAAAGCTAACTGTCCATTAACAGATTACTAGATTGGGTATCATCAATCATGTGGTAATTTACATGCTTTTTGGTTAAAACTTCAGCATTGAAATTAAATTTAACATTAGTAAATCAAGCAGATAGAGTAAAGTTCCTATTCAAAATCATAATTAAGGCCTTTTGCCGGAAGAGTTTACATCTAAAAAAGTGTTCCGCTAGTTGTAGTGTTGCTTGACACTCACACATATAACGAATACTGACTTAAGTGTTTACCGAACTGATCACAAATGACGAAGGACTGATAAATGCCTTAAACCTTCAACTTCGTATATTGTTTTAGATTGCATATCTTCTTGTTTGGTTACTGCTTGATTATCGTAAACCATTTCCTTTTTCCTTTACTTAGTTAATACTCTAATATTCCATTTTGTAATGTGTTTAAGTATAAACTAATGGTTATCTGATTTTTTTATAGAAGAGAAAAATTGTTATCCATTTGGACAGTTATGTCAATATGTCATGAATTACTTGTCTAAAATTTAGTCATTTAATTCTAAAAGGTGTTTTTAGCAATGGTTTGAAACTCGATTTTTAAATTGACTCAATCGAGTCATTGGGTTCGGATGAATCCGGTTTAACACTATTTTTAAAAAAGTAATTTTTTTCCATATTTGTAATAATCAACAAAAATTATATATAAAAACTTCTGTATATTAAAAATATAAATTTTTTACCGACCGACTAATATAATATATAAAAATCAAATTACGTCACAAATACGTAAAATTTCCCAGCAGGTCTAGTCGGGTTTCGAAAATGTGAAACCCGGGTCAATATGACCTTTTTTTTTTGCCGGATTCAGATCAACCGATTAATCCGACCGAATCGAACCAGGTTTCAAACATTAATTTTAAACTTTTTTATTCAGAATTAATAAAACAATTAAAGGTGACGAGGAGCCGATTTTCCCCATTTTGCCACGTCAGTTGAACACTTTCACCCAATATAATCATTCGCTCATAATATTTTTTATTTTTTCACTTTAACCCCGTCACTATCACTTTTATAAACAAAACACCCAGTTTTATATCAAAGAAAATTAAAAACAAAAACATCATTTGTAATTTTCTTCTTTAGTTTTTCGGCAAGATCCTGTTTAGTGAAGGACATGGGTGTGGTAGCGAGCAAACGACGAGTTTCGGCAAGTGCCACATGTGAATGGCGAAGGTGATCATATATCACCATAATGTTTACTCTTAGTAGAACATGTCACATTCAGATTATTAGACTTAGAAATAAAAGTTATGAAAAGTACAACTATAAATTTTCTTTACTCCCATATTCCCATATAACATCATGTGTGTGCATGTTTGCGCAATGAAACCGTATCTAAAGCTGTCAAGAAAAAAAAACGTATATAAAAGTTGCACAACATTTCACCACTCGTGAGTTGTGCCATAAAATTTTGTGCCAGTACTTTTATTTCAAAAAGAGAATCTTAACAATAACTAACTACTATAATTTCTTAATAATAAAAGTATTTATTTCAATGCAAATTACTTTCTTTTTAATTAGAAGAAAATTAAAATATGTACACAATCATTCTATATTTTAATATCTATAATTTGGAAACAAATTTGAACTGGTCTGGACTAGACATCCGACTTGAAACTGACAAAGTTAATTTCAAATCGGACATATTTAACTTTTTAATTAAAATCATGTTCAAGTTGTGAATAAATGAATTGATTGTTCTAACATATTTATGATTTCTTTAAATTAAATATTTTATATTTTTTTTATTGATTGATTAAATGAATCGATTTACAAACCCTTTTAATCCGTATAACGTGCAATTTCTTTTAAATAGAACGAGTTAAATACGTCATTTTGGAGCCTCTTTAAGCTACTCAACATGTGTAACTTGTTTAATTCGCTTACCCATATCCACAAGTTAAATAGATCATGTTCGAGTATTGTAAACGCTAAACATGCTAAGATTGACATGGCTAACACAATCATTTAAATAAGTCGCGTCTGAGTTTGTACATTCTAATCCGACATCAATTTGAACCCACTCATTTCCCTACAATCTGTTCTCGAGTTTATATTTTGAAGTGAAAGGGAAATGTTTTGGATGGAAATAAAAAAACTTTATGTTTTTAAGGAGAGAAGTGGAATGTAAAGGATAGTAAATTACACCAAATTTACTCTTCAAATCTTCTTCCCAAATTGGAGAGTAAAGGAGTGAAGTTGTTTCTAAAGCTTCTTTTTAGTTATATGCTCCTCTTTTTTTTCCAACTCAGCAACACAAAGTAAAATAATTATTTTATACTTTTCTCCTTTTTACTTCTCTTCTTTTTACCATCTTCATTTCTTTTCTTTTTATTTTTTCTCGAGGACAGAGTGCAACTGAAAAATAGGTAGTACTAAATGATAAGAATATTTTATTGTTTTATTAATTTGAAAATATGACAAAAAGAGCGTGACAGTCACGTATCTATGGGGGT
The DNA here is from genome assembly GCA_025667525.1 of Glebionis coronaria. NCBI lineage: Eukaryota > Viridiplantae > Streptophyta > Magnoliopsida > Asterales > Asteraceae > Glebionis > Glebionis coronaria. Next base: position 434,733,698 of record CM046875.1, on the reverse strand, counting down.
ACGTGCTCATGATTTTTAACTTTAACAATATGTTATTTTATTTTATGAAATTCACAAACCCCTCTGGAATACATACAACAACAAAATTGCATGGAGAAATTGCCTTAAATTTGTAGTAGCAGTTGTTTTTACATACATGAGAAAGTGTCAAAAGAAACACAAAAACTCTTGGTACTCCTCTTCTGCCTAAAACTCTCACTGGTTATCTATCTTTCATTCCAAGAAAAATTGTTCCCAAATTCCTATAACTTACTTTAGTTTGTATCTAGTCGATTTCTATGCCTCCTTTTTTTGGTTAAATGAAAAGCTGACCGCATCCATAAACAATAATGTGACTTCTCTTTGTCTTTTGTAGGTTTGATTAGCAGCAACTCAAACGTTAAGAATCTCGATGGGCAGGGAAGAAAACTGCCCATGTGAACGTCCTTCACGTTGTACAACCAATAACGCAATCACTAGAAGAAAACACGGGTACCCAGTGGACGACGAAGAAGGATCAGGAGATCAAGAAGTTGGTTGTTCTGGCAAATCATGTAGATCATGCACAGGGAGAGTGATTGCTGATTGTGTAGCTGTTTGTTGCTGTCCATGTGCTGTCATCAACATCTTCACCCTCACTTTCCTCAAACTTCCGTGGATGATGGGTAGGAGGTGTTTGGGTTTGGGTAATAAGAAGAAAAGAAAGCTAAAAAACAACGAGAAAACAATGGAACGAAATGGCATATCAAGAAGAGAGGAGGGGCAAGAAACAAAATCGGTCAGTTTACAAGGCTTAGAAGAAGAACAAGAGGAAAAAGAGGATCATGGTGCACCATTTGAAGCAGATAAAGTTTGGTTAGAATTGTATAAAGTTGATAATTTAGGTTTTGGGAGAGTTTCCTTCACTGGAATTCAATCTCCCTAGTAACGACACGGATATGCATTCTTAACTTGTACATTGCAAGGAAAGTGCACATTTACGGGTTGTCTTAGCGTTAGCATTGTGTAACAATAAGTTGTACATGATGCCCGTTAAAGCTGTATATGGGTAATTTTTGGGATGGAGGTTAAAATTGGGCTAGGGTGTTGTTTGGTAGCTATTTGAGTGATGAAAATGGTGAATAATGAATTTGGAAAAGGAGAATGTTTCAGTGTCCCACATAATGCTTTCATATAATTGTACATTTCCATCCTTCGTCATTCTGTCTCATCTGTACCCTACTAATTCGAATTTACCTGTACTATTTGTTAATGGGGTGAATTTGATATATATGTTCTTTTTTTATTACCACAAAAATGACACTTATAATCAGAAACATATAACAATACAGAGGTAGAATTGACCAAATATTGTTACGGAATTTACAAGCTAAGGCGCCAAGATAGTGATCCTAACAAGAAATCATGTTACTATGTCGTAAAACAGTGAACCATCAGTAGCTAGTAAGTATGCTAGACAAGAATCTCATTTATCCCGAGAGAGAGGTGTGCTCATGTGAAGGCCGTTGCATAAGTTCTCACCCGACCACCCTTGGAGGCTACTTACGTTTTTTATGGTTGAGTTCAATGTTGTTATAAGGTCAAGGTCTCAAGGATGCTAAAAGGCAAAGATCGCATGCTCATGGTGAACTAAAGAGTAAAAATCTACTGGTAAAACAGATTTAACTCATTGAGTACTACATAGTACATACTGTTGACATGTTAAAATAGTTGGAAATTTGGAATAGTAGATTTTTTGCGGTTTACACTTCCCTCTCTCAGTTATTTACTCTCTCTCGTTTAAGATGTAAAGAAGTTAATTCATATCCTTTTCTATATACATTTCATTTTTGTTGCTTGGAATCAAAACTGACGCATCTTGATCAGTACAAGGTACCCTACATGCGTGAGCGTGAATAGTTTTCTCAGACACAATAGTATTAAAATGCAGTCTACTAATAATTGCACCAAATTCAAGCTTATAATCATACATTCTATGACTGTTACGTGGTCGTTCAACCAGCCATAGATATGGTTTATATATATTAGAAGTTACAATATTTTTTTAACGGCTATTAGTGTTAAGAGTTATAAGTACAAAACCTGAAGGACTTATTTTGATAAGAGAGGAAAGTTAAAGGTGCTACTTGTCTACTGAAGTGTCAAGTTATATGTTGGAGGGACTGAAGTTGCACGTTTGGATAATTCAAAGGCTGAAGAGAGAAGTGGGAATATATATACTTCTCACCTAACAACTTGTATCTTATCTTTTTCATTATTTGTTTTTTCGTCTGTGTGAAACTTGTGTTTGTATTCTGTTAAAAATCAATACGTTTTGATCTGTGAGTTTGAGAGATTTCCATTCTTGTTTTGTATCAGATATTGTAAATTCATTGATTAATAAAGTGAGCCAATGGGAGGTTGGTTGAGTTCACTAATATTTGCGTTCTTGTTGATATAGAGCTTTGATTCATATATTGCCTGGTTGCTCTGTATACTTTTTTCAATCGATTTCGAAAATTAGGGTTTGTTAACTTTTTGGGGGTTTTTGATCTATTATCATAGATCGTAATCTAGATTTGATTCTTTATACGATTTTGTTGGTTAATTGTTTTAATTCTGTCAATTGAAGGTTTGATTGGATTTTTTAAAATTAGGGTTTTGTTATCTTTGGGGTTTTTTGGATCTTGGGTAATTTCTGGTATATTTTCTTGGTTTATTGTGATTAAATCATTGTTAATCACAAGAATCTTGAAGAAACCTTAAAATCAGAAATTAGGGTTTCTTCTGATTTGGTAAGTTTTAGATAGATTGTTATTCGTGGTTGTTTAACGTGCAGGTTTTTAGTTTCCGCTGCTCTGGTTGATTTAGATCTTCTTGATCTACGCTTGGTTTGTTGCGTGTGCTATGTAACACCTCTCACTCTTTCTTTTTAGGTTGTTTTTCTAGGTTTTTAGTGGGGTTTAGGAGACGAAGGGATTATGTAGTTTGTGGATATGTTGTTCAGAGGATCTTGTGTCTAGTTGTTTGTAGAGGAGGTACAAGGAGTTTCTTGTGTGATTCTTGTTTTCTTTCTTGTTTTCCTGTTTTTTAGACCAATTTCAAGTCTCTGCTCTTGACCTGTCACCTATTGAGTGGTTTGGAAGCCTAAGAACTGTTTTTTGGCTTGATCTTGTGCTCTTCGTTTTTTCTTGTGTGGTTTTATCATTATGGCTAAATCAACTGATTCACCTAAAAGTGAGTCACCTAAATCTCCTAAATCTGAAACTGGTGTTGTTAAATTTGATGTGTATGATCCTTTATATCTTTATCCTCAAGATATAGGATCTCAGTTAATTTCCTTCAAACTTGAAGGGACTGAAAATTTTAAAGTTTGGTCTGCTGCTATTTAACTAGCTTTACAAACTAGAAATAAGTTGGGATTTGTTATTGGTACTTGTGTTCAGGACACTAATGATGGTCCTGCTAGAGATCAATGGGATAGATGTAATGCTGTTGTGCTTTCTTGGTTACTTGGTAGTGTTTCACCAGATTTGTACAAGGGACACGTTTTTTCTAAATATGCCCAAGATGTTTGGGATGAACTTGAGGAAACCTATAATAAACAGGATGAATCTGTTATATATAATCTCTATCATAAAATCTATACTTTAACTCAATCTCGTATGTCATTGTCTGAATATTATCATGAGTGTAATTCTTTGTGGAGACAGCTTGATGCTCTTGTTGATTTACCTGATTGTACTTGTAAGGGTTCCGAGGCACTTAAGGAACGTGATCAGCTTCTTAGGCTGATGCAATTTCTCATGGGTCTTGATGATTGTTATAGTGTTGTGAGAAGTCAGATTCTTACATATGATCCTGTAGAATATTGGTAATCTTGATCCTAAAGTGAGGTTGATGTTTCTAGAGAGAGAAAGTAATGAGAGAAAGTAGAGAGAAAATGTGAAAATGTATTAAAGAAAATGAAACAACTGACACCCCTTTCCATGAAGGAAAGGGGTTTATATACCCAAGTCTATAAATGGACTTGTGTGACACCCCCAAATCAGGTTTGCAGCGGAATAGTAATTGGGTGTCATGTTGCGGATCACAGAACAAATGGCATACAAAGCATTGATCATAATTACATGATTTTAAAATACAGTTGATACAAATAATGTTTAGTACAATCTGTTGAATTGTTGAATATCAGTTGTACAAGTATCCCAGTGAAAAATAGATCCCCCAATTATTATGATGCTCCTAAATGATGTTCAGTCCATGCTCAAATAATCCAGCTTAATTTCCTGAGAAAAACATGCTTAAAACAATCAACATAAAGTTGGCGAATTCATAGAGTTTTGTAAAATTATATGTCATTTGATATAAAAATCAAGTTTAGTATCTCAAAATATCCCGTATAGTATTTCTTAAGGTTTGATAAAAATCAAGTTCAGAAATACCAAAAGGTTCCATATAGTACTGCACAAGGTGTGATAAAAATCCAGTTCAGAGATCTCAGTATGTTCCATGTATTAATGTACCAAATAATATAAAGTCAAATTTAGGACCGCAAACATCACAAAACTAGTATCGCACAAAGCCAAATACTATAAGGTAATTACATTCCCATATTGCCCGAAACTAAGACTTGACAGTTAAGTCCTCGATAAATGAGGACCCTTCGTCTTATTAAAAGGCACCCAATAATAATAAGTTCTGACATGTGAAACATCTGTTGTCCTGGCCGAGGCACAGTGAGCATGACTCACCCAGATGGGGATGGTAAATCTCAAATAGATCTATTTATAACATTCAGGCAATTCAAAAATTCTAACAGTTTCAGATGCACGGGTCATGCGGGTTCATCTACAATAGGCAAATGTAATCAAGGGTGACAGTTCAGTTTGTGTCCTATAAAATATATTACCAGTTTTCTCCCACAGTATTTAATCAACAGTTTATTAAATATAAGTATCAGGCCATGATCTCATGATATTAAAATCATATAGTCAAAACAAGTTATAGCATGTCTCCCCCTCGCGGGTTAGTAAAAACATAAATAGTTGTGAAAGGCGAGGCTATGAACTCACCTAATTAATAACAAGGGTATAATGGCACAATGTAGACATGGAGAAATAATAGCTCGAAATAATCCGCAGTCTATATTAAATAATATACGTATCACTAAACAAGAATAATGATAATAAGAGCAGCATTTAATCCCCTAGTATGTGCTTGAGTTTATTAAATAAATCAACGGTTTTTAACAATTGCGAAAGTTTCGCGTTTTATTTGTAGTGTACTCATTTAATCGGAATATATTTAGAAATACCAATTATTTTATTGTCGGACCAGTTTATTTATTTGGGTTATTTAACGGGTCAAATATTTTAAATATATTTATATTCTTATTACAAAGAAATATATTAAATAAAAATAATTAACGTTTGCAAATGTTTAAGTTTATAAAACAACTGTGTAAATTTTAAAGTGGGGACAAACATGTCGGGTGTCAGGAAACACACGACATTTTGTTGAAATGAAAAAGAAAGCAGCGTGTGCAAGTTTAGTAGTGGTATGAGTTCTTTTTGTTTCAGCGCAAAGAGTGATCTCAACAGTTTTTCGGCATGAATAGCGGGCTCAATAGTAGCTCGCGGAGTAAACTAAAAGTATCGTTGGGTAGCTAGTCGGGTCGTCTATTAGCCCGCGTTTTAAGTTTTATAAACCGAGGTCGTTTTAAGTGTATAATATGAGCCCGAAAAAGCCGAGTTAGGACTAGTTGAATATCAAAAGTTTGTAAATCTCAAGTCTCGCACTCGATGTACGAGGATATTAAGTAATTCTTTTTGTATTTACTACTCGAAACTAGTGCCTATCTAACGAGTTATAAGTCTCGGGCCACGGCTCACTGATCTATCTTATATATAAGTTTGAAAATGATGGTTTTGATCGAAAACACAATACCCCTTTCATTTTGAAATATCTTAATATCAGTGAAGGGGTTTGCCTCCGTTTTGAATCTGAATGAGAACAATGGGTAGATGTCTAATAGTCTAAATAAACTAACCAAATGCAACAGTTTTCTGCATAGATTGTGTTACGAACACTAGTCGATTTCTCCAAGTTTTAAAGGGCTGTATCTTAGGCGTTCGTAGGTCATTTTCGTTCATTCTTTCTCCTATGTGGCCTCGACCGACCCGACTCTAGGTGGCACCCCTACCCCGACCCCAAAGACTTGGTTTAATGAGTCAGAATATAGCTTGAATGTTAGCCATTTTCACTCTAGTCAACACTTGCTAATATAGATTTTTACACTAGATTTGGATACAGTAAAGCTAAGTTTCAGAAACTGATTTTTGGCATATACACTACCCATACATACTGTTAAGCTATTGTAATCCAAAAATTCATATGTTAAGTTTTTATATGTGTTCCTCAATATAGAGCCCGAGACATCACATAACATAACAAGTGTGTTTTCTTGTTTTCTTTTACGTAAGTAATTCTTTGTCTAAACCGTTTTGTTCAAGTTGTCTTACAAAGAAAAGAAAGACAAGATTTCCCGTAGGTATGAATTGTTTGCAACGTATTTGATTTCTCAAGCACTAATACTATACGAGACTAAAATGCATACTTAGTATAAAGAAAATAAGAGTGATAACTCACAAATGTTTGGGGGTAACGAGTCATATGATTCGAATTTGAGAACCCGTTGATGTCGTTTGTAAACCCTATCTCGTTCTTAACTCGAACCCCGATGAAAAACTAAACCCGAAACCAAGCTCCTCTTAGCTCAAACCCGCGAGAAAACCCTGACTTGACGAAACCCTTATCGTGTTCATTCACCATGGTGTCTTTTGTACGTGTTGTAGATGATATAAGTAAGTGATCATGATACTTGTTTCACTTGTAAAGGAGACAAGGTGTGTAGACATGGGATTGTAAAGTAAGAAGGGAGTTTTGATGAGGGTTTTTGTCCGAATATAGTGAGGGAGTGAGGGAGAGAGATAGTATGATGATAGAAATGTGTATCTTACACAATATATAGAGATTTAGTTTTTGATTTCACTAGATATTATGTGTACTAGGCGTTATCTAGGAAGATTTGGCTTGATCTTGCTAGGATTTTACAAGATATGATTTGATTTGGTTTTTGATTTGCTTGCACACGTGACGTGGGAAAGAGTATAGAATCCAAGAAAAAGTCATTTTTCACAACTTAGTTATGTTTAGGCTTGGTTTGCTTACATTTTGTAGTAATGTATATGAAAAGTAAATAAAATGTCCTTGCACTTAAAATTCGACTAAGGGTTGTCGATTTAGTATAGTTAGTAATATTTGTTTGACATTAAGCAAGTCTTAGATAAATGTACTAAAAATTTATGTTTAGAAATTATTGTATATAGCTTTGAATGCGTAATATTTTAGATCATCATTATAATAAATATAATTAGTAATTATTTATGCACATAGGATGTGTAAAAAAATAGCTCTATGGTTAAAATGTCAAGTTTTTAAGTAATATAAGTAAATATATAATATTTACTATATTATGATCTCGTTTGTAAATGTGGTCGATAAAAATATTATAGGATGAGTGGTAATAAGAGTAAAACCGGTGACGTGTCAAAAGCCTAAATTTTGGGGTTTTATAGCACCTACCCGTTATTTTAGATTTGTCCTCAAATCTTAAGATGAAGTTACTCGTCCAGGGAACAAGTGAGGACACTTTTTCTTGAACGTGTAATCTTGTGAACTCAAATTTAGACTCATAGGTGATATTTAAAACATAGTTACTGATCATATGCCTCCGATGAGTAAAGTACTTGTCTTTTATGTTTTGATAATTTACACATTTGGTCCTTCTAGTCTTGTAATGTGACCCTTACGGCACAAATAGTTTTTCCAATGAAAATAACTTAGGGCTCAAAATAAGTTTCAAAAGTGGAAAAATCAACCCCTAGTGTTTTTAATCCGCGTTAAATCAACTAGGGCTTATAATATGTTTGACAATTGGCAAAATAAGTCCCCGATAGTTCTAAAAATCAAGTTTAGTCCAAAAGACTTAGTAAAAGGTTCATTAAATCATATTCGAGTTCTAATAAGTTTACAAGGTTAGATAAAGTAGGACAAATTCATTTTAAGTCTTGGTTTTATTTCAATGTGCTTCATGGGCCTTATTGGGCCTCGGTATGCATAGATAAGGTTCATTAACGTTTTTAAGACTAGCAAACTTCAATAAGCTTATGTGATGTTGGGGTAAAAATAAGCCGAGAATCAATAGCACAATGCTATGATCCAAGAGAGATGAACACGAATCTTTCTTAGGTTTCTCAATAAGGATGTAATAGTGATAAGATATTTTGGAGGAATCGTGAGTAAAAAGGGAATACATTCCATAGCTAGATTAATAAAATAATATCAATAATGAGTCACGTCGAATATATTTAAGCCCACTTGTTTATAAATTCTTATTTACATCGATAAGCGTCCTCATCCATGTAAAGTAAAAATTTATAACTTCATGGTTCGGTGACCTATGATTTCTTTATTCAAACGAAAAAGCGTCCTAATTCGTTTCAATAAGGATTTCATAGCCTAACCTACTTAAATATTCCCGGCAAGGTTTACCATCAAAATGAATATAGTATCTATGAAAATAGGTATTACTAGGAGAGTTTACAGTCAGTTTATTTATAACTTTCATCTTCAGACGTCCCATAACATCTTAATACGAAACAATAAATAAACTTCTGGTCCGGTGGCTTATGATCAAGAGACTTACGTTCCATATTTAAACGTCATCTAAATATGGAGTCATACCTTGATTTGGGTCCCACCGCATCATTTAAACATGCAAACTTATCCAAATAATATCACATAAAATTACTAAAAGCAAAGCGTACAAGTCGTCAATAAGTCGTGTTTCGTAAGCAGAAGTTCAAAGTTTATGTGCTAAATATGTATCAATCAAGGATCTATAATATAATGATATATTACAAACGTTGGCAAATAAGCATAACGAACAATCAGCGTATAAGCTTAAACTCCTACAATAATCAGTCATGAGGGATTTGAAAATCTTACTATAAGTTTTTAGGACTTATTTGGATATTATTACAATATCAAGTATATTTCTCAATTGGTAACTATTGGATAAGGTTTAAAACAAGTTTGAGAGTAATCTCAAACATTTTCTAGTAATATTTTCCGAAAAATTTAGTAAGAGATTTGTTGAGATGTGGCTAAATACTAAATGTTTTGGTTTAGATCTCCAAAAATCAATTACGGTTTACAAAGATTGAATAAGATTTCCAAAATCCTTTTTAGATTTTTCTAAGATTCATAAAAATCTATTTAGATTTTTCAAGATTTATAAAATCTGATTAGATTTTTCAAAGATTTCCAAAATCCTTTTTAGAATTTTCCAAATATTTCCAAAGATTTTATTTAGATTTCCACTTAGATATTTCCAAGGGTTGTTATGTATTAGGTTGTTTGTGGTTACAATGCATTTTTCGGGCCATCATACTTCAGAAGCCATTCTATAAACGTTTGAGGAGCGAGGGCACTTTAAATCGTAAACCCAACCACTCAGTCAAAACGTAATATCGAGATGGAACATCTTTAGTATAAAGCTCCCTACTAACATGACATGTTTATACGTTTCATTAAATACGTTAAGTATTTTAATTTTTTAATATCTTCATAACGATATTAAACAGTCGTAATACGTAAAGCACATAAATGGTTAATATCTAGTACTATCATAAATATAAATGCATAGGATAATGAATTGCATTTAAATCATATAGTTATGCATGCTCTCTATGCTAAATGCTCTCTAAGTATGTCCCCGTCAAAAACCTAGTTTTTGAAATCTAAGTTTTTGAAAATTTTGTCCGGTTATAGTTCAATTAATAAAATAGAAAAACAATTTTATTTTCGATCTGATTCTCTATAACCATCGCTCTGATACAATTCTGTGACACCCCCAAATCAGGTTTGCAGCGGAATAGTAATTGGGTGTCACGTTGTGGATCACAGAACAAATGGAATACAAAGCATTGATCATGATTACATGATTTTGAAATACATTTGATACAAATATTGTTTAGTACAATCTGTTGAATTGTTGAATATCAGTTGTACAAGTATCCCAGTGAAAAATAGATCCCCCAATTATTATGATGCTCTTAAATGATGCTCAGTCCATGCTCAAATAATCCAGCTTAATTTCCTGAGAAAAACATGCTTAAAACAGTCAACATAAAGTTGGTGAATTCATATATTTTTATAAAATTAAATGTCATTTGATATAAAAATCAAGATTAGTATCTCAAAATATCCTATATAGTATTTCTTAAGGTTTGATAAAAATCAAGTTCAGAAATATCAAAAGGTTCCATATAGTACTACACAAGGTGTGATAAAAATCCAGTTCAGAGATCTCAGCATGTTCCATGTATTAATGTACCAAATAATATAAAGTCAAATTTAGGACCGCAAACATCACAAACCTAGTATCGCACAAAGCCAAATACTATAAGGTAATTACATTCCCATATTGCCCGAAACTAAGACTTGACAGTTAAGTCCTCGACAAATAAGGACCCTTCGCCTTATTAAAAGGCACCCAATAATAATAAGTTCTGACATGTGAAACATCTGTTGTCCTGGCCGAGGCACAGTGAGCATGACTCACCCAGATGGGGATGGTCAATCCAAAATAGATCTATTTATAACATTCAGGCAATTCAAAAATTCTAATAGTTTCATATGCACGGGTCATGCGGGTTCATCTACAATAGGCAAATGTAATCAAGGGTGACAGTTCAGTTTGCGTCCTATAAAATATATTACCAGTTTTCTCCCACAGTATTTAATCAACAGTTTATTAAATATAAGTATCGGGCCATGATCTCATGATATTAAAATCATATAGTCAAAACAAGTTATAGCATGTCTCCCCCTCGCGGGTTAGTAAAAACATAAATAGTTGTGAAAGGCGAGGCTATGAACTCACCTGATTAATAACAACGGTATAATGGCACAATGTAGACATGGAGAAATAATAGCTCGAAATAATCCGCCGTCTATATTAAATAAGATACGTATCACTAAACAAGAATAATGATAATAAGAGTAGCATTTAATCCCCTAGTATGTGCTTGAGTTTATTAAATAAATCGACGGTTTTTAACAATTGCAAAAGTTTCGCGTTTTATTAATAGTGTAGTCATTTAATCGGAATATATTTATAAATACCAATTATTTTATTGTCGGACCAGTTTATTTATTTGGGTTATTTAACGGGTCAAATATTTTAAATATATTTTATATTCTTATTACAAAGAAATATATTAAATAAAAATAATTAACGGTTGCAAATGTTTATGTTTATAAAACAACTGTGTAAATTTTAAAGTGGGGACAAACATGTTGGGTGTCAGGAAACACACGACATTTTGTTGAAATGAAAAAGAAAGCAGCGTGTGCAAGTTTAGTAGTGGTATGAGTTCTTTTTGTTTCAGCGCAAAGAGTGATCTCGACAGTTTTTCGGCATGAATAGCGGGCTCAATAGTAGCTCGCGGAGTAAACTAAAAGAATCGTTGGGTAGCTAGCCGGGTCGTCTATTAGCCCACTTTTTAAGTTTTATAAACCGAGGTCGTTTTGAGTGTATAATATGGGACCGAAAAAGCCGAGTTAGGACTAGTTGAATATCAAAAGTTTGTAAATCTTAAGTTTCATAGACCTGTTTTCAAGCAACTCTCTCGCACTCGATATACGAGGATATTAAGTAATTCTTTTTGTATTTACTAATCGAAACTAGTGGCTATCTAACGAGTTATAAGTCTCGGGCCACGGCTCACTGATCTATCTTATATATAAGTTTGAAAATGATGGTTTTAATCGAAAACACAATACCCCTTTCATTTTGAAATATCTTAATATCAGTGAAAGGGTTTGCCTCCGTTTTTAATCTGAATGAGAACAATGGGTAGATGTCTAATAGTCTAAATAAACTAACCAAATGCACCAGTTTTCTGCATACATTGTGTTACGAACACTAGTCGATTTCTCCAAGTTTTAAAGGGCTGTATCTTAGGCGTTCGCAGGTCATTTTCGTTCATTCTTTCTCCTATGTGGCCTCGACCGACGCGACTCTAGGTGGCATCCCTAACCCAACCCTAAAGACTTGGTTTAATGAGTCAGAATATAGCTTGAATGTTAGCCATTTTCACTCTAGTCAACACATGCTAATATAGATTTTTACACTAGATTTGGATACAGTAAAGCTAAGTTTCAGAAACTGATTTTTGTCATATACACTACCCATACATACTGTTAAGCTATTGTAATCCAAAAATTCATGTGTTAAGTTTTTATATGTGTTCCTAAATATAGACCCCGAGACATCACATAACATAACAAGTGTGTTTTCTTGTTTTCTTTTACGTAAGTAATTCTTTGTCTAAACTGTTTTGTTCAAGTTGTCTTACAAAGAAAAGAAAGACAAGATTTCCCGTCGGTATGAATTGTTTGCAACGTATTTGATTTCTCAAGCACTAATACTATACGAGACTAAAATGCATACTTAGTATAAAGAAAATAAGAGTGATAACTCACAAATGTTTGGGGGTAACGAGTCATATGATTCGAATTTGAGAACCCATTGATGTCGTTTGTAAACCCTAGCTCGTTCTTAACTCGAACCCCGATGAAAAACTAAACCTGAAACCAAGCTCCTCTTAGCTCAAACCCACGAGAAAACCCTGACTTGACGAAACCCTTATCGTGTTCATTCACCATGGTGTCTTTTGTACGTGTTGTAGATGATATAAGTAAGTGATCATGATACTTGTTTCACTTGTAAAGGAGACAAGGTGTGTAGACATGGGATTGTAAAGTAATAATGGAGTTTTGATGAGGGTTTTTGTTCGAAGACAGTGAGGGAGTGAGGGAGAGAGATAGTATGATGATAGAAATGTGTATCTTACATAATATATAGAGATTTAGTTTTTGATTTCACTAGATATTATGTGTACTAGGCGTAATCTAGGAAGATTTGGCTTGATCTTGCTAGGATTTTACAAGATATGATTTGATTTGGTTTTTGATTTGCTTGCACACATGACGTGGGAAAGAAAATAGAATCCAAGAAAAAGTCATTTTTCACAACTTAGTTATGTTTAGGCTTGGTTTGCTTACATTTTGTAGTAATGTATATGAAAAGTAAATAAAATGTCCTTGCACTTAAAATTCGACTAAGGGTTGTCGATTTAGTATAGTTAGTGATATTTGTTTGACATTAAGCAAGTCTTAGATAAATGTACTAAAAGTTTATGTTTAGAAATTATTGTATATAGCTTTGAATGCGTAAAATTTTAGATCATCATTATAATAAATATAATTAGTAATTATTTATGCACATAGGATGTGTAAAAAAAATAGATCTATGGTTAAATTGTTTTAAGTAATATAAGTAAATATATAATATTTACTATATTATGATCTCGTTTGTAAAAGTGGTCGATAAAAATATTATAGGGTGAGTGGTAATAAGAGTAAAACTGGTGACGTGTCGAAAGCCCAAATTTTGGGGTTTTACAACTTGGGCCTCCGGCCCATGAACATGCTCATGGGTCGGGTTTTCTTAAACTATTACAATAACTATACTACGAGCCCGTAAATATATTGTTGGAGTGACCGAGACTTTCTAACTATAAAAACGTATTTTCAACAATCTCCCCCTAGGGGAGGTCATTCCAAATTACAAAGTCCTAAATCTAGCATGTTAGGTATTCGTTCTTGTGCTCGTAGTTAACTTTCTCTTTTCTTCTTTTTCTTTTCTTCATTGTTGTAAATATGTGTTGATAATCATTATGCTTTGGCTTAGAGCATGTTCTTTTGACATTTCACTTGCGATCTTCGCCTTCTTGTGATTCTTGCCTCTTTGTGACTTCATGTCCCACACACCTATACTTTGTTGAATTCCTGAAATTTTCAGAGTTGATACATCGGAAGACTTTTAGGTTAAACTTTCTTGAATTTTGCTGAAATATTTGGTGTAGAAAGTATAAGTATGTGAGGACGACTTCATCTGGTACACTGCAACCCCACCGTCTTCGAATGCAGCAACATAATAAGACATGAATGAAATGGCTTTGACATTTCATTCTGATTCGGTAGCATTTTACCTCCGGTCGGTGAAGACCGTTGGAAGATATTAAATATCGTACTTGTGACATGTAGACTTAATTAAAATCTCCTTGACAAGATTTTGCCGGTAAATCCGTTCTTTTTATTCGATCGTCCTAAGCTGACTGCGAACATAAAGAGTGGATCATTCGCATAAAATTATCCTCATGATTGAAGTCGTCAATTCATGAACCTGGAACAAGTGAAATTCAATTAAGAGCTTCACCATTGTTTCTTTCTAGTTGTCACGAGCTTGATTCTGATAGAATCTTGCATGTCACCTACCGCAGTGCTTTTTAATGTTGACAGTAGAAAGATTTCCACTCATCACTGTGAACACTGAAGAGTGTCACTCTGAGTGTTCTAGCAAGATCACTTGGATTTTGTGTAGAGTCCCTGGAACAAGTTTGAGTTCAATTAAGAGTCAAACCATCGTTTCTTTCTAGTTATCACAAGATTGGTTCTTAAAGAACAGCACGTGTCACCTACCATGATCTTGTTTGATGTTGGCTCAAGCAGGATTTCCATCTTCATTGTGGTACTTTCGTATCACTATGATGTTTTGGCAATATTACAAGAATATTACGTAGGACTCATAAAAATCTTTCTTACGTTTTACAGTGTGTGAGAAGCAAGGAATATTTGAAAAAGTGTCCTAATGAGACTTTTGATGATCTCGCTGCTCTAGACTCAATAGTGCATTTTAATTTGTTGAGCAGAGGCTGGGGAGGATTGCCACCTTTTCAATATCATTTTATTCGGAGTGAATAAACCAATAGATAGTGTGTTGAACTCCGTGACATTAAACAAATATCTGTTGAACTCCGTGCTTTATCGTCTTCAAGATTTGTTGACCCAGTTTCTGCCAAAGTTGTAAGGAGGGCTTCTTTCTTTACACCCTTTATATTTATAATTCTTTTTCATTCTTCAACCCCTTCCATACTTACCAATATATCATTACTAGCACCTTGTTGTGATTGTTCCAGTACTAGCATCAGTACTTGGTCGGCATTCTGTTGCGTTCATAATCCATTCCCCATCTTTCCTAAGGAATACTATTTCTAGTTATGGAATTGTCCTTGGGAAGTTTCCTCCGGTTCTGGAAGAATCATTGGACTTATACCTAATCCTACCACCCTTTTTTCACCACAACCGTCGTGAATTAAAAGTGTTTTGGGTAAGTACTTGTCACGATGAAAATTCCTTGAAATCACTGAGGCACTTGTGGTATAACTATCAAATGTTTTGTACCTTCAGTGTTTTTTTGACATCAAAATGCTCCCCCTTAACATGTGCATAACACATGTTAAGTTGTATTTTCCGTTAAGTCTTTTTCACCTTTTGCCATGTATATTTACAAGTCTCCTTAATCCCATTTTCTCCCCTTATCCAAAATGTTAACCGTTAATATTTTGGATATTAATGGATTAACCGGTCATTGGGTAAAATATGAAATCATTTGTTGGCCATAGAACATATTAATGCTCCCCCTCAATTTAATGAGGGTTAGTTGTAGTGCTTAAATACGATATGTTTTGAAAGATTCAGAATCTCGTGAGAAATTCTTGAAAAATATCATACTTCCACACTACAACATGCCACAAAAAGCCTAATATAAACAATATATACATATTCACAAATAAATGTACGGATTTGACCTGATATAGTACGATTATCAAATTAAGTGGATCGTTCCATTAACCTGTGGTGAGCTCCATACGGTATGCCACCCACGAATCATTCTAAAATTCGGATCAACCGCCGTTCCTGTAATTTCTCTTAGATCTTCTTAATCACGTATACGACACTCTTCTTGAACCTGTCTTTCCATTGATACTTCACTTCTGGAAGGGATTGTTTGGCATTTAGAACTAACAGTTTATCACGAACATGTTTAAGTGTTCCGTCACTGAATTTGTGCAGTTCCGAAAGTCTCATGTATTGCATGACTTCTGTTTCGTTCAGATAAAATATTCCCAGTTCTGGTTCCAGAGTACTCATGTATGGCTGCTTGTGATGATGGAAATGACTAAGAGGTGCGATGTGAGGACGTTGTAAGTTCGGTTTTCTTTGATAACTCTCCACACCAAGTTGTTGATCTTAAACTTGATACTTGATAACGACTTTACGAGTGAATTGACGAATGGCTGAGCTTAAGGCAATGACGAGTTCAGAGGTTAAGTGACTTACCTTGTAAAACCCGCATTTAAAATACCATGAACAGTACACATGAACAGTGAACATCCAAAAATATGGTAAAAATTAAAACTTTCCATTTATAATATAATTCATGTATCACGATATTTAATAACATGCAATTACGTATATATTATAAATGTGTTAAGTACACAACATATAAAAATCACGATAAATAAACATGAACGTACACGTAATTAATTTAACTCGGGAAAACTGCAGGGTTCCCCGTGGGCTCCCTTTAGGCCGCAACTAAGACAAAGAGAAAGGAAGAGATGGGCTTGGCCCATGACCCAACTTAAAACATGTTAACCAAAAACCACAGGAAAACTTAATCATAATTTAGGTTTACAGAAAAAGTTCTCCCTTGCCTCCTTTTGCCTCTCTTGCCGCCGGCCACCTCAAACCACAAGGACAAACCGAACATTTTTTGCTACTTAATTATTGTGTGTACGTGATCGTGATCTTAATCCTTTTCTTCCACGTGTTCGGTAAATCAAAAACCTTTTTTTTCTTTTAATTCTTTATGAATTCGTGTTTTTTATTTAACTAATCATAAAAACAAGTGGTAATAAACATGGGATTAATTAAAATATGATTAAGGGGGTGTTTGGTGTTGTTTTTGGTTCGGACGAGACACAACCGAGACCACTAAGGGTCTCGTCTTGTCTTCATCACCACCACCGAGACCGCAAGGGGTCTCGGCTTGGTTGGTCTTGGCTCGGACGACACAAGGAAACCCCGACCACGAGTCGGGGTAGGGTTTGGCTTGGATCGAGTGCCAACCGAGACCTATAGGGTCTCGGTGGGGCTTTTTGATGCTAACAATGGGTACCGAACAACAAGCAGGGGGAACCGGTCACCACCGGTGTGAACCGGCTATGAACCGGTGTGAACCGGCAGGCCGCCGGTGGGAACCAGGTCCGACAGCGGCTAGTCGTGGCTCGGGCAGTGGGTAAAACCACTCGGACAGTGGCAACCGGCTAGGCCGGGTTAGCCACTGTCAAGGGTGTTTGGCTCGACTTATATGTGACCCCGGGTTTCGGGCTCGGGTTAATTTTTAAAACACGGGTTCGGGATTCGGGAAAAATATTAAAATCAGAAAATACGTTTAATTAAATTAATTACTAGACTTTTAATTTAATTAAATTCACGACTTAGGTTAAATATTATAATTAATATTTCACGTATAACCTAAAGTATTTTACTTAGCTTAATTTAATTAAAACATGTATTTTTAATTAAATTCTTATAACGTATAATTTAATTAAATTAACCAAAGTTATTTAATTAATAAGCTATAACCATGACTTGTATTGTACTAATTAAACTTTACTTATTATTAGTAATCCAGCTTATTTCTAATTATGGAAACTTACTAGTTTTGAAAACTTTCTATTTTTAGAAACTTACTATTTATGGAAACCTGCTATTTTTAGAAAGTTACTTAGTATTACAATACAAGTATTATAATACACTATTACATGAATAATATACAACAGATCATCAGTATAACTACAGATAACACGGTAACACACTAAAACATGACAGAATAACTATAACAAGCTAATAACACACAGAACCAGTAAAACACATGTAATTCAGACAACTCATACACGTTCCCATTCTTATGTAGTATTATACGTCAAGGCGGAGTAGTTTCTTCAGTGTTTTTGTTAGCTTCTACTGGACATAAGGTACAGATTTCCCGTCCTTCAGTAAGGAAAACCTCTTCCTTTATTACGATTTCCCGTATGCAGCCAACTATTTTCTCCAGTAGTTACAGATTAAATGGTAATGTTCTATTAGTTACCTTAGCCATATACATGCATGACCAGTTTCACCTAGTTATGGAGGTACCATAACCATAACACTAGAGGCACTAGTGTTATGACTTCACCACGGCGGAGTGATAGCTCGTGGCGTCCCTTTCAGTATTTGGCCATTATTATATTATTATTATCATGTGGGGCGTATGGGTGCATCCTAGGTTCAGTTTCAGTAAGGATTTCATGGTGAATGTGGTGTGTGCCTTGCATCCTTCATAAGGAGCTGATCCCTCCTATACATTACCAATTAATTAGAGGCATCCCCTCTAATTTGCATGACGAGGTCACCCCTCCAAGTATTCATGCACGTTGTTGACCTCATGACCTATATTGGCTTTTGGTATATTAAACTAATACAAGTTTTCATAAGTAACATAAGCTATGTTTTAAGAAATAAAACCAATAAACATGACATACAACTAGGTTTTCCCAGGACTTATTCATTTCCGCTGCAATCCATGCTTTATATGCTTTCACTCCTTTATGTCTTTATGTTATGCTATATATCCGTGCACTGAGCGTTATGCTTAGCCGTTTTCCATTTTTCATGTTCCCAAACGGCAGGTACCCAAGGTCACAAGTAGGAACTCCAGAACATGTGCATTCGGATGGAAGCTATCCGGCCTCTTTTACCTTATGCATTTATTCCTACTTTCTCATACTTTATTCTATTTGGACATTGTTTAGTCCTTTCATTTACAGTACTTAATATTGCTTGTGTGCGAGTTACTTAGACTACCGATGTTTGATTCTGGTATTTCTATTTATGGTCATGAATGTTTAGACATTTACCTTGCATGCTTTAATGACACGCCATAATTTACTGTAGCATTCCATCTTAACAAATGGGGTGTTACAATTATGGTATCAGAGCCAAGCTTTCGACCTATAGCTCTGTAAAAAACATGACCTGTGACTTATGGGTAGTCACCAGCGTCTTCTGAAAACTGACAGTTGGTTTTCATGCATTCATCCATTTTCATTTCATTTTCATGCATCCATATCATTGTCGCAGGTTTATTACTAAGTAATGGTTGGTACAGGACTGTCCCTATTTAGACGCATGTGCTTTTATCGAAACTAACTTTGGGACCGGCCCATAGGCGTCCCCTCGCCATGTCTTTTGGTTTGGGTAAACTGACCATGGTCGTTTACCCTCGCGCATATAAAAGTTTTTATAAACTGCATCATACATTTTAAACTGTTTCATGCATTATAAACTGCTTCATTGATTTATACATCGTTCATGCATTTTTATGTCATCTCATTTCAAATTTATGATTTATGTTGCATTTTGTTTTAAATTGTCAGATGGTGAACACAGGCAATACTCAGGAGTTGGCTGCAGCTGTCAATGCAGCTCTACAAGCCATCCATCCCCAACTTCGCAATAAAATCAGGGACGAAGTTCATGCTGAAATTCAAGCTCAGGGCGTTCAGTTTGGCCCTCATCCTAAAAACTACTACAACAACAACAATCCTCCACCACCACCACTTGTTACTCTCATGACTTGGTTGGAGCGATTCAACAAACAGCGACCCCGTTTGTTTGAGTAGACTGACAGCCCCAATGAGGCTGAAGCTTGGATTTATCACATCGAGAAGATATTCGATGCGATGGGTTGTGACGGCGTTTTCAAGGCAAGACTGGCTTGCTATATGTAACACCCCCAAATTTACACAACGCAACGGAATATCAACATTGGGTGTTACTTCATAGCACATCACACATAGTCATAGAAAACGACCTCAAAAAAGACGTTTTATAAAATAAACCATTCGACAATATCAGAGTTCAATAAAAAGAGATCCCAACAATTTATACAAACCTTAATAAAAATAAAGATTTGTCAAGTGTATCGAATGGAAATTGTTTGTTTTGCCTTTACTTATCCCGCGCGGCTCCATGCTCCAGCTGCTCGTAAACCTATACACCTGAGAATACATGCTAAAATCTCAACACAACGATTGAGTGATTCTAGGTTTTTAATATAAACAATAATGGGTTTTTAAATAAACCATAAAGCTTTTGAAAACAAGAATCTCATCCACTGGCGATATTGTAACACATACAATATCAATACTCCACACTATTACGCTAAGCTCATGACACCGATGCCTTAATCAATAAACTTGCCCTAGTCAGGTATCTTGCCAAATACCCCATACCTCATGTACAACACACCCGGCTGAGCCTTCAACTCACAGGTGCGACCTGCCCGGGTGGGGGTCATCATTCCCAATGGATCCATTCGTCCGTACGAGCGCCTACCCGTCATAGGTAGTTAACGGTTCACGATTTATAGGAACTTTTCACTAGCAATAAGAAACTTAGCCTTACTAATAGTGGCTCATTACCTATACAATCAACGCTTGTGTTCATTTTCCAAAAGCATTAAATCAAACGTCTTTACGTTTATTTACAACAGCTTGTATTCGTTCAAAGCATATATTCAAACCACGAATGTTTATTCACGATTTATAGGGACTTTTCACTGGCAATAAGCAACTTAGCCTTACTAATAGTGGCTCGTTACCTATACAATCAACGCTTGTGTTCATTTTCCAAAAGCATTAAATCAAACGTCTTTATGTTTATTTACAACAGCTTGTATTCGTTCAAAGCATATATTCAAACAACGAATGTTTATGCACATACATGTATCCTTTCATAGGATATATATAATCTCATATGATTATTTACCAAGAGCATGTATTCCCCCTCGCAGGTTTATAATAACATATAAAGCAGTAAAAGAGAGGCTATAAAATCACCTGATATAGCTATCACATGTTTATCGAGGACCAAACATTCAATAGTCGATATACGACTTCACGAGATATCAATCGTTCATTAATCGAGAACGAGATGCCCAACGGTCGTCACATGACCGGACGACACCTATAATGACGAGATGCGTCTTAGGATCGAAACTTTACATAAGTCATACATATATGTAAATAGTTCACTTTAGTATGTTTGGACATTGCATAAGTTTTGTAAAACTTTCACAAGACTTTTGATAAAAATTTCATGTATTATCTCATTATGACCATTAAGCCCATTCAGGCCCCTTAGTGGCCTACTACACATTTATAGAACTTGGTGTTGGAAATACGTTTTACGTATTAGAAAGGATCGGTCACTCCAACAATAGTCCATGTAATAGCTCGTAGTTTAGTTATTTACATTTATTAAACAAAGCCCAAAACCGATCCCATGAAATGTATGGGTCGGCGGCCTAATGTAAACCCACGCCCATCTCATGGGCTTGGGTATATAAACCCTCTCCTTTGAAGGAGAGGGTGGTGGTTTTCATTTCAATACACATAGTTCTTATTACTTTCTCTCTCTAGAAGTGTAAAGTCATCTATCTTCCTCTCTCTAAAACATAAGCAAGATTTACATATCCTACAAATGGTATCAAGAGCCATGGGAAGATTGTTTGGTTTTTGTGTTTCTGTTCTTGATTATCTCGCCTATTTTGATCCGAATCCACACGTACCAAATTTTTTTTTGTGTTTTTTAGGGTTCAATCTTTATATACTTCATCTAGTTACTTATTATAGTGATTTGGTATTGGTATTTTGGTTAAAAACACAAAAGTTTTGGGTGTTTGATTCGTTTCTTGGCTTAAAATTCCGAATTTTTGTGTACTATCCGAGAAAAGTGGTACTTTTGTCTCCATCGCAAAGTTGATATCCATCGCAATAACCTAGGGTTTCTACATTGCGATCGAAGGGTATTCCGACACTTATTTCGATCGTGCATTGCGATAGCTCCTTGCATCGCACATTGCGATCGGGTATAAGGCAATATTGAAACGTTACTCTGCCAAAATTTCATTAGCCACATTCCGACACGTATTGCGATCAACATTCCGACAGGTATTACGATCAAACATTCCGACAGGTATTGCGATCAAATATTTCGACAGGTATTGCGATCAAACATTCCG
Source organism: Glebionis coronaria (assembly GCA_025667525.1). Classification (NCBI taxonomy): domain Eukaryota; kingdom Viridiplantae; phylum Streptophyta; class Magnoliopsida; order Asterales; family Asteraceae; genus Glebionis; species Glebionis coronaria. The sequence goes on along the minus strand of CM046875.1, from coordinate 434,711,569 downwards.
ACAGGTATTGCGATCAAACATTCCGACAAGTATTGCGATCAAACATTCTGACAGGTATTCAGATAGACATTGCGATAGAACTTGTTTTGTGCATTCCGATAGAGTGACAAGATTTCCAAGATTTTTCAAAAACGTGTTTAGGGGATTTCATAATTTAGGGGATTTCAACATTATTTCTCGGCTTTAACACACAACAACAAACACATTAACTTTCTCTCATTGTTCGATCAAAGTTTGTAAATCTTAACTTATTGAAATGGAGTACACATCTCTTACGGATAAGTCCATCCTATCGGGTACGGATAATCATCCACCAATGTTAGTGAAGACTATTTATGAGGAGTGGGATTCCCGCATGGAACTTTATATGTTGAACACGGAGAATGGACATCTTATTTAGGCATCGGTTCTCAATGGACCATTGGTATATGGTACTGTGACGGAAGCTGTTGTTACTCGTCCTTGCACAACGGGTGAACTAACTGGAGATGCTAAGATACAAGACAAGTGTGATAAACAAGCTACAAATATCATTCTCCAAGCCCTTCCTCCAAATGTCTACCAACTCGTTAGTAAACATAAAGTTGCCAAAGCGTTATGGGATAGAATTCGTGTTCTAATGCAAGGCACTCCATTAACTAAACAAGAACGAGAGTGTAAACTTTATGATACTTTTGATAAGTTTGCCTAAGTCCCAGAGGAAACTCTCAATGATTACTATCTTAGATTTACCCTGTTGTTGAATGAGCTCAATATCTATGGCATGGCAATTCCTACGTTTCAATTGAACACCAAGTATTTGAACTCTCTTCCTTCAGAATGGAAAAAGTACGTGACGGATGTTAAATTGGCTAAGGACTTGCATAACACCAATGTGGATCAACTTCAAGCTTTTCTTCAACAACACGAATGCCATGTGATCGAGGCTCGGTTGTCTACACCTCAAGTTTATGATCCACTTTCCATGTATGCTTCTCAACAAAACATGGCTTATACTTATCAACAACCATCATACTTGCAGCAGCCAACACCACACACCTATCAGTAACCATCTTATCAACCACTAATGATGCCACAACAAGCATTTCAACAAAGTGTTCATCAAAAATCTTTTCCACAACAACCACCACATCAGACATCACCATCACAAGCTATAACTTCTCCAATGGGCTATACTCCTCAGCAAGGATATTCTCTAATTGAAGCACAACTAGCACAAGCCTTTTACTCCAATGAACTTCCACCAATTCAGGCACCGGTCTTCACTCCAAATGATACACCTATAGATGTCTTAAACCATCTCACTGCCTACTTATCAAAACTTGTTGCTACTAGAGGATTTCCACCAACGAACAATCAGCTTTGTACTTCATCAAATCCTCGAAAACAAGCCACTGTTCAAGATGGTCAAGTGACGGTGCAACCTATTCAAGGAAGGAAAAATTCATATGGACCTCCTACAAGGACTGGGAACAATCAAGCTGTGAATTCTCAAGCTGGTGGAAATGGAAGTCCTCTTGGTCCTCAAAAGGTTGTGACTTGCTACAATTGCCGAGGACAAGGTCATATGGCTAGGGAATACACTCAGCCAAAAAGAAGAAGGGATGCAACATGGTTTCGTGAGAAGATGTATTTGGTCGATGCTTAGTCTAAAGGGAAGATTTTGGATTAAGAGGAGTTAGTATTTCTGGCAGACCCAGGGGCAGCAGATAATGAAGGCATTACAGTCGTCTCTACATCTAATGCAGCATATCAAGCTGATGATCTTGATGCATATGATTCGGATTGTGATGACATTCACTCAACCCAAGCTGCACTTGTTGCTAACCTCTCTCACTACGTTTCTGATATCGTCAGTGAGGTACCAACCACATCTAATAATGTTCATGATAATCCACATCATGTTGACTATGAAAATGACAACCTCGAACAGCATTCGAGAACTAGTAACTCAAATGATGCGGTATCCAATCCAACACATTTGAGTGAACCTCAACCAAATGCTACGACGGGTATGGAATCTTATGATCAACGTGATTTGGTAATGGTGCCTAAACATATTATTGATAACATGAATGTGGTTGACCGACAAACCGTAGATATGAATGCCAACCTCACTGCTGAGCTTGCGCTGTATAAGGAAAATGTCAAAACTTTTGAAATGGTCCCTCAAGCTGAAAAAATAACTTATTCTGAATTTGACCAATTTTGTTTTGAAAAGATTGAACACTTGAAAGAAATAGAATCATTAAAAGCTAATCTTTCCAATGAATTAAAAGCAAAAGAGTCGGTTGTCAATGATTTTCAGAAACTTAAAATGGATTTTGAAACTCTCGAGTCTAAAAAGTTTGAATCGGAAATTAATGCTACCAAACTTCTTAAATTCAAAGAACAACAACTTTTAAAACAATACGCTTCCATAGAAAAGGTTCATCTTTTAACTAAATCATTTAAAGAAATCAAACTTAAGCGTCTTCAAGATTTACCACCTAATCCTGGTTATGCAAAACAAGCTCAGTAATATATTCCCTGTCTTTATGATATGACCCTAATTGGAAAATCGAAAGAAGCACCTTATGTTCGTAGTTCTAAGGAGACACAGTCACTTATGGAAGAAACTCATTCTAAAATGCTTTCAAAATTTCATACGATTGATTATGATAAGTTTAATAAAGATCAACTTTCTAAAAAGACATGTATTCGCTTACAAAAGGAATTAGCTGATACGACAGTTCTTGTGCCCCAAAGTTTGTCAAATGAAAACCCTCCTAGTACGTCTCCTACACTTGTCAAAACGGATTTAACGAAGTTAATTTCACCGGTAAGTAAGGCGTCCGTTAACTTAAAAGCGGTACACCAACACTTAGCCGATTTTGACAAGGTCATTTTGGAACATACAACGGCCACGGCCATAACAGAAGGTGAATGGAACTTTGAGCACACTAGAGCTGCGTTTCGAGACGAAATTGTTCCGTTTGTAAAGAATGTTAAAGCTTGTCTTAGTAATCTTGATCAAGATTTGCGTTTGGAAATAGAAGAAGTTAAACGTGTTTTCAATGAAATGGATGATGCTTATGAAAACAGTTTACTTGAAATAGAACGGGTTTCACGCCAAAATGATCAGCTTCTGAAACAAGTGATGTCTCATGATATAGTTTCCGTCTGTGTGAATAAAAGTGTAAATAATGATTCTATTGTGCATAATGTTGAATCTGTGGATAATGTGGTAGATAGTACTTGTCACGAATCTGACGCTGAATTTTTAAAGCTTCAAGATTCATATTCTTCGCTTTCAAAACATTTTGATGAGATTCAAACACATTGTATTTCGCTTGAATGCAAGCAACAATTTATTCAAGAAATCTTTGAAACGTCATTCGAAGGTGTTAATATCGATGATGCAAACTTTGAAAAGAATTTTCGATTGAATTTACAATCAAAACAGCGTCAGCCAAGTGACAAAGTTGCTAAATCTTTGCTGATGGACATAGAGAAATCTAAGGAGCTTAACCGTGTGAACGTACTTGAGGCCGCTGAGAATTTTAAACTTGATCTAGATAATCGAGTTTCCAAGATTTTGTCCAAAGTTGATAACTTAAAACAGAAAGATACACGACTCTTCGATTCAGTAAAGCCCGCATGTGCTAATAGCATTGCACAGAATCAATCTTTGATTGAACAATTGAATCAAAAGTCGGTGGAAATATCTGATTTGAGGGAACAAATTTGTGATAAAAATCTGGCCAAGGAAACACTTCGTACTCTAAAAGGTGAGAATGTTGTGGATAACACAGCCACTGTCTCAGCATCGTCCTCTAGTGCAATCAAAAGGAACCTTATAGCCGTCACACCATTTAATAAGGGCCCTAGGACTAAACCATCTCAAACATTAGTCACTAAAGATACGACAAAATCAAAACCATCTTCTAATATTCCCGTGTTGCCTTCTATAGGAGTAATCACCACTAGTAAGGCTCAAAGATCTAAGCTTAAAAGAAACACGAGGAATGATAGGATCTTGCCCCCATCTAGTAGTCAAGAGAAGAAGAAAGTAGAAGCCCACCCTAGGAATGTTATTTCTGTTTTGAATAAAAAGAATCATGTAGCTAAACCTAAAGGCTCTGCGGTTATGCAGCGTTCTAAGCCTACTGTGAATTTTAATTTGAAATGTTGGAATTACAATGAATGTATGTTTTCTAATCGTCATGATTCTTGCCTTATTGACCATGTGAATGAGATGAATGGCCGGAAAAATGGATTAGAATGGAAACCGACTGGAAAAGTGTTAATCCAAGTTGGTTGGATGTGGCGCCCCACTGGTAGAACTTTCACTATAGTAGGAAATGCATGCCCTTTAACTAGGATTGATGACGTATAGTCCCCACCCGGGTCATGAACCCGACCCACGGGTACTACCCGTGTCCGGCCCATCACGGATGGGTGGGAATAATGTCATTTGAGCTTACGGGCTTGGATGAACAGTAACCGCACACATGTGTGCGGCCCACGGCCCGACATGACCGGTACAGTGTTAGACAGAATCATATTCTATCTCTGAATATGATTCACTCCAAAGAAGAGGATATTCACTCACCATAATTAGAAGATAACAATCAATCTAATTCTGGTGCTTATCTCTTCCTTGGGGCCGAAGCATCAGTGACAGCCCATTAGGGTTTCACTGCCTATAAAAGGAACCCTCAAAGGTTCCACAAAGGTATTACGTTCTAAACTCTCAACTCACATAAAACCCTAACCGATTACTTACTCTCACGCCGGAGTCTAATCGTGGGAAACATTCCCACGGTAAGCCTAACGCGTGTTGTTTAGTGTGCAGGATCCCAACCAAACAGTTCACTTGGTGCAGGAGCCGGAGCCCAGCCAACCCGAATTAAGCCTAATTCGGGTCTAGCAAGGATCACCCAACTTTTGCATCAACAAGTTGGCGCCATCCGTGGGACACATTACACTAAGCTAGAGCGAAACCTCATCTTGAATTTCCAATGACGAAGGGGCATCTACAAGCTAATCCCAGGAACACAAATCCTGGAAATCGGAAGTCCCAATGGGAAGGGATACTCATCCCCAATCAATCTCCTAGCCGCCCAGCGGGCGGACTTGGTAACCGTGGTGGTTTTCAATCCATGGGGGTGGCGAGCACGATCTCCATAACTCCCCCACCTACCTCAACTCTGGACAATCCTGATCCAGGGAGTGCGCCCAATCCCCCTAACAAGGAGCCGCGCATGCCAGTGATTGAGGAGGAAGTAGAAGTCCAACCACTCAGCGAGGAGGATCTCACTCGAGTTCTCACGCAGAACTTTGATAGGATCGTCCCAGGGATTGCATCAAGGTTGAATCTAGGGAGAAACCTCCAATCTAGACTCAACTTTGGCAGTGCCGGACCAATCACCTCTTCCCAAAATCAGGGGAAAAGGAAGACTCGGCCTCAGGAGCAGAGCATCTTCGAGGAAACTCCTCAACCTAGGAATGTGTTCGAGCGCATAGGAGATCGCCTCATAGAGGAACTAACGCGGTCTCGAGAGGGGAGAGAGAGGTCTGACGGTTCACCCGAGCGACCAGACCGAGAGTTGACCAGAGCCGCTCGCCGCACAAGTGTGTGGGATAGGATGAACACGGGGAAGAAGGCTCCTGGCTCTTCTCAAAAGAGTGGACCTCACCTAAGGGATGGGGCACCACCCCCGTCTCCAAATCCATCAGGAGAGGACTCGGATGACCATCCGCCCAAGCGTCGCCGACCTAGGCGTACCCCTCCACCACCACCAAACAATGATGAGTATTATGGTGGCCCTTATTATCGAGAGGCAGAAGCGGAGGATCTTTCCCGCCCGTGGTGTGACCCATGGGATGACCCTAGGCTCACCCGTCCATGGGCGGATCCCAGGGAAGACCCATTCACTCTCCGTATACGGAACTATTCCGAGGACACCAAACGTCGCATGCCGGCGTGTGTCAAGACCTATGATGGAACTGGTGATCCGGATGATCACCTCAAAATATTCGATACGCAGGCTAAAATTGAGCGATGGCCCATGCCTATATGGTGCCAAATGTTCAATTCGACTTTGATAGACAATGCCCGTGACTGGTTTGAGGGAATCCTTCCACGAAGCATTGATAGCTTCACGGAGCTACGCACTGCGTTCAAGAATAATTATACTCAGAGGAAGAAGTATAATAGGGATCCGGTCTCATTGGAAACTGTCAAGCAACGGCCGGGGGAGTCTACAGAGGCCTTCACTGAACACTTCAACGACGAGTGCACACGCACAAAGATGATGCCGGAACTCCTGAAAATCTCCGACTACATGCACGCCATAACAGATAGGGATTTAATCAGGCAACTCAATGACAAGCATCCAGAGAGGTATGATGATCTCATGGAAAGGGTCAGAAACTTCATAGAGGGAGAAACGGCGGTTGCCGCGGCTTACCCTTCCAAAGGAAACGGCTACCGATCAAACGACCAGTCCCGGAGACAGTCGGGTGGTCAAAACAATCAAAACAACAATAGGGGCTCAGATTACAAGAGCCAAAACAAAGGAGGACGGCCGGATGATAAGTTTACCCCCTAAAGAAGTCCTACCGGGAGATCTTGCTGACGAAAGGGGCAAATTTTCCGAGACCTCCCCCAATGACAAATCCTCCGGACCGTCGTCAAGGAAACCGTTTCTGCGAGTTCCATAATGACAAGGGCCACGACACTGAGGAGTGTATCCAGCTCAAAAAACACATTGAGTCACTGATTAAGTCAGGTAAACTCAAGCATCTGGTTAAGGATTGGAAGGATGGAAAAGACAACAAGAAGTATGACAAGAAGGATCCCCAAAAGGACAAACCTTCGACCATATACATGATCCAATCCAGACAACACCGCACGAGGCAGAAGATTGGCCAAAAGTTTTCATGCGGTAGGGAAATCTCATTCCCTCCCATCACAGCAAGCGATGTGGTTGATGCGCCTCTCACTATTGAGATAAGCATTAGAACAGACAATGTTCGTCGCATGTATGTGGATGGAGGATCGTCGGCAGAAGTACTGTACGAACACTGTTTTGTGCAGTTACGACCAGAAATAAGAAGCCAATTAGTACCGACCACGGCGCCGCTCACTGGCTTTAGTGGAGACACTATCTGGCCGATAGGGCAACTGCGTCTGCTCGTAACCATTGGGAATGAGGAACACTCCACTACGGCGTGGATGAACTTCATGGTGATACGCTCACATTCTCCGTACAATGGGATCATAGGCAGACCAGGTATTCTGGCTATAAGGGCGGTACCTTCCACGACACACGGAATGATCAAGTTCCCTGTTGAGGGAGGAATCGTCACCATTTACAACACAATCGTACCAGCATCCGAGTGTCATACCGTGAAAACAGCGGCTCCACCTGTTCCACCCAAGGATGGATCACCACCTCCCAATTGGAAGGTGGCAATCCATCCTGACTACCCGAAACATGAGATATCCATAGGGGGGCGCTCTCGGATAGCAGCAAGAGGGCCATGTGCTCTCTTTTAAGTGCAAACCTAGATATATTCGCATGGGAGCCAAAGCATATGACAAGCGTGCCACGCGCGATAGCAGAACATAAGCTCCAGATCCGCCAGGGGTACCAACCCATTAAGCAAAAGAAACGCGGCCAGGCGCCTGAGCGCAGCCGAGTGATATTGGAGGAAGTACGGAAACTAGTGGACGCAGGCATCATGCGCGAGGTATACTACCACGAGTGGTTATCCAATCTGGTCATGGTCAAAAAACATGACGGGAGTTGGCGCATGTGTGTGGATTTCACGGATCTGAACAAGGCCTGTCCACAGGATTGTTACCCGTTACCGGAGATTGACTAGAAGGTGGAATCCCTGTGTGGATATCCCTTTAAGTGCTTCTTAGATGCATATAAAGGATATCACCAGATCCAGATGGCGGAGGAGGACGTAGAAAAAACGACGTTCCATACGAGTCAGGGCGTATATTGCTATACGAAAATGCCGTTTGGACTAAAGAACGCCGGTGCTACATACCAGCGGCTTGTGGACAGAGCTTTTGAATCACAGATAGGCCGCAACCTGGAAGTCTATGTGGATGACTTAGTCATAAAAAGTCATACAGAGGATGCACTTCTCCGGGATGTCCAAGAGACATTCGACACACTGAGGAGGATTAACATGAAGCTGAATCCAAAGAAATGCACGTTTGGTGCAACGGAGGGAATGCTCCTTGGATATATGATTGATCCAAATGGCATCAAACCTTGCCAGAGAAGACGGACGCAGTAATACAGCTGCCATCCCCTCAGACACGGAAGGAGGTGCAATCCTTAAATGGGAAGCTGGCCGGGCTAAATAGGTTCCTATCCAAATCCGCAGAGAAGTCATTACTCCTATTTAAGACACTCAAGAAGTGCATTAGGAAGGGGGAATTCCGGTGGACAAAGGAAGCCGAGGAAGCTTTTGGCCAACTCAAGCAGCATCTTGCATCTCTCCCTATGCTAGTAGCTCCCCGGCCAAAGGAGGAACTCATTATGTATCTCTCAGCCACTCACGAAGCAATAAGTGTGGTACTTATGACAGATAGGGATGCGGTACAAACTCCGGTCTACTTCATAAGTAGAACACTACAAGGGCCAGAGTTGAATTACTCCTCTATGGAGAAATTGGTCGTGGCACTAGTGTTTGCTACAAAGCGGTTGCGCCGATACTTTCAAGCACACCCAATCGTAGTCATTACTGACCAACCAATAAAGCAAGTCATCTCTAGACCGGATGTAGCAGGAAGGCTGCAGAAATGGAGTATCCTATTAGGGGAGCATAATATATCTTATAGGCCAAGGACGGCTGTTAAAGGCCAGATCTTGGCAGATTTCTTGATAGAGAAGCCGGAGGAGGAAGGGCCAATCGTTAAACAAGACGAGAATCCAACAGAACCATGGGTGTTATTTACGGACGGATCTTCGTGTACGGATGGGTCCGGAGCTGGTCTCATTCTCACAAATCCGGAAGGAATGGAGTTTACGTACGCCCTCCGTTTTGAGTTCACGGCCACCAACAACGAAGCGGAATATGAAGCATTAATTACGGGTTTAAATATCGCCGCCAGAATGGGAGTCCACAACCTTGAGGCCTACGTGGACTCACGGCTTGTCGCGAACCACATTCTAGGTGGATATGTGGCTAAGGAGGACAACATGGTCCGATACTTGGAGAAAGTCAAGTCACTCATCGCGGCTTTCAGCAAGTTTTCCATCAAGCAGGTGCCAAGAGGTGAGAACAAGAAGGCGGACGCTCTTAGCAAGAACGCATGCACAAGCTTCACCCACTTGTCCAAGCAAGTCTTGGTGGAAATACTCAAGGAGAAATCCATAACAGAAGGAGAGGTCGCTACTATAGTTGAAGAGGATGGACCTACATGGATGACCCCGATCATCAACTACTTGACTAGTGAAACCCTTCCGAACGATGAGAAAGCGGCGCGACGCATCAGAAGGAAGTCGCAGCACTTCGAACTTCGAGAAGGTATCATGTATAAGCGCTCTTTCTTGCAGCCGTGGTTGCGGTGAGTTGGACCACGTCAGGCCACTTACGTAATTAGAGAAATACATGAAGGGTTATGCGGCATGCACGCAGGTCCACGATCCGTGGTAGCTCGAGCGTTATGAACATGATATTATTGGCCTACCATGCACAGGGACGCGCGCGACATGATTCGCAAGTGTAGTGATTACCAAGTGCATAGACCAGTGCCGCGACATCCGCAGCAGGAGCTTACACCTATTACATCGCCATGGCCATTCTATAAGTGGGGAATTGACATCGCAGGACCATTTCCTGTAGCTGTGGGGGGAGTTAAGTTCTTGATCGTCGCAATGGACTACTTCACACGATGGATAGAGGCCAAGGCAGTCAAATCCATCACAGGCAAACAAGTTAAAAAGTTTGTTTGGGAGAACATTGTGTGCCGTTTTGGCTTACCAGGAGAAATCATCTCGGACAACGGTAAACAGTTCGCGGATAATCCATTCAAGGATTGGTGTGCATCATTGAATATCAAACGGCGCTTCGCATCTGTTAAGAATCCGCCGACAAATGGCCTGGTGGAACGAGCAAATAGAAGCTTGGGAAACGGCATCAAGGCACGTCTGGATGAGCGAAGTGACAAATGGGTGGATGAGTTACCACATGTTCTATGGGCGCATAGGACTATGATCAAAACAGCCAACGGAGATACTCCGTTTGCATTGGCCTACGGCACTGAAGCTGTTATACCAGCAGAAATAGGAATGCCTACCATCCGCACGACGGAGGTTAATGTCGTTACGAACGACGAGCAGCTGCGAATCAACATGGATCTGTTGGAAGAAAAAAGGGAGATAGCAGCCATTAATGAGGCTAAGTCCAAGGCTAAAATGAAGCCTTATTATGACGCCAAGGTTAAAAGTGTTTCTTTTCGACCGAGAGATTATGTCTATCGTGCTAACGAAGCAAGTCGAGCGGAGAATACAGGAAAGCTGGGCCCTAAGTGGGAAGGACCGTATGAGGTCACGGAAGCCTTGGGACTAGGCGCGTACAAGTTACGTGACATGGATGGCCGTGACGTAGAACACACATGGAACATCTCCAATCTCAAAAGGTGCTATCTTTGAAAGCTACGGCTTCCGCATGGGTGCTTCGCTATATGTGGCTTTAATGAAGATCCATGCGCTCTATCTGTTTTTCTTCTTATGTTTTGTTTAGGTTCTTTTTTTGTTTTTTAGGACTTATCATTATCGTTCAAACAAAATATGTAAACGTTTTAATAAAATGCCGTGGTGCCTAGCTAGCTCCACGGCTTGTTTCGTGCAAATTATTTTTTAGATTTTTTGTTAGTCATGAATTTTAGTTATTATCATAGTATGTCATGTTTCATTCATATGCATTCATTCAAATCACCGTACATGTACTATACGCCTCTAGGCAGGGTAAGAGGATTAAGTGAACCTACTAATTCAACTTGCCGCGTAAGAGGGATGCAACCCCAGCGGCACGGATCATGTATCCTTACTAGACACCTTACTCACAAGACGTTGTGGTAAGTTTCGTATGCCGTACTCACGCAGTGCTTCGCATAGTAAAGACGCACGTCGCATGTCTAGTAAATTATAGACTTGTATGTATTTTCCTTTTTTGTGTAAGACGTGACATGTCATGCAATATTGATATACGATATTCAACAAAATAAAAATACACAAGTTTCCAAATAAATAACAAAATGGCCGTGGTTACCACGGACCTATAAACAAAAGACAGTTATCCAGCATATCAGTCTTAGCCGTGTACATGCACGGACGAATAAAAGCTACAAGTATTCAAAGGTTACAAACCATATTGTCTGAAATGGATAATCTGGTAGGGGCACCCTACATGGGAGGGAGAAACTTACCTATCTCCACTTGTTTCTCAGCCAAGCAAGGCAACCCCTTACCACGTTCCCTCCGCTTCAAGGCTTGAGCCGCGTTCCTCTCCAGCACCCCGCTTAAGGGTTCTTCATCAAGCACAATCCTGGTTACATCTTCATAGATAGGAAGCGTCAGGTGGCTGGGCGATGGAGCGAAGGAAGCACGGGAATGACCCTCATCTTGTGAGAACGCACCAAGACTAAGCTTTTCCATGATCTCCATGTTCGATGCATCCTTAGTGGCCTCCAGCTCAGCCAAGAATGGATAATGTAGATCTCGCATCGCGGCCATGGAAGCAGTCATCTTGTTAGCAGCTTCAGGATTAAAGAAAGCATGCCTGGTGAAGTTCTCCTTTTTCTTGATTAGCTCTACAGCCTGGACCATTCCTTCATGACGGTCGTGGTCAATACCATCTGACACAAGGCTGGCAAACTGTTGCACAAATTCAGGGGCCTCTAGTACCTTGGTGACGGCCAAACGTGCCCCATGTCCTACCATCCACCTGCGACCGGCGATGGCTGCTAGTAGTTGGGGGCATAGCACGTTGTCGCGTTCGGCGGTGAGGGCATCTATCATTACATCCTTTTGGGCGGACGCCTCTTTTAGCTCCTTGGTAATAACCCTCTCATAAGAAAGCTCCTCTTGTACCTTCTCCAGGCTCTGGATTGTCATCTGAGCATCCTCAAGTTTTTTGGTGAGCACGGATACCTGGCTGGAGGAGGACTTGGCAGATGCCTCCGCTGCGGTTACCTATATGAGAGATTAATTGTTAGATTATGTTTCTTATGAAATAAGAGTGGTGCGTCACGGATATGTACCTTGGTTGTCGCGACATCTAGTTTTGCCTCGAGCTCGGCCACTTGTTGGTCATAAGCATTCGCACGGGCTGATTGCTCCTTCACGGTCGCCTCGACACTAGCAAGTTGGGACTGAAGGGAAGCGATTTGAGCTTCATTCTCCTCGATCATTCTCTCCTTCCGTCCAACTTTCCTCTTGAGGGACTCTAATGCCCAAGAGCGGCTTCGAATCTTACTCTCATTGAGGTGCCCATTTCCATTTGATGCACCAAAGCGCCGTTGTACTCATCTGCCAGGTCAGCATGGCTTAGTGCATTCACTTCTCGTACCAAGCCTGGTGGTATGCAGTTATTGAGGTACTCTCGGCATTCCTCGGCTTCCCTCATTCGTGATGCAGTGGTAATATTCCAAACAGGGTTGAACGATTGAGGGGGGCCGGATGTTGGGAGGTCTTGGGAGGCTGTGGGGGGTACCTTCTTCGAATACGGGACCGGATTTCGTGGCGGCCGTATGAAGCATAGGGTTTCTCTCCACTTCCTTTTCTTTTCCCTTCTCCATTTGGGCATCAGGTGGAGGCACGGCACCAATTTCTTCATTCCTTCAAAACGAGCACTTGGATACATATTAAGTATTGTGTAACGGGAATTTGTCGTTCTTACTTAGCAAGATGGGAGCCTTACATGTTATTTGCTGCTAATTCTGATGTGGTCGGGGGAATCTGAGTAACTGGATCGACATGTGCGGCCCGGACCGTCTCGGAAGCCTGGGTGGTGCTCCCAACAGATTGATATAAGGGGTGGTCTTCTCGAAGTTTCTTGGCAGGGGCATTGTGTTCGCCAATCTCGGCCGGAGCAGCTCTTCTTACCCGCTTGTTTTTCCTGCGGGTACGCTTAGCGACGGACTGAGCTGTTGCTTCTTCAACGTCCTCCTCAAATTCTTTTTCAGCTTCCTCATCTTCCTCTTCATTGATTTGCTATACCTCTTCCTCATCGTCGCCCAGCATCTGGCGAAGGCTGGAGGTGGTCAAGTCAATGTTGTCTCCTTGCTCTTCCCCATGTGCGGGAGTGGCAGTCCTAGGCGGCGAGGAGGGCCTGGCTCCTCCTTCGAGCATCCTATTATCACCGTCCTCGTTGCTGAAGTCGACGGGAGTCCTCATCAGAGTTGTTTCTTCTTCGTCCGAGTGGGGGTCCGGCACGACCTCAAGAGCAACCGTCACGTGTCGGGTATGCTCAAGGAGGGGTAATTCGTTCTCACGTCTGGGACGGGAGCCCTCTGGTACGAGCTTTGGGTCGCCTTGACGTAGAAGTCCAAAGAAGTTCATTTCTGCCACAAAGCAACCAAATATGTTAGCCATTACAAAGTAATTGAATGAGCTTTTTAGTGTACGGATGCTAGCCTACCTTCACCCTGCCTTCTCCAAAACACAGGATATCTGTTGGACGGGTCGAAATAGTTGCGGCAAATCCCTAGCAAACATAGAAATGCTTCGGGGAGGTTTCTATGGAATCCTGTCCTGTTGAGATCTATTTCTTGGGAGTGTCGGGGGTTATATGTACTAACGTGCGGCAAGGGGTCGTGGGATACCCTATGTTTGAAGGCATAATCAGCCGGCTATACTATTGAGTCAATGAAAAAGTAATGGTCGTACCAGTTTTTCAGTGAGTCCATGGGCTTATTATGAGACTGGGGGCTGTTGGGAGAGCGTTTCTTAAAAGATAACCAACCATTTACTATGCTGGGGGTGTAAAATAGCCGGAATAGTTCTACGGTTGGGGGGATTCTCCTGGCACGGCAAAGAATCTCGAATTGACTTATCTTACATGCACCTATACAGTGAAGCTGACTAATATGTACGTCATAATATCCTAATAGATCTATGAGGAAACGGGTAAATGGAATACGGTAGTTGGCCGCATCAAAAAGGCGAGTGTAAAGGCCAATTTTACCCTCTGGAGCCTCAGTTATGAGGTCTCCGGCGCCAGGAAGTGAGGGGTGTAGGTTGGTAGGGATGAAATAATTGGTACAAAAGTGATCTAGTTGTTCCTGGGTCATTACATTAAGCACGGATCCAATTGTGGGGTTGTTTCTGTGAGCCATTACTGAATAAAAAGGTAAGGACGTGGTATTCTAACCTGCGGAGGAAGGGATCCGTGCGTGATTAAGTGTAGCTAAGAAGAAAGCTTTAATGGAAGAAATGGAGATAAGAACTGTGTGTTTCACACAGCCGTAGGTGTGGCTTATTTATAGGGTTTCCTCGTGGGTCATGGTCTGTTGGATGTGTGACACGTGTTTGCCACTATTCTTAATCGTGTGGTTAGGGTGCAAGTGGCAAGTGAAACGTCAGGTGGGACCTACGGGTCACTTCTGACTCAGACGTTTACGCTGCTCGAGGTTCTGACTGTTTGCACTTTTGTCAGTCAAAAGTGGCAGGTGAACAGTTATTAATGTCGGGATATGCGGCTCTTACGTAAGACTTGAAATTCAATGATGTATTTAATTTGTCTCGATCGCCACGTGCGGCTGAGATAATAATGGAATAAATTCCTAAGTCAGGTTTCCACGTGCGGCCAAAACAAATTCTTCGACAACTTATCATTCCCTATTTTTCTCGGTACGTCCAGGGAGCATCTTGGTAGTCTAGAGGTTACGCCTATGGTTGTAACAACTAGACTGGGGGGACATGATGACGTATAGTCCCCAGCCGGGTCATGAACCCGACCCACGGGTACTACCCGTGTCCGGCCCATCACGGATGGGTGGGAATAATGTCATTTGAGCTTACGGGCTTGGATGAACAGTAACCGCACACATGTGTGCGGCCCACGGCCCGACATGACCGGTACAGGGTTAGACAGAATCATATTCTATCTCTGAATATGATTCACTCCAAAGAAGAGGATATTCACTCACCATAATTAGAAGATAACAATCAATCTAATTCTGGTGCTTATCTCTTCCTTAGGGCCGAAACATCAGTGACAGCCCATTAGGGTTTCACTGCCTATAAAAGAAACCCTCAAAGGTTCCACGAAGGTATTACGTTCTAAACTCTCAACTCATATAAAACCCTAACCGATTACTTACTCTCACGCTGGAGTCTAATCGTGGGAAACATTCCCACAGTAAGCCTAACGCGTGTTGTTTAGTGTGTAGGATCCCAACCAAACAGTTCACTTGGTGCAGGAGCCGGAGCCCAGCCAACCCGAATTAAGCTTAATTCGGGTCTAGCAAGGATCACCCAACTTTTTCATCAACAAGGATCACTCCCACTAAAGCGAAGAAAGCGTGCCCTTTAACTAGGAGTACCAAGGCTACCAACACACCAGAGTGTCCTTTAACTAGGAACACCAACACTACTGTAGGAAACAAGTGCCCTTTAAATAGGTCTACTCCCACTATAGTGCCCGCTAATAATACAAAACCTAAGAAAGTTGGAACAGTAAAACCTGTTAGTGCTAAAACTCACATTAGAAAACTCAGGAAATCTAAGGGTCACACAAATCTTAGCAATTCTGATAATATTATATCTGTATCTGCTAATACTCCGGAACCAATAGTTTCCAATGCATTGTCTACTGTTGTTATTGAAAACAGGTGGTCCAAATTGTTCTCTGGTATTTGTACTCTGGTTGCTCCAAGCATATGACCGGAGATCGCTCTCAGCTCAGAAACTTCGTCAGCAAGTTTCTTGCTACGGTTCGATTTGGAAATGATCATATTGCAAAGATAATGGGTTATGGTGAATATCATATTGGAAATGTTATTATTTCAAGAGTTTATTATGTGGAAGGTCTCGGTCACAACTTATTTTATGTGGCACAATATTGTGATGCAAACCTAGAAGTTGCTTTTCGAGAGCATACCTGCTTCACTCATAATGGAAGGGGTTGATTTATTGAAAGGTACTCGAGGGAATAATTTGTACACTTTGTCTCTACAAGACATGATGGCCGCTTCTCCCATATGTCTTCTCTCCAAAGCATCAAAGACTAAGTCATGGTTATGGCATCGACGGTTATCTCATCTTAACTTTGACGCTATTAATCATTTGGCGAAGAACAAACTTGTTCGTGGTCTTCTTAAACATTCATTTCACAAGGATCATTTGTGTTCCGCGTGTACAATGGAGAAAAGCACTAAGAAATCATACAAACCCAAGACTGAAGACACCAACCAAGAGAAACTTTATCTGTTGCATATGGATCTTTGTGGGCCAATGCGTGTTGAAAGTCTTAGTGGTAAAAGGTACATCCTCGTCATTGTCGATGATTACTCTCGGTTTACATGGGCGAAATTTCTTACAACAAAAAATGAGGCACCTAAATTTATCATCGGATTTCTCAAGATGATTCAAGGCGTCTCAACACTACTGTCTGACTCATTCGTACAGATAATGGAACCGAATTTGTGAATCAAATTTTGCGTGATTATTATGAAGAAGTTGGAATTTCTCATGAAACATCCATTGCTCGCACTCCACAAAAAAACGGTGTCGTTGAAAGGCGAAATCGCACACTTATGGAAGCTGCTCGAACGATGTTAATTTACGCAAAGGCTCCACTGTTTTTATGGGCAGAAGCAGTATCTACAGTAGTGTACACCCAAAACCGGTCACTAATTCGTAAACTCCATGGTAAAACACCTTATGAGCTTCTCCATGGAAAAATACCAGATTTATCATATCTTCATGTATTTGGTTCTCTTTGCTATCCAAATAATGATGATGACAATTTGGGAAAACTTCAACCAAAGGATGATATTGGTATTTTCATTGGTTACACACCCACAAAGAAAGCATACCGAATCTACAACCGTAATTCTCAAAAGATCCTCGAAACCATGAATGTTGATTCTGAACCCGCACTTCATGAAATGGGACCCAGTAACATTAGTTCTGGTCTTGTCCCAAATAACCCTACTTCATCATCATTTACACCACCTACTAGGAATGAATGGGATACGTTGTTTCAACCTTTCTTTGATGAATTCTTTACTCCTCCAAGTATTGTTGCTCCAGAACCTGAGGTAATAGCTCCGGTCACTGAAGTTGCAGCTCCAGCAACCGAAGCACAATCAGACACATATGCACCTACAATTGGTCAAGATATACCCTCAACGAGTAATTCTCAACCAACACATGTTTCAACTGCCCATGTCATGCCTTTTGATGATGAAGAGGATGATGATGATCAAGATTTGGAATTCGCTCAAATCCGTGAACTTCCATTCTTTGGTGTACCAATTCCCGACCGTAATCAAGCCGGGTCGTCCACCTCAGAGGAAGCTCCTACTACGGTCTACTCCAATCCACGGATTCGTGAACATGACAGCAAGTGGACAAAGGATCATCCTATAGATTCTATTATTGGTGACCCTAATCGTCCTGTATCCACACGTAGTCAGTTATAAGAAAATGCAATGTTTTGTCATTTTGATGCCTTTCTTATTGAAGTTGAACCTAAGACATGTCAAGAAGCTTTTACTCAATCCTGTTGGATAGAAGCTATGCAAGAAGAACTTAATGAATTTATACGTCTTGAAGTATGGGAACTTGTCCCATGCCCGGATCAATGCAATTACTCACTTTGAAATGGGTTTACAAGGTGAAACTCGACGAGTTAGGCGGAATATTGAAGAACAAAGCTCGACTAGTAGCTCGTGGATACAAGCAATTATTGGGCATCGACTTTATGGAATCCTTTGCACCTGTTGCCCGTTTGGAAGCTATTAGACTATTCCTCGCTTATGCAGCCCATATGAATATGATCGTCTATCAGATGGATGTGAAGACGGCATTTCTTAATGGTGAAATCAAGGAAGAGGTCTATGTTCAACAACCGGATGGTTTTGTGAATCCTAATTATCCTAATCATGTGTACAAGCTTAAGAAGGCTCTCTATGGGTTGAAGCAAGCTCTACGCGTATGGTATGATCTATTGTCACAATTCCTCATTACGCAAGGCTTCGCTAAAGGCAAGGTGGATCCCACGTTGTTCATTCAGAAACGAGGTAAAGATATGATTATGGTACAAATATATGTTGATGATATTATCTTTGCAGCCTCGACCCAAACCTTATCCGATGAGTTTGGGACACTCATGTCTTCCAAGTTTAAGATGTCAATGATGGGCAAGGTATCATTCTTCTTAGGTCTTCAGATATCTCAGAGTCCCATAGGCATCTTTATCAATCAATCCAAGTATGACCTTGAATCGCTTAAGAAATATAAGATGGAATCTTGTGATCCCGTGGATACTCCAATGGTGGAACGAACTAAGCTTGATGCAGCTCCACATGGAGTTGTTGTTGATCCGACACTTTATCGTGGAATGATCGGTACCCTTCTGTATATCACAGCTAGTCGACCTGATCTTCAGTTTGCCATATGTATGTGTGCTCGGTATCAAACTCGACCCACTGAGTTACACTTGGCCAATGTGAAACGGATCTTTCGATGTCTAAAACGAACCATTAATCAGGGACTTTGGTATTCGAAGGACTCTTTGATTGCACTTATGGCATATGCAGATGCGGATCACACAGGTTGTCAAGATACAAGGCGTAGCACGAGTGGAACTTTGCAATTACTAGGAGATCGACTAATCAGTTGGGCATCGAAAAGGCAGAAAAGCGCTGAAATTTCAAGTACGAAAGTAGAATACATAGCTATGTCCGGTTGCTGTGCACAAGTTCTTTGGATGAGATCGCAATTAACCGGCTATGGTCTAGGTTTCAACAAAATTCCGATGTACTGCGACAACAAAAGTGCAATTGCCTTATGCTGCAACAACGTTCAATTCTCCCGGTCGAAGCATATTGACATTCGCTACCATTTCATCAAGGAGCAAGTGGAAAATGGAGTGATTGAACTTTACTTTGTCCGATCTGAGTATCAATTGGCGGATATTTTCACGAAGGCTTTAGATCGCGCTCGAACGGAATTTTTGGTCGACAAGCTAGGAATGAGAACTTTCTCGCTTGAGACTCTAAAGGAGCTAGTAGATGAAGCGAAAGAATAGTGGTGGTAAACTATTCTCCGTATCCTTGGTGATCATCCGTATATATTGTTTATATTTTTATCCACAAAAGCAAAATACAAAAATATAAAACCATATAAAAATCATAAAAATTGAAAAATCTAGAAAAATCCAAAAATATTTTTACTTTATTTTTCAAAGGCATGTCTTTTGGTACGATAATATTTACGGCCTTAGAAATGTCGATTAATATTGACACGGCGCCATAAATAGAGTTCGTACAAAAGTTGTAAATATTTCATAAAACATGCCTAAATGGCTTGTAGTTATTTCAGACTGCAACCCGGTTTTCACATTAAAGTCAAGTATTTCTTATGAAAGCTTTGGCTAACTACGGGAATTAATTTTCTCGGGCAAGGTTTACTTTAAAACCTTGTAAGGGATCAAGTGTACTTTATAACTTGGTCTAACACGGATTTATGTACACATCAGTGCATTTATTTGTTACAACAAGAGAAATCTTGTTTTTATGAAGCTATCATCTCTACAACCATAGCAATCTACAATTGGTATCTACATACTCGACGATGCGACTACTCAACCGACGACTACAGCTCTTTCAGTAGAACACGGGTCAACAATTGAGGGGGAGCAATTGTCAAGCATTCAGAATGTTTGATGCCGAAAGTACCAAGCTCACTAATTGGTGTCAAGACAACAATACCAATCGTACACGTGGTGTCAAGAGATGACTTCAGACGTGACGAGGAGACCAACATATGCTGACAAGAACCATTTGATCCTATCATATGATGTTCTCATCAATCAGGTCCAACCTTGTCAATTTTTTTCTAATATGGTGAATATGTGATCATGTTACAAATCGATATCATATCTCATACCTTTGGTATCATGAAGATAAAATGGACTTGCATTTTTCTTCCCAAAACCTTTGTTAAAACTTCATTAAATCAATTGATATTAAAAACATCGATTGGGTTAATATTTTTAATATGGGGGAAAAATGTGATTTAATATGGGAAATTATCAAAAATGGTTTGACTTAACGTGATGGCTCATCCCGACATGTGCAAAATGTTTTCGAATATCGTGGCATATGTTAAGGGGGAGCAAAACGGATTTGCAATTCAAAATGGATTTCATGGTGATTTATACTTACCCACAACCCGTTTCTTTTATGATGATGAAGATTGTGGTGACATAAGGATGATAGGATAGGTTAAGTCCTATGATTCTTCCAAAACCGGAGGAATCTTCCCAAGGACATTCCATAGCTAGAAATAGTAGTCCTTAGAAAAGATGGAGAAAGATTGTGAACGTAGCTGAATGCCGACCAAGTACTTAAGTTAGCACTGGAACAATCACAACAAGGTGCTAGTTATGACGTATTGGTAAGCATTGAAGGGGTTGAAGAATGAAAAAGAATTGTAAAGATAAAGGGTGTAAAGAAAGAAGCCCTCCTTACAACCTTAGGCAGAAACCGGGTCAATACATATGCTATTGAGATCATTTTTAATGATTCTTGATATTGAAGATAGACATCATGGACCCAGTGATGCAATGCACAACCCATCCTAGCTAACTCAGATATCTCTTAAAAGATATTTGTTTTAATCACACGGAGACAACGCATTATCTATTGATTTATTCAATCCGAATAAATTGGTATTGAGAAGGTGGCACTCCTCTCCAGCCTCCGATCACTAAAATCCAAAGTGCACAATCGAGTCTAGAGCCATTTGAGATCATCAAATATCTCATTAGGACACACTTTCATAATTCATTGCTTCTTCACACACTGTGAAAAGTAAGAAAGATCTTAAGAGTCCTACGCAAAATCTTCATGATCTTGCCTGAACATCCGATTAATACGAAAGTATTTATAATAAAGATGGAAATCCTTCTTGAGAGAATATCAAAAAGCTCATGGTAGGTGACTTGTGCGATTCTTTATGAATCAAGCTTGTGATAACTGGAAAGCAACAGTGGTTTAATTCTTAACTGAATTAAAACACGTTCCAGGCCTCTACGCAATATCTAAGTGATCTTGCCAGATCACTCAGAGTGATACCTTAGTGTTCACAGTGATGAGTGGAAATCCTTCTAGTGTTAACCTTAAACAGCACTTGGTAGGTAACTTGCAAGATTCAATATGAATCAAGCTCGTGACAACTAGAAAGAAACGATGGTGCGATTCTTTAATGAATCAAACTTGTTCCAGGAATCAGAATTGACGGCTTTAATCATGCGGATAATTTTATCCAAATGATTCACTCTTTACATTCGTAGTCAGCTTTGGACGGTCGAGTAAAGAGAACGGGTTTACCCACAAAATCTTGTGAAGGAGATTTTTAATTAAATCTACCTGCCACAAGTACGAAATTTTATATCATCCAACGGTCTTCACCGACCGGAGGTAAAATGCTACCGAATTAGAATGAAATGTTCAAAGCCATTTCATTCGTGTCTACTTATGTTGCTGCATTTGAAGACGGCGGCATTAAGGAATCCAAGAAGAAGTCGTCCCTGCATGCTTATACTTTATGCACTTAATATTTCATATAATTCTAGAAAGTCTAAAAGTCAAGTCTTACGCTGTATCGAACTCTGAAGCTTTCAAGAATTACAAAGGTATAAGTATGTGGGACGTGATGTCACGAAGAGGCGAAGATCACTAGTGAAGGATGCACAAGATCAAGGCAAGCGATTAATGCTAAAGATTGATATCAAAGATCACATCAGCATGTTCACCAGAAAAGAAAAAGAAAAGAAAGACGAAGACTATGAGCTCAAGACAAGCATAGTATGCTAGGTTTATTTTATTATTGTAACTTGGGTAACGCCCTTGTTTTGAGTGACCTCCCTTAGGGGGAGATTGTTGGAAATACGTTTTACGTATTAGAAAGGATCGGTCACTCCAACAATTGTCCATGTAATAGCTCGTAGTTTAGTTATTTACATTTATTAAACAAAGACCAAAACCGAGCCCATAAAATGTATGGGCCGGCGGCCTAATGTAAACCCAAGCCCATCTCATAGGCTTGGGTATATAAACCCTCTTCTTTGAAGGAGAGGGTGGTGGTTTTCATTTCAATACACATAGTTCTTATTACTTTCTGTCTCTAGAAGTGTAAAATCATTTATCTTCCTCTCTCTAAAAGATAAGCAAGATTTACATATCCTACACTTGGTCCTTTTAAAATAAGTATTAGACTTCAATTAGTTTATTATCCTCATGCCCAATAATGGCCCAATAGCCATTATAAGTGTAACTTGGGCTTTTGTGGGCCAAGTCCACTTTATACGTTTTTCCGGTTCTAAAACGCCTCCAAACAATGTCCACTTAATATTTCATATTGGTCGGGACTCGGATTAAAATATCAGTATATAAATCAGTTTATATTTTTAAATGAGTGGTTCTTACCACCTCATATTATATAAGAATTGTCAAGTTTTCTGTTATGTTAATATGGTTCAATTTTTATAAATACTCGACATACCTGGTAAATTTGGTCGTTTCTCCTAAACCGTAAGTCATCTAGGTGAGTAAACTATATCAAAATCAATATCAAATCATATACTTTACTGATATCAAGCATATATGACCTTAAGTTATGTTTAACATAGCTTAGATGTTCATTTTATCACTTAAAATAGTTGGCTGTTTTTGGCAGCCGAACTCATTCTCACCGTTTTGGTCGTCATTTCCAAACCATTTATCCGTATAAAACTATCCTGTGACAATCCGTCAATTTATGGTTGATATTTTATTCTCAATATTATTTAAAAACAACTTACAATATGAACTCACATATTTTTGGGAAGAAATTTGGATTTACGTCTTGGAGTAGCATCGACTACGTCTAAAACGGAGGATTCAACGTTACGTGCTTACGTTTACGTACACCGTCTTTGGTGACAGTCCGACACTTCAGAAAATAAATTTATCCGTGAATATTATTTTGGAGTTTTAAATTTGTGTTAGTTCATAAACTCACAAATTTACGAGAAGAGATTAGGAGTTAAGATTTTATTTTAACGTCCTTTACGACTAAACCGGAAACCCTAGGATTACGTATTTACGTTTTCGAACTCCGTTCTTGATGAAACAATTTTTATTGGATTCGTTTTGTGACGTTGATTCGTAATTTATAAAAACGTTTTTCGTAAAACGACCCGAGGGCACGCAAATCGAGGAAACTAGAATCGAGGAGTACCCGTAAATAAATGGGATGAGACAAGTGGGACACTTGTCCCACCCCACTCCCAAAACCGGCCTAACTAGCCACAATAACACTTATGTGTCAAGTGTACACCATAAAGCTACACATGTAACTTGAGCTTACATTGTAAGCTAAGTTACCTCAAAACAACTAGCCTCAAACCACTTCACCATTTGCAACATGCAAACCACCCTCAAAATCCTCTCAACTCTCTCACCTAGTTCGTCACATCCTCACCCATAAACACCATTTTCATCAAAAATCAACCATGAAATCCTATGTTATTTCTACATATGTTGAAGCCCTCTTGAAGCTCTCTTGAATGGTGGTGATTATAACATCCATAGAGGAGTTTTCTTGGTGTCTTGGGGCTGATTTTCCACAAGGAGTTCATGAAGCATGGTGGTCATGAAGATGGTCTTGGTGCATCACAAGTTTCTCCATCAAAAATCCATGTTTTGATCAACCTACATCATCATGGTGGTATAAAGATTGTCCTCCTCATCTTCTTGTTATTTTGATTATGTAAACATGTATTTTATTTCCTATTGTATATGTTTATGATGATTATATGATGATAAAAATGTTATGTGGGGATTTGTTGTTGATAATCATGGATAAAAAGATGAAAAACTATAAGTAAAAATGGGTAAATCTTGTTTAAATAATAGGCTGTATAAAAACAGTAAAGAACCATATGGTAAACTGATAAAATTGCATGGTTTGATCCATTTACAGTAAGTAGATGATGTTATACACATGTGAGAGTTGGCCATGCAATGGAATCAAAATAATGAGTGAGATATGATCAAAACAAGTTTAAGGTATAAATCTGAGGTTACTGTTTTGGACGATTTTTAGAAAATATTTAGAAGATGATTCAACAGTAGCTATACAAGACTTAATTGTAGCACATATCATGTAGTGTATGTGATAAAAATTTTAGCTTCTATCTCCATATAGAACTCAAGATATGGCAGTTTTGGTGAAGATGAAGTTAAAAATCAGATTTTTGGAAATTAAAGAATAATACTATTTTATATGCACTCACATTTTAATATATAAAATGTAAAATAAAAACCCACTAACTTATAAAACTTATTTATATAAATATATATAAAAGGGTAATCAAATGGATAAATTATATAAATGGTGGTGAAATAATGTTTATAAGTAATAAAAACTATAAACATGATTTTTACGACTTTTTCGGCTATCGCCGTGAAATTAACGTTTTTCGCCAAATAAAACTTAGACGACCAAACCCGTCTAATGTAAAGTTTATAAAAGCCATATACTGATGTATAGGTAACTAATACAAGTAAAAACCGATAAAACCCGAACTATAAGAAATACGGACATTTACGAGCTAATTAAGCATATTGGACTAATAATTGGACTAGATAAGATAAAAACTTGTAAAAAGAACTTATTGGGCTTAACCCATTTGGGCCCAACTTGAAAGTGTATGTACTGATAATATAAGTACAAGATGGATTAAAATAAGTTAAATGACTTATAATAGGCTTGTTGAACCTAAAACACGTAAATAGTTAAAACGAGAAAACTAGTATAAAAATTATCAACACATAACTCTAAAATGAGTAAACGAGAATATGTAAACCCACTTGATCATCATATAAATATAATCATCATATGTATACATAATTGTTATTTTTATAAATTCATTGGACATGAGTCTAAGACAAGTATTATTTGTCTAGGTTTCCGTGATTGAAGCACGTACCGTACATCCAAATCGCTGATAATCGTCTTCCCACATCAACGTGAGTTCATAGCCTCACACTCTTTTAAATGTTTTTATAAATGTTTTATAAACCCGCGAGGGAGATAACATGTTAGTTTTATAAAATAGGACACCATTTGTCCCGATTGTTTGTTTATTGATTTTGGACCCGAATGATTGAATGACCCGATTGTATGACCCGATAAATGATTAATGGACCCGATAGATGAAATAAAATGGATTATTAAAGTTAGGTTATGTCACTAAAAGTCCCATTAGCATGAATTGTGAACTACCGGGAGTTGGTAGACGCTTATGCATTTAATAGTACTATTTGGGGACGATCACCCCAGTTCGCGCCTTCACGGTTGATCCGCGTCGTGCCACATTGATTGGTAAGCGAATTTATGTATGAGAAGATTTCAATAGCGTGACCTTTGTGACGACACGCTACTTTAGATGGGCAAAATTTGTATCGGGTTAGCTACCCGTTGTTGGTTTAGTAAGGTAACAATGTCATGCGGCTTATAATAATCTGAATTAACAAAATACTAATAGACGCTCCGAATTACGATGTATTGCCTGACTAGCAATACAGGGTCATACTATTGATATTATGATTGTATTTTGGTTTTCGTAACCATATTCATATAACGGTTTTTATTTTCATACAACTTCATAAGACGTATTGTATGATGTTTTTACGACATTGGCTCGTATAATAATTTTTAAGGCAAATGCCTATATTATGATTTTCGATAAGGATTTATATAAAATGACTTTGGCTATTTTATGGCCTATTACAAAGATTTGTATAAAATGATTTTGGCTATTTTACGGCCTATTACAACGATTTGTACGAATTGATTTTTGGTACTAATTTTATACCAAAGTTATATTGATGGAATTTATTAAACTCTATGAATTCACTCGGCGTTATCGCTGACCTTTTCTTTTAACATGTTTTATCTCAGGTACTTGAAGGTAATTCTCGGGAAGACGACAAGAATTCATGGCACGCACTTAAACAATATTTTTCCATTCAAATACTTTGTAAAACTTTGTATGAAATAACATGACTTGGGACCTATGTAACTTTGATATTTATGAATGGAAATGCTTTATTAATAAACGACGCGATTTTTATGCGTTGTCTATAATGTGAGTAATGTGCTATCCCGTAACACCAACTAGTCTTCCGCTGAACTGAGTTGTATAAATTTGGGGGTGTTACAGTTTGGTAACAGAGCTCTCGTTATAGAGAACGAAAGATTTTTAAAAACCAAGGTTTTGAATAAAACATTTCAAAATCTTTTAACTATAAACATTTTTCTAAAAATGTCTAAAAAAAAAAACTTTTGACTATAACGGTGCCGAAGAATTCCCGAGTTACCGACAATGCCAAGACTGAGAAGTGTTATTTTAATATATATATAACTTGGATTATATATATATATATGATGTAATTTTATTACATGATTGTTTGATGATTATTTTGATTTTTATACGAGGTATTTATACGACGTAGATTGTCACAAGTAACCCTAACTCCCCTAGTAAATTAATCGAAGCTATTCTCGTAGGAATTCTAGCTATCCTAGATCTAAACCAAGTTGTGGATATTTATGATCCCAACAAATGGTTGATATTCGTAGAAATGTAGATATTAGTTGATTACGATATTGAAAAAGGATTGGCGAGATTAGATCTGATATCGATGTCATGACGATCTTTTCTTATAGAGTGGAGTTTGACAAAACGTTACCACCTAGAAAGATGTCATCTGATTCGTTATCATCCAATTCTTAAATTGAAATCGAAAGGGTGAATGTTGCACTTGAGGCTGTAATTGGAACCATTACCCAAAAGCCTCATGCCACTAATACCTTTCCGAGAAGTCTAGTTGAATGATCAAGTCATTTCATATTAATGACTCATTTGATAATTGTTGTTGTAAGAGCTAATAGGATTGGAAATTAAGTGTTGATTCATATTGAGATTGTATTGCCTTTACAAGGCCGATGAATAAGGTTGTAAGTATTGGATAACGAGGTAGAATATCGAATTGAGTATAAAATTGGTTGAAACTTGAATGAAGTTAAAATTTAACTCGTATAGAATATGAGATTGTTAAGAGGAAGTCGCTAAGTTCTGTGATTGAATTATAAGGTTTTAAATAATTGTTAGTTCGTGTTAAGGGTTGTTCCTAGGCCATTGTCCACTAACGAGGACGCCCAGTGTCCAAGAAATAAATTGAAGAAATCTTCTTCTGAATTGGGACCGATGGATCTTCCGGGACATGTGGAACACCTAATGACTCTTGTAGATTAGTATTCATTGTGGTATCTTTTAAAAATCCCTAACTCAACTGAGATATCAGTTGGTAGGATGAGTTTAGTGAATTGTATGACATAGTGACACGTAATGTGTTACGGTACAATTTGACTTGTTTGTGATTGATGAAAAGACTACCTTTGATTGCTAAATTCTACATGTATCGATGTTATCTATCCTTTATTGCTTCATCCTAATGTTCGCATTAGTGATACAACCATTGAACAAGTACTCATCTTGAATTGAGTTACGCTGTGAATTATTCTTCGTGAGTGCCATCAAGGTCATAAACCTCATGATTATTTGGCTAAAGCTCATTTCCTATCATATTGTAGTTAAGTTCTTGGTGAACAACTCTTCATCACTCTTTTGCAGATCACTCATTCTTTTTATAAGATAAAACCGTGTGCCTTGAGAAAAAAAAAATTGAATTTTCATCACTATAAGGATTATTCATAGTGAGATTTATAAGTGATTGTTATTGAAATGAAGTTGTTTATAAAACACTTTGGAAAACTTAATTGTTTTCATAACAAGGAAAATCTTTGTAAATTTATTTTGATTCTTATTTAAGAATTAAGCATGAAAATGTTTTTATTATAAACATGATGATAAAATTTTGACGAACTGAGTATTGCATCGTTAATCTTGAAATTGTATATAGTTGCGCGCCTACATACAATTGGGAATGGACCATGCAAGACTGATTAGTAGTCACCATAAAACTAATGAATAAACACTACATTTTCTTTGAAGATTGTGAAAGATTAAAATTTTATGAGATCTGCAAGAAGTGAAAAATAAGGACATAATGTTAGGGACACCTACATATGTGCCTGTAGCATTTATTCTTCTGAGTCGAATTTACTCATCTGTGGAAATTGTCTTATTTGACAATTGACAATTGACAATTCTTTCTTGTCCAATTCTCCCGTAGTGAGATCCCTAGAAAAAGTATCTGATTACTGAGTGTTGATACCCGACTGGATGTATTGACGTTCTTATCATTTCTTTTGATTTGATTTCATTTGAATGACCTGGGTAACGATCCGAGGAGCTTTCGAATGCGTACTCAAATTATGAAAACATGGGATATATTCATATTCGTTAAATGTTTTCGTCTGTACCTGATTTGAAATTCTATCGCGTAGATTATACGTTGACCTTGCTCTTTTAATAGTAGTTGTGTCTCCAGATATCCTTGACTTTGTGAAGGATTATGAGTTATTATTAGTCTTTTGAGAAGTTCACATCTTATCGACGGCAATAAAACTGGAAAGTTGGAAATGCCAGTAGAATGGATTGATTGATTATGACTACGACATTGTCTTAATTGATGGGAACTCGAGTAGAATTCCCCTAAATGATAAGATGTTGATTATCAAAAGTGATCTAAATAATTCTTGATGGATGATTTTATCCTGCATTTAGACTTGAAATTTTACCGTAAATGGTTGTAAACTAGTCATAGATATTATAATCTAGAAAGAAGTTAATATGAATTTATTAAAAGATGTTTATCTTTTTTGAAACTTTAGGAGGTATTTGTTGGTGAATTACCTAGACTTTCGCCATTAAGGCAAGTTGAAACTAGTATTGATTATATTCTCGGTGCTGCACC
This sequence comes from Glebionis coronaria, assembly GCA_025667525.1. Classification (NCBI taxonomy): domain Eukaryota; kingdom Viridiplantae; phylum Streptophyta; class Magnoliopsida; order Asterales; family Asteraceae; genus Glebionis; species Glebionis coronaria. Next base: position 434,682,390 of record CM046875.1, on the reverse strand, counting down.
TGTGGCTTGTGCACTGTACGTCAGCACCATCTGAATTTAAGGAATTACCGTACAACTGAGAAAGTTGTCGGAGAAAGATTTTATTATACCAAGCCTGTCATCCTGAAGAGCTATGGTGTTATCTTTCCTTATATTTATAGATTACTGTGAACTGAGTAAATTGGCAATCGAAAACGATATCCATAACTTGAAATGGAAGATTTGTTCGATCATTTACAAGGTTATAGCGTATGTTTTAAAGATTTGATCCACGGCATGGTTATTATCAACTTCGCATCTGCGAAAGAGATTATGTATTCCAATCATCACATCCCGAACTTGTGATGAACGTTATGAGTTTCACGTGATGTCGTTTGGATAGACAATGCACATGTAGTATTCATAATTATGATGAATCACGTGTGTAGGCTGTAATTTGATAAATTCATGCTCGTGATCATTAAGGACTATTTATTTGTTTATAAGAATAAGATTGAGTTAATAGTTAATTATAGATTGCCCTGAACTGGCTGAACAATAAAAACCGGTACCCTAAATATTTAATACGTGATTAAAGACTTGAATCTTTACATGATTTAACCATGTGATTAATAGCTAATGGAAGCTATATTGACTTTTCAAAGAATTAGAACCATTAACGCTTAGGGATTAAAAACTTAATCCTTTACATAAAATGACCGTTGGATTAATAATGGTAAGATGTATGCATATAGACTCTTCAAAAATTAAGAGCCCTTTTAAGACTTTGGGTTTTACTAAAAAGAAAGTGCGAATATATTTTGACAAATGTTTTAACAAAGGATTTTGAGGGATTATTCCCTTATACACTAAACATTTAACTAAACTCCTGTTTAGGGGTAAATGTTTTTGCATACCTTAGGACAACCTAAGAAGGATTGAGGAAACCCATTTAAACCATTACTTGAAATTTGAAACGACAATTTTTGCTTTTCAAATAAGAAAATTTTGACTAAAGTATAAACCAAAGATTTTTCGAACAATTACGAATCTTATTAAATATTTTCGATAAATCAACAAAAATCTTGTTAATTAAATTCAAATTGTTTTTGAACATTTTATATAATTGGTCGAACTAAGAAATTTAAAAAAAAAAAAAAAAAACTTTTACGTTTACATTTCATAAAAATTGAATATTTAATATTTAATTAATTATAATAATTATCGACGCTATAGACGATGGATTGAGAAAAACAGATAAAAATGATAGCTGAAATTAAACTGAGACTTAGAAGATATGAAGAAAGAATTTTGAATAAATACGATTGTGATATTTATTTCATCAGGAAGGTGAACGTAATTACTGACGCATAATATAGAAAGAATATCTGAGTGAATTGTGGATATGATAATTATATCATCATGAGAAGTGAATATAGATACTGACACGTTATGTATAAAAGATAAAGAACCAATTTGGACATGTTCCTTAATAATGAAGGTGCAAAATAAATTGCCGGACGATATAAAAATAAACAATGTTTGTAAAAAGGATAATATAGATAATAAAAGGGGTTCGCGGCTAATGTGAACCATCAGAATTGAGAAGCCGATAGCGTTAAATATTTTAAAAGGCCGTTTATGGTTGCCTAAATATGGAAAATTGTGAGATATAGTTATGTTGGTATTTGTAAGTATAAGTATTATATATATGTCATTTTATGACTAAAAGTATCTTTGTCTGAAGAAATTGTACTGATGAAAATTTTGAAGGCAGACATCGCCTCATACATTAGTAAACGTCTAGCTATTGCAAAGGTCATCATCTGAATTTGATTCGATTTGGGTCATCGTCGACAGATTGACCAAATCTGCTAATATCATTCTCGTTAATGATAAATGCAAAAGAGTTATGTAAACATAGCATGCCTGTATCGATCATCTATATCAAGATCCTCGCTTCGCATCAAATTTCTAGAGATTTGCTCAGAAGTCATTGTGAACGAACCTTGATGAGAGTACTATGTACCACCCCAAATCGAAGGGACGAGGTAAAGTAACGATACAAAGTAATATAAGCGCTGCTCTATGATTGAATGATTGACCTTTGGTAATAGACCGTATAATCGTTTTCCTTTGGAAGGATTATCATTGATAATCATCATGTTAGGATCGAGATTGAATCTTGTTAGGATCTAAATCTTAGAGCATCTGTAAGCAGGAGTTGAGATAAAGACATCCGACATACACCCATTGTGAGTTGGACATGTCTTTTAGGTTTAAGGTTTCCTATGATGGCGAACCTATCCTTGCAAAGTACCCGACCCGCAAGATCTGAAATGATTATTGAAATTAGGATCTTATTATTGACAGCTGGTAGTGGGCAAAAGGTTATGTGAATGTGAAATGTAGATCTTGAAGTGCCAAATGGGTAGCGAAGTTATGCCACAATTTTTAACCTTGGAAAAATGAATTCATGATCTGACAAATCATGGGATATAAGTCCCCGTTGTATGGGACCATTGAGATGATGTAAAAGTTGGGATTGAAAGGCATATAAGCTGGATCTACCCTAGGACTTCAAAGACTGCGTGAATTATGTTTCGTAAATCGAACTTGATGGAATATCTATCAAGTGAAAATCTGATTGTTCTTCGTAAAACTTAGATCGGCGAAAACTTGCATTCATCAGAAACCCGTGAACATCATGGATAGAGAAAGTAAGTCAACATTAAGCCTGATCTTATTTCTGTAGTTATGTATGATGAAACTCGCGTATTATAATGAATTACACTTGTGAGAAAAGACCGAATGTGGAGGAAATACCCACATGGATTTAACTCTATAAGAAGCGAGTAGTAAGGTAAGATGATCTTTGAGTACAAAGATCCTGTTTAGGGGTAAATGCTGTGACAATCCGTCAATTTATGGTTGATATTTTATTCTCAATATTATTTAAAAACAACTTACAATATGAACTCACATATTTTTGGGAAGAAATTTGGATTTACGTCTTGGAGTAGCATCGACTACGTCTAAAACGGAGGATTCAACGTTACGTGCTTACGTTTACGTACACCGTCTTTGGTGACAGTCCGACACTTCAGAAAATAAATTTATCCGTGAATATTATTTTGGAGTTTTAAATTTGTGTTAGTTCATAAACTCACAAATTTACGAGAAGAGATTAGGACTTAAGATTTTATTTTAACGTCCTTTACGACTAAACCGGAAACCCTAGGATTACGTATTTACGTTTTCGAACTCCGTTCTTGATGAAACAATTTTTATTGGATTCGTTTTGTGACGTTGATTCGTAATTTATTAAAACGTTTTTCGTAAAACGACCCGAGGGCACGCAAATCGAGGAAACTAGAATCGAGGAGTACCCGTAAATAAATGGGATGAGACAAGTGGGACACTTGTCCCACCCCACTCCCAAAACCGGCCTAACTAGCCACAATAACACTTATGTGTCAAGTGTACACCATAAAGCTACACATGTAACTTGAGCTTACATTGTAAGCTAAGTTACCTCAAAACAACTAGCCTCAAACCACTTCACCATTTGCAACATGCAAACCACCCTCAAAATCCTCTCAACTCTCTCACCTAGTTCGTCCCATCCTCACCCATAAACACCATTTTCATCAAAAATCAACCATGAAATCCTATGTTATTTCTACATATGTTGAAGCCCTCTTGAAGCTCTCTTGAATGGTGGTGATTATAACATCCATGGAGGAGTTTTCTTGGTGTCTTGGGGCTGATTTTCCACAAGGAGTTCATGAAGCATGGTGGTCATGAAGATGGTCTTGGTGCATCACAAGTTTCTCCATTAAAAATCCATGTTTTGATCAACCTACATCATCATGGTGGTATAAAGATTGTCCTCCTCATCTTCTTGTTATTTTGATTATGTAAAAATGTATTTTATTTCCTATTTTATATATTTATGATGATTATATGATGATAAAAATGTTATGTAGGGATTTGTTGTTGATAATCATGGATAAAAAGATGAAAAACTATAAGTAAAAATAGGTAAATCTTGTTTAAATAATAGGCTGTATAAAAACAGTAAAGAACCATATGGTAAACTGATAAAATTGCATGGTTTGATCCATTTACAGTAAGTAGATGATGTTATACACATGTGAGAGTTGGCCATGCAATGGAATCAAAATAATGAGTGAGATATGATCAAAACAAGTTTAAGGTATAAATCTAAGGTTACTGTTTTGGACGATTTTTAGAAAATATTTAGAAGCTGATTCAACAGTAGCTATACAAGAGTTAATTGTAGCACATATCATGTAGTTTATGTGATAAAAATTTGAGCTTCTATCTCCATATAGAACTCAAGATATGGCAGTTTTGGTGAAGATGAAGTTAAAAATCAGATTTTTGGAAATTAAAGAATAATACTATTATATAAGCACTCACATTTTAATATATAAAATGTAAAATAAAAACCCACTAACTTATAAAACTTATTTATATAAATATATATAAAAGGGTAATCAAATGGATAAATTATATAAATGGTGGTGAAATAATGTTTATAAGTAATAAAAACTATAAACATGATTTTTACGACTTTTTCGGCTATCGCCGTGAAATTAACGTTTTTCGCCAAATAAAACTTAGACGACCAAACCCGTCTAATGTAAAGTTTATAAAAGCCATATACTGATGTATAGGTAACTAATACAAGTAAAAACCGATAAAACCCGAACTATAAGAAATACGGACATTTACGAGCTAATTAAGCATATTGGACTAATAATTGGACTAGATAAGATAAAAACTTGTAAAAAGAACTTATTGGGCTTAACCCATTTGGGCCCAACTTGAATGTGTATGTACTGATAATATAAGTACAAGATGGATTAAAATAAGTTAAATGACTTATAATAGGCTTGTTGAACCTAAAACACGTAAATAGTTAAAACGAGAAAACTAGTATAAAAATTATCAACACATAACTCTAAAATGAGTAAACGAGAATATGTAAACCCACTTGATCATCATATAAATATAATCATCATATGTATAGATAATTGTTATTTTTATAAAGTCATTGGACATGAGTATAAGACAAGTATTATTTGTCTAGGTTTCCGTGATTGAAGCACGTACCGTACATCTAAATCGCCGATAATCCTCTTCCCACATCAACGTGAGTTCATAGCCTCGCACTCTTTTAAATGTTTTTATAAATGTTTTATAAACCCGCGAGGGAGATAACATGTTAGTTTTATAAAATAGGACACCATTTGTCCCGATTGTTTGTTTATTGATTTTGGACCCGAATGATTGAATGACCCGATTGTATGACCCGATAAATGATTAATGGACCCGATAGATGAAATAAAATGGATTATTAAAGTTAGGTTATGTCACTAAAAGTCCCATTAGCATGAATTGTGAACTACCGGGAGTTGGTAGACGCTTATGCATTTAATAGTACTATTTGGGGACGATCACCCCAGTTCGCGCCTTGACGGTTGATCCCCGTCGTGCCACATTGATTGGTAAGCGAATTTATGTATGAGAAGATTTCAATAGCGTGACCTTTGTGACGACACGCTACTTTAGATGGGCAAAATTTGTATCGGGTTAGCTACCCGTTGTTGGTTTAGTAAGGTAACAATGTCATGCGGCTTATAATAATCCGAATTAACAAAATACTAATAGACGCTCCGAATTACGATGTATTGCCTGACTAGCAATACAGGGTCATACTATTGATATTATGATTGTATTTTGGTTTTCGTAACCATATTCATATAACGGTTTTTATTTTCATACAACGTCATAAGACGTATTGTATGATGTTTTTACGACATTGGCTCGTATAATAATTTTTAAGGCAAATGCCTATATTATGATTTTCGATAAGGATTTATATAAAATGACTTTGGCTATTTTATGGCCTATTACAAAGATTTGTATAAAATGATTTTGGCTATTTTACGGCCTATTACAACGATTTGTACGAATTGATTTTTGGTACTAATTTTATACCAAAGTTATATTGATGGAATTTATTAAACTCTATGAATTCACTCGGCGTTATCGCTGACCTTTTCTTTTAACATGTTTTATCTCAGGTACTTGAAGGTAATTCTCGGGAAGACGACAAGAATTCATGGCCCGCACTTAAACAATATTTTTCCATTCAAATACTTTGTAAAACTTTGTATGAAATAACATGACTTGGGACCTATGTAACTTTGATATTTATGAATGGAAATGCTTTATTAATAAACGACGCGATTTTTATGCGTTGTCTATAATGTGAGTAATGTGCTATCCCGTAACACCAACTAGTCTTCCGCTGAACTGAGTTGTATAAATTTAGGGGTGTTACATATCCAATTCGTGTGTGTTATACATATATTTAACTACAACTTTTAGTTTTACATATTTAGGGGCCATTATACAAATATCTGGAGTTTTATGCCGTTTATTACAGCTAGTTCTGATTTGACATATTTTGCCGTTTCGGCCATATCTAATTAACCGGGTATCGTTACGAGACGAGCGACCCGGCCAAATCACCACAAAACATAGGGCTCTCTCCATGTATTTTTATTTAAGTCTCATGACCTGCTGACCTCGTACAAATAGTCATTTATTCACGGGCCTAAATCTGTAATTTATAAATATCACTTAAGGCTAGATTTAAGCTAGTTTCTATGATTGAAAATTCATATACAATGTCCAAAATCACTAATCCACTATTAGATCATTATCTACCAGAAATAAAATAACAATTACAAAGTTTCAAAATAAACTTGCAAATAAAATTACAATAGCAAATTACAATAGCAAATTACAAAGAAAATTCTTATAAAAGATGAACAACAAGTATGAACATAACAAATCTCCTTGCTTCAACTAGTACCTCTAATCTCCATATGCTATGTTATATCCAAGATCATAACATAACACTAAACAATCAATGTTTATAAACATATTTAGCTAGGTCAAAGTAGTAGAATAGATATTGTTTGGCAGGTTAAAGGTCAAGATGACAATGGTAATGTCATTTGAATAAAGTAATGAGTTGCAAGTGTCGGTAAGTTGATATGTATAGATATGTACATGCGTATGAAATGAGCCACGTGTTTTTTTTTCATATTGTCAAATATGTGAGAAGTAGACATAGGGGTCATGTACTTATTAATAGTTAAATTATTGTTTCATGATATGATAACGCGGGTATTATCAAGGTCCGATATTTTTAAAAGTTACGCGATATAAAAGATATACGTAGAATCACTAAAAATAAACGCTTAATATAAAATGAAAACGCCGACATTCGAAGAACATTCATATTTTGTTATATAAATGAGGGCTTATGATTTAATAAGCGATAACGCGTCGAATAAATGAATGACGCTTAAACGCTTAACGTAAATTACAAACAATGCTCGTAAAATGAGAAATTAAACGACAACAGAAAATATTTCTATGTCATAATGAGGAAATTTACGGTCGATGACGGACATAGACTTTGTTGGTTAATAATAAATGACACGTATTCGATACTCTAAAGCCTTAACCTTGCCGGTTAGCCGAGAACTCAATATTATTCGTAAAAATGATCATGACAAATAAAATTCGATTAATAAATATTGGTCCAAATATTAGAAATAGTATTAGAACTCGGTCTAAATGATTATTTTAATGTTCGGGTTACTACATCATCTTCCTCTTTAGGAAGCGATGTCCCAACGCTTAATTCGTCTCAATAGTCTTCGGTTAAAGGGCGAAGAGGTGAGAGATAGACAAGTCATCGCTGAGGTTTCTAACAAATGTTAAATGACAAAATTCAAAGCAACGAGTATACATAACAACCATGAGTGAACGTTTTATATGTAGCTTTAACCCTTATAAGTAAAGAATAATACATAACTCGAAGGAGAAGCCATTGAAAGTGAAAAATTAACAAGTTGTCAACTTTTGGAAGTGCCTCAAGGTACATTACTACTAGCTTATCAAACTTGCGACGGTCGATATAAGTTAGAAAAATTCCACATGAAAAGTGAAAAGACAAAAGAATTGGGCGCATTTGAGAAATTTTCCAATGCGACAATCAATTTAAAACAATCGGTGATCACGTCGATCAAATTAAAACACACATCGTCCACGGGCCTGATAAAAACAATTACGTTGTAAAATAAAATCACATGGATCTCACATAATTCCATCGAAATGTTACAAAATAATCAAGACGAGGTAATTAGTACTAGTCATACAAAATCACCTAATTGCATTGATCTCGAATATGCAAACTTTTCATCAAAAGCGAATTCATCGACACGGAAATCATTCAGAGTATACATTACTCGATCGGAGGAACTATGATCCAAATCAAATATAAAAGCCATCATTAGGCACATATAATCACATTACGACATGCTTTGAAAAATAGCCAAGCCATGCCAAATCAAATAAGCTCAATCAAGTTAAATCATGCTGGCTAAGTAACCAAGCCATGATAAATAAGAATATTTGATAGGATTTCCAGATAAGTCCAGTCAAAGGAAAGTTTGCAAGTTAAAGGATGTTCACGATCTTGATTGCATAGATGCATATAGAACAATATTTTCTTTTGTCCCGTATATTTAGATGATTATAGATAGAAAATAGATGAAAAGAGATGGATTCCTAGAGAGAGAAAGTAGTGAGAGAAAGTATAGAGAAGGAGATGATTAACTTGGTGAATATTAGATTAAGAAAGAATAAAGTGAACAACCAACCCTCCTAACATGCTAGGAGGGTAGTATATATAGTCCACCCACATGCGGGCTTTAATGAACTATATATTGGGTCGGGCTTGTCTTTTGGACTTTATTAGTTTAAATCCAAGCCAGTAAACCACGACTAATTAACTACCTATTACAACGTTCTAACTAATGTTACAATAATAACCTATGACCGAGCATTCTTGTTTGACTCAATATTTTGAGGCTAACAATCTCCCCCAATGTAAGGTCATACCCTTTTGATATTTGGAGATCAATGGAGATTACGAATCTCGTCATAAATGAGCCTTGAACGTGTAACCGTAGTTTTGTTCCTTCATGCTGTGATCTTTGAGCCTTTGTCATTGTCTTTCGACTTAGTCTTTTATCTTGAGATCTTCAAATCATTCTTGACTTGTCTTTGCCATTTCGCGATCTTGTGTCTTCATCCACATGCTCACACTATTAATTGTTGAATAAGTCTTTGGGCATGAATATGTGGTTTTGAATCTTTGACTTTGTTGAGTACACCATGACGCAACCTTCTTGAGACAAAACATAGACACGGACTGAATGGCTTTGGCATTTGTCCTAAATCGGTAGCGTTTTACCTCCGGTCGGTGAAGACCTTTATACGATATTCAATACCGTACCTGTGATTAGGTAGATTCAATTAAGAATCTCCTTGACAGGGTTTCGCGACTGTACTAGCCGTTCTCTTTACTCGACCGTCTGAAAGCAAGACTGCGAACATAAAGAGTGAATCAATTGGATAAATATCCGCTTGATTAAAGTCGTCAATTCAAATTCCTAGAACAAGTTTGAATCATTAAGAATCTTACCATTGTTACTTTCCAGTTGACACAAGTTTGATTCATAAGAATCTCACAAGTCACCTACCGTAGCGCTGTTTGATGTTGACGCTAGAAGGATTTCCATTCGTCACTATGAATATTAATGAATATCACTCTGAATGTTCTGGCAAGACCATAAAGATATTGCGTAGAAACCTGAAACGAGTTTGAATCAATTCAGAATCAAACCACTGTTGCTTTTCAGTTTTACACATGTTCAATTCATAAAGAATCTTGCATATGACCTACCGTAGTGCTGCTTGATGTTAACACTGGAAGGATTTCCACTCATCATTGTGAATACTAAGTAGTATCACTCTGAATGTTCTAGCAATATCACAAGGATATAGCGTAGGACTCTCTTGATCTTCATCTGTGTGTCCTAACGAGATTTGATTGATCTTTTGGCTCTAGACTCGATTTGTGCACTTTTAGTGGTCGGAGGATGGAGCAGATGCCACCTATTCAATATCAACTATCTCGGAGTGAAAAAGTCAATAGAAGTCGTGTTGATCTCCGTGACAATAAAACAAACTTCTTTTGAGAGAAGCCTGAGTAGCTAGGAAAGGGTTGTGCTTCACATCACTGGGTCCATGATGAGTTGTCTTCATAATGTGTTGACCCGGTTTCTGCCTAAGTTGTATGGAGGGCTTCTTTCTTTAGACCCTTTATCCTTACATTTCTTTTTCATTCTTCAACCCCTTCAATGCTTACCAAGACATCATTAATAGCACCTTGTTGTGATTGTTCCAGTGCTATCATCAGTACTTAGTCGGCATTCAGCTTCGTTCACATTTTACTCTATCTTTCCTAAGGACTTCTAATAATCTATTGCATTGTCCCTGGGAAGATCCCTCCGGTTCTGGTTGGATCATAGGACTTAAACCTAACCACCCTTTGACACCAATAACGTCGTGAATTAAAGATGTTGTGGGTATTTGATCGTAACCATGAAAACTACTTTAAATTCTAACAAAGTGTTTGAAAAACAGTTAACACCTTGCTAGTTTTGTTGTTTTAGAAAAGCTCCCCCTTCACATGTGCATTGAAATGCGAAAGCATTTAAGTATACATTTTGCACATGTGGGTAAGAGTTAACGTTCTTGAGTCTTTAGATCACATTTTAATCACATTTTCTCCCCTATCTCTAATATATAAAATCTTTTGATATTAGAGATACCAAATTTGATTAAAATATATTTTGAAAAATAGTCTTGAAAATCTTCGGGAGAAAAATGTGTCAAACTTAGCATGAATTTTGGAACGCTCCCCCTCAAAAATTGATCCAATTGAATTGTCATTTCGAGGATATGATCCACATTAAACTTTTGAGGAAAGGAGTTGTTGAACACACAATTTTTGAAAGATTTTGAATATCATTGAGAAACTCTTGAAAAATTGTGTTCAACGCTTTTTGAAAAGTCAATTCTTTTTGTCGAAAAGGTTTTTCTAAAGCATAAAATTGAGTTCATAGACTTTGAATGTCTTGACGTATCCACTCAAGTGTAAGAAGATTTCTCTTCTTTTGCTGAGGGTAAGAGCACGAAATCGTACACTCTCCCGTGAATATTGATTCGGGTTGCAATCTGAAAGTGATTACAAGCCATTGTGTTGAGCTCAAAACGTTGAATGTTTTGTGACAAGCTCAACCCAAGATAGATTGCTCTACGCGTTGTTGGAAACATTGTCCAAAATAGACAATTTCCTTTTGAAAAGATAGAAATGACATGTTTTGAAAAATATTTACAACTTTCATTCGAGCTTTATGTACACACCCATGTCGTTATTGAGCGACATTTCTAGGTGCGTCCATATTATCGATACGGAAAGACATGTCGAGAAGAATATTTTTGGATTTTGAAATATTTTTTAATTTTGTGTTTTGTTTTTATATGTTTTATAGTTTTGTATTTTGCTTTTTCATAGATATTTAGAGATAGATGTTTGATAGATGAATCAAGCAGGCTTCTTTGCCAGAACCTCCAGTTCTGCTGGAGTCAAACATCTCATACCAATTTGCCTAACAAGATACGCAAACCTCTCTTTCGAAAGAGCTTTTGTAAACAAGTCAGCTAATTGGTAATCAGTTCCAACAAAGTATAATTCAACAATACCCTTTTCAACTTGTTCCTTAATGAAGTGATATCTGACATCAATGTGCTTTGTGTGGGAATGCTGGACCGGATTGCAGGAGATGGCTATGGCAGACTTTGAGTCACAGTACATAGGTACTTTATCAAAGTGGAAGCCATAATCCGTGAGTTGTGTTCTCATCCAAAGAACTTGAGCACAACACGCAGATAGAGACACATACTCCGCTTCGGCTGATGAAAGTGACGTGCAATCCTGCTTCTTGGAAGACCATCCCACAAGCTTATCTTGACCTAGAAATTGTGCATCACCAGAAGTACTTTTTCGTGTATCAAGACACCCTGCATGATCAGAATCTGAATAGGACGTTAGAAAGAAACCGGTTTCCCTCGGATACCAGAGTCCCATATGAATGGTATTATTAAGGTACCGAAAGATCCGTTTAACCTCCTTGAGGTGCTTTTCAGTGGGTCGTGCTTGATATCGTGCACAATAGCATGTGGCATGATGAATAACAGGTCTGCTTGTTGTCAAGTACATGAGGGACCCGATCATGGAACGATATCTCGTTTGATCTATGGGTAATCCCTCCAAATTAGCATCTAGGGATATGGTTGATAAAGGTGTCCCAACGGGGTCACATGATGTCATACCATGCTTTGTGATTATCTCTTGACAATACTTAGCTTGGTTAATGAAGATACCACTTGGGGATTGGTGAACTTAAATTCCTAGAAAGAATTTTAGTTCGCCCATCATAGACATTTCAAATCTGCTGTGCATTACTTTTTCAAACCATTTTGAAAGTTTTGGGTTTGTAGACCAGAAAATAATGTCATCAACATAAATTTTCACAAGGAAAATGTCATCTCCATATTTATAAGTGAACAAAGTTAGATCAATGGAAACTTTTGAGCAACCTTTGGAGACCAGAAATTTCGAGAGCTCGTCGTACCACGCCCTTGGAGCTTGCTTGAGTCCATAAAGTGCTTTGTGGAGACGATACACCTTGTCAGGATAATGAGGATTGACGAATCCTTCCGGCTGTGTGACATAAACTTCTTCCTTCAAAGGACCGTTAAGAAACGCCGTCTTTACGTCCATTTGATAGAAATGAATCCCTTATGTGCAGCATAAGCAAGAAAAATCCTGAACGCTTCCATTCGAGCTACTGGTGCAAATGATTCTTCAAAACCAATACCCTCTTTCTGTCCATACCCTTTAGCCACTAGCCTAGATTTATTCTTGATGATCGTGTTCTCTTCATTCATCTTGTTTTTCCAGATCCATCGAAGATTTAATGGAATTACATCGTATGGTCTGTCAACAAGTTCCCAAACTTTAAGTCTTTCAAATTGTTGAAGTTTATCTGTCATCGATTCAATCCAAGCATGATCAGCCATGGCTTCTTTGATGTTTTTCGGTTCAGCTGAACTCACGGCGAGTGCGAACATACAAACATCGCCATCGGTGGCTAGTTGTCGTCTTGTACGAACAGGCTGTGAAGGGTTTCCAATTACCTGAACCAAAGGATGTTCTCGGGTCCAGTGATGTGTTGAAGGATGTCTTTGGTAGAACGTATGCATATTTGACGGATCAACATGGCGAGTAGAAGACTCTCCAGTTTCGTTTACCGGTGTACCGAATGGGTTGATAAATTCGTCTTCGTTAGATAATGCATTGTCTGCTTGATTTTTGTTCTCTGGAGCAATGACAGTAGTTGTGGATGTTGTAGGATCGATTGTTGAAGTGATATTCTGAGGAGGTAAATCTGTAGCAACCCATGTTGAAGTAGATGGAGTTGTATCCGGTTGTTGACGATGATCGGTATCATCATTCTTATCACGAGTGTCAGCGGAAGACTTCAATACAACTTGTTTCTCCCCCGTGAAATATTTATCATACATTGGTCCATATAACATTTCCAACTCTTCAATTGTCGTGTCGACTGTCATATCATCTCTAGGAACATGTTCTGGAACCAGCGTTGAACTTGATAGTTCATTGATGTGGTCTTGAGTTCTGAGTTCCGTGCGGTTGTGAACGAAAGTCGTTTGTATTTGTAGATCAGGACTTAAACTGTTTTGTTCAAGTGCCATTTCTTGTAATTCATCAAATCAGATGTGAATAGTCTCGACTATCAATTTCATTCTCTTGTTGTACACTATATATCCCTTAGACTGAGTTGCATATCCCACAAGAATACATGCATCACCTTTCTCTTTCAGCTTATCCAAATTTTCACCATCTCGAATAATGTAACAAGTACATCCAAAAACATGAAGGTTTTTGAGTGAAGGTTTTCGATCATGAATTATGTGATATGGTGTCTTTTCGTGTCTTGGGATAATTAAGGAGCGGTTTTGTGTGTAGCATGCGGTTGACACGGCTTCGGCCCAAAAATATAGTGTAAGTTTTGAAGCGGATAATAATGTTCGAGCAGCCTCAACTAAAGTACGGTTTTGTCTTTCAACAACGCCGTTTTGTTCGGGTGTTCGAGCAATAGATGTTTCATGTTCAATCCCTTCGGCTTCAAAATAGTTTCTCAGTTTTGAATTCAAAAATTCTGTACCTCTGTCAGTACGAACCAATTTGACTTGAGCTTGAAGACCACGTTGTATCAGTTTAAGAAAGCTGATGAGAACATCGGGTGTTTCATCCTTGGATCTCAAGAAGTGAGTCCATGTGTACCTTGAGTAATCATCGACAATTACCAGAATATATTTCTTCCCATTGATACTCTGAACACGCATGGGACCACACAGATCCATATGAAGAAGATCTAACCGTCCTTTTGAGCTTGGTGTAGTCTTTGTTTTGAAGCTACTTCTTTTAGCTTTACAACGTTCACAAGAAGAACAAAGATGATCTTTGATGAATTTCAAACTTGGAAGGCCTCTCACAATATCTTTCTTGGAAAGCAAGTTGATGGTATCAAAGTTGAGATGAGAAAGACGTTGATGCCATAACCATGCCTGAGTCGTTGAAGCTTTAGCCATGAAGCAAATTGGAGTGGATGAAGTTGTGTCTTGAAGTGAAACTGTGTAAAGATCAGTACCCCGTGTACCGGTAAGTAAGTCATTCCCATCATAATCACGAACAAAACATGTCTTCTTTCTGAAAGCAACCTCCAAATCTGCATCACAGAATTGACCAACCGAGAAAAGATTGTGATTGAGCCCTTCGACGTAGTATACCCTTTTGATCGTAATATTCCCCTGAACCAAATCTCCATATCCTAGGATCGATGCAAATTGATCATTTCCAAATCGGACCGTACCCAGGAGCTTCTCCACGAAGTTAATTAGAAGCTTGAGATTCCCCGTCATGTGCTTCGTGCATCCGGAGTCCAGTATGAAGAGAATTATTTGTATCACCTGCAGAAGAGTTAGAACACGATGGAGCATTTGCTAAATTGGATACCACAGTATTTATGATTATAGAATCATTAGTGTCCTTAGCAACATTTAAAGGCATACTAACACTCGTAGTCACATTTTCTGTCCTAACTTTAGGCATCCATTTATATCCGGGAGGACATTGATTAGCAAACCACAATTTCCAAGACTTACTAGCAGACTCATATAATTCCTTAATTTTGCTTCTAGGGTTCTTAGTGGTGGAGTCTGATGCATTACTTTTCTTAGTGGGGGTGGCACCAGAATGGTTCACTTTGCGTTTGGGTTGACTAACTCTAATAGGCATTGCAACTTGCTTCTTAGTTCTAGTATCTACGCCTTTGACTTTATTCATAGCACACATAGAATGATTAGCATTAGCACACTTTCCACATTTGACACAAACAAATTTCACATTCATAGCATTCAAATCGTCATTACATGCGATTACAGACTTTTTATTCTTAAAAACATTCAAATTCCTAGGGTGTTCTTCTACTTCCTTCATCTTCCCTTGATTCTTGTGTTCCAGACCTTATCATTCACTTGAGTGCTCTTAAGCTGAGGCCGGCTAACACTAGTAGTGGTGACTATTCCTGTAGTAGAAGACACACGAATATTAGTGTTTCTAGAAGTCTGAGGCGAGTGAGTATCTTTGTTTGTGGGCTTAGTGGGCATTCTATACATCCCTGGTTTAATCACATTATTGTGCTTAACGCTTGGTGCTATAGTATTCCTTATGGGTTGATTCTCTGGTAACCTTTCCTTTCCGTCCATCTTGGGGGCAAACACAGGTTTTACAAACGAGGAATTTGATAAAGCAGATGGTTTTCCCAAGATAGAGGATCTATTCACTTTAGAAGCATTGGGTTGTCTAACAACAGGTTTCTTAATGCTAGGTTCTACGATTTCCCACCCATTTTAGCAACGAGTTTCTGCAACTCTGTTATCGCGCTGTCCCTGTCTTGTAACTGAGCTTTCAACCCTTTAATTTCCGAATTTTGTTTATTCATTTCTCGAAACGTTTGGGAAAGTTTTTCTTGCAATTTATTATCATGTGGAAAACTACCAACTTCTTTTTGCAAAGCAAGTTCAAGAGAATGACAATGTTTTTGAAGGAAATCAGTTTTGTGTTGAAGTAACTCAAAAGCCTTTTTATCAACATTTTCTTTGCGTTTCGAAAGCTCAATTTCAAGACGTTCACATTCTTTGATCTTATCAAGATATTTGCATGCATCATCAGAATATTCATCAATATCAGCACAAGATGTAAAATAAGCACACATAACATCTTAGAAACGCATTCTTGCAAGAGTAAATCATATTCATCTGAAAAATCAGACTTCTCCATTTGAAGATCATCAATGTGTTTCTCAAGAGATTCAACGTATTTTAAATCATCATACATTTCAATACGAATGAACTCCTCAAGTTGAAGGACATTTTCTTTAATCAACGCCGTGTTTGGAATTAAGAGTTCTTTCACAAGAAAGGTAATATCTCGAGGAATCGGACGTGTCCACTCAACATTTTCACGTTTTTCCCAGTCTCTTTCAACAATATATTTAACATTATCTATGAGGTGTTTAAGAATACCTAATGTTTTCCTACTCTTGCTTTTAGATTCATCTAGAGGGAGGGTTGATGTATTTGTAAACATTAGATTTCTTAGGGGCAAATGCTTTCTTCCATTGACTTCTCTTTTGCTTGCATTCTAAAAACACTTCCTCACGGGTTTTCTGAGTTTGTTTGTTAAAAAGACCCTAAAGACTATTCATGTAAGCATAATTATATGGTTTCACAAACTCCTTATTGACAAGAGGTCGACTGTCATCATCCCAAAGGGCAGTCTCTTCACTATCGGCACTAACAGGCAGACAATCAAGATCAGTTCTTTCAGTCTCATCAAGATAAAGACACGGGTTCGCAGCTTGGGCTTTGGCAAGATACTCAGGACTTGCAAAGCTAGCTTGACCCTTAAACATGGACGGAGGTACAAGCATTCTGACGGATTGAATAGAATCATGCGTTTTATAAACAACTTTCTTCAAAAATTCGACTTGTTCTTGTAATTTTGTTACTTTTTCAGTTTCTTTATCGTATCTACTTTTGAAGTCTTGTTTTAACGCATCTACCTCTTGTTTCTTATCCTCAAGAATTTTAGCAGAATCGGTAGTGGTCATAGATAGCTTTTGTTCAAGTTCATTAACTTTGGTATTGGCAAGGTACGTTTTTTGACGTTCATCCATTAAGAAAACATTATATTGACGCTTCTCTTTGGCTAATAACTCAAGAGTGGTATTATATTTGTATTCAAAATCGTCCTTTTGACTTTTTAACGCACTTCCCTTGTACCCCTCAAGCTCTTTGGTTTTCTGAAGGAGCTCATCTCTATAGCTTTCAGTCATCTCAGTAGATTTGATAAGAGCAACTTTGCCTTCTTCAAAACTTTGAGTGAGCGTAGCGTTTGCCTTCTTTATTTGCTTTTGACTCTTTTTATTTTCAGTGACATCTTTTTGTAAAGTAGCAATTAAATTATCAAGCGCAATACGTTCCTCTTCATCATATTCATTTGCATGTTGATCATCTTCAGACTCATTATTACACATGTCTGATGAATCGGGTGTGGTATTGCTATCAACCGTTTCCATCATACACGTGTCATTAATGGCATTGGGTAGATCACTATGCTCTAGAATATCACCAAACACGTTATATTCATCAGTAGTGTGTACCTTATCGATTGGCTTAGTGTCAAAGATAGGGCCATTGTCATCTTCAGTGACTTTGAGAACTTCTTCAACCTTTGCCATGTAGCTCTTTATCAGAATCTTCATCATCAGTATCATCAAGCATTTCTCCTTCCTCAGCTGACAATTTAACCCCTGCTTCCATTTTCTTGCATAGCAGCATCTTTTCCTTGTGATAGCTGGAGTCTCTAACCCTTTTCGGCTTCTTCCATTCCTTTGCCATATGCCCATAACCTTGGCAATTAAAACATTGAATCCCACTCTGCTGAACCACTTGACTTCCAACAGTTTCCCTATTCCCAGTAGCAGCAGCAATCCTTTGAGTATCATACTTGGCACTTTGTCGATCATACCTTGCAGAACCCTCAACATGCGTTGGATTATGTCGATCATACCTAGAAGGAATTTCACCACGTCGACGTGTGTCATACCTTGGAGGACTCTCAACATATCGGTTCTTTGTGTTAGATGATGTACGAAGATTGTTGTTGGTGGGTTTGTAGATTTTCTTGTAAGTCTTCATTATGAAAGCAATTTGTTGTTTCATCTCTCGGTTCTTTTGAGCTTGGTCTTCATCACTATCTTCTTCAGATGATGACTCAGATGGTGGTGATGGTGCTCTTGGCACTTTACCTTGAGATGTTGTGGATAATGAAGACTTAGATGATGTGTAATATCGTGGTGAAGATGATGTAGTGGAGTATGGCTTAGGAGTACGAGAGTGATGATCTTGAACATGTTGTGTGGTAGTTACTAAAGCAAGTGGATTAGCCGTCTTAGAAACACGTTCAACACGAATCTCATTTGCTTCATTCTGAAATTGCTTCAAGATATCAAAGAGTCGATGATATGAGACCTCGTCTAACTTTTCTTGTTGTTTCACTAAAGTGACGAACCGTGTCCATTCTGGTTGACGTTGTTGAAGAAATTGAACATTGAATTGCATGGTGGAGACTTGCAGATTATTTCTAGTCATGTCATTCATCATTTTATAGAACCTGGAGTAGTATGAATCAATTGATTCTCCATCCCTTGAAGTAAACTTGCCAAAATTCCAAAACAAGTTTGTTTTGACATCTTGTTTGTTGAGTGATTCTCCTTGTTGCAAGCGTTCAATCGCAGTCCACATTTCATGTGCTGTCGGGCATGCATCAACCGTGGAGTAAATATCATCTCCAATCCCACTTAAAACCATATAGATGGCTTGTAGAAAAGTAATTATGGATCCGGTGGTCTAATGTGGTGGTAAAGGGTGGTGGAAGCCATTGTTGGCTTAGAGAGAGAGAAAGAGAGGTTGAATGTGAAATGTGTGTGTTCCTTGAATGAACAAAATACAATCAACACCCCTCCTTGGAAGCTAAGGAGGGGTATATATAGTCACGCACCTTACAAAGGGCCTAGTCCAGACTGACTGTGCGTGACTATGATAACTAACGGGAATTCTTAAATGTCGTCACATAAAGTGAGTTTCCAACAATCTTCCCCCATGGGACGACGTGTAGAATTCCTTACAATATTCTACCTATCAAGTACAAAATAATTAAGAACAAGAGCTTCCATGAAGCATCCAATGCTGATGAAGTCTTCTAAGGCCTTCGTCTTCATCTTTAACTTGTAGTAGAAATACTGTAACGGCACGAGCTAAGTAACCCATACACTTCTGGTTAAGGAGAAGCTTCTGAATTAGCTTCCCCCTAATTCATGCCACGTAAACTTGATGTAGAAGCATTTTGAATAGCTTCCCCCAAGTAGATCAACAACTTTTCTTCTCACGCTTGAATGATTCTTCTGAATTTTTCTTCCCCCTCAGAATTCAAGTTATGCATACCAGAAAGAATCAAGACACTTCTTCCCCCACATAGTTGAAGAAGGTAAATCAATCCCAATTATGAAGCTCAAATACTGAAGTGGACACTTTATCCCATTCATGAAGTTGACATCGTAACACCAGAGTCAATCAAGTCCCGGAAATGCACACGTCTTCTTCCGGAGATGCACCAGAGTCAATTAAGTCCCGGGAATGCATATAGGATAATGATGATGTTTAATTGCAACAATCAAACAATTAAACCTCGAATCAGTAGTGTACCATTTGGAGATTGATTGATAACGACACGAGTTAAAACACTGATTTTCTCTGCGGCTATGACAAATGTCATCCCGGAATATCTTCAAATCAAAAGAAGGTATGAAGTTCATCACGTGTACTCGTTGTGCGTTCAATGTGTCTTCTTCTTCCCCCTTGATGGTTTCGAAAGTCGGAACCATCAATAAATTGTACGCACGTGAACCTGAAATCTCGTGAGAATAATAAATAAGCAGAATTATATATTTTGTGAGAATCAGCTGTTGATCGAAAATCTCTTCTCATAAACTCTCTTTGGCCACCTTTACCATACCACATGAAAGCAATTTGAAGTGACCACTGAAAGAATGAACCAGATACATCAAACGTGAAGCTGAATAAAAATCCTTCGATCTTGTGACTTAAGCTTGCACTATTGTTGAATGAAGAACGGTGGAGAAATCTCTAAGTACTCAATGCATCACTGAAGAAGTCTATAAGCACAACACCTCTTGAAATTATCCACGTCGACTACGCGCGTGACACTGAGTACAACAATGTAACCCCTTTAAGTGATAGTTATCCGAGTCATCAACCATCCACCCCGAACCCGGAAACCAGATAACCAAGTCTTCATTCTAGGATTAAGCACGAGCAAGTTATCTAGTAAAAGATAAAATAAATACACGCCTTCGAAAAATCCGTCTTCAACGTCACGTAATTAATACCCGATCAAACAAAATCTGAAGCCACTAAAAAATCGCCCACTCTTTCTTGGTCTCGTTAAAAGAAATCCTTGTCACATTTATCACTTCGATTTTGTCGCGTCACATTTCTCGTCACCTTTTTGTCTCGACCCGATGTCACAGTTAAATCCCGACAATATACACAAAATTTTTATTCAAAATAGTTAATTTTGAAAAAAATTTGTATATATTTTGTGATGAAACACACGGTTTTAAAACATATTAATTTAGCCAAAGTGTATCAAATTTGAGTACCATGGCCCATATTAAGTAAGTAAAGTACATGGCCCAACACCCATGGATAAAATAATTCGTGGCCCATCACAAGTAATGGAGTTACATGGCCCAACACAAGTAATACCCGGTCCAAGACAAACTTGGTTATAACCACGTTTATACCCTACAACCCGGCCCATCAATGATTAAGTTAAATAACTCCAACCCTAATAATTAGGGTAACCCTAATCAGTTTCACAACTGCCACCAAAATATCCTTTCACCTAGTAAAATCCGCTCCCATCTTTCTCTCACCCAACTTCATCTCCATCTCGTTCACTCCGCCCCCTCACCAGATCACATCTCCATCTAACTTCATCTTCATCTCTCCCAAACCTAGATACATCCGCCACCTTGTTTAATCCGTCCCATCAAAACTCATCATCTCAGTTCAAACCCAATCTCTTAAACCATGAATCTGCTTAGAAAAATCCGTCTCCCATATCCACAACTCAAACAATCAGACCAAAACAATGAATCATCTCATCTTTTTGCTATCAAATCCCAACAAACCCCAACAGCAACAAGAAATCCGGTTTCAAGATCATATAAGATGGTCTCGGGTAAGGTGAAAATCAGTGCATGTTGGTTTTAGTTTAATGAAACGAAACAAAGAATGGGTGTAACAGGTTTGTTAACATCCGTTCTTATTATTCGAATATTAAAATGGTTAAGCCAACAATTGATCTTTCTTCACATCGAAAGTAAGAAAGAATATAACATGATAATTGTTAGCAATCTTCTTTCATTTCGAAAAGCAACAAATGGGTTAGTCATTTACATATCTTGAAGATCTTGGCATGCATGTTGGCTTTCGGTCTAATCGAATAAAGGAGATGATAATAACAAACTTGTTATGAATCATTCCTTATAATTCGAAAATGATATACGGGTTCGTACCCAACATGGGTCAATGATGAATATAATCTGAGATCTATTGATATATTTGATTCGGGTCTATTCGAATTATAGAGATGATGGGAAGGAGACGTGTGTTGTTAATGGGTTGACAATATGAGACGAAGGGGTTAGGATTAGGTTTTGGAGATTGAGGTGTAAAAAAAAAAGGATGGAATGAGTTTGTCGAGTCAGTGTGTTAAACTCAGTGAGTGATCTGAGTTGGGTGGACTGAGTCAACTCGGTAATTACCGAGTTGACTCGGATAAGATGGGTGTGGTTCACAGATTTGGTCACAAAAGTTGGTTCACAAGTTTTTAACCAAAACAGGCCAATCGGAATGTACAAACAAGCCAATCGGAATGTTTTATTTTTGAGTCAAATTAAGTCCAAGTGAATCCCATCGGAAAGTCATCGGAATAAAGCATATACCCCCATCGGAATGACCAATCCGAAAGTCCAATCTGAATATAGCATATACCCCCATCGGAATGACCAATCCGAAAGTCCAATCTGAATATCCAATCTGAAAGTACAATCGGAAAAGGCAATCTGAAAACCCAATCTGAAAGACAATCTGAATAACCAATCTGAAAAGGGTTTTGAATGACCCTAAAAAGATGGAACAGCAGACTTTGTCCTTTTCTGGTTGTATGAACACAGAAGGATAAACCCAGAAAGATAAGACTTTTGACCATGAAATGGATGAAACTGAGACACAAATAGATATAATAAGACCCAAAAACATATGACAGAATGGATGAATTGGACAAAAAATTATGACGTGACCCAAAAAATTTTGTGACATTGGACAGAACTGTTATAAACGAGACACAAGAACTAATTTAGACCACCAAATCGACTAAATAAACACGATCCAAGGATAGAACCGAGGCTCTGATGCCAAATGTAGAAAAGTAATTATGGATCCGGTGGTCTAATGTGGTGGTAAAGGGTGGTGGAAGCCATTGTTGGCTTAGAGAGAGAGAAAGAGAGGTTGAATGTGAAATGTGTGTGTTCCTTGAATGAACAAAATACAATCAACACCCCTCCTTGGAAGCTAAGGAGGGGTATATATAGTCACGCACCTTACAAAGGGCCTAGTCTAGACTGACTGTGCGTGACTATGATAACTAACGGGAATTCTTAAATGTCGTCACATAAAGTGAGTTTCCAACATGGCTTCCTTTTCCGCATCATGCCAAGCACAATTTTCAGGTGTGAGATCAGCTCTTGTTTCATCACGTTCACTTGCAGGTATTGGATCAGTAGTATCTGTGGCTGCTCTTGGAGGAATTGAGATTTTCTTGAATACATATGGTCCATGAGTAATACATTTCCTCAAGGAATCACCATTGGGTCTTGTATCAAGATATCGTATGAAACGTGATTGCCATTGAGCATACCGACAAGACACAAGCATTGGTGGTCTCTCTTTATTACCCGCCACCATGATATTGTTGTTTGTGACACGATAATCTTGAGTAGAATCCATATCTATAACTTTGTAATCGATGAAGTGAAAAAGGATCTTAAGTAGATGTGTTGTGATTTGTGTTGTCGAGAAAAGATGTTGAAATCCCCTAAAATTATTTTCACAATCAACCAAAAATTCTAAAGCGAAAAATCACTCGATTTAAAAATTTTCAAAAATACAAATTTTTGAAAATTAAAGAAGATTCCGCAATGTTGGTTTAGGCTTAAATTCCTCAAACCTTTAACTGTGACAATACCGCAATAAGCCCAAAATCCTCAATGACCTTTGATGCAAGATTCCGCAATTGTTTAATTGTGTATGATTTTGCAATTATGGACAAATTTCGCAATTAAATGCAAGAATTCGCAATTGTGACAAAAATTCGCAAAAAATGGCAAGATTTCGCAATTACCCAACAAATCCGCAATCCCCTTAAAGATGAAATCCGCAATTCTTTTGAAGTACAATACCTCAATGTGCTAGTGCACAATTCCGCAATTCTTGATGCAACAAATTCGCAATTCCCTTAAATAAGTACAAGATTTCGCAATCGGCTCAAAGTATGATTTCGCAATTCTTAGACGAGATACAATTTCGCAATTGGAGACAATTACAAGATTTCGCAATTGCCCAAATCACAAGTTTTCCCAATCTTTGGAAAGATTCCGCAATGCCTTCGTAGAACAAATCCGCAATGCTTAATATGAACAATTTCACAATTTTTTTTTCAGGAATTCAAATTCGCAATTAAGTACACAATTGCGAATTTGTAACACATTTGCTAAAAAATAGGAACAATGGAGAACACTTAGGAAAAACGTGATTTCACACCAAAAATCAAGCCAAACACCACCAAATTTCGTGTTTTTAACCGATCAAAGTAACCCAAATCACTACCACGCTTATGTAGATGATTTGTCTACTCACTACCTCTACAAAAACACAAAAAAACTTGATGATTCGATCTTAAAAATCAAGAAAAACTCACGAATCACAATAGGAGAATCAAAACCAATCACGTATCTACCCCATGGCGATTGATACCAAATGTTGTCCCATATATTTAGATGATTATAGATAGAAAATAGATGAAAAGATATGGATTCCTAGAGAGAGAAAGTAGTGAGAGAAAGTAGAGAGAAGGAGATGATTAACTTAGTGAATATTAGATTAAGAAAGAATAAAGTGAACAACCAACCCTCCTAACATGCTAGGAGGGTAGTATATATAGTCCACCCACATGCGGGCCTTAATGAACTATATATTGGGTCGGGCTTGTCTTTTGGACTTTAATTAGTTTAAATCCAAGCCAGTAAACCACGACTAATTAACTACCTATTACAACGTTCTAACTAATGTTACAATAATAACCTATGACCGAGCATTCTTGTTTGACTCAATATTTTGATGCTAACATTTTCGTCATCAGAGGGTGCTCACACACTGATCCATACCCAGATGACATTGCAGGGTGCTCACAAACGGATCCATACCCAAAAGATATTACAGGGTGCTCACAAACGGATCCATACCCAAAATATTTTCTCGTTATGTTTGAAAATTTATTCGATAAACCATCCATAATAACAAGAAATAATCTCAAGATCTTTTCATTCACAGTGACTTGTGCTGATAACTTAATCCTCAGTCAATTCACAAGTACACAACTAGTGTCGATTAAAAAAGTCATCTGTTCTCGGAACAGGTAATGGTTCTTAACGATTAGCTTATAATGCTCGTGATAGTTAGGACACATTAGAAATGGTCCATAGAAACAAATTATAACTCGAGAGAAGACTAACAGGGTTACTCGTACATAGACGATAATCAATAATAACCATAATGACGACGAAAATGAACGATTCGTACCAACGAAACATGAGTCGAAGAAATACATTCGTGTACAAAAATAATCACAAACCAAGTCAAGCACTCTTGAGCCCACTTGTTTATAATTTCTTGTTTACATCGAAAGGCATCCCAATCCATGTAAACAAGAATTTATAAATTTATGGTTCGGGAACTTATAACTTTCTTGTTCAAATAAAAAAGCATTTCAATTTATTTCAACAAGACGATTATAAATCATCCTACTCAGTAATACCGTCACAAAACACGATATCATAACAAAATTAAATGCCAAGAAAAGTACAGGGTGCCAAACTTACTCCATGATTTCTGTATTCAAACGTCCCATTCCATCTTAATAAAGAAACCATCGACAATCTAAGGTCCAGTGGTTTAAAACTTTCTTATTCAAATGTCCTAATCCATTTCAATAAGATAACCTTAAACGACACATAGTTGGGCAATTTAAAATCTCTATATTTAAATGTCCCATTCCATTTAAATATAAGGTATTAAGTTGCTCAACTAATGACTACTATGAGCATATCTTTATTGTACCAAAATTATATATAGTTGCCTTGGGTATATATATTTTAGGTCTAACACATGCATCCTCCTTTTTCGCTAATAAAAAGTAAACATACACAATCAAATTAAACGTTATATTATGTAGAAGATGTCTCTGTGAAGAAATAATTCATCAAAATCATAGGGACTAACGGAAGTACGAATAACACAATAATCAATTACGTTCCGAAAGTAGATGTCCTAAAATGGCACATCACAATGCGATAACAATAATTGATTTCAAATTAGTCAACATGTGATCGATTACGGAAAAATATATACGTACCCAAGGTATCAAACGAGTTTCATACTCGTATTCGGATAATAAAATAATTATCGAGAAAGGTGATTGGCGGTTCTAACACCCCCAAATTACATTGCGCAGCGGAAATACATAATTGGGTGCTAGACACAAGAATCATCACACAAGGTATATTGAACGACTTAAAATTGAGATGTTTACACATAAAATATATATAAGATTTCACACATTGTCTAAAACATAAATTCAACCCATAATGTACTAAAACAACACCAGAGTAAAGCGTTTAGTCCCCACGGATCTCGACCAGCAAACCAATAAGTTTCAGTACAATACACAAACATTTAAAAAAAAATTCAACAGTAAAAGGATAGAAATTGTTTTAGACCAACAAACTTCAAAAGCCAACCCACAACATCCACAGAAAAGCTCCATCAATCACCTTCGATTACCTGAAACACATGCTTAAACGAGTCAACAATAATGTTGAGCGAGTCCATAGGTTTATCAAATCACATTTGAACACAAGAAGAAAATCAATCATAATCATTTATAGAATTGTCATGCACACAATCTATTTAAATGCAACACATTGTATTTAAGCTCATGACACCGACCCCTTAACCAATTAGTCACCCACGCCAAATGCCAGCATGACTAGAATAAAACCATTCCCCTCTAGGGTATCAGTTGCTAGATATACCCAAATCTCATTCTCGTAAGTTATCCTTCCCAGAGGTTACTCAACGTAATGCCCTGGTCTCAGATTGGGTGGTCAACCCAATAGTACTATCATTTGAATAAGCGGCTATTCCCAACTCACAACTTCAAATCTCATTCTAGGGTATCAGTTGCTAGATATACCCAAATCTCATTCTCGTAAATTATCCTTCCCAGAGGTTACTCAACGTAATGCCCTGGTCTCAGATTGGGTGGTCAACCCAATAGTACTATCATTTGAATAAGCGGCTATTCCTAACTCACAACTTCAAGTCAGAACATAGTTAACGGTACATGAATTTAGGGTTTTTAGCAACAAGGTACTCAATACAATGTAAGACAACATAGGCAACTTTCGGGTCCAAACAAATAATCATGACTTGTGTTCATTTATTTTCAAATAGCATGTATCCCCCTCGCGGGTATTAAAACATTTAGTAGCTAGCATGAAAAGCGAGGCTACAGACTCACCTTAGTATAAGAGACCTAGCGAGATGATCGTCGATGATAGAGGATGCTTTTCAAACACGAGAACTGCTACCTATCAAATAAGGCGCGTTCATTAATAATCACTCGAGAAATAAATCATACATAACAATATCAAACTCAAACTCATAAAATCACGACAAACATGAGAAAAAACGATACAAGTAGCAATATCACACTCTTCTACACATTTACTTTACCATTCTATACTCTCGACAAAATCCGCCATCACATACCAATTGTACTAGCTCATTTAGCCCATTTAGACTCGTCAAACATTTATGAAACGAATCGAGGAACTTACTTACTATCTATAGAAAGTCCTCTAACAAGTTTATCAAATGACTTTACTTTTAAAGTTCCTTACCCGACTCATCTTCGAACTACAAAAACCGGACAGTTTTACGTTATCGACTCATACAACCGTTTTAACTTCTATAAACGACTCCATCTACAAAACCGACACTTAGGCTTGAAAATAGACTCGCCCTCTAGAGTTTAAACTTCTTCATCAGTATGTGACTCATTTCAAAACTCAATCTATATTCCCCAAGATTCGATTCAAATATCGACAACTATATGTCGCGCCGATACTCGTCTCCCGGTACACGAAAAAACAAACTATCATAACTTCTCGCTCATTTGGAGCTAGAAGCTCTACTTTATATCAAATCGAAGCTAATCGAATTCTCTAAAACCCTATGCTATTATTTAAGCCTAAATAAAAACATAAGGTACCCAAAAATACACTTTTTCCCGCTGATCTAAATCACCCTTCTAAAACTTGCATGAAATCATGTTTTTAGCTAATACCAACCATTGTTACGATCATCCCATAACCCTAATAATAACATATCTCAACTATAACACTTTTATCATCATCAAAATCAAAAACCCAAAATCAAAATCAAGTTTTTAACAAAAACTTAACATGAAAACCTTTTGATCATCATAAAAATTACATGCATTAGCATGGTTTTGACCTACCAACCCTAAAAAAATAAAACATCATGCATGTAACCAAAATTAGTATCAAAATGAGCTCCTTACAATTCTAATGATGGGTCTTGTGTTAGTTTAGATTAGATCAAAGTAGATGGATGAAAATTGATCAAAGTGACTAGGGGGGGTTGACGACATGTATTAAAAAGAAAGAGAGAAGAAAGATTTTGGTGGTTACTGTTATCTATGTGTTTTTTAGGTGAAAGATTAAGTTTATATGGTGGTGGAGGGACCATTGTTGTCAATTTTTAATAGTTGTGGTCCAAAGTGAAAATAGTTAGTTAAAAACAGGAAATAACTATTAGTCAATTTTGGAAATATTCACGGGGCTCGTGTTTCATAAAAATACTTTTCAAAAGTTAAAACGTAACTCAAATATAATGATATCGTCTCCCGACTCGACTTAACACGTCATTTAAAAGAAAATATAAAAAATGACAAACATCGAACAACCGACAATAAAACGTAAAATATTAGGCATCCATTGACATCACACTTGCTAATACTCCTTATACTTATTAAATATAAAATATAAGCCTCCTAACATCGGTTTAAACTTAAACCTCCAAAAATATATATCATTCAAACTCATCAAAAATTTCAAAAATAGTCGTAAAGTAAGATTAAGCAATGACCTCGGTTTCAGGTTATCACATCCCCTCCTTCTTAAAAAGAGCGACGTCCTCGGCGCTTAATCCCCTCTAAACAAATGAGAATACTTATCCTTAAAGTAGTCCTCACGTTCCCAGGTAAACTCTGGTCCACGTCTAGAATTCCATCTCACTTTCACAATCGGAATCCTACTATGCTTCAATTTATTAACTTCTCTATCCATAATCTCTACAGGTTCCTCTATAAAATGAAACTTATCATCAAGTTGAATTTCCTCCAATAGAATCGCCAAATCCCTTTCAGCTAAACACATCTTTAGATTATACACATGAAAAGTGTTATGAATAGCCTTAAGTCCATCCGGCAACTCTAACTTATAAGCAACCAATCCAATCCTTTGGATAACCTTAAATGGTCCAATGTATCTCGGGCTCAACTTTCCTCTCTTTCCAAAACGAATAACTCCTTTCTATGGAGATACTTTCAACATAACCATGTCTCCTACTTCAAATTCTAACGGTTTCATTCTGTTATCAGCATAACTCTTTTGTCTACTTCTGGCAGATAACAAACGCATCTTAATTTGCACAATCTTTTCAGTTGTCTCAAATATCATTTCAAGTCCAGTCAGTTGACTCTCTCCTACATCACTTCAACAAACTAGAGACCTACACTTACGTCCATACAAAGCTTCAAATGGTGCGGCTTTAATACTAGCATGATAACTGTTATTATACGAGAATTCAACCAACGACAAATGCTTATCCCAACTATTTCCAAAATCAATCACACACGCTCGAAGCATATCCTCTAATGTTTGAATCATCCTTTCACTTTGTCCATCAGTCTCCGGATGAAATGCTGTACTCAAACTTAACTCCGTTCCCATTGCTTTCTACAATGATTTCCAAAACTCTCAAGTAAACCTACTATCACGATCTGAAATTATCGACAAAGGCACATCATGTCGACAAACAATCTCCTTCACATACACTCTCGTCAGTCTCTCCATACTATCCGTCTTCTTCATTGGTAAAAAGTGAGCAGACTTAGTCAATCTATCTACAATCACCCATATCATATCACAACCACTAGATGTCCTTGGCAAACCTGTTACAAAATCCATAGTAATCTTCTCCCATTTCCACTCAGGAATTTCAGGTTGCACTAATAATCCAGACGGCTTCTTATGTTCAGCCTTCAGTTTCGCACAAGTTAAACACTTATTAACATACTGGGCTATATCTGCCTTCATATTCGGCCACCAATATAGTTTATTAAGATCTTGATACATCTTGTCCAATCCATGATGTATTGAATACTTAGACTTATGAGATTCATTCATTACCAAATCTCGCACTCCTAAAGAACCTTCCTCAGACGGACACAATGGTAACCAAATCCTAATCCCAAAAATATCTTAATCCATTCGGCCTTACTTCAAACAACGGTTTCAACATTCTACCCAAACTTTCTGCCTCAATATTTTCTTTCTTCAAACCATTAGCTTGGGATTTCAATATCATCTCTGTCAAATCAATACTTTCCATCATTGCCAAAGCTCTAACTCTTAAAGACTTATCTCTTTCCATTCTACTAAGTGCATCAACTACCACATTCGCTTTACCAGGTTGGTAACGAATCTCGTAGTTATAATCACTCAGCAATTCTACTCATCTCCTTTGTCTCATATTCAATTCCTTTTGATCCAAAATATGTTGCAGACTTTTATGATCAGTAAAACCACACACTTGGTTCCATACAAGTAGTGTCTCCACAGCTTTAAAGCAAAAATCACAGCTCCAAGTTCTAAATCAAGAGTAGTGTAATTCTCTTCATGCTTCCTCAATTGTCTCGACGCATAAGCTATCACTTTCTCCCTTTGCATCAACACAACTCCAAATCCTTTATGAGACGCATCACAATACATTATAAAATCTTCAGATCCTTCTGGCAAAGACAAAATCGGCGCAGAACACAATTTATCTTCAGCGTATTAAATGCAGTCTCTTCTTCTAATCCTCATTCAAACACTCGATTCTTTTTAGTAAGCTTAGTCAATGGTTTAGCAATTAGTGAAAACTTCTTGATAAACTTTATATAATACCCAGCTAGACCAAGAAATTGGCGAACTTCAGTCGGCGTTGTTGGTACCGACCAATCTTTGATTGCCTCAATCTTAGCAGGATCCACACGAACACCTTTACTATCAATCACATGCCCCAGAAATTGCACTGATTTCAACCAAAACTCGCACTTAGAGAACTTCGCATACAGCTTTTCTTTCTTCAACAATTCCAAAATTATCCTTAAATGCTTCTCATGTTCTTCCTCACTCTTGGAATAAATAATAATATCATCAATGAATACGATAACAAACTCATCCAAATACGGTTTGCACACACGATTCATCAAATCCATGAATACAGCAGGCGCATTCGTTAATCCAAAAGGCATCACTTGAAATTCAAAATGTCCATATCGAGTACGGAAAGCCGTTATAGGAATATCTTCTTCCCTAACTCTCAGTTGATGATACCCAGACCTCAAATCGATCTTCGAGTATACACTTGATCCTTGCAAATGATCAAACAAATCATCAATCCTCGGCAATGGATACCGATTCTTGATAGTCAATTTGTTAAGCTCTCGATAATCAATACACATTCAGAAAGAACCATCTTTCTTCTTAACAAACAAAACATGAGCACCCCACGCCGACGAACTCGGTCTAATGAATCCCTTATCAATCAATTCCTTAAATTGATCAGATAATTCCTTCATCTCAGACGACGCTAAACGATACGGTGCACGAGAAACTAGCACAGCTCCCGACACTAAATAATACGGAGCTCCACTTCACGATGCAGCGGTAATCCCGATAAATCCTCAGGAAAAACTTCAGGATACTCTCTAATCACAGGCACATCCTACAATTTCCTTTCGTTCACACCATCATTACTTATCTGGGCAAGAAATACATCAAAATCCTCTTCTATATACCTCATCATCTTCAAACAAGAAACAACTCTCAAACGAGAAGTACACTTATCACCTTTCACCCACAATACCCTATTCCTTAGCGGTATCTGAACTAATCTCTCTCCACAAACAATCACAGCACCATTCACAACTAACCAATCCATACCAATAATCACGTCAAAAGATCCTAATTCTATGGGCATCAAATCAATACTAAACACATAATTCCCTAACTTCAAGGAACAACCTTTCAGTATAGAACTAGTGCTAAAAACCTTACCATCAGCTAACTCCACATTATAACAAGTTGTCAATCTTACTGTTTCTCTATCCAATAGCTGACTGAATCTAACATCTACGAAACTTCTATCGGATCCAGAATCAAATAACACACTAGCATAACAAGCATAGAGAAAGAACGTACCAGTACCACATTCGGCTCTTGAGGTTTGTCAGCATCTCCCATGACATAGGCTGGAGCAGCAGTCCAAGCAGCAACAACATCAACATTGCCTCCATGTCGAGTGCCAACCCTCAGACAGCTTCATTGCTTATGTACACGGCCTCCACATCTAAAACAATTAACCACCTTGACAGCATTGGCTCCAGTGGCCACACCCTTGTTCCTACAGTCTGCCATTTTATGTCCAGCCTTCCTACACTTGTTGCAAGCAGGTGGACAATTCCCAACATGATACAGACTACATCGACCATACTTGGGGTTCACTTTGTTTCCTTAGGTTCCAGTAGCAGCACGAACACCATCATTCCTCCAAAAGTTGTATTGTTGATTCCTATTCGGTCCTTGGTTATTGTTGTTACGATAACCTCCTCTAATCTGCCCTTGGTTTGAGTGTGCAGCTTCCCACTTTCTCTTATTCCCCTCAGCAATACTATCCTTTTTATCCTGCAGCTTTACGTCCATCAAAGCATGAGCCATCTGAACAGCTTCATCAAAAGTTTTGGGTTTCGACGAAGTAGTCTCTCCCTTGATATTACTAGATAACCCTCTAATATACTGCTTCATCTTCTTACGGTCATCAGCAAAATCATTAGGACACAACAAAAACATATCAGAAAACCTCTTTGTATAAGCCACAATATCATTATTCCTCAGCACCAAATGCCTCAACTCATCCTCCAACTGACTTAACTCTTCCTCAGGACAAAACTTAGCAGTTAACAGTCCTTTGGTCACAGTCCATGTTCTAGCATTAGCTTCAACCAAACCTACAGTAGCTACCTGACTATTCCACCAGCTTAATGTATCATCCTGAAAAGTATCGGCATCAAACTTCACCTTACTAGCTTCTGAACATCCACTGATTTCAAAAGTGCTTTCAACCTTTTCAATATACCTTCTTAGCTCCAAAGCACCACCAGTACCACGAAATTGGGTAGGTCCACATTTCATGAAACTAGCATAAGAACATTCCTTTTGAACTTGCTGAGCAACAACATTACCTCCAACTTGACCAACAACATTTCCTCCAATCGGTTCATCAGCATTTCCTTCAACTAGATTAGCAACATTCCCTCCAACTTGACCCGCATCATTCCTATTCTCAGTCTCCTGGTTCCTCACAACACGTTCGGCTTCCAGCGCTCTAGCAATAGCTTGCTCAATCATGGTATTCACAGTAGCAGTTGTCAACTTTGGCGGCATGTTTAGAGTATTAATTAAACAACAACTTCAGTAATGACAGAAAAAAACGCCTCCCAACTCCTTCTTGTGTCATCACATAATAAAAAGGACAAGTAAGTATTCATATCAAGATAAGAAGAAGGATTTCTTTATCAAGACATGTCATGGATACTACATGCACAAACAACACAATTCAGACTGAATCATCAAAATCACAAAAGAACTAAAAGACAAATCATAGATCATGAAGGTAATTTGGATTGCACTTAGAAAATTTCCACAAAATTGTGACAAGTAATGTCACTACAATCCTTAATCACGGCCAACTTAAAAGTCATTAAGTTTCATCATAAACTATTGTACTAGTCTACATAAGTTCTATTACAACCAGGCTAATAAAAACAACACAAAGAAAAAGACTAAACATTTGATCCCCGCAGCTTCTTGTACATTGGTTCCTCATCACTGCTGCTAATCTTCTTCCACTTTTTCCTTTCCTTTTCGACTTCCTCCTTCATTTGGCTTCACCAACACCTAAGCTTCAACCTGACTTGGCACATCACGAATCACCACACCTTGACTAGGAAAAGATCTCGTTGGTATTTCCTACGCATTCAACCTTGCATTCCTTTCTTGTTCCTCACGAAGCCTTTCAAATTGTGCACTCAAATTCAACACCATAGCTCGCAGAATAGCAACTTCATCCATTTCCCTTGCCCGCACATACTCTGACCTTTTCACACTAGTAACAAACCTGTCAAACTGTCTTTCATTCTGCTCAAACCTTTTGATGACTCGGGTTTCAACTACATACCTTTCAAATAACGACCTATCAAACTTTTTAAGAAACCAGAAAATATCTTCATATGATCTAGGACCTGGACAGTACACCTTAGCAATATCATCGTGAATAGATCGGGCACCAGCAGCATTACTGGAATCAGCAGAGAAATCATTCCTAACACGGGCAACTTTAGGCAAACCACTCAAATAACTATCACAAGTAGGCAAAGAAGAACGTACAACAGGTCGCTGACATTCCTGAACAGTTGGTGGCACCACATTAGCTCTCGGAACATAACTACCTTGAATTACCTCGGGCTCAGTCTGTCCAACTGTAGTAGGAGCAATCCCATCATCCAGATATTCATAGGGCTCCTCATCGTCACTAGCACCAAAGCTATCTACTTCCTCACCTTTTAACATATCATTCATCTCAATCCAATCCTCCTCACGGGGTATATCAGCCATTTTCTATAATTATAAGGGTTCAAGGATACTTAAGGTCATTGTTAAAAATTAATATGCAATACTCATGCATCGCAAATGTTATACGTAACTCATGATATGCAATGCAATGCAAATGATGTTTATGCAATGCTCGCAAAAATAAAATATGATAATGACAAGCACTCAACACACTTTCAATAACCTCGATACAATATCATAGTATTTACTTAATAAATACTCGGGAAATCATTCCAGTTCCGAGGGATACATCTATAATACAAAACAAAACTAAAAAGGATCTTACCGGGAGCATTGCAGAGAAGTTGTGTGCTATTGAAAAATAAATACTTTCGGCACCAAAGTTATAGTTTAGGACAATTTTCAAAATCGACCCAGTTCTCTATAACTTGTGGCTCTGATACCAATCTCTAACACCCCCAATTTACATTGCGCATCGGAAATACACAATTGGGTGCTAGACACAAGCATCATCATACAAGGTATATTGAACGACTCAAAATAGAGACGTTTACACATAAAATATAAATAAGATTTCACACATTATCTGAAACATAATTTCAACCTATAATGTACTAAAACAACACCAGGGTAAAGCGTTTAGTCCCCACGGATCTCGACCAGCAAACCAACAAGTTTCAGTACAGTACACAAACATTTAACAATTGTTCAACAGTAAAAGGATAGAAATTGTTTTTGACTAACAAACTTCAAAAGCCAACCCACAACATCCACAACAAAGCTCCACCATCAATCACCTTCGATTACCTGAAAAACATGCTTAAACGAGTCAACAATAATGTTGAGCGAGTCCATAGGTTTATCAAATCACATTTGAACACAAGAAGAAAATCAATCATAATCATTTATAGAATTGTCGTGCACACAATCTATTTCAAGGCAACACATTGTATTTAAGCTCATGAAACCGACCCCTTAACCAATTAGTCACCTACACCAAATGCCAGCATGACTAGAATAAAACCATTGCCCCTCTAGGGTATCAATTGCTTGATATACCCAAATCTCATTCTCGTAAATTATCCTTCCCAGAGGTTACTCAACGTAATGCCCTGGTCTCAGATAGGGTGGTAAACCCAATAGTACTATCATTTGAATAAGCGGCTATTCCCAACTCACAAAATCAAGTCAGAACATAGTTAACGGTTCATGACTTGTGTTCATTTATTTTCAAATAGCATGTATCCCCCTCGCGGGTATTAAAACATCTAGTAGCTAGCATGAAAAGCGAGGCTACAGACTCACCTTAGTATAAGAGACCTAGCGAGATGATCGTCGATGATAGTGGATGCTTTTCAAAAACGAGAACCGCTACCTATCAAATAAGGCGCGTTCATTAATAATGACTCGAGAAATAAATAGTACATAACAATATCAAACTCAAACTCATAAAATCACGACAAACTCGAGAGAAAACGATACAAGTAGCACTATCACACTCTTCTACACATTTACTTTACCATTCTATACTCTCGACAAAATCCGCCGGCACATACCAATTGTACTAGCTCATTTACCCCATTTAGACTCGTCAAACATTTATGAAACGACTCGAGGAACTAGCTTACTATATATATAAAGTCCTCTAACAAGTTTATCAAATTAGTTTACTTTTATAGTTCCTTACCCGACTCATCTTCGAACTACAAAAACCGGAAAGTTCTACATTATCGACTCATACAACCGTT
Source organism: Glebionis coronaria (assembly GCA_025667525.1). NCBI lineage: Eukaryota > Viridiplantae > Streptophyta > Magnoliopsida > Asterales > Asteraceae > Glebionis > Glebionis coronaria. The sequence goes on along the minus strand of CM046875.1, from coordinate 434,646,038 downwards.
TTAACTTCTATAAACGACTCCATCTAGAAAACCGACACTTAGGCTTGAAAATATACGCACCCTCTAGGGTTTACACTTCTTCATAAGTATGTGACTCATTCAAAACTCAATATATAGTACCCGAGATTCGATCCAAATATGGACAACAACTATATGTCGTGCCGATACTCGTCTCCCAGTACACGAAAAATCAAACTATCATAACATCTCGCTCGTTTGGAGCTAGAAGCTCTACTTTATATCAAATCGAAGCTAATCGAATTCTATACAACCCTATGCTATTAGTTAAGCCTAAATAAAATCATAAGGTACCAAAAATACACTTTTTTCCCACTGATCTAAATTACCCTTCTAAAACTTGCATGAAATCATGTTTTTAGCTAAAACCAACCATTGTTATGATCATCCCATAACCCTAATACTAACATATCTCAACTATAAAACTTGTATCATCATCAAAATCAAAAACCCAAAATCAAAATCAAGTTTTTAACAAAAACTTAACATGAAAACCTTTTGACCATCATAAAAATCACATGCATGAGCATGGTTTTGACCTACCAACCCTAAAAAAATAAAACATCATGCATGTACCCAAAACTAGTATCAAAATGATCTCCTTAAAACTCTAAGGATGGGTCTTGTGTTAGTTTAGATTAGATCAAAGTAGAAAATTGATGAAAATTGATCAAAGTGGCTAGGGGGTGACGACATGTATTAAAAAGAAAGAGAGAAGAAAGATTTTGGTGGTTAGTGTTATCCATGTGTTTGTTAGGTGAAAGATTAAGCTTATATATGGTGGTGGAGGGACCATTGTTGTCAATTTGCAATAGTTGTGTTCCAAAGTGAAAATAGTTAGTTAAAAAGCGGGAAATGACTATTAGTCAATTTTGAAAATATTCACGGGGCTCGGGTTTCATAAAAATACTTTTCAAAAGTTAAAACGTAACTCAAATATAATAATATCGTCTCCCAACTCGACTTAACACGTCATTTAAAAGAAAACATCAGAAATGACAAACATCGAACAACCGATAATAAAACTTAAAATATTAGGCATCCATCGACATCACGCTTGCTAATACTCCTTATACTTATTAAATATAAAATATAAGTCTTCTAACATCGGTTTAAACTTAAACCTCCAAAAATATATATCATTCAAACTCATCAAAAATTCCAAAAATAGTCGTAAAGTAAGATTAAGCAATGACCTCGGTTTCAGGTTATCACAACGGTAAGGCCAAATTCTGTACAAAATCGTATCATAAAATGTACGATAATCACTCAAGGACCATTGCTTCACGCGCAAGGCCTTTAAATACCATAGTGTACACATACGTATACATATAATCATTCTTACATACACATAGGATCACATAATAAAAACCAAGCATTGGTTTCTAGAAGCCATGAGCGCGCGAATACTTCATAAGGCAACCAAACAATTTTATGAAAGAGGAGTTATAGTCGAGGTTTTGAAAAATGACCTAGTTCTCTATAACTAGTGCTCTGATACCAATCAATAACATCCCCAAATTTACACAACGTATCGGAATATCAATATTGGGTGTTACTTCATAGCACATCACACATAGTCATTGAAAACGACCTCAAAGAGAGACGTTTTATAAAATAAACCATTCGACAAAATCAGAGTTCAATAAATAGAGGTCCCAACAATTTATACAAACCTTAATAAAAATAAATATTTTTCAAGTGTATCGAATGGAAATTGTTTGTTTTGCCTTTACTTATCTCGCACGGCTCCATGCTCCAACTGCTCGTAAACCTATACACCTGAGAATACATGCTAATATGTCAACACAACGGTTGAGTGACTTCATAGGTTTTTAATATAAACAATAATGGGTTTTTTAATAAACCATAAAGCTTTTGAACACAAGAATCTCATCCACTGGCGATATTGTAACACATACAATATCAATATTCCACACTATTACGCTAAGCTCGTGACACTGATGCCTTAATCAATAAATTTTCCCTAGCCAGGTATCTTTCCAGATACCCCATACCTCACGTAGAACACACCCAACTCACAGGTGCGACCTGCCCGGGTGGGGGTCATCATTCCCAATGGATCCGTTCGTCTGTACGAGCGCCTACCCACCATAGGTAGTTAGTGGTTCACGATTTATAGGGACTTTTCACTAGTAATAAGCAACATAGCCTTACTAATAGTGGCTCATTACCTATACAATCAACACTTGTGTTCATTTTCCAAAAGCATTAAATCAAAAGTCTTTACATTGATTTACAACAACTTGTATTCGTTCAAGGAATATATTCAAACAACGAATGTTTATTCACAAACATGTATCCTTTCAAAGGATATATATAATCTCATATGATTATTTACCAAGAGCATGTATTCCCCCTCACAGGTTTATAATAAGATATAAAGCAGTAAAAGCGAGGCTATGAACTCACCTGATATAGCTGTCACATGTTTATCAAGGACCAAACATTCAATAGTCGATACACGACTTCACGAGATATCAATCTCTCATTAATCGAGAACGAGATTCCCAACGGTCGTCACATGACCGAACGAGACTTATAACGACGAGACGCGTCTTAGGATCAAAACTTTACATAAGTCATACATATATGTAAATAGTTCACTTTAGTATGTTTGGACATTGCATAAGTTTTGTAAAACTTTCACAAGACTTTTGATAACAATTTCATGTATCATCTCATTATGATCATTAAGCCCATTCAGGCCCCTTAGTGGCCCATTACACATTTATAGAACTTGGGCCTTTTAAAATAAGTATTAGACTTCAATTAGTTTATTATCCTCATGCCCAATAATGGCCCAGACTAGGAGACTCTAAATATCAGTATACAAATCAGTTTATATTTTTAAATGAGTGGGTCTTACCACCTCGTATTATATAAGAATGGTCAAGTTTTCTGTTATGTTAATATGGTTAAGTTTTTATAAATACTCGACATACCTGGTAAATTTGGTCGTTTCTCCTAAACCGTAGGTCAACTAGGTGAGTAAGTTATATCAAAATCAATATCAAATCATATACTTTACTGATATCAAGCATATATGACCTTAAGTTATGTTTAACATAGCTTAGATGTTCATTTTATCACTTAAAAGAGTTGGCTGTTTTTGGCAACCGAACTCATTCTCACTGTTTTGGTCGTCATTTCCAAACCGTTTATCCGTATAAAACTATCCAATTCGTGTGTGTTCTACATATGTTTAGCTACAACTTCTAGTTTTACATATTTAGGGGCCATTATACAAATATTTGGAGTTTTCTTTTTATCACAGCTAGTTCTGATTTGACATATTTTGCCGTTTCGACCATATCTAATTCATTGGGTATCGTTACGAGACGAGCGACCCGACCAAATCACCACATAACACAACGCTCTCTCCCTGTATTTTTATTTAAGTCTCATGACCTGCTGACCTCGTACAAATAGTCCCTCAGTGGCCTAAATCTGTAATTTATAAGTATCACTTAAGGCTAGATTTAAGCTAGTTGTTATGATTGAAAATTCATATACAATGTCCAAAATCACTAATCTACTATTAAATCATTATCTATCAGAAATAAAATAACAATTACAAAGTTTCAAAATAAATTTGCAAATAAAATTACAATAGCAAATTACAAAGAAAATTCTTACAAAAGATGATGAACAAGTATGAACATAACAAATCTCCTTGCTTCAACTAGTATCTCTAATCTTATGTTATATCCAAGATCATAACATAACACTAAACAATCAATGTTTATAAACATATTTAGCTAGGTCATAGTAGTAGAATAGATCTTGTTCGACATGTTAAAGGTCAAGATGGAAATGGTGTCATTTGAATAAAGTAATGAGTTGCAAGTGTCGGTAAGTTGATATGTATAGATATGTACATGCGTATGAAATGAGCCACGTGTTTTTTTCATATTGTCTAATATGTGAGATGTAGACATAGGGTTCACGTACTTATTAATAGTTAAATTATTGTTTCATGATATGATAACGCGGGTATTATCAAGGTCCGATATTTTTAAAATTTACGCGATATAAAAGATACGCTTAGAACACGAAAAATAAACGCTTAATATAAAATGAAAATGTCGACATTCGGAGAACATTCATATTTCGTTATATAATTGAGAGCTTATGATTTAGCAAGCGATAACGCGTTGAATAAATGAATGACGCTTAAAGGCTTAACGTAAATTACAAACAATGCTCGTAAAACGAGAAATTAAACGACGATGATAGAAAATATTTCTATGTCATAATGAGGATATTTACGATCGATGACGGACATAGACTTTGTCGATTAATAATAAATGACACGTATTCGATACTCTAAAGCCTTAACCTTGCCGGTTAGCCGAGAACTCAATATTATTCGCAAAAATGATCATGACAAATAAAAGCCGATTAATAAATATTGGTCTGGATATTAGAAATAGTATTAGAAATCGGTCTAAATGATTGTTTTAAAGTTCGGGTTACTACACTATAAGTTTGAAGGTGATGTGCTGTAGTGGTGGAAGTCTGTCAAGCAGGCCAATGGTGGTGATAATTGGGTTGCACTCTTAACTTGGGACCAGTTTAAGGAGCCCTTCCTAAGCCAGTAATTTCCACATGCTGAATAGGAGAAGCTTAAGCGGGATTATCATAATATCCGACAGGTTGCTGGGGAGAATAGCAACGAATTCATGTACATGTTTCTCCATTTGGCTGGTTTCTTGGGAGCAGCAGCTGGTACTGCTGAGGAGCAAGCTGAGAAGTTTCGTTGGGCTCTTCTCACTTTGGTTGCCAACAGTTTGGTTTGTGCTACATTCACTACAGTAGCACAGGTGGCCGATGCAGCCCGTAAGCTTAAGATGCTTCAGGAACGAGAGGAGTTTGGTGTTGACAAAGCAGTGAAGAGGTATCTTCAATCACCAATTGTAAACCATTCATTTCCATCAGTATTTTCATTTTCATATCATCCTCAGTTCAACTTTATATTCCTGGCAGAAGACTGACGACCGTAATCCTGCGGCCGCTCAGCAACAAGCATCTAAGGGAAACGGTCAGACCAACGACCGTTATGGTTCTGAGTGGCGTGGCGGTAATGATAATTACCGTAACTTCTCTAATAACTCGAACAACAGTAGGTCCCTACATTAACCTTCTTTCATGTTAAACTATCTTATGTTATGGTATTCTGACACTCCAACACTTTTTAATTCAGGAACAACAACAACGGTAGGGATCAGGACCGTAGAGGTTCATAGCCTAACCGTTCTACCTCATCTAGTAATTATCAAACCTTCTATGTAATCATGTTTATGTTCCACGCTCATGTCTCATGCATGTAATCCTGAAACAGGCTCTCAGATAACTAGGACGCCTGGTGGAGGATTCATTCATCCTATATGTCCTACTTATTCGCGCAGACATTCTGGTATTTGTCACCGAGGTACTGGTGGTTGTTTCAAGTGTGGCCAACAAGGCCATCAGCAGAAGAACTATCGCCAGGGTGAGATAGAAGGCACCTCTGGACATGCCGACTCCAAGCCACCTCTTACTTCTGGTCGCGTGTTCACTACTACTAGAGACCAGGTGAACAAGACTTCCGGTACCATCACCTGAAATCTCTTTATGAATGATTTGGCAGCATGTGTTCTATTTGATACTAGAGCGACTCATTCAGTCATATCCACTACTTTTTCTGTACGTGTTAGGATTTCCCCTATGCCATTAGATAATGCCTTATGCATTTCCACGCCACTTAGGGACTCTGTACGAATCACTCGGGTGTACAGAGATCTTCACCTAGAAATTGACGATAAGATCTGCAGAGTTGACGCACTTCCTTTGGACATGTGCGATTTTGACTTGATTTTGGGCATGGACTGGTTATACAAACACCAGGCTACGATTGACTGCCACACTTATCGGGTTATCTTCGGTGATGTTAAATCTCCAGAGTACATACACCGTGGTTTTCTGCCAGGGAGGTCAGTACAAATTATTTCATCTATGGAGGCGCGTGCTTTATTATCACACGGCTGTCATGGCTTCATAGCCAATATTCATGACATTATTGCCGAGTCTCCATCGATCTAAGATCAGCCTATTATGTCAGAATTTCCTTACGTCTTTCCAGATGAACTTCCGGGCATACCAGCTATTCGTGAAATCGAGTTTGAAATTGAGCTCATCCCAGGTGCAGAGCCAATTTTCAAAGCTCCTTATCACATGGCTCCTTTATAGCTTAAAGAATTAAAAGATCATCTGCAGGAACGTCTGGAACGAGGTTTCATCCGTCCTAGTGCATCGCCATGGGGTGCACCGGTACTATTCGTGAAGAAGAAAGACGGCAGCATGCATTTGTGTATAGATTATCGTTAGCTGAACAAGATCATAATCAGGAATCGTTATCCTTTGCCGCGAATTGATGACCTGTTCGATCAACTTCAGGGCACCAAGTATTTCTCCAAAATTGATCTGAGGTCCGGCTACCATCAGTTATGGGTTAAAGAGCAGGATATCTCTAAGACTGCTTTCTGTACACGTTATGGGCACTACGAGTTCGTAGTCATGCCATTCAGACTCACTAATGCTCCAGCTGTCTTCATGGATTTGATGAACCGTCTCTTCCATGAGTTTCTGGACAAGTTCGTTATCGTGTTCATTGATGACATCCTGATTTTCTCCAAATCCAAGGAGGAACATGAGGAACACCTTCGTACAGTCTTGCAGATTCTTCGTCAGAAGCAGCTGTATGGCAAGTTCTCTCAAGTGTGAGTTCTTGTTAAGCAAGGTGGCATTTCTAGGCTATATTATATCTGCGGAGGGGATCACCATGGATCCTTCAAAGGTTGAAGCTATCACCAAATGGCCGAGACCTACATCTGCTACAAAGGTCACAAGTTTTCTGGGTTTAGCTGGCTGCTACCGCAGGTTTGTAGAGAACTTTTCACGGTTAGCCTTACCCTTGACTAAGCTGATGAGGAAAGGAGAGAAATTCTTCTGGACGGAAGAACAAGAGAAGAGCTTTGAAGATCTTAAGCAGAAGTTAGTAACTGTACCTATTCTTACTCTCCCATCTGGTTTAGGTGGATTTCAGATTTATAGTGATGCTTCAAGAAAGGGTCTAGGCTGTGTTCTCATGCAACATGGGAAGGTTATTGCATACACATCACGACAGCTAAAACCTTATGAAGAAAACTATCATACTCATGATTTGGAGCTTGCAGCAGTTGTTTATGCATTGAAGATCTGGAGACATTATTTGTATGGTGAATCATGTGACATATTCACCGACCACAAGAGTCTCAAGTACATATTCACCCAGAAGGAACTAAACATGAGACAGAGGAGATGGTTAGAGCTACTGAAGGACTACGACACCAACATTCAGTACCATCCTGGTAAGGCAAATATGGTGGCAGATTCTCTAAGCAGAAAGTCGGGTATGATTGCTAGCATCTGGATTGCAAAGGAGATCATCCGTGACCTAGAGATGACTGATATTGAGTTTTGTGTACGAGGACAGCACGGTTACTGGGCTAATCTTATAGTGGAACCAAACTTACATTCTAGGATCAAGGAAGCTCAGAAGGACGATGGTGAGATTTGGGTTATCATTCAAAACCTTGATCAGCAGACGGAGTTTCGTGTTGACAACGACGGTATCTTATGGCAGGGTGCTAGACTAGTGGTTCCTAATGACTCTACACTCAGGGAAGCTGTGCTGACTGAATCTCACGGCTCTCCATTTACCATACATCATGGTCCTACTAAGATGTACCACGACATCAAGCAACACTTTTGGTGGAGTGGTATGAAGCAGGATGTTGCCACCTTCGTTTCTAAATGTATGATCTGCCAGTAGGTTAAGATCGAACAATAGAGAGCTAGTGGGTTACTACAACTACTAGATATTCCAGCATGGAAATGGGACAAAATCGCCATGGATTTTGTTACTGGTCTTCCTGTGACTCAGAATAAGAACGACGCTATCTGGGTTATTGTTGATAGGTTGACTAAATATGCTCAATTTCTGCCGATCCACAAGGAGCATTCGGTCAGCAAATTAGAAGGCACTTTTAGAAAGAAATCATGAGACTGCATGGTACTCCATCAGAAAATCATCTCTGACAGAGATCCCCGTTTCACATCGCGTTTCTGGCAGAGTCTGTAGAAAGCTTGGGGCACTGGACTTAAGCTCAACACTGCCTTTCATCCTCAGAGTGACAGACAGTCGGAACATACCATTCAGACATTAGAGGACATGCTGCGGGCGTGTGCTCTAGAGTGGTCAGGAAGCTGGGATGATTACATCTTTCTAGTGGAGTTTGCATACAATAACAGCTGGCACGCTATCATAAAGTGTGCTCCTTTTGAGATGTTGTATGGTAGGAAGTGTCGTGCCCCAATCTGCTGGGATCAGGTGGGCGAACGACTGCTTGAGGGTCCAGAGATGATTGAGGTGACTAATGAGAAGGTCGTCGTCGCCAAGGCGAAGCTTCAGGAAGCTCGTGCTCGTCAGAAGAGCTATGCTGATAAACTTCATAGAGATGTATCTTTCAATGTAGGTGATCACTTTTTCCTCAAGGTATCACCTGCACGAGGATTTAAACATTTTGGAATCAGAGGGAAGCTCAGTCCTCGCTTCATCGGACTGTTTGACATCATAGAACGCGTTGGTGAAGTGTCATATCGTTTAACGTTACCACCTCAGCTATCACACATTTATAACGTGTTCCATGTGTCCTTACTAGGAGGATACGACTATCATCCAGTTCATGTTGTCCAGTATCCGCTTGATCAGATTCGAGAGGATCTTTCATATGTCGAAGAACCCGAGAGAGTTCTTGAATGACAAGATCGTGTCACGCTGAGGAAGACGATCCCTTTCGTCAAAATCCTCTGGAGGGATCATCCAGAGCGGGAAGCCACTTGGGAGACTGAGGAGTCTATACGGACTTCTAACCCTCATTTCTAGTTCTAAATCGGGTATGTTTTCTTTCAGTTTGTGTTTCTCTAATTCGAGGGGACGAATTTTTCTTTTAGAGGGGAAGAGTTGTAAAACACGCATTTAAAATACCATGAATAGTACACATGAACAATGAACATCCAAAAATACGGTAAAAATTAAAACTTTCAATTTATAATATAATTCACGTATCACGTTATTTAATAACATGCAATTACGTATATATTATAAATGTGCTAAGTACACGACATATAAAAACCACGATAATTAAACATGAACGTACACGTAATTAATTTAACTCAGGAAATCTACGGGTTTCCCCCTGGGCTCCCTTTATGCCGCGGCTAAGACAAAGAGAAAGGAAGAGATGGGCTAGGCCCATGACCCAACTTAAAACATGTTAACCAAAAACCACATGAAAACTTAATCATAATTTAGGTTTAAAGAAAAGGTTCTCCCTTGCCTCCCTTTGCCTCTCTTGCCGCCGGCCACCTCAAACCACAAGGACAAACCGGATGTTTTTTGCTACTTAATTATTGTGTGTACGTGATCGTGATATTAATCCTTTTCTTCCACGTGTTCGGTAAATCAAAAACCTTTTCTTTTTGTTTTAATTCTTTATGAATTCATGTTTAATTAATCATAAAAACAAGTGGTAATAAACATGGGATTAACTAAAATATGATTAAGGGGGTGTTTGGTGTGGTTTTTGGTTCGACCGAGACACAACCAAGACCACTAAGGGTCTCGACTTGTCTTCATCACCACCATTGAGATCACAAGGGGTCTCGGCTTGGTTAGTCTTGGCTCGGACGACACAAGGAAACCTCGACCGCTAGTCGGGGTATGGTTTGGCTTGGATCGAGTGCCAACCGAGACCTATAGGGTCTCGGTGGGGCTTTTTGATGCTAACAGTGGGTACCGAACAACAAGCAGGGGGAACCGGTCACAACCGGTGTGAACTGGCTATGAACCAGTGTGAACTGGCAGAACGCCAGTAGGAACCACGTCCGACAGCGGCTAGCCGTGGCTCGGGCAGTGGGTAAAACCACTCGGACTGTGGCAACCGGCTAGGCCGGGTTAGCCACTGTCAAGGGTGTTTGGCTCGGCTTATATGTGACCCCGGGTTTTGGTCTAAGGTTAATTATTAAAACACGGGTTCTGGATTCGGGAAAAATATTAAAATCAGAAAATACGTTTAATTAAATTAATTACTAGACTTTTAATTTAATTAAATTCATGACTTAGGTTAAATATTATAATTAATATTTCACGTATAACCTAAAGTATTTTACTTAGCTTAAGTAAATTAAAACATGTATTTTTAATTAAATTCCTATAACGTATAGTTTAATTAAATTAACCAAGTTATTTAATTAATAAGCTATAACCATGACTTGTATTATAATAATTAAACTTTACTTATTAATAATAATCCAACTTATTTCTAATTATGGAAACTTACTATTTTTGGAAACCTTCTATTTTTAGAAACTTACTATTTCTGGAAACCTGCTATTTTTAGAAAGTTACTTAGTATTACAATACAAGTATTATAATACACTATTACATGAATAATATACAACAGAACATCAGTATAACTACAGATAACACAGTAAGACACTAATTCATGACAGAATAACTATAACAAGCTAATAACACACAGAACCAGTAAAACACATGTAATTCAGACAACTCATACACGTTCCCATTCTTATGTAGTATTATCCGTCAAGGCGGAGTAGTTTCGTCAGAGTTTTTGTTAGCTTCTACTGGACATAAGGTACGGATTTCTCGTCCTTCAGTAAGGACAACCTCTTCCTTTATTAGGATTTCCCGTATGCAGCCAACTGTTTTCCCCAGTAGTTACTGTTGGGTCAAAAAGTTGATGTGGCAGAAACTCAAAATTAAGAAACAAGACATTTGTTCACGTGACGCTGACATTTGAAAGCTAGGCGTTGATACATGTATTTTGGACGCTGACATGTGAAAGCTAGGCGTTGATGGACGGTTTAATAGAATCTTCTATTTAGGGAATATATTAAATATATTATTTAGTATATAGTTATCTAAATAGAAGATATACATGTTATTCATATTTATCTTTTGTAAAACCCTAATCCTTACACTATAAAAGGAACCAAGGGTTATTAGGTTTTTCACAAAACTTCATTCACAATGTAAACCTAAAGCATGTGTCGACTAGGTGTGGAATTCAATGTATACACACCTAGTGATTGTTTGTTATTAATCTAATGAACAATCCAATTGAGTAATTCTTTGTGTCTTGTGTCTAAACACCTTGTTTCCTAACTATTGTTCTTTTCCGCTTTGGTTGTTAATCATATGAACAATGGTTATGCCTAGCAGCTAAAAGATTCGAGGATATCAAGGTTTCCACAGTTGGTATCAGAGCCTCGTGGCTCGTGATACTAGGACCAACAAGGTGTTCGTGTTTTGAGAAGAAAAGAAAAATTCGTCTAGGATTTTTCTGGACGATTTTGTGTGCGCAGTAGTATTCAGAAGGCCATAACTTTTTATTGAACCGTTGGATCGTCATGAAATACTTTGTGTATATTATACACACATATATATATATATCCACCGTAGGGATTGTCGAGATCTATCCCCAAGAAAACGTTATTAAGCGTCAAAGTCAACAGTGGTCATATGCTGTTTTTTGTGGACAGTAATAGTAAAAACGCGATTTCTCCTTTGTTAACCGTTGGATCGTCGTGAAATTCGTGCTGTAGGTTCTTGACACTTGTGTCTAGGGTCTCACCGAAGGGATCTTCGATCTGATCTCTAATGAAGAAGATATTCGATGTCAAAGTTTGCTGCAGTTTATGGTTTTCACATAAAATCATGATTTAGGGTTTATAAAACCCTAGATCAATTAGCCGATGATGTGTGTTATTTAGACGCTGATAGATGTTGGTGTGACGCTGATAGATGTTGGTGTAACGCTGACAAGGCATGGATGAGACGCTGATGGCCAGGCACTGACATGTTTAAAGATGGCGCTGACAATGTTATACATTGGCGCTGACAGGAAAATCATGTGTCGTCCGATATATTGATTTTCAAACACTGATGAGTGTTGTCCGATATTGGACAACACACACTGATGAGATCTTGGACAATGAAGGATCTTGGATGACAAAGGAATAGCTGCTGTTGGAAAATTGGTTAGATTTTTGCACACAAAAAGAGGTATTTACACGCAAAGGTACATGGAATCTCCGTTTTTATTCAGATTATCAAGTTGATATTAATGGCTCGGATATTTTAAAGGGGACAATGATTTTTCTAAGTTAGCACCAATTAGTGAAGTATTATTGGAGTAATGTTTACTATGTAATCGGGATAGCCTTGTGAAAGAGTTATTCAGTTACAACTTTCACATAAGAAGCTATTGTTACATTAAGACTCGTCATGAAGAGGTGTTGACTAAAAGGGAAGAATTCTTATAGTAAGTTTGATGTTTGAAGAATATTTTCGCGAGTTTGTGTTCTATCATATCTTTAAAAGTTGTGCCTAGTCAACATTACTTTTAAAGGTAACTTGTTCATGCTACACGGTTGGTGACGAAGACTTGTCATAACACTTGAAGGAGTTACATTATCGTGCTCAGTGTCTCACAAAGGATGAGAATTTTGACAAAGGGATTGAGGTCTACTTATATTTCGCCATTGGTATAAGTTCTTCATCACATGGATAGTACAAGACATGGAACATAGGTTTGGGTTACTCTACTTCTACATCAAGATTACTTTATTTATTTTTCTTTAAAATCATTACAAAGAGCCTACATTTGGAGAATCTTCGATTGCATACATTGTTTACTTCCCTATTGATGTGACAAAAAGGGGAAGACATGCATGCTATACTTAAGGGGAAGCAATTTGCAGATGATGAACCACTTACAAGAGATACACAAAGAGTTTTGCCGACATCAACTAGGGGAAGATTGTTGGGTCAAAAAGTTGATGTGGCAGAAACTCAAAATGAAGAAACAAGACATTTGTTCACGTGACGCTGACATGTGAAAGCTACGCGTTGATACATGTATTTTGGACGCTGACATGTGAAAGCTAGGCGTTGATGGACGGTTTAATAGAATCTTCTATTTAGGGAATATATTAAATATATTATTTAGTATATAGTTATCTAAATAGAAGATATACATGTTATTCATAGTTATCTTTTGTAAAACCCTAATCCTTACACTATAAAAGGAACCAAGGGTTATTAGGTTTTTCACATAACTTCATTCACAATGTAAACCTAAAGCGTGTGTCAACTAGGTGTGGGATTCAATGTATACACACCTAGTGATTCATTATTATTAATCTAATGAACAATCCAACTGAGTAATTCGTTGTGTCTTGTGTCTAAACACCTTGTTTCCTAATTATTGTTATTTTGCGCTTTGATTGTTAATCATATGAACAATGGTTATGCCTAGCAGCTAAAAGATTCGAGGAAACCAAGGTTTCCAAAATTACATATTAAATGCTTATGTTTTATTAGTTACCTTAGCCATATACATGCATGACCAGTTTCACCTAGTTATGGAGGTACCATAACCATAACACTAGAGGCGCTAGTGTTATGACTTCACCACGGCGGAGTGATACCTCATGGCGTCCCTTTCATTATTTGGCAATTATTATATTATTATTATCATGTGGGCGTATGGGTGCATCCTAGGTTCAGTTTCAGTCAGGATTTCATGGTGAATGTGGTGTGTGCCTTGCATCCTTCACAAGGAGCTGATCCCTCCTACCCATTACCACTTAATTAGAGGCATCCCCTCTAATTTGCATGACGAGGTCACCCCTCCAAGTATTCATGCACGTTGTTGACCTCATGACCTATATTAGCTTTTGGTATATTAAACTAATACATATTTTCATAAGTAACATAAGCTATGTTTTCAGAACTAAAACCAGTAAACATGACATACAACTAGGTTTTCCCAGGACTTATTCATTTCTGCTACAATTCATGCTTTATATGATTTATATGATTTCACTCCTTTATGTCTTTACGTTAATCTATATATCCGTGCACTGAGCATTTTGCTCAGCCGTTTTCCATTTTTCATGTTCCCAAACGGAAGGTACCCAAGGTCGCAAGTAGGAACTCCAGAGTATGTGCATTCAGATGGAAGCCATATGGCCTCTTTTACCTTATGCATTTATTTCTACTTTCTCATACTTTATTCCATTTGGACATTGTTTAGTCCTTTCATTTACAGTACTTAATATTGCTTGTGTGTGAGTTACTCAGACTACCGATGTTTGATTCCGGTATTTCTATTTATGGTCATGAATGTTTAGACATTTACCTTATATGCTTTGATGACACGCCATAATTTACTGTAGCATTCCATCTTAACAAATGGGGTGTTACATACCTTGTCTTGAGTCATCACAAGTAGAAGGTCTTCTATATCTTCAAGACGAAGATATTGGAGTTCTCCTTCACTGATAGTGTATTCTTATTATCTTCACATTTGAATCTGATTTCCCTTAAGTAAGAATACCCGAATATCTGATCAATGATACCTCCCTGAATGCTTTTAATTCGACGATCTGAAAGTAGAAGAGCATCAGGTTTAGGATGATTGAAGTAGTTGTAGGCCAACTTCTTTCTTTTACCCCAATGAGAGATGTCAAGTTCCGCGTATGGATCGTATGAGGAAAGTACTACTTGACGCCAGAGCTTAGGAACTTTGTCCTCAATCCAAGGTATCTCATACAAACGTACTGCCTTGCCCATGGTTAAAGATGTAGCATACTTTTTCGTGCCATTTCTCAAATAACCGAAATCATGGTTGACGAGGTAATCAGTTGAAAGATGCTTGGATTCAGCGATGACAGTGGTGGTTAGTGGATGCTTTGTTGGAGTTTGAATATCTGAAGCCGTTGAGTTCATTGCTTTTACGAGTTCATTTGTATGATAATTTCACTCATTGCTGCTGATGTTCGTACTGGCAAAGAAGTTTGAATCTTTAAGTACCCTTTTGAGAAGAGTTGGATTCATGGTAGACTCTCGATATTTATGCAACAGAAATCCCGAGAAGTCAATTGGATTATTAAGGAGTTGAGTAAGATCATCCTTGTCTTTAGCATAAAATGTGCGTGTGGTTGCTGCATGTGTAAGCCAAGGTTGTTCCAGTACATTCTCGTCAATATTGACAGTGTCAGCGAATTCCAAGTCTGTTAGATTTGTGTCTTCAACATACATGTCAATGTAGTGCTGATCCGTTGTGGGAGGTGGAGAATGATGTTCCACTGAGACGAGAGGTTCGTCTTCAAGCATAGGTTCTGATTTGAAATAAAAGCATGAACCGGTTCAGTGGACTTACCTTTTCCTTTGGAGGTGGATAGTGTAGAGATGAAGTTGCCGTGGAGATTCTTACGACGGTTCTCCCTAAGTGAATCGCAATCAGATGGTTCAGTCGAATCATCATCACTGCTTTCTTTTTCGGCATCATCACCATTCTTTACATCATCGTCTTGATCACCATCATCATCATCATCGTCAGCATCACTGTTCCTTTTCTCCTGGTCATCGACCTTTTCCTTATTTGCACCACCATTTTCTTCTTCGTCATCTTTACCCTTATCAGATTTCTCATCATCGCCATTCTTACCATTATCATCTTCATCACCATCAGTACGATCATCATCATCATCATCTTCACCATTACCATCACCATTACCATTACCATTACCGTTACCATCATCACCCTCATCATCATCATCACCATTACTATCTCCATTCCCATTACCATTACCGTTACCATCACCATTTTCATCATCATCATCACTATTACCATCACCATCACCGTTACCATCACCATCACCATTACTATCCTCATTCACATCTTCATCCTCATCCTCAGATTCCTGTCGCTTACTTTTGTTCGTTGTTTTAGGAACATCATCGTCATCCTCTGTTGATGTTTGAGTATCCTCAATGATAGATTTGTTGAGAACTTTCTGAAGCTTGCGTTGAGTCTTTGTTTTTATTGACCCAATGTTGTTCAGTCGAGTCTGCAACAACTTCATCAACTCTAGGTCTGTAAGGCCTTTAGTGAGTAATGCTGGTAGTTCCTAGTTGATAAATGTCTTGAGTTCTCCTTTGATGATATTGGTCATTTGATCATTGATAGATTCGATGAAAGTTGCATTTTCGTTGTCAAGAGCCTCTCTCTCTCCTTGATGAAGTTAGTTTACTTCTTTTCAAGATCTTTTAGTTTGCGGTTGTCATCATCGAATTTTTCTCGTTCACGTTTCTATTCTCTGCGGACTGCCCGACGATGATGAAGGAATAATTCTTTGAGTTATGCGAGGTCTTTTGCTTGAACTTGCACCTGTTGTTGAAGGCTTTGAATGAGGTTGTAATTGACGATCAAATGGGAGGTGGTTGGTACAGATTGTTCGGATAATGGTTGGGTTAGGGAGGTAGACGGTACAGGTTGTTATATTAATGGTTGAGTTAGGGAGGTGGATGGTATGGGTTGTACTATTGGCGGTTGAGTTAGGGAGGTGGATAGTACGGGTTGTAGGGAGGTGGATGGTATAGGTTGTTTGATTATTGGTTGAATTATGGGAGCGGTTGTCACTATTGTGCTAACTACTAGGGGTGTGGGAAGTGTTTGTTGAGGTACGGGAGTTAATATCAAATGAGCATCCTCTTTCACAATAAGTGAAGGTGTTGTGGGTATAGGTTTGCTGACGTTGACATCCTCGTAAAATTAGTCATGGTTGGTATTCATGTCGTCTTCTCCCCCACCCTCCTGATTCGACCATGTCTTCAAAATTAAAGTCGTCAAACTGTTCATCTTCTTGATTTTGTTGCTTTAGGTTCTTTGTCTTTTTGGATTTCTTCTTCCTCGGGTTCAGTATGAACTTTTCATCAGTTTCATCGGGGTTTCAAAATACTTCACGATCCAATTCTTCAGCTGTTTTGGACCCAGAGCCACCGGTTTTAGCAAGAGCATCCATTTTACTCTTCTGAAGGATAATCTTGAGTTGTTTATCTTCAGAAAGAGTTGCTGGTGTTGATTCTTCTTCATCTTCATCAAAAAGCTGCTCCTAATCCTTGGCCTTTGAAGATGATGTTTTTTGACGTTTAGAGGTTGTTTTCTTCCTCTTACCTTTTCCTTGTTTGGTTGGAGAATCTTCTACTGACCGGTTTGCCTAGATTTCAATATATCTTAGCATGTCCTTATATGCCTGACTATCCTTGATGCCCTCATTAATCATAGTATCCGGAACTGGAGTTGGATGCAATAAATACTTAGTGTTTGGACTGTCAGTTTTCATGTGTTCCATAATGTAATCCTTTGCGGTGGTATTATAGAAGAATCCTCCATGTTTGTCAATAGGGTCTGAAGTCATCATGAAATAGTTGATGATTAACTTTTTAAAACGTGGAAATGGAAGGTGCTCAGATTTCTTCTTAGTGTTGAGGAACTGAAAACAGTATTCTTCCCAAAGCAACGAAGCATAGTCCAGTCTTGCCCGTATGTGGAGTCCCCTAATGATCGTAAAGATGGCCTTCCATGGTTGCCCTACTTGTGATGTGTTAAATTGAGATAAAGTACGGAGTTCGCAATAATAATTCAGAGACCGGATTAACTTGATAATGTCTGGTTTCTTGGGGTTTACTACATACTCTTCCCCTTGAGCGAAGCGAGGGAATTTAAAAATCTTCCGGAAATGACCAATGTGAAGTGTCATTGGTTGTCCGTTAATCTTAAGTTCGATCTTAGATTTTGAAGGTTGTTTAGCTTTAGAAAGTGTAGCTATTGCCCATAATTCATACATGTAAACCTTTGGGACGGATGTTGTGGCCCGTAATGCAGTCCTGATCGGAGAGATATCCAAGATGTCCATTGCTATTTTGAAAGCCGGGAAGCTCGGATCAAAATCATCCTTGAGTCTTAATTTATTCTCATCAAGTGGCAATCTTTCATTTTGTGGAACTAGTGCTAGATCGAGTGCGAGTTGTTTCTCTTCAGTGATAGACATTTTCCTGCTTAAGATAATACAGATGCAAATGATACACACAAGTATATATATCATAAGTCATGTAAACACTTAGCATGGCAAAGCATATCATGTCACAATATTTGCTTGTTTTAAATTATCCAAGTTTTAAACTTAAGTCATATTAGCGAGAAACATGTACAATAATCGTGTAAAAATCTATGTATACTCAAACTCGGAATAACACTTAAGTATAGATCTCGGAATAATCTATGTTGATAAGATCTCTCAATGTTCTCGACATCTCTGAATAATATGACTAAATAATATCTCGCAATACTTAAGATCCCTTAATATCAACATTTTAGAAAAAAAAACAGATCTCGCAATAATTGTAACATTTCGCAATATCAATGATCCCATAATATCCCAAAGATTCCTAAATAGCTATCTCGCAATATTATTTCGAGACAAGATCTCGTAATATCAATTATCCCGCAATATCCTAAAGATTCCTAAATAGCTATCTTGCAATATTATTTTGTGACTTAATCTCACAGTAATTTATCCGTAATATCCCAAAAACAGGATTCCGCAATAACAAGACCTCGCAATGTTATTGCGAAGAAGGATCTCGCAATAATATTTCGAATGAAGATCTCGTAGTAATATTGTGAATGACGATCTCATAATAACATAAAGATCTCGCAATGTTGGCGGATATTATGAGGAAATTACGTTTAGGCTCGATTTCGATGTTATGTTTGATTCTGGGAAAAACTAAGGAGCACACTATGATTCTTAGTTTTAAACAAATAAAACACCATTATCAATTTCATTTTTCGCGTCAAAAAATTATCTAAGAACCCTAATATGGTGGATTAGGCATCTACAATGGTAGAAGCTTAGAAAACGGAATTAAACCTAATGGGAATGATCTTTTTAACAATATGAACATAGGGTTAATACCTTAATGGTGAAATCGAAGTAGAATAGGCAAGGATCGAAGGTCTCAGATATTAACAATGGCGGCAACAAGGGAGTGTCTGTTTGTGTGTTATGATAGAAAATAAAAACGAGGGGGGGGGAGGTTTTGACTAAGTCAAACAATTAACCAAATTTGCAATTTGGTCCCCCTTGTTTGTATGATTATTCAACTTGTATTTAAACAAGTTTTCTTTAATAATCACTTAACGCCCATTGTTTCTTAACATACCACTAATATCATACATAAACACTTGATGACTTAAGGCAAGAGAGATATATCCTAAAGCACGGAAAATCACCTAGCACATAAGGCACACACCACATAGGATACGACATAGGACATTAAACATTTGAATTTTTATGAAAAAATCTTTTGAAATCCAATTTGATTTCCAAGACGATTTAATATTTTCTCTCCCTTAAAAAATGACCCATGTTCTATTTATATAACTACAAGCCATATAGGCATGTTTTAAAAAATTTACAACTTTTATACGAACTCTATTTATGGCGTCGTATTAATATTAATCGACATTTCTAAGGCCGTAAATATTATCATACTAAAAGACATGCCTTTTCTGAAAAAGAAAAATATTTTTGGATTTTCTTGATTTTATAATTTTTATGGTTTCTGTAGGTTTTATATTTTTGTAGTTTTCTTTTTGGGATTTAAATATATACAATATGTACCTGATCACAAAAAAGGATACTCGAGAATAGTTTACCACCACTATTCTGCAGTTTCTTCTGCCAACTCCTTAAGAGTTTCTCGTGAGAATTATTTCATGCTCAGCTTGTCGATCAAAAAATTGATTCGTCCTCAATCTAAAGCCATGGTGAAAATATCTGCCAGCCGGTGCTCGGTGTTGACAAAATACATCTCGATTACTCTGTTTTCCACTTGCTCTTTGATGAAATGGTAGCGTATGTCAATGTGCTATGACCGGGAGTGTTGAACGTAGTTGCAGCAAAGGGCAATATCACTCTTGTTGTCGCAGTACATTGGTATTTTGTTGAATCCAAGACCGTAGTCAGACAATTGTGATATCATCCGAAGGACTTGAGCACAACAACCAGACATGGCAATGTATTCCACCTATGTACTTGATATCACAACGCTTTTCTTCCTTTTGGATGCCCAACTAATCAAACGATCTCCAAGTAATTGCAAGATTCCTGGTGCTACGTCTAGTATCTTGACACCCGGCGTGATCCGCATCTGCATATGCTGTTAGTGCAATAGAGGAGTCTTTCGGATACCACATACCACGATGAAGTGTTCCTTTAAGGTATCGAAAGATCCTTTTCAAAACATGTAAGTGATTTTCGGTAGGCCGAGCTTGATACCGGGCACACATGCATATAGCACGTAAATCAGGCATGCTAGCAGTGAGATAAAGAAGGGTACCGATCATTCCACGATAAAGTTTCGGTCGACAACAATCCCATCTCTATCCTCATCTAACTTAGATCTCTCCACCATTGGAGTATCCACGGGGTCACAATTTTCAAAGTGATACTTTTTCAAAGATTCAAGAGCATATTTGGATTGATTAATGAAGATGCCTCTTGGATTTTGAGAAATTTGTAACCCTAAGAAAAATGAAAATTTTCCCATCATTGACATCTTAAAACGTGTGGACATGATTTTCTCAAAACGGCCGGACAATACTTGAGTAGTGGCAGCAGATATGATATCATCAACATAAATTTGTACCAGTATCATGTCGTTGCCTTCCTCGAGAATGAACAATGTCGGGTCCACTTTTGTCTTTGGAGAAGCCTTCCGAGATCAGATATGATGATAGGAGATCGTACCACACGCGTGGAGCTTGTTTCAACCCATAATGTATAACCCGCATAAAATACCATGAATAGTACAATACATGAAAACACAACTAAATTAAAAGTTTCTATTAATAATATACTACACGTGTCACGAACATTTAGTTACAAGTATTAAGTATATTATTAATGCATGATAAAGATTTACGTATAATAATTAATTCACGACACCAAAAACACGAATGCATACGATAATAAATAAGACACGAAAAATAAATGGTTTGGTGTTTGGGCTTGTGTTTATCCGCGACGATAAGAGGAAAGGGACAGGGCCCGACCCATTTTGTAAACCATCTAGTAATTATTTTCACCAGGGAAATTCATTATGCTTATGTTCTTCATACTATGTTATATATCCGCGGCGATACGTTTTCGCTACTAATCAGTCTTTATTATGCTTATGTCCTTCATACTATGTTATATATCCGTTCACTGGGCGTCTTGCTCAGCTGTTTCCTTTCCATGTTCCCAAACGGCAGGTACACAGGGACGCATTTAGGATCTTGAGAGTATGTGCATTTGGATGGAAGCTATCCAGCCTTCTTTACCTTATGCATTTCCATACATTACGTTATTTCTTTTGGACATTATTTAGTCCTTCCCTTTCAGTACTTATATTTCATGTGTGTGAGCTTATTTTGGACTACCGATGTTTGATTCTGGTATTTGTCTTTATGGTCATTTAATGTTTTAAGACATTTACCTTGCATGCTTCGATGACACGCCATAATTATCTTATGATATTCCATTTATCAAATAGGGTGTTACAATTATGGTATCAGAGCCCAAGGTTTCGACCTGTAGGCTCTAAAAACTTGACATGTGACTAGTGGGTAGTCACCAGGATCTTCCTAAACTTACAGTTTATTTCCATGCATTTATTTCATGTATCATTGTTGCTAATATTTTGACTAAATAATGGTTGGTACATGACTGGCCATATTTAGTCACATGTGCTTTTATTCGAATTTTTGTTTTGTGAACCTACCCATAGGCGTTCACCTTTGTTCATGTCATTTTGTTTTGTGAACCGACCCATAGGCGTTCACCCTTATCATGTCAATTTTGTTTTGGTGAACTGGCCCATAGGCGTTCATCCATACTCATGTCATTTTCGTTGGCTATGCCTTCAAAATTATTCCATGCATCATTTCTCATGTATATACTATGTTCTAATCAGATTAATCATTTCATTTCTTGTTTTAAAATTGTCAGATGGTTAACACACGTGAGCAAGAACTGCAGGCAGTTGTCCAAGCAGCTCTGCAAGCTTTACTTCCCCAACTTAGAAATGAGATTCGTGATGAGGTTCAAGCTAATCACAATCTGCACCAGAATCAGAACAACCCTCCTCCTCCTCCTCCTCCACCAATTACTCTTATCACATGGCTGGAAAGGTTTAACAAACAGCGACCTAGATCTTTTGAGCAGACTGACAGTCCATCTGAAGCTAAGAGCTGCATTACACACATAGAGAAGATTTTTGATGCCATGGGATGTGATGCTGTCTTTAAGGCGTGGCTGGCTTGTTACAATTTTGAAGGAGATGTGCTGGCATGGTGGAAAGAACTCAAGCAATCGAATGGAGGTGATAACTGGGTTGCTGGTTTGACGTGGGCGCAATTTAAGGAGTTGGTCTTAGATCAGTTCTTTCCGAAAGCTGAGCATGATCGGCTCAGGAGGGAATACCATGGCATTCGACAGAGAGCTGGGGATAATAGTACGGAATTTATGCAGAGATTCCTTAGACTTGCTGGTTTCCTGGGCGTAGCATCCGGGACAACAGAAGAGCAGGCATATCATTTTTACTGGGCTCTTCGTACTTCTGTCGCCAACAATCTGGTGTGTGCTACATTTACTAATGTGGATTAGGTGGCAGATGCAGTTCGCAAGCTAGAGATGCTGCAAAAGAGAGACGAGTTTGGTGAAGCAGACGGATCTAAGAGTATATCGCAGTCATCAAACGTTAATCATTTCATTCAATTTAGTACCTTCCATTTTATATCATTCTCTATACAATTGCATCTTTCAGGCAAAAGATTAGGGACCGGTCCCAACCGGCCACACAGCAGTACCAATCCAAGGGAAACGGTCAAACTCAGGATCGTTCTGCATCTGATAGGCGTGGCGGTAGTGACAACTACCATAACAACGCCAACAACTCTAGCAACAGCAGGTCCCTACATGTTATTCATTTCTATGTTACGCTGCTATATGATTCATAAACTCTGACACTTCAGCATTTATTACCAGGAACACTAGCAACGGACGGGATCAGGACCACAGAGGTTCACAACCCAACCGTGTAGCTTCATATGGTTTACAATCT
This sequence comes from Glebionis coronaria, assembly GCA_025667525.1. NCBI lineage: Eukaryota > Viridiplantae > Streptophyta > Magnoliopsida > Asterales > Asteraceae > Glebionis > Glebionis coronaria. The sequence goes on along the minus strand of CM046875.1, from coordinate 434,622,871 downwards.
AAACTTTCTGTGTATTCATGTTGTGCCCCAATCATCATGTCTCACGCATATTTTCTAAAACAGTCTCCCAACCAGATAGAGTACCCGTTGGAGGGTACACTCATCCTATTTGCACCACTTACAGTCGTAGACACCTAGGTCAGCGTCGTGGGGCTGCCAGTGGTTGCTTCAGATGTGTCCAGCAAGGCTACCAGATAAAAGATTGCAAGAAGGGTGAGATTGAGGGTACTTTAGGACATGCTGTTTCCAAACCACCTCCGACTACTGGACGTGTATATACTACCACCAGGGATCAAGCAAACAAGTTGTCAGGTACCATCACTGAAATCTTGTTTATGTATGGGCAAGCGGCTTTCATTTTGTTTGATATGGGTGCGACTCATTCAGTCATATCCACCATTTATGCTACTCGTGTTAGGATATCCCCTATTCCACTTGATAATGTCTTAAACATATCCACTCCCTTGAGAGACAATGTGCGCATCACACATGGGTACGGAGATCTTCCCCTAGAGTTTGATGACATAATTTGTGAAGTTGACACACCTCCGTTGGACATGTGCGAATTTGACATGATATTAGGCATGGACTGGTTATCCAAACACCACCCCACCATAGACTGCCATTCATATCGGGTTATTTTCTGTGATGTCAACACACCAGAGTACATTCATAATGGTTTCATACCAGGAAAGTCTGTACAAATCATTTCAGCCTTACAGGCACGTGCCTTACTGTCACATGGCTGTGAGGGTTTCTTAGCTGTTTTTCATGATATTGTTGCTGAATCTCCATCTATTCTGGATCAGCCTATCGTGTCAGAATTCCCCGATGTATTTAATACATAGCTTTTATGTGTACTCTTTGAAGTGTTGTTCGTACTCGATTCAATTCGAATTGATCACGGTTTATGGTGGAATTGTTGGTGTTGGTCACTAAAAGGGAGAGCCTGATTTTCTAAGTCTACAAATAACATAAACGTAAAAGCTATTAAAAATAAAAGAGAACTTCTAACCTCGATTGCTTGTCCATAATAAATGCTGCAAAATAGAACTTAGTGAAAGAGCTAAAGATAATTATCTATTTTGAAATAAAAGTGAAAATGTAAATGTCGATGCGTAAAAATTAAAGCTTTTTTTTAAAAAGTTAAACTAAAAATGAATGATGAAAATTTATAACTTTTAAAAGTAAATTCAAAATTTAAAACTTTATAAAAACGTAAACTTTATGAAAATTAAGCTAAGACAAAACAAATAAAATAATGCTTAAGAAAATTGGCGGAAAAAAAATTAATGTTTGAAAATAATTCAGAAACTAAATTTGAACATAAGTCTGAATATGAAAATCTGGATATAATTCGGAATTTGTGTTCTTGAATCAAGTCGGAATAAGCCAATCCAACATCTAAGTCGGAATGTGAGATTTGCTTGTAATTCGGAATACACAATCACGAACCTAATCCGGAATGCCCTTCGTCCAACTCCTAATCCTGAATAAGCAATCTGGATGCAGTTCGGAATCCTAAAGTTACACGTAGTTCGGCATGTCCCTATCTTGACCTGATTCGGAATTCGCATCACACATATAATTCGGAATGGAACAATTCAACACATAATTCGGGAAACTCAAATTTCATCTAATTCGGGAAATATGTCCACACTTAATTCGGAATTTGGAAGTTTGTGAGTAATTCGGGAAATGACTTTTAAGCTAATTCGGAATTGGTATCCTACACCTAATTCGGGAAGTGCCAATTTGTAGTTAATTCGGGAAATGAAGTTCTTATGGAGGGAAAAATTGGTTAAGTCGGAATAAGGTTCTACTCCTAGTTCGAGAAAAGGGTTTTCACACAGTTCGGGAAAAGAGGGGTTTAAAGTTCCAAATTAAACGAAAATAAGCAAAAATCAAATAAGCACTTACCAAAAATTTTATCAAATCAATTTTTAGAAAAAGCTAATAAGACACAAAACTTTTAAAAACACTAAATAAGCAAAAATTTAAAATCAACTTTTTATAAAAATATTAAACTACCAAAATCAACTTATATAAAAACTAATAAACATAAAGATTAAGCAATAAGCACTATAATCTAAAAACTTTAAACACATCAAACCAATAAGCACAATCCAATAAGCAAACCTATCACACAATTAACAAAATTAAATCAACTACATGATTAATTAAGCAAAAACAATAGATTATGATTAAGAAAGGTAGAATGAGAATTTATTAAAAAGCTTGATTATATTAAAGATTAAGATCAAAGATTACAAGATTAAGATGCAGGTTTGATAAGCTTGAAAGAAATAGAGAGAAGAAAAAAAAATACATTTAATTACCTACTAAAAATTAAAGACTAAAATTAACTAACTCCTCTAATGACTATTTAGAAGACCATATATAGGAGGTGGAAGGTGCTTGTGTCTTCTCTCTTTCTTCATATTTTCTCGACTTTTAAATAACTCGTCTTTCTCGACTTTGTCTCGGGATTAGTCGAATGATAACTTGAACTCATCTTCTAATTTTCTTCTTTTAGTAAACTTGGTTCTTCGACTTTGTTAAACTTCCATCTTTAGACTTTTTCTTCGATAAATCTTCAGAATAGGCCTTTGACTTCCGTTCTTCTTGCACTTTTGAAATTTTGACTTCGTCTTTTGTCTTTTTCTTCGATAAAAGCCCGTGAAAGCCTGTGTTTTCTTCCTTTTTCATATTTTTGTCCTAAAACACAATAAAAACACAAACCACATATAATTCCGACTTTTACGACATAAAATACATGTTTTGGTCTTGTTATTATTGGATATAAGTGGTAAAAGGATAAGTGTTTTCACACTTATTAAATCCCCTACATTTGACCATTGCAATGCCCTCATACAATGTATTAATTTCAAAGCACAATTTACATTTCTCATCATAATTTACCCACCTTGGCCTTTATTAAATACTAAACATTAAGGAAATTTAAAAAGATAGAAAATTGCAAAATATTTAAAGGAAAAATAAGTAAAGAAATCTAAGACTTACATTGGGTTTTGGTTGTCATGAATGTTTATCACCCTCAAGTTTCACTTTCCCCAAACCAAGCTTATAAACGAGATCTGTTGGGTCAAAAAGTTGATGTGGCAGAAACTCAAAAACGAAGAAAACATGAAGATTTTGTCTAAGCGTTGTCAAGAGCAATCTAAACGTTGACAAGAGCAAATCCAAGGTTGACAAAGCAAGCATTGTCATGTACAATCCAAGAATTGTCATGTACAATGTAAGCATTGTTAAAAACGTAGACAAAGAAGCTTATTGAAGCTTCTATTTAGATAAACATGCAAGATATATTCAGCATAAGTTTATTTAATTAGAAGATTTACTTGTTTATTTGATTTTATCTCTTGTAAACCCTAATCCTTACACTATAAAAGGAACCAAGGGTCTTAGGTTCTATTCATACTTTCATTCACAATGTAAACCTAAAGCGTGTGTCGACTAGACGTGGGATTCAATGTATACACGTCTAGTGATTGTTTGTTATTAATATAATGAACAATCCAAATTGTTTTATTCATGTGTTATTGTGCCTAAACACCTTGTTAATGGTTGTTGTTCTAATTCCGCTTTGATTATGTTAATCATATGAACAATGATCATTCCTAGTAGCTTCAAAGATCCGGAAACAAAGGTTTCCACAATTGGTATCAGAGCCTCGTGGCTCATGATGCTAGGACCAACAAGGTGTTCGTGTATAAAGAAGAAAAATCCGTCTAGGGTTTTTCTGGACGTTTTTGTGTGCACAGCAGTATTCATAAGGTCATAACTGTTTATTGAACTGTTGGATCGTTACGAAATTTATTGTGTGTATTCTATACACATATATCTAGACATCCACCGGAGGGATTGTCAAGTTTTATCTCCAGAAAAAAGTTATTAAGCGTCAAAGTCAGCAGTGAGTGAATGCAGTTTTCTGTGAACAACCATGTTCAAAACACGATCTCTCCTTCGTTAACCGTTGGATCTTCGTGATTTTTGAACTGTAGATTCTTGGCACTTGTGTCTAGGATCTCACTGAAGGGATTTTCGATCTGAGCCCAAATGATGAAGATATTCAGCATCGAAGTTCGCTGATTAAGGTATTAATATCCTTGCTTTTTCACATAAAATCATGACCTAGGGTTCCTCAAACCCTAGATCGACATAAAAAGCAGAATGTTATGAGGTTGTGGCTGTTTTGATTCAAGATAATTCGTCATGGCTATGATGTTAGGGTTTATGGTGAAACCCTAGATTTGTTTTTATAAACACTAGATCTGGTGTAATTCGTTGGTGGTGGTAGTTCGTTGTGATGCTGCGATGAAGATTAAGGCTGTGATACGTTTGTTACTGATAAAAAAATAGCATGTAGCTTTGGTTGAATGAATGAGCTGTTCACGTGCTACTGTGTTGGGATTAATATCAATAAAACGCAGCTATGAAGTTGTTTGTATGGTCCTACGTGATATCAAAGGAGCAGCAGGTGGCATAGGATACAAATCATAGTTAATCAACAAAGCAATTCAAGGGCATATATTTGTGGTCCCGTGATTTAATTTATTTTTGTGGCTAAAGGAATCACTGTTTCTTATTTTTCACGTGGGCCAAAGATAAAGAAGTGAAAGTGACAAATATTATGTGTTCACACGGTTTATTATTGTGTGTTCACATGGTTAAAATAGATCTGTGTTCACACGGTTAAAAGATATCTTGAATTGTTACGAGATGTGGAGCTGCTTTTGGAAAGTATATATCACCTTTTAACGTGATATATGGACATGGAAAACAATTTATTTGTTTAAATGTTCATGACGTTGCTGTTTGTTAGTTTGACGCTGACAAAGTCTTGGTGCAACGCTGACAAGAATAGACGCTGACAAGTTTAAGTTTGACGTTGACGTTTGTTATTTTGACGCTGACGAGAATAAGTCAAACGCTGACAGGATAGTGTTGACATGAGTTGTCCGACATATGGTTTTTCAAACGCTGTTAAGTGTCGTCCGATATTGGACAACAAACAGAGATGATTTCTTGGATAAAAGAGGATGTTGGATAACAAAAGAATGGCTGCTGTTGAGAAAATTGATACGTTTTTAGCACACAAAAAGGAGGAATTTACACACGAAGGTACATGGAATCTCTGTTTTTATATAGAATATCAAGTTGATATTTATGGCTCGGATATTTTTAAAGGGATTAATGATTTTAAAGCGAGTTAGCAACAATTCGTGAGGTAATTTATTGGATTTGATTATGTAATCAGGGTAGCCTTGTAAAAGAGTTATCCGTCTTGTCACTTTTACATATGATATGAAGATTGAGAGTCGTCATGAAGAAGTGTTAGCTTAAGGGGAAGAATTCTTATGGTAAGCTTGATAATTGAAGAAGATTTTCGCGAGTTTGTGTTCTATCATATCTTAAAGTCATGCACTTCCAGCCACTGACTTCTAAGATAACTTGTTCATGCTTTACATGGTTGGTGATGAAGACTTGTCAAAATCTAGCAGTTGTAGATGCTATCACTTGAAGGAGTTACATTATCGTGCTCAGTGTCTCACATAGGATGCGGATTTTTGACAAACAGATCGAGGTCTACTTATACTTGTACCATGAGTATAAGTTCCTCATCACATGAATAGTACAAGACATGGAACACAAGGTTGGGTTATTCTACTTCTACATCAAGATTACTTTATTTGTTTTTCTTCAAGATCATTACATAGAGCTACATTTGGAGAATCTTCGAGATTGCATACATTGTTTACTTCCCTGTTGATGTGACAAAAAGGGGAAGACATACATGCTACACTTGAGGGGAAGCAATTTGAAGATCATGTACAACTTACAAGAGATACACATAGAGTTTTGCCGACATCAACTAGGGGAAGATTGTTGGGTCAAAAAGTTGATGTGGCAGAAACTCAAAAACGAAGAAAACATGAAGATTTTGTCTAAGCGTTGTCAAGAGCAATCTAAGCGTTGACAAGAGCAAATCCAAGGTTGACAAAGCAAGCATTTTCATGTACAATCCAAGCATTGTCATGTACAATGTAAGCATTGTTAGAAACGTAGACAAAGAAGCTTATGGAAGCTTCTATTTAGATAAACATGCAAGATATATTTTGCATAAGTCTATTTAAATAGAAGATTTACTTGTTTATTTGATTTTATCTCTTGTAAACCCTAATCCTTACACTATAAAAGGAACCAAGGGTCTTAGGTTTTATTCATACTTTTATTCACAATGTAAACCTAAAGCGTGTGTCGACTAGACGTGGGATTCAATGTATACACGTCTAGTGATTGTTTGTTATTAATTTAATGAACAATCCAAATTGTTTTATTCATGTGTTATTGTGCCTAAACACCTTGTTAATGGTTGTTGTTCTAATTCCGCTTTGATTATGTTAATCATATGAACAATGATCATTCCTTGTAGCTTCAAAGATCCGGAAACCAAGGTTTCCTCAAGATCATTGTTATTATAAGTTAGCAAACTAACACAAACTCATGTGGCCGAATTATTTACTTAGACTCCCTTATTCCTAGGTGTATCTCTTATATTTTATTATTGTCTTGAATGATCACGATGATGCATTGTTTGACTTATTTTGATAGTTTATTAAGGCCGAAAATAAAGTAGGACGATTTAATCAATAGTTAGCTAAAGGACAAAACCTTTTAAAACTGCTTCTCGAGACCTCATAAAGTTCATATCTTGGCATAACTCGCTTCATGATTTGATACCTTTCTCGGACCGATATTTGGCAGTGACTTCATACTTCAAATCTTGAGAGACGTTCTTGAAATAACGGTCTTCTCTTCATAATAGGAATTTCTTCTCTTGAAGTTTTTGAGAGATTCTTCATACTTGGACCACGACTTCTTCGTTTGTATCCAATCTTTATTTTGGATTTTGATATACAACGATCCGCCTCCTTTTAGGACTTGGATCTATTTATCCTCATAGCTTGCTAGGGTCTTTTCGGATACACTTCTCCATGATCTTTAGGGGAGTATTTACTTTTCGTCGTGTGTCTCGATCCTTCATATTGGTTTTTGATAAATGATTCTTCACATCACTTGGGATCTTTTTTTGGTAATGGGTTTCCCCGATAAATAGATTAACCAAAAAAACAATGAAGTACAAATGGAATGTGGCTAAGGTACCACATTAACCTCAAGCTAAACAGCTTGATAAACACCTAAATCTAGTGCTTATGACAAGCCATAAACACTTACAAAACACCCAATACCCAACAAGATGAACTAGCTAATAACTTCCATGAAGGAATTTCCACCTGCATTTGTTTTAGGGAATAAATTGGTTGTTTCATCATAAACCATTTCAACCTCATCATCTTCATCATCATGATCTAATACATAGTAAGTATTTGATGTAGATAGCCCAACACCTGATGATGACGTATCAGTAGACTTCAACTTGGGCAAAGAAACACTCTTTGCACTAGTCACTCCCTTCATCGGGTTACTAATTATAGCTTTAGGAACAAATTTAACATTCGGCTGAACCGATGAACCAGTAAACTTACCACCCTTGAAAGATTTCGTCATCTTTCTCTTTCTTTTGGTCACCGTTTGGAAACCATCATTATTCTCAACAACAAGAGTAGCACCAGAAGTAGATTGACCAGTACTAGCAGTAGGAACTATAGGAGAAGCAACCACCTTATTAGAGCATTGATCAATAGAGTGGCCAAAAGTCTTACACTCAGCACATCTAGGAGGTCTCCATTCATATTCAACACGGATAGTTTCCTTTATAAAACCCTCCCCCGAAAGAGAAGTGACACCAATGGTAACAACATCCACAAAATCAGCCTCAGCATTAACCTCAATTAAGCATCTGGCAAAACTACTTCGACCCCATGACTCCTTACACATAGAACTAGTATAGGAATCAAGCATCACAGGGTTTCTAATGAAAGAAGCAATCAAACTAATTCCTTCTTCTTCAAAGACTTGAATAGGCACATCATGTAATTTTAACCAGACAGGAATACGAGTCAATTCTTCTTTAATCAACCTTGTATCCATCGACCATTTTTTGAGAATGATCGGAGATTTACGAATCAACCACGGGCCCTCCTCTAAAACTGCTTCCAAACCAGCAAGTGACTTGAATTTGAAAAAGAAAAAACCCTTATAATTCATCATGATCCGTATCAACCCATGTTTCACCCAATTGTTTCTAACATAATAATCCACAACCGGGAAAGCCATTCTCTTTCCAATAAAGTAACCATATAGAGTATGTTCAAGACGATGACTGACCTTCTGAACCACTTTACGAGGAATAGAGAGGTTTACACCATCAAAAACATCTTCTGACACCAATTGACGAAAACTACCATTATCAACAGACTGCTCCGCTTCAGTTGCAATAGAAACAAGCGTATCCATTTTATTAGAAAATTCAGTGGTAATATCCTCGATCGACTGTACATAATCATTACTTGCACCATTCGAACCACCCCCCTTGATCCTCAACTCAATTTCATATGCACACAATAAAGTATAGATCTCCTTCAACCGTTCACTGGTTATCAACGAACATATATCAAATTTCGCCAACTTCAATTTGTTCTTGAGCTCACAAACTTCAGCCACCGTGTGCAGTGGTATCCTAAAAACCTTGCCAATCACATCAATCGTACAAGGCTGCATCTTATTAAGTAACGCAGCCTTTGCATCCACATCCATCCTCGAATATTCATTAGGTTCCATTATAAACCCTACAATCGATTAAGATAAACCAAAAGAAACCCTATAAAACTACCCTAAAAATAATAAACTGCGACACAGAAGAATCGATCGAATCAAACTAATAATAAACAAAAGCACTAGTCAGCAACAACGTGATACTTAAATTCAATGTCAGCCGACCTTAACTTATAATTAACTAATGTCAGCCGACCACCATTAATTCAATATTAGCCAACCAATAATCAAGCGCACCCTACCACAATTTATACCACGTGAAACTAAAAAAAAACCAACCAATTATGTGATAATAATCAACTGTGAACGCACAAAGTACATTGTTAAATAAACCGTGAACGCACAAATTAATGACGGCAGAAAAGTAAAATAAAAACTAATTTAATTAACCCTAAGACCAATCAACCAAACAAGGACTTTGTTAACTCAATAATAATCAATGATTAATCGAGAAAACAACATCATTATAAGGTATTCAGATTAAAGGAATAAGAAAATCAGGTTATGAGAAGAGGGGATTTTTCGACAGCCATTGATGTCTTTTTAGGGTTTATTAGTTGTCCTAAAGTTAACCATCACTTGGGATCTTTAGCAACAAAATGTAGCCCTCATGCCTTGTTAGGGCCTTTTCGGACTCGCCAATCTTCACATCCCGCTCCAATAAGTTATGCCTTGGCTATGAACTCTAATTAATACCGAGCAACTTTTAAACGATCTTGTGCTAGAAGCTAAGTAACTTTTCAAATCGTACGACCTTATTTATTGCAATTAAATTTATTAACAAGCGATGGAAGAAAAAGCTCATAATTAACTCACATAAATTCATGAAAGAATACTAAACTTATAATTGACTCTATCATTTCTCGTTCTCCACAATTTAAAATCTCAAGGAATGAGACTCGTGGATGCTTAGCCAATTAAATCAAAGTTTTGGGTTTTCAAGTCATCTATAGGATCTTGCAACTTCTTAGACTCTTTCAAGTTTAGAATTCGCATTTTAAAGTTCCCTTGATAAACGACTTTCTAGGATCAATTATAGGAACTTGCAAAAAGTTCTTGTTCTTAACCCGTAAGAGTTAAGACTTTCGCGTTTTAAAGTTCCCTATATAAAAGCCTAGCAAAACTTGACTTAAACACGGTAAGGATACTAGCTAGAGTAAACATAGATAAGTAAACTCGCGTTGAGTCAAAAGATTCATGACGTTTGAAAATTTAAAACCACTTTATTAAACTTTATTCTAGCAAAGAAAGTAAATAACGATAACAAAGGAAAATACTACTATAATACTAGGCCAAAATAGATTAAAAATTTTGAAAAATGTCGAAAAATTAGATTTTCCGGTTAAAATGAGGACAAATTAATGGAAAAGCCCACTTAACTTTGATAGAAGTCTCCCCTACACTTGATATAAACATTGTCCTCAATGTTTAAGCATGTGGGAGTAAACTCCCCTACACTTAGGACATTGTGCACTTTGTTTAAATCTTTCTAAGGAAAGGACAACTATAGTGATTTCAGTATGAACATATAAGATATGAAATAATGAATCACAACAGTTTAGGATAGAACCGGGAAGATGGGTACACGGTATCGGGTGGTCAAATTTCATCAAAAGTACTCTTTGAAGCTTTAATCCCTGCACATCATAAGAAACAAGACAACAAATCCTATGTAGCTCCCCCTACACTTATTATGAAAACGGGTAAAAAGGATAGATCAACGGGTGGCCTCCCGAGAAGCGCTTGTTTTTGTTAACCAAGTCACGAGCCTGACTCGACCCAGAGCTAATTCAAGGGAAACGTGGCGAGGGATGGAATCATCTCATGAGAGATTTCCTCACCAAGGTACAACTTAACACGCTGGCCATTCACTTTAAAATTTGGCCCATTTGGTTACGATAACTCAATGGTGCCATAAGGAAAGACTTTGGCGACGGTGAATGGACCAGACCAACTGCTCTTAAGCTTGCCCGAAATTTTTTTCAACCGAGAGTTAATGAGTAAAACTTGATCACCTATTTTGAACTCTCGGTTTTTAATCTTAGAATCATGAATGAGCTTGGTTTTCTCCATGTAGATCAATGAATTCTCATAAGCCTCATTCCTAAGTTCATTAATTTCATTGAGTTGGATCTTCCTAAGATCACCGGCTTTATTGATATCAAAATTAGCCCATTTCAAGGCCCAATAAGCCTTATGCTCCAACTCAATGGGGAGGTGGCATGTCTTTCCGTACACAAGACGATATGGAGTGCAACCAATATGTGTCTTATATGCGGTATGGAAAGCCCACAAAGCATCATCTAACTTATCGGACCATGAGGCATGATGCTCTCCCATAGTTCGATCTAAGATTCTCTTAAGTCCACGGTTAGAAATCTCGGCTTGACCATTTGTTTGTGGATGATACATGCTGGAAAGACGATGATTGACACCATACTTAGCCATGACTCGAGCAAATTGATCATTGCAAAAATGAGTCCCGCAGTCACTGATGATAGCACGAGGAGCACCGAATCGAGCAAATAGTTGCTTTAGAAAGTTCACAACCACCCTTGCATCGTTCGTAGGTAAAGCCTTTGCTTCAACCCATTTAGATACGTAGTCAACGGCTACGAGGATGTACTTGTTCCCTTTGGATGATGGAAATGGCCCCATAAAGTCGATGCCCCATACGTCAAAGATTTCACATTCTTGGATGAAATTTTGAGGCATCTCATCTTTATGTGTGATCTTGCCTTGTCGTTGGCAAGCATCACAATGCTTAACCATTTCGTGAGTGTCATGATAAATGGTGGGCCAATAAAATCCAGAGTCGAAAACTTTCTTCGCGGTATAGTTAGGACCAAAGTGACGACCGGTGGGTCCTTTATGGCAAGCTTCTAGGATTAATAAAGCTGTCGGCCCATCAACACACCGACGAATGACAAGATCCGCAAATTGTTTGAAAAGGTAAGGGTCGTCCCAAAAATAGTGCTTAATGTCCTTAAAGAACTTTTTCTTTTGTTGGGACGTTAAACCTTCCATGAGAACACCACCCGCTAAATAGTTTGCAATGTCCGCAAACCTTGGGGTTTCATCAAGATTGGAGTTAATAGACATCAAGGCTTCAAGGGGAAAAGAGTCATTAATCTCTTGATTTGGGAGCTCCCCTTGATAAGGGTCCTCGAGTGGCTAGGTTTTCCGCTCCCTTCTTATCACGAATTTTGATTTGAAATTATCGTAGGAGCAAAACCCAACGAAGAAGTATTGGCTTGTAATCTTGTCTAGTTAACAAGTACTTCAATGCGGAATGGTCGGTATAGACAATGGTAGTGGAAAGAACAAGATAGGGGCGGAACTTCTCAAAAGCATACACTACAGCTAAAAGCTCTTTTTTGGTAGTGGTATAATGCAATTGAGCCCCCGTCATTGTCTTGCTAACATAATGGATTGGTTCGAAGTGTTTGTTCACTCTTTGTCCCAAAACCGCTCCAATAGCAAAATTGCTAGCATCACACATCAATTAAAAAGGTAACTCCCAATTAGGGTAACCAAGACCGGTGCCTTAGTTAATTTATCCTTAAGAAGATTGAAAGATTCGATACTCTCTTTAGAAAAGATAAAAGGAGTATCTTTTTCCAAGAGGTGGGTCATCGGGCGAGCGATCTTAGAAAAAACTTGAATGAATCGACGGTAGAAGCCCGCATGACCAAGGAAACTTCTCACACCCTTCACGGTTGAAGGTGGAGGTAATTTAGCAATCACATCGACTTTAGCACGGTCAACTTCAATACCGACTTTGGAAATTTTATGACCAAGGATAATACCTTCTTTTACCATGAAATGGCATTTTTCCCAATTAAGAACGAGACGAGTGTCTTCACATCGTTTGAGCATATGTTCATCCATAAAGACTTCCATGGTTTCTTCAACCATGTCATGGAATATAGCCATCATACACCTTTGGAAAGTCCCAGGAGCATTGCATAAGCCGAAAGGCATTCTTTTGTAAGCAAATGTTCCATAAGGACAAGTGAATGTGGTTTTCTCTTGGTCTTTAGGATCGATGGGAATTTGAAAATATCTGGAGAAACCATCTAAGAAGCAATAGTAGTCATTACCCGCTAAACGCTCGAGAATTTGATCCATGAAAGGAAGAGGGAAATGATCCTTACGAGTGGCATCATTGAGCTTGTGATAGTCTATGCAAACTCACCAACCCGTGACAAGTCGAGTAGGAATTAACTCGTTGTTTTCATTTGGAACAACGATTATTCCGCCTTTCTTAGGCACACAATGGACGGGACTAACCCATGGCGAATATGAAATAGGGTAAAACATTCTGGCATCTAGAAGTTTGATAACTTCTTTCTTGATGACGTCATGAATTTTTTGATTAACCCTTCTTTGGCTTTGATTGCGGGTTTAAAGTCATCTTCCATGAGAATCTTATGAGTACAAAAGTTGGTATCAATTCCGCGGATGTCGGAAATTTTCCAAGCAATTGCTTTCTTATGATTTTTGAGCACATCGATAAGTCGAGATTTTTCATCCTCTTGTAAATCCTTTGCAATGATGATGGGTAACTTCTTATTGTCTTCTGGGAAAACGTATTCAAGATGAGACGGTAAATCCTTAAGCTCTAAATTCGGAGGATTGTCGATGGAAGGTTTAGTCAAATTCGGATCATTGATTGTAACTTCCTTAGGAGAAGGTGGAGAAATATGGTCCCTTTTGAGAAGTTTCTCAATGGTACGAATGTCTTCTTCCCAATTGGTGGGAGAATCGTCATATTGTAAGTCCACATCCCCTAAAGTTGCTTCAAATTCTTTCAAAAGGAAATCACTTTCTCCAAATGGAGTTATTAAGGGAGCAATAGAGGCAACGGTCTCAACAATGGGTAGAGAAGAAGAACCACTTTTACAAGCATCTTTGAAATGCTCTTCACAAGCCTCATCAAGTACGTCAATGAAATTAACGCTCTCGTATTCAGAAGGTTGCTTAGAAAGTTTACCATGTTGAAGATAATTTTATCGTCACCAACTCTCATGATTAATTCACCCGCGGCTACATCAATGAGAGTGCGACCGGTCCTCAAGAATGGACGTCCAACAGTTAATGGAACACGGGGGTCCATCTCGTAGTCAACGACAACAAAATCCGCCGGAAAGGTGAATTTGTCGACACCAACGAAGACATCTTCGGCTATCCCCACCGGATAAGCAACCGTACGGTTAGCTAATTCCAATGTCATTCGTGTGGGGACTAGCTCGAGTAGAGATAATTGTTTCCAAACAATTAATGGCATTAAGTTGATACTAGCACCTAGATCGGATAGGGCCATACAATTCTCTACCCCAGGGAAGTTGCAAGGAATGAGAAAGCGACTCGGATCACCAAGTTTGGTTGGTAATTTCCGTAAGAGAACCACGGAGCGATTCTCATTAAGTTGGGTCTGAGCAATATCAAGAAGCTTTTCCTTATCACTAAGAAGATCTTTAAACATTTTGGCATATTTCGGCATGTGAGCAAGATCCTCGGCAAAGGAGATGTTGAAATTCAATTGTTTAAACATTTTAAGAAAGTTCGAAACTTAAATATCATCCTTGTTCTTCAACTTCTCTGTCCTCACTTTGAGAGATAAGGTATATCGGGTTGAGATGAAGGCTTTGGAATGAAATTCTCACTCACATCCTTGGGTGGTGGAGGGGTAGAAGTAGAAGGTGGAGGAATCGGTGAAGGGGGCTCGTTTTCCTTTGTCACAATCACCAGTGTAGGTGTAGGAATCTCGGGTTCCTTTAAACCTTTTCCACTTCGGGTGGTGATTGCTTTCATATCCCCTCTTGGATTAGCAACGTTGTTACTCGGAAGAGAACCCGAACCCGAGGTTTTATTACTTGGGAAGACACTAGCTGATGAGACTGCTTTTATACATGGTCTCATCGTCCAAAACGGCCTTAAAATGCATCAAATATCATCAAATATACCAAATATATGCTCGTGTTTGTTACTTGTGTATTTTTAGGTACGGATATTGAGGAAATGGCAAAAGATCACAAGAATCATTCAAAAACGAACACGGGAAACGAAGTCGCACAATGAACCGGGCCCAAGTTTGGAATTTTGCAAAAAGACCCTTGAAGTTTGAAGAGTTGGCAAGAATGGCCCCTCATCTTTGAAGAACTTGTCACAATTGACCCTCCAAATGTCAATTGTACAAGTATGGTCCTTATTGTTTGAAGATTTTACAAGATCAGCCTTGAAGAATCCAATATATACATTAAAGACCCTTGTATAAAGTTTTGGAAGTGATTGTGCCATATTTGACAACTTTCCAAAAGTTGTCTAGTGTAATATAGGCGCTGATGGAATTAATTACAAAGTGAAGAAGAGTGAAAAGCCTGGGGGCTAAGTCTGCCAACCTACCAAACTTTCCCACCCAACCAGAACCTGCCACCTCATCAGTACCCACCCAATAACCCATATAACCCGACCCTACCCAATCCAATACCCAAACCCAACCCGGATTAATTTATTAAATCCAGTCAAACCCCCAGTCAACCTTAACCCCTTTCCTACCAAAACAATAATTTAACAACAATTACCCCCAAATCTGGATTAATCCCACCCTAATCCACCAAGAACCCTAATTAATCACCAGGTCCAATCAAGAGCAAAACAAGGGGTTTTTACCCCAATCACTCTAGATCCTTAATTGAGGTCATCCTCACCCCATCCCACACCAAAACCGTGACCCTAGACAACCCCATGTGGTTGTGGACCCCTCCCCTGCACACGTCTCTTTCCCCAAACCCTATAACCCGACCAAACCAACCATCCAGATACTCCCCTTGGTCCCCAAGCTCAAATGGACGACTAGGATGCATTCAAACATCACCAACACCAACTGGCATCACATGGGAGATACTTGACCAAGTTTGTCCAAGGGCCTTTTTGGCATTTTAGCAGCTAGGGTTTACACATTTTAAATATTTTATTCCAGTATTCTAGAATAGTCCTAGTGTAGTATAAAAGGAGAATGAGGCATGTTCATTCACTTTGTTCCAGTTTTTAGCTTTCTCCATTGTAATTCCTTTTTAATATTATAAAAGTTTGGTGTTTGTGTTTAAAACAAGTGTAATTCCTTTTTATCAGTGTTAAAAGTTGTGTGAGTGTGATTGAAAGCTAAGAACTGAGTTCCATTATCATTTGTGTAACAAATTGTGTGTTTAAGATTTTCAAAATTGGTTTTGAAAAGGTTTGAGATTTTTCAGAAAGTTATTGAATTTTTGGGAAGTGAAAGTGGACCAAAAATTCTTGAGTTTCTGAAATATTGAACTTGTTTTAAAACTTGTTAAGGGTTTCAAGTTTCTTGGAAAAGTTTTTAAGAGAGGTTTAAAGAAAATCAGATTTAGCATATTATTGCTTGTGTATCTTTTATTTTAATCTTAGCAGGTTTGTTGATTATTGTTTGACCAAGGATCTGCATAGACCCGGGTCTATAGGAGGTGACATCAGTCACTGAGGGACTTGGATGTAAGTCCCTCAAGGTAGAATCCTTTTTTTCTTTGGTTTTTTAGTTTTTGGTCATTTATGTGATTTTTGTGGAAATTGCATGTAAGGTGTTTATGTGCTTATTTATCTGTTTTGTTTTGCTCATTTTGGTATAATATGCATATCTAGTTAGTTTGGAATCAGTTTGAGTGTGTTTTGAAATTATTTGGTGTGTTGAATTTGAATTTCAGAAACTTAAGGGGTGTTTGGGTCTGCATGCTAGCTGAGAATTTTAAAAGAACTTTGTGTTTAAAACTTGCTAGATTCACTCCTTAGGGTAGCATTAAGTTGTTTGTGAGATTGGTTTTCAGTTTTGTGAAGTCTTAAACAAGTTTGTATGCTAAAAAGTGGGTATTATTGCCAAAAATCAGATGCTGCATTTGTTCATGCCATTGTATGATTTTTACCAACCAAATTTGTTAAGTTGTTGGATTATAGGCTCTAGTAGGTTTGTGAACTGATTGTATGCTATTTGGTTTGGATATGTGCAAGTAGTTTGACCTAGAATTTCATTTGTGTGTCAAGTGTATCAGTAGAACTCTCAGACCTACATAAGTCCTTAATCAGTAACTATTTGGCTTATTTGTGCTTGATTTTTGGTTTGAACTTGTGTTTCTTTGTGTTTTATCTGACTCCTTGTACTCCAAAGAGTACAAGGGTGCCCTTTGTTCCATACAAAACACCCACAAATCCACAAACCAAGCTCCTCTTGGTTTGTATTCACAAGTGAATACATACTCATTGTGTTCATCAGAAACATAAGAGTACCTGGGCACGTTTTTGCTCATAATTTGGCTTAATCTTTGAATAACTTGGATTTGGTTTGTGTTCTAAGTAAGTATTAGTTACTGGTTTGAGTTTAAAAAGTAAAAAAAAAAAAAAGTTTTGTAAAAAGCATACCCCGCCTGGACTCGAACACGGGACCCCTCGTTGGGGGAGTATACGTGTTTACCAGTGATCTAGATAGCTTTTTACGTTAGAGTTTCATTTCATTATTTACTTAACCCCTTTTTGTTGTGTGCTTATATAAATAAGCCGCGACCATTTAAGCTTATTCTGGCTTATTGGATAAGCGTTTTTGCTTCCTTTTAGTTTTCCTAGGATCTTATTTAGTTTTCAGACTTTTCTGTTTAAAAATATTATTTTTCCCTTTATTTAATTATTTATTAGGATTATTCTTAGATTTAATTTTAGAAAGTCCATTAAAAATAGTAAAAGTTATTTTAAAAATCCAGAAAAATAGTTTTTAGGTTTTAATTTATATTTTTGAGGTTTACATATCAACAAGTTTTCAAAAAGACTTATTTTTAATTTTATTTAATTTTAGGGTTTTTAGACAACTTTAAAAATTAATATAAAATTAATTAAAAGGTTTTAGGAGCTTTAATTTACATTTTTGTCTTAGTTAGAATATTTAGGATTTTTTATAATTTTTTAGAATTTATTTTTAAACTTTTTATTTTTTATAATATTTTAATATTATTTTATTAAGAAAAATTCAAAGTTTATTTTTTCTACTTTTTTCATTTTTTCTAGGTTAAGGACATTAAATTAGGAACTTTGTAACTTTCCAATTAATTTTTAGGCCTGTCATTTATTTTCTAGAATTAATTTAAAATTTAATAGATTTTAATAGATTTTAGGAGTTTAAAAATAGTTTAATTTGGTTTTAAAATTTTTAAAAATAGTTTTTAGCTTAATTAGGTCATTTTTGAGGTTTACAAACTATTAAATCTTGTTTAGGGCTTTTTAATATTTAAAAGTGATTTTTATGGCTTTAATTAGCATTAAAAAGTCATTATTTAATTAATTAAAAGGTTTTAGCAAGTTTTGATTTTTTGTAAACTCTTAGAATTTTATAGTGGATTTTTAATAATTTTTAGGAATTTTGAGGTTAAAATTTTAATTTTTGTCGTTTTTACGATTCTACGTCTTAACTTTCTAGTAGTGTTTTTGTTAAATTATTTTTTTTTTTCGTCTTCGTCATCTTCTCTTTTCTTCTTGTTAATAATCAAAAACATTAATCAATCATTCATTACACAACGCACGTGCCTCCTCGAGAGAACGATCCCCATAAGATTCATAAGTGTTTACGTTTTCCTAAACGTACACTTAATACTTACCGCTTTTACCTTGTTTTCCTAAACAAGTGTGATTTTACAACTATCATTTTTGACGCCGCTGCCGGGGAGGCGTGTTGTGTTTTGGTTGAACCATTGTTGTTTTTATATTAGCCATAATAGTAATTGTATTAGTAGCACTCTACTAATACGTATTATCGTTTTTCGGTTTTTGTGTGAATATTATTACTATATTGTATACGTAGAACAATAAATACACAAGTACTCCAAATACGTGAGAAATCACAACCTTGATTCGGGATTTCATCACTCGATCATTGTATTCGAATCTCAAACCAAAGAAAAAAAAGGCAAAAATAGATAAATACTTTCGTGAAGCTTAATTTTGATAATACAAACTATAAGGTGGGTATAAGGCGGTTGTATTTCACGACCTAAAGGAAAAAGGCTCTTAAGTGCTTCGCGCCGCCTCGTTTCCTCCGCTTGCTTGTGCGTATTTGATTTTGAGAGTGAATCGAGGGTTTTGCCGCCCAAAGTATTACTACATATCATATATATTTTTCTTGGTTTCTATTGATTAAACCCTCTTGAACGATTTGGTGTTCCACCATCGTTCTAAAGTCATCGAAGGAGTTCACTCCACGTGATCGTTTTCATTCCTTGAGGCCTTTTTAATCAAGAGATTTGATTGAGGAGGAGATTTGTGGACTTTTTGTCTACTTAATACATTTCACCAATTTCCAAAAAAGTTAAATACAATCAAAAACCACAAAAAAATTGAAAAACACAAAATACCAAAAAGAATCTTCTTTGCTCGTCTCCTCGTTGTACGTGACGTTTATGCTCACTCGTAATCAAGCAAAACGTGCACGTAGACGAAAGAACAAAACTCCCACTCCAACTCATTCTAGTGAGGAGTCTCCTATTGACGAACCCATTGTACGAGAAGCACCTACCATGGCGAATCGAACTATGATGGAGTTACTTCAAGCACCCACCGAGGGTTATGGAGAAGCTATTGTGATTCCCGCAATCCTTGCGGAGAATTTTGAGGTGAACACGGGTTTGTTGTCGATGATCCAAAACAACAAATTCCGTGGTGATGAGAAGGACAATCCTCACAACCATATCCGCCAATTTAATCGTCTTACCGCCACGTGCAAATTTAAGGATGTCTCGAATGACTCGATTAAGATGATTCTTTTTCCGTATTCCTTAGCGGGGCCCGCTAAAATTTGGTTAGAGAAAGAGCCACCCAATTCTATATTGACGTGGAAGGATCTCGTTTCAAAATTTGTGAACCAATTTTTTCCGCCCTCTAAGACTACGCATTTGAAAAATGAGATTTCTAAATTTTCACAAGAATCAAATGAAAGTTTTTCTACGGCTTGGAATAGGTTTAAGGAGATGTTACATGAATGTCCTCATCACGGTTTTTCCGACTTACACCAAATCGACACGTTTTACAATGGACTTAATGATCATGAAAGAGATTATTTAAATGCCGCCGCGGGTGGTAATTTTTTGTGTAAAACGGTTGAAGAAGCTTTGGTCATAATTGAGAATAGGTCTAAGGTTTATAGCCCTCGTCACACACCGAGTGTTGCCAAAATGGGCTCATCATCGTCTCGTAGTATCAATGCTTTGCAAGATGAGGCTAATGAGGAAAATTGGTTTTTCGATAGATTTTCGACCCTTATGTCCCATTGGAAGGCTCAAGAAGTTTCCAATTCCGCTTCGGTTAAAGCGGTTTCTAAGAGTTGTTTGTCGTGTGGGGGAGCTCATGATCTTTCCGAGTGCATTACCGCGGATGGTAACACTTCGAATGCTTTTGTAGCCACGGGAACTTATAACCAAATCGGTCAAGGTTCTCGTTCAAATCAAGCTCCACCAAATCAAAATGCTAATAATTATCGCAACAACAACCAAGGTGGAAATTACCAAGGAAATCAAAGGAATTATAACAAAGGTAATTACCAAAGTGGAAATGGGCAAATTTCAAACCAAAACCAAAACCGTGATTTTCAAAACAATGCCCAAGGTTTTCAAAACGATCACACCAAAAATCTTCAAGGAGAATTTTTGAATTATGCCAAGGCTAATGATGCTAAGTTTGACAATATGCAACGTGAAATGGTTAGCTTAAGATCTGAGTTGAAAAACGAGCTAAAAACGAACTTGCTAACGAACTTAAAACTCATGCTAATAAAATGGAAGGAAATGTCACACGACTCCAACAAAATCAACAAAAAATGGAGCAAGGTCAACATGAGATTAAGCAAGAGTTATTAAAAGCGGATGCTAGGCAATCTAAGTTTGAAGACCGTATGGCTAAAATGTTTGAAGCTATCATGTGTAAGCCCTCTTCTTCGGGTGGTCTTCCTAGTGATACCATCGTGAACCCGAAAGGAGAATTGAAGGTTATTACTACTCGTAGTGGTAAGACTTTCAAAGAACCCATTTCTCGTCCAAGTACTTCTATGGAGAAGGAAAAAGAGAAAGAACCCGAGGT
This sequence comes from Glebionis coronaria, assembly GCA_025667525.1. Taxonomy (NCBI): domain Eukaryota; kingdom Viridiplantae; phylum Streptophyta; class Magnoliopsida; order Asterales; family Asteraceae; genus Glebionis; species Glebionis coronaria. The sequence continues at coordinate 434,601,982 of CM046875.1, read as the reverse complement.
TGTGGTTGAAAAGGAGCACATTACAAGCCCACGAAGTACCGCTCAAACCACACCTACGGTTGAACCTACACCAATCATGGAACCCGAGATTCCAAGGCCGATGCCTATGCCTATTTTGCCCCAACCCACACCACCTTTACCCTACCCATCAAGACGAGACAAGGAAAAGGCACAAGAACGAAATAATTATCAATTTGAACTTTTCATGAAAATGTTTCGTGACTTGCATTTTAATATAAGTTTTGCCGACGCCTTAGTCATGATGCCTCGATTTGCTGCGAACTTCAAAAGTATGTTGAATAACAAAGAGAAATTGCAAAAATCGTCTAGTTGTTCTTCGGTTTTTCTAAGCCGCATACCTCAGAAAGTCGGTGATCCTGGAAAGTTTTTAATCCCATGTGCTATCCAAGACATGGAAGAATGCTACGCCTTGGCCGATCTTGGTGCTAGTATTAATTTGATGCCTCTTGAGATTTTTAAATCGCTCAATCTTCCAAATCTCACTCCTTCAAGAATGTCAATCGAAATGGCCGATCATTCTACGATTCTAGCTAGTGGAGTTGCCGAGGATGTCTTTGTGAAAGTTGTAAAGTTCTACTATCCTGTAGACTTTATTGTTGTTGACATTCCCATCGATCCTAAAGTTCCGTTAATTTTAGGTCGATCTTTTTTGGATACCTCGAGAGCACTTATCGATGTGCATGCAAGAAAAATCACTCTTCGTTTCAATGAGGAAGAACTCGTCATTAATGCAACCCAAAACTCCACTCTTTCTCATGTGTATTCTATCACATCTTTGTACAATGTCAATCCCATCAAAAACATTTGCAAAAAGATTTCAAATAGAGTTTTAGGAGTTGAGAAAAATGAAGTTCCGTCCCCTCCGCCGGTGGAGGTTAAGAGTGTTAGGCCTATGTTTCCAATCTCGAGTGATTCTTCGGATGATGAATACGTTGATCCCGATGGGGAGGTTTTCTTTGTTGACAAACGTTTTGAAAACTTACCACCTAAACCAAAAAGATTTCAAAATGTGAGAATTTTTAGTGTGACTAACATTGCTTTAGATACACCAAATATTTTTGACATAATTAAATCGGTTTTTCACAAGGAGAATGTAAAAGATGAAAAAGGAAAAGATTTTGAATTTAATTTAAGAGATTTTTCTACAATTCTAACTCCGTCATCACCGCGTGTACTGAGTACTACAAGCTCGTCTTCTCCTTTTGACGATGCTTTGTGTGGACTTAGTGTGGGGGAAGCCCCTTATGTTCCCCCCCCTTTCTCCACCTAGGACGAGATATTTGATCATGGAATTGCTTATATAGGGAAATCTCGGTCTTCCACCGATGCAATAAATGGAAAATCTTTTCATTTGATTGGTGCGAGTCTACCTCGAGTAGCTCAATGTTTTGACTTACCCATTGTCCCACCCTTCTATTTCTTCTCTCCTATTTTCTTCTACCCTATTGGGGTTTGTGTTGGAGTGGCGTTGTTTCGTCTTTCATCCGAAAACGAGGACGCTATCTTTGACCCCGGTATACATTTATCGGGTTTTTAAAATACTCCACGTGCTTTTGGGCCTTGTTTATCATGTAAGCCCCACCAAAAATTAACCATACCATGATTATCCCTAAATGATCACATTTATGGGGATTTGAGTCGAGCTTTTGACTCGGTTATCAAAAACAAGGTGCCTCGTGGGGGAGACCCATGCTTATCCATGGTACATATTATTGCTTTCTAATTAGTTTAATGTGAGGGGATTTGTGCCCTTCCAACCTTTGTTTCGTGGTTGTTTGTGAATTGTGGTTTTTAGATCATGATCTTCACGATTGGAGCCTCTCGTGTTCGTTTTATGGGAGCACTCGATCATTTGCTTTGGAGGCCTTTCCCAATATCCATATGATATATCCTTTTACGTTCTAACCTTAGGTTTATAGCACACTTCATAAACGGCTTTAAATTTAATGGTTACACCCTTTCCATGCTAGATTAGGCATTCGACTACGTCTCTAGTATGGGGGTGTTTGCACCCCTAGACTCGAAACATTGAGGACAATGTTTAACTTTAGTATGGGGGGGTGAATAGATACTTGCCTTGCCAAACCTTCACACTTTCCAAAGTTTATCTTTTTGTTATCGTTTTGTTGCTAAATAAGGCTAAAAATGGCCAAATTTTAAAATTTTTCTCATGTTTTATAAGTGTTGAAGACACGAATGTAGGTTTTCCGATGGCGAGAATAAGAGTAATTTTTGACTCGACCGTGCGTGTTGAGCACTTAGCTTTGATTCCTTAACTATACATTAGGCTAAGTCTCTTAAATGAGGACGAGAAATGATAGAGTTAATTATAAGTTACTATGCTAAACGTAGAGTACTCGTATTCTTTCAAAAACTCATGTGTTCTCGTTATTTGCTTATTCTCCCTTCGCATGTAAATATTTTTTGCTTAATAAATATTGATTTAGCGGTTTAGTTAGGATTGTTGGGTTTCTAGTCTTTTCTAGTAGCTTCCGTGTAATTAAATTGGGAAGACATTAAGGTATCGCCAGCGTCACGGTTTTGAAGTATTGGCACCCGAATAATCGAAAGCTTCACCCAATAATAAGATTTCAAGTGCTCACCTAAATCAAGCAAACAATTTGAAGCCCCACAAGGCCTAAAATCTATGCAAAAATTGAAAGTGAATCAAGCCTTAATCTTCGAAGCTTTAAAGATCCAAAATTCGCTCTAGCGTGAGGATATACGTCTTTGGCTAATAAAACCACCGATGAGGCGGATAATAAAAGGCAAGGCAAGACCGAAGTCATAATAAAAGCTTCATGGCGAAGTTGAATAAAAGATGGAGGTAAACCAAAGATAATAAGGCCCTTCCGTTAGGGGGCGTATAAAAGTCTTGGTAATAAGTCTCATGTTCAAAACCGATATAAAACCGTGTTTATCGATTCTTCTTGTCAACTTAATTTTTTAACATCGTTGTCTATTAGGAGGGGTTATTGATTTGATGGTCTTAGTTACACCGTTAGGACTCTATTTTTAGACCTAAATCTCTATTATCGCATAAGTCAACAATGTATCCTCGTGAAACATTCAAGACATCATAAAATATAAGAGATACAACTTAGGAATAATGGGAGAATAAGTACGTGATTAGGGCATATGAGTAGTGTTAGCATTACTAACTTATAATGACAATGATCTCGTTGCACGCTTGGCATGGAATTATGGTGAAAATCGAGGACGATGAAATTATTTCTAACGAAGCATTCACGTGTTCTTATTCTATGAACCTAAACGTCCCATTTTGCGATGAAAATCATACATTATGTCTAAAACGCAAGTAGTAGCAATAGTAGTAGTGTAGCTAGTTTATCATTTCAATAAAGTGAATAAAAATAAATTTTGGAGATGCTTTGAAACTTTATTCTAGCATTGCGTGAGGGCACGGCAATGGTTTAGTATGGGGGAGTGATGAGACTGCTTTTATACATGGTCTCATCGTCCAAAACGGCCTTAAAATGCATCAAATATCATCAAATATACCAAATATATGCTCGTGTTTGTTACTTGTGTATTTTTAGGTACGGATATTGAGGAAATGGCAAAAGATCACAAGAATCATTCAAAAACGAACACGGGAAACGAAGTCGCACAATGAACCGGGCCCAAGTTTTTAATTTTGCAAAAAGACCCTTGAAGTTTGAAGAGTTGGCAAGAATGGCCCCTCAACTTTGAAGAACTTGTCACAATTGACCCTCCAAATGTCAATTGTACAAGTATGGTCCTTATTGTTTGAAGATTTTACAAGATCAGCCTTGAAGAATCTAATATATACATTAAAGACCCTTGGATAAAGTTTTGGAAGTGATTGTGCCATATTTGACAACTTTCCAAAAGTTGTCTAGTGTAATATAGGCGCTGATGGAATTAATTACAAAGTGAAGAAGAGTGAAAAGCCTGGGGGCCAAGTCTGCCAACCTACCAAACTTTCCCACCCAACCAGAACCTGCCACCTCATCAGTACCCACCCAATAACCCATATAACCCGACCCTACCCAGTCCAATACCCAAACCCAACCCGGATTAATTTATTAAATCCAGTCAAACCCCCAGTCAACCTTAACCCCTTTCCCACCAAAACAATAATTTAAAAACAATTACCCCCAAATCTGGATTAATCCCACCCTAATCCACCAAGAACCCTAATTAATCACCAGGTCCAATCAAGAGCAAAACAAGGGGTTTTTACCCCAATCACTCCAGATCCTTAATTGAGGTCATCCTCACCCCATCCCACACCAAAACCGTGACCCTAGACAACCCCATGTGGTTGTGGACCCCTCCCCTGCACACGTCTCTTTCCCCAAACCCTATAACCCGACCAAACCAACCATCCAGATACTCCCCTTGGTCCCCAAGCTCAAATGGACGACTAGGATGCATTCAAACATCACCAACACCAACTGGCATCACATGGGAGATACTTGACCAAGTTCGTCCAAGGGCCTTTTTGGCATTTTAGCAGCTAGGGTTTACACATTTTAAATATTTTATTCCAGTATTCTAGAATAGTCCTAGTGTAGTATAAAAGGAGAATGAGGCATGTTCATTCACTTTGTTCCAGTTTTTAGCTTTCTCCATTGTAATTCCTTTTTAATATTATAAAAGTTTGGTGTTTGTGTTTAAAACAAGTGTAATTCCTTTTTATCAGTGTTAAAAGTTGTGTGAGTGTGATTGAAAGCTAAGAACTGAGTTCCATTATCATTTGTGTAACAAATTGTGTGTTTAAGATTTTCAAAATTGGTTTTGAAAAGGTTTGAGATTTTTCAGAAAGTTATTGAATTTTTGAGAAGTGGAAGTGGACCAAAAATTCTTGAGTTTCTGAAATATTGAACTTGTTTTAAAACTTGTTAAGGGTTTCAAGTTTCTTGGAAAAGTTTTTAAGAGAGGTTTAAAGAAAATCAGATTTAGCATATTATTGCTTGTGTCTCTTTTATTTTAATCTTAGCAGGTTTGTTGATTATTGTTTGACCAAGGATCTGCATAGACCCGGGTCTATAGGAGGTGACATCAGTCACTGAGGGACTTGGATGTAAGTCCCTCAAGGTAGAATCCTTTTTTTCTTTGGTTTTTCAGTTTTTGGTCATTTATGTGATTTTTGTGGAAATTGCATGTAAGGTGTTTATGTGCTTATTTATCTGTTTAATTTTGCTCATTTTGGTATAATATGCATATCTAGTTAGTTTGGAATCAGTTTGAGTGTGTTTTGAAATTATTTGGTGTGTTGAATTTGAATTTCAGAAACTTAAGGGGTGTTTGGGTCTGCATGCTAGCTGAGAATTTTAAAAGAACTTTGTGTTTAAAACTTGCTAGATTCACTCCTTAGGGTAGCATTAAGTTGTTTGTGAGATTGGTTTTCAGTTTTGTGAAGTCTTAAACAAGTTTGTATGCTAAAAAGTGGGTATTATTGCCAAAAATCAGAAACTGCATTTGTTCATGCCATTGTATGATTTTTACCAACCAAATTTGTTAAGTTGTTGGATTATAGGCTCTAGTAGGTTTGTGAACTGATTGTGTGCTATTTGGTTTGGATGTGTGCAAGTAGTTTGACCTAGAATTTCATTTGTGTGTCAAGTGCATCAGTAGAACTCTCAGACCTGCATAAGTCCTTAATCAGTAACTATTTGTCTTATTTGTGCTTGATTTTTGGTTTGAACTTGTGTTTCTTTGTGTTTTATCTGACTCCTTGTACTCCAAAGAGTACAAGGGTGCCCTTTGTTCCATACAAAACACCCACAAATCCACAAACCAAGCTCCTCTTTGTTTGTATTCACAAGTGAATACATACTCATTGTGTTCATCAGAAACATAAGAGTACCTGGGCACGTTTTTGCTCATAATTTGGCTTAATCTTTGAATAACTTGGATTTGGTTTGTGTTCTAAGTAAGTATTAGTTACTGGTTTGAGTTTAAAAAGTAAAAAAAAAAAAAAAAAAAAAGTTTTGTAAAAAGCATACCCCGCCTGGACTCGAACACGGGACCCCTCGTTGGGGGAGTATACGTGTTTACCAGTGATCTAGATAGCTTTTTACGTTAGAGTTTCATTTCATTATTTACTTAACCCCTTTTTGTTGTGTGCTTATATAAATAAGCCGCGACCATTTAAGCTTATTCTGGCTTATTGGATAAGCGTTTTTGCTTCCTTTTAGTTTTCCTAGAATCTTATTTAGTTTTCAAACTTTTTTGTTTAAAAATATTATTTTTCCCTTTATTTAATTATTTATTAGGATTATTCTTAGATTTAATTTTAGAAAGTCCATTAAAAATAGTAAAAGTTATTTTAAAAATCCAGAAAAATAGTTTTTAGGTTTTAATTTATATTTTTGAGGTTTACATATCAACAAGTTTTCAAAAAGTCTTATTTTTAATTTTATTTAATTTTAGGGTTTTTAGACAACTTTAAAAATTAATATAAAACTAATTAAAAGGTTTTAGGAGCTTTAATTTACATTTTTGTCTTAGTTAGAATATTTAGGATTTTTGATAATTTTTTAGAATTTATTTTTAAACTTTTTATTTTTTATAATATTTTAATATTATTTTATTAAGAAAAATTCGAAGTTTATTTTTTCTACTTTTTTTCATTTTTTCTAGGTTAAGGACATTAAATTAGGAACTTTGTAACTTTCCAATTAATTTTTAGGCCTCTCATTTATTTTCTAGAATTAATTTAAAATTTAATAGATTTTAATAGATTTTAGGAGTTTAAAAATAGTTTAATTTGGTTTTAAAATTTTTAAAAATAGTTTTTAGCTTAATTAGGTCATTTTTGAGGTTTACAAACTATTAAATCTTGTTTAGGGCTTTTTAATATTTAAAAGTGATTTTTAGGGCTTTAATTAGCATTAAAAAGTCATTACTTAATTAATTAAAAGGTATTAGCAAGTTTTGATTTTTTGTAAACTCTTAGAATTTTATAGTAGATTTTTAGTAATTTTTAGGAATTTTGAGGTTAAAATTTTAATTTTTGTCGTTTTTACGATTCTACGTCTTAACTTTCTAGTAGTGTTTTTGTTAAATTTTTTTTTTTTTTCGTCTTCGTCATCTTCTCTTTTCTTCTTGTTAATAATCAAAAACATTAATCAATCATTCATTACACAACGCACGTGCCTCCTCGAGTGAACGATCCCCATAAGGGTCATAAGTGTTTACGTTTTCCTAAACGTACACTTAATACTTACCGCTTTTACCTTGTTTTCCTAAACAAGTGTGATTTTACAACTATCACTAGCCATTATATCCCTTAAGTCATTCGTTTGACTACTTAAAGAGTTTCTCATATCGGCTCGAAGATCATTCCCTTGTTTCGCCATATCCCCTTTCAAGTTGATGATTTGACTCTGAAGATTCTTCACTAGCACATCATTAGTCCTCATGTAAGTTTCAACCTCGTGATTAAATGCGGTGGATTGGTTGGAAGGAGGATCATGGTAGGCAGGTGGTTGATAAGCGGGTTGTTGGTAAACTTGATTATTTCCTTGAGGTGGATATGGGTTTCTTTGGGTTTGATATTGATTAGGAGCTCGAGTTTGGTTTTGATTGTTGCGATTAAAGTTGTTTTGGTTTTGAGGAGGAAAACCGGGTGGTGAAAGGAAATTGTTTGAACGATAACTGAGCAAATTACGGTCACCTTGAGGACGAGCTAGATAGCCTCCCGTGGAAAAATTACCGTTAGCAGCATACACGTTTTCCGGATTGTCATGAGTAGAAGGACAATCGGTGTATGAATGAGAACCCCCGTAAATCTCACAAGAAGTTGCTACAGCTTTAGCTTGTTGAAATTGGTTTGTAGTCATGGTTAAGAAGTTTTTGTTCATCTCGGCTATTTGGCGGGTAAGTTCGGTTATGTCGGGGTTTGATGAAGTAGAAGAAACATTGGCCCTCGGTTTATTCCTTGAAGATGTAGATGAATTCCAATTTTTGTGGTGAGTGATCATGTTCTCTATAAGCTCTCTACACTCCTCAGGTCTTCTCTTCATGAATGTACCACCAGCGGCAGCATTAATCGTATCACGATCACGAAAAGTTAAATCATTGTAGAAAGTATCAATCAAAGTAACGGGGAGCATATTATGGTTCAAACAACGGTCGATCAAGACATTATAACGTTCCCAAGCATCAAAAGCGACTCATCAGGTTCTTGAGTGAAACCACTGATTTGATTGCGAAGACTAGTGACCATGGATGGTGGAAAGTAGCGCGACAAAATTTTTTGAGTCATGTCATTCCATGTATGAATTGAGTTTTTGGGAAGACGATCAAACCATTTTTCGGCATGGTGGGATAAAGTGTGTGGAAAAAGGTGAAGGCGAAGAAAATCCATGGAAACACCGGGCAATTTCATGCTTTGAGTGACGATTATGAATTTATCGAGATGTTTGTTGGCATCGTCATCCGGTAATCCGCGAAATGGGTGCTTGTTTGAGTCCATAAAGTGCTTTCTTAAGCTTGTAAACATGGTCCGGTTTCTCAAAATCAATGAAGCCGGGAGGTTGAGCCACATATACCTCCTCAGTGATCAAACCGTTAAGAAATGCACTCTTTACATCCATTTGTTGAAGCTTAATATCTAAGGCAAAAGCGTAGGCTAAAAGGATTCTAATTGATTCTAATCTAGCTACCGGTGCATATGTCTCGTCATAATCAATCCCTTCATGTTGATTATAGCCTTGAGCTACAATTCTAGCCTTGTTACGAGACACAACACCATTCTCATCTAGCTTATTCCTAAATACCCATTTGGTTCCTATAATGGTAGAACTTCTAGGTGGAGGAACAAGTTTCCAAACATCATTGGCAACGAATTGATTGAATTCTTCTTGCATCGCAATGACCCAACTCTCATCCGTCAAGGCTTCTTTAACATTCTTAGGTTCAATCAAGGAGACAAAACAAAAGAAGTTGCTTTGGTTTTGGACTTGAGATCTTAGGGTCCTTTGATTTAAGTCACCAATGACATTATTGAGAGTATGATCCCTAGACTCCTTAATGTTTACTTCCTTTTCAACACTAAGGTCTTCAACTCCTATTTTTCTAACCTCTTTGGCTTTAACTACTTCTAATTCATCCAAGTCATAATCAACCAATGGTGGTGTCTTGGGTGAAGGAGGGGTTTCATCAAAGGTTACGTTGAGTGATTCTTCAATAACCCATGAGGTTCTATTTAGGACTATGTAGGCCTTACTAGTTTGGGAATAACCTAAAAGGATACCTTCGTAAGACTTTGCGTCAAACTTGGTAAGGTAGTCTTTGGTGTTGAGGATAAATCACTTGCTTCCAAACACCCTAAAGTATTCTAATGAGGGTTTCTTACCTTTAAGAATCTCATAGGGGGTCTTTCCTAGGAAAGGTCGAATAAGAATTCGGTTGAGAATATAAGTCGATGTATCTACGGCATTGCACCAAAACTTTTGAGGCAACGATTGCTCGTTTAACATCGTCCTAATCATCTCTTGGAGAGTCCTATTCTTCCTTTCAACTACCCCATTTGATTGTGGAGTGCGAGGAGCCGAGAAGTTATGGGTAATACCATGAGCTTCACAAAAGGCACCAAATTGCACTTCATTATCAAATTCCCTACCATGATCCGTCCTAATAGAAACAATTGAACATCCTAGTTGATTTTGAATTCTCCGACTAAAGATTTCGAAGTGATCGAAAGCTTCATTCTTAGATGCCAAAAATCTAGTCCAAGTGAATCTAGAATAGTCGTCAACTATAACTAGGGTATAAAGGTTACCTCCATAACTCCGTATGGTGGAAGGTCCAAAGAGATCCATATGTAGGAGCTCTAAGCACCGAGAGGTCGAAACCAAATTCTTGGCTTTGTGACTTGAGTGAACTTGCTTTCCAACTTTGCAAGCATCACAAAAGTGACTATCAAACTTAATCTTGGGGAGGTGTCTTACCAACTCCTTAGAGACTAAAGATTGAATTAAACGCATATTAGCGTGACCTAATCTCCTATGCCAAAGAGTAGAACTATCATCTATAGTCGCAAGACATATGTTGTCTTTTAACTTCTTATTAACCTTCATGACATAAAGCCCATGCTTTCTAACACCTTTTCCAATGACTTTTCCATCTTTTACGATTTCACTGTCATGTTCCGAAAAGATGACCTTACACTTATTATCACAAATTTGACCTATACTTAAAAGGTTAAAACCTAAATTATCTACGTGCTCAACATTTTCAATGGTCATGGAGTCAAGAGAAACCGTACCTTTGCCAATGATATTACCACGTAGACTACTAGCGAATGTGACGTTACCTCCATCATATTCTTTGTAATGCGAGAACAAACTTCTATTACCCGTCATGTGTTTAGAACATCCACTATCCTTAATCCACTCATCGGGCTCCAAATCAATTCCCAAGCATATCTAGGTAACAATACACAAGATCAAACATTTGGTCCCCAATATCTCATGGGTTCAAAATTGTTAGTTCCAAACATCCCTTGCATTTGGTTGGGATGAATGAATGAGGTGGGGATTCCCCATGGAGAACAAAATGGAGGAGGGTAGTAATTCATGTAACCATTTTGTTGTTTATTACTTCTCCTAGGTGTGTTTGATCTAGGTTTAGAGTTATTATTATTCTTTCTAGGTGTTGGAGTTTTACTTCTAGTTTGTGAGTTGTTTTGATTATCTCTTGTAGGCGTTGTCGTTCTACTTCTGGGCTTAGACTCATTCCGTACTCTAGGTGGAGTAGAAGATAGTCTAGATAAACTTCTATTTCCCATGAGAGGTTTACTTAACGGCTTATAGAACTTACTAATAGCATTGTCGCCAAGTATGGGTAATTGAACCTTATTAACAGTAAGATGCTTTGGTTTTTCATTTAACTTAGATTTTTCAGAAAGTTCAGAGTTTTCACAAAAATCAACTTCTGGCCGCGGTACCTTATCTATGGTCGCGGTTCCATAGTGATAAGGAACTGCGCCATACAATGTGGAACCGCGTCCAGAAGGTGTTTTCTGTGAAAACATGACTTGTTTTGGTTCACTAGTTGAGGCTTCATTTGAGTTAAAACCTAGACCAAGTTTTTCCTTAGAATGAACTTGTTTCTTTAACATATCATCAAGAGCACTAGTACCTTTCATGAACTTTTCCAGTTTAATGGAGGTGCTCTTGAAATCATCATTCTCTAATCTAAGTTTCTCACAACTTAAGCAACCAAAATCAACCTCTTTGTTTTTCTCAAGTTTAGCCAATTTCTCCCTAAGTTCATTGATCTCATTTTCAAGCTTAGTTTTGGTTGATTTTAAGGTTTTATTCTTTTCTATGAATTTAAGACTAAGTTTGTGTAAGCTATCATATTTGCCTTCAAATTCAATATCATCTAAAGTGGAACTATCATTGCTATAATATTCGGTTTCGGAATGTACCTCTTTAGAAGTGTGAGCCATAAGACATTTCTCCTCTTTGGGGTTGTCATCATCATCTTCACCGCTATCGCTCCAAGCGCCACTAACGAATGCCGTGTGGTTCTTATCACGAGCGGGATTTGGACAATCACCAATGAAGTGATTTGGATCACCACATCTAAAGCAACTCCTATCACCTTTTTCGTTCTTGACAAACCGATTCTTTGACAATGGTTTCTTGTCATAGTTTGGTTGCCTAACGTGTTGACCTCGTGTCTTGAAGAACTTCTTGAAATCTCTCACCGCCAATGCATACTCCTCGTCATCACTTTCCGAGGAACTATCATGGTCACTTTGTGCCTTCTTGGCCTTAAGTGTAAGAGATTTCCTTTCACCCTTGGTTTTTACTAATTCCGAGTCCTTCAAAATTATCATCTCATGAACCTTCAAGTTTCCTATGAGTTCATCGAGTGATAAAGTTGAGAGATCTTTCGACTCTTCAATAGCCGTGACTTTTGCTCTCCACTTTGGATGTAAGGCCCTTAGAAACTTCCTAACATTGTTCTTGCTAGAAAAACCTTCATCAAGTGCTTTTAGACTAGTAATAATGGTGTTAAACCTAGCAAATGCACTATCAATAGTTTCATCTTCTAAGATGACAAATTGTTCATATTGTTGGACAAGAATATCGATTTTACTTTCTTTGACTTGGCTATTACCTTGGTGGGTTACTAAAAGAGTGTTCCAAATATATTTAGCGGTTTCACACATAAAAATTCTTTCATACTCTTTCTTAGGCAAAGCATTATAAATCACCATTTTAGCCTCATTATTTTTTGAAAGTTTCTTTTTAGTATCATCATTAGCTTTGTCAAAAGTGACTAATTCTTTTGTTTTAGAAACTTCATTAAATTGAAAGGGTAAAAAATCACCATTGGTAATAACATGCCAAAGATCTAAATCTTTTGATTTCACATAAGTTTCAAATCTATTTTTCCAATAAATAAAACTATCGGTTTCAAAAAGTGGTGGTCTTTGCATAGATTGCCCTTCTAGGTACTTGTTGGAATCCATAGATCGATTCAAGTTTTAAAATACAATATACTTTAAAAATTCTTGAGCAACCCGCTCTGATACCAATTGTAGAAACTAGAAGGGGGGGTTGAATAGTTCCTTAAAATTTATTTGTTAAAATATGGTTTCCAAAAATCCTTTTTCAAAAAACTTAGGCTTGAGGAAATATGTGAAATCTTCTTATGCACAAATATGAACAATGATAGTGTAGCTAAACTAATACTAACAAAAATATATCCACAAAGAATAAAGAATGATAGTGTAGCTAATCTAATATTAACACGTGTATATGCAAAAAGTAATAAGGAATGTAAAGAGTTAAGGGTAAAGAAAGATCAAACCGAACACCAAGGATTTATAGTGGTTCGGCAACGAAGCTCACTCCTCGTTCCTTCTCCACTCTTCGAGTACTCCTTACTCTAGAATTCACTACACAACAAGCTCCTTATGGTGGAGAAAACCGTACACGTCGCTTAACCAATTTCCGACTCTAAGCTAAAAGTCGAGCCCTAATCGTAGCTAGGACCAATCTACACAACTATACTTAGTACATACATAACTTCCAAATAGACACAACTACTTGGATCTTCACAACTATGACACAACTACAAGTATATAAAAATTGATCTTCAATGGATCTTTGGTGGTGGACTCAACACTTCACTAGGATAGTGTTCTTCTCTTTGCACTTGGAGAGGAAGATATGGAAGAACAAGATTCACTTCTTAAACAAGTAATAATCAAACAAATGATCAAAGATTTGAGTGATTAAAGAAGGGGTTTGAATCTGGAAATGAATGTGCAAAAGAGGTGAGGTGAAAAGCTGAGAATGACCAACTATTTAAAGGACAAAGGAGCCAACGGCTAGTTCTGCCCGCGGTACCTTATCACAGCCCGCGGTACCTTATCGATAAGGTACCGCCTAGGCGCTAAGGTAACGCCAGACTAGACTCCGCTCCTTTTTGTCCTTTAGTGGTGGAGGTCTTATCTAGGTATAAAAAATATCCTGAAAGGATATTCTTAACAGAATAAGAATATGCCATTTTCAAATTTCATATAATTAATTTAATAAATCATTTTCTTAAAAATAAAGTTTAATAAAAACTTGTCACATTTAATAAAAAGTGAGTTTTAAGAAAAGATTAAATCACTTGATCACTTGATTAAGGTTAGTACTTGTTTATCCATAACTTAAGTGAAAATGGGTAAAATGAAAAATACTTGAACTCAAGAATTCGTTTTTCGTTGTTTTCGTAAATGCTTGTTTTTACATATTGTCGTAATCAAAACTAAGCGAGACCGAAAAATGCAAGTAACGTTTTTAGTCATTATTGCATTAACAATCTCCCCCTTTTTGATTCCGAAAATATATAAACTCAATCACACAAAAACAAGATTTTGGAAGACGAGTTTATTCATTTCTCCCCCTTTGTCGAAGCAAAAAGGTTGCGTAAGCCGGTGTTGAAGAAACGGACTTTGCAAAGACTCCCCCTTGGTGCTTACTCCCCCTAGCTTGGGGCACCGAGGAATCGAGATATGGTGACAAGCTACATAGAAGGGTTAGTTGAACAAAAGAAACAACCAACAATATATAGCAATAGGTCATAAAAAAAATTAAAAGAGAAGAAAATATAAGGACAAAGATCCAAGATAGGTTACTAAAGGAACATCATACAAAGAAGTATGGAAAAAGAAACAAGCCAAAAGCATAAATCTAATCCTAGTTATTCTAGAATTCTAAGATTTGCTTGAATTTGGTGTCTTGAGGATAAGCAATCAATGCTTATATGAAAGACAAGGTAATAGCGGAGGGTGGTGGTGGTGGCTTGTTGGAGATCTCATAATCAAAGTGAAGAGGAGGCTTGATTAAGAGACTCTTGATGTAGTTCAACTCCTCATAGATGTGTGCCATAGCAAGATGTTGATATTGACAACAATGACAATATGTTCCATGGTGCATGACATTATCATGAGAAGGAGGAAGAACACTAAAGGGTGGTGGTGGAAGAAAGGAAGTTCCACAATCAACATTCTTGGTAGGAAAAATGTGATTAAGAGTGTTCTTGGGAGGGTTTGGATTGAAAGCAATTGGAGAAAATGGAGGAGATTCAAGGCTTTCATTGGGAGAATAAGACATTTTGGATGTGAAGTAATGCAAAATGCTTATGGTTTAAATAGGGAAGGCTTAGGGTATTTTTGGGGTGGTCAAAGGGTTTGAAACAAAGATTCTCAAAAAGTTGGAGCAAATCTGGAGTTTCAGACAAAAACCCGAAAAGGAAGGCCACTGTAGGCGGTTCCTTATCTATGGTGGCGGTACCTTATCAATAAGGTACCGCGGCTCACTTATGGAACCGCCTGCAGAAGCAGGGTTTGGTGTTTGGAGAAAGATTGTTCAGCAAATCTTATTTTTCTAGTCTAACTTATCATAGGGATGTGCTTAAAAGCAAAGATAGACAAAGAAAACATATGCAAACTTACCAACTAGAGATTTGACCAAAATACATGGATTAAAAAATCAATGTAGGAGGTGTGTAAGACAAGACCTTAAGTCATGACACAATGATCCTTCATGATTCAATCTTGTTCTTGCTATGTTTGAGAGAATCATACATATGAATTATGTAAGCTCTATATTAAGAGCGAGAATCTATGAAAAATCGTTTTTAGATTGAATTAACAATGTCAAACGAATTTCTCAACCATTTTCGAAGGAGACTTTGAGAGTTTTGAAAAGGAGAGGAAAAGATTTTTCAAAAGAATTTTAAAAGACTCAAGGACTCAAAGTGGTAATAGAAAACACACAAAAAGAATTTAAGGAAGATGTTCCATTAATCCTAGACCTAGACGCAAGTAATTGAAAGGTTCCCTCTTAAGTGGCTTAGTGAAGATATCGGATAAGTTGTCCTCGGAGGGCACCTTTTCAATAGTAATGTTCCCCTTTTGAACATTATCCCTAAGGAAATGGTGTCTAATTTCTATGTGTTTGGTTCGCGAATGTTGCACGGGATTCTTGATTAGGTCTATAGAGCCTTTATTATCGCACATGATGGGAACATCATCAAGCGAAATCCCGTAATCAACAAGCGCTTGCTTCATCCATAGAGCTTGTTGGCATGCTTTTCCGGCACTCACATACTCGGCTTCCGTGGTGGATATCGCAAGAGCGGTTTGTTTCTTGGATAACCAAGAAGTTAAACAACAACCCATGAAGGTACAAACTCCACTAGTGCTTTTCCGGTCCACATAGTCTCCCGCATGATCCGATTCCACGTAGACAATGGTTTCTACGCCGGTCCCTTTAGGATACCATAATCCTAAATTTATAGTGCCTTTAATGTATCGGAAGATACGCTTAACCGCTTCAAGGTGAGAGGTTTTGGGAGCCTCTTGGAAGCGAGTACAAAGGCAAACACTAAACATGATATCCGGTCGACTTGCCGTTAGGTACAACAAACTACCAATCATACCTCTATATTTGGTGTTGTCTACCGACTCACAATCATCATCTACGGTGAGTTTAGTATCCGAGGCCATAGGGGTCTTCATTGGTCTAGATTCTTCTAATCCAAATTTCTTTAGCATTTCTTTAGCGTACTTAGATTGACTAAAGAAAATACCATCGTCCATTTTTTTAATTTGGAGTCCTAAAAAGAAGTTAAGTTCTCCCATCATACTCATTTCAAACTCATCATGCATGATTTTGGCAAAGTCATCACACAATTCTTGACAAGTTGAGCCAAATAACACGTCATCAACATATATTTGTACGACTATGAGGTGAGGACCTTTCTTCTTTGTAAAGAGTGTATTGTCTACCATACCCATGGTATACTCATGTTTAACAAGAAACGCTTTAAGTCTATCATACCAAGCTTTGGGTGCTTGTTTGAGTCCATAAAGTGCTTTCTTAAGCTTGTAAACATGGTCCGGTTTCTCAAAATCAATGAAGCCGGGAGGTTGAGCCACATATACCTCCTCATTGATCAAACAGTTAAGAAATGCACTCTTTACATCCATTTGTTGAAGCTTAATATCTAAGGCACAAGCGTAGGCTAAAATGATTCTAATTGATTCTAATCTAGCTACCGGTGCATATGTCTCGTCATAATCAATCCCTTCTTGTTGATTATAGCCTTGAGCTACAAGTCTAGCCTTGTTACGAGACACAACACCATTCTCATCTAGCTTATTCCTAAATACCCATTTGGTTCCTATAATGGTAGAACTTCTAGGAGGAGGAAGAAGTTCCCAAACATCATTGGCAACGAATTGATTCAATTCTTCTTGCATCGCAATGACCCGACTCTCATCCGTCAAGGCTTCTTTAACATTCTTAGGTTCAATCAAGGAGACAAAACAAAAGAAGTTGCTTTGGTTTTGGACTTGAGATCTTATGGTCCTTTGATTTAAGTCACCAATGACATTATTGAGAGTATGATCCCTAGACTCCTTAATGTTTACTTCCTTTTCAACACTAAGGTCTTCAACTCCTATTTTTCTAACCTCTTTGGCTTTAACTACTTCTAATTCATCCAAGTCATCATCAACCAATGGTGGTGTCTTGGGTGAAGGAGGGGTTTCATCAAAGGTTACGTTGAGTGATTCTTCAATAACCCCTGAGGTTCTATTTAGGACTATGTAGGCCTTACTAGTTTGGGAATAACCTAAAAGGATACCTTCGTAAGACTTTGGGTCAAACTTGGTAAGGTAGTCTTTGGTGTTGAGGATAAATCACTTGCTTCCAAACACCCTAAAGTATTCTAATGAGGGTTTCTTACCTTTAAGAATCTCATAGGGGGTCTTTCCTAGGAAAGGTCGAATAAGAATTCGGTTGAGAATATAAGTCGATGTATCTACGGCATTGCACCAAAACTTTTGAGGCAACGATTGCTCGTTTAACATCTTCCTACTCATCTCTTGGAGAGTCCTATTCTTCCTTTCAACTACCCCATTTGATTGTGGAGTGCGAGGAGCTGAGAAGTTATGGGTAATACCATGAGCTTCACAAAAGGCACCAAATTGCACTTCATTATCAAATTCCCTACCATGATCCGTCCTAATAGAAACAATTGAACATCCTAGTTGATTTTGAATTCTCTGACTAAAGATTTCGAAGTGATCGAAAGCTTCATTATTAGATGCCAAAAATCTAGTCCAAGTGAATCTAGAATAGTCGTCAACTATAACTAGGGTATAAAGGTTACCTCCATAACTCCGTATGGCGGAAGGTCCAAAGAGATCCATATGTAGGAGCTCTAAGCATCGAGAGGTCGAAACCAAATTCTTGGCTTTGTGACTTGAGTGAACTTGCTTTCCAACTTTGCAAGCATCACAAAAGTGACTATCAAACTTAATCTTGGGGAGGTGTCTTACCAACTCCTTAGAGACTAAAGATTGAATTAAACGCATATTAGCGTAACCTAATCTCCTATGCCAAAGAGTAGAACTATCATCTATAGTCGCAAGACATATGTTGTCTTTTGACTTCTTATTAACCTTCATGACATAAATCCCATGCTTTCTAACACCTTTTCCAATTACTTTTCCATCTTTTACGACTTCACTGTCAAGTTCCGAAAAGATGACCTTACACTTATTATCACAAATTTGACCTATACTTAAAAGGTTAAAACCTAAATTATCTACGTGCTCAACATTTTCAATGGTCATGGAGTCAAGAGAAACCGTACCTTTGCCAATGATATTACCACGTAGACTACTAGCGAATGTGACGTTACCTCCATCATATGCTTTGTAATGCGAGAACAAACTTCGATTACCCGTCATGTGTTTAGAACATCCACTATCCTTAATCCACTCATCGGGCTCCAAATCAATTCCCAAGCATATCTAGGTAACAATACACAAGATCAAACATTTGGTCCCCAATATCTCATGGGTCCAAAATTGTTAGTTCCAAACATCCCTTGCATTTGGTTGGGATGAATGAATGAGGTGGGGATTTCCCATGGAGAACAAAATGGAGGAGGGTAGTAATTCATGTAACCATTTTGTTGTTTTTTACTTCTCCTAGGTGTGTTTGATCTAGGTTTAGAGTTATTATTATTCTTTCTAGGTGTTGGAGTTTTACTTCTAGTTTGTGAGTTGTTTTGATTATCTCTTGTAGGCGTTGTCGTTCTACTTCTGGGCTTAGACTCATTCCGTACTCTAGGTGGAGTAGAAGATAGTCTAGATAAACTTCTATTTCCCATGAGAGGTTTACTTAACGGCTTATAGAACTTACTAATAGCATTGTCGTCAAGTATGGGTAATTGAACCTTATTAACAGTAAGATGCTTTGGTTTTTCATTTAACTTAGATTTTTCAGAAAGTTCAGAGTTTTCACAAAAATAAACTTCTGGCCGCGGTACCTTATCTATGGCCACGGTTCCATAGTGATAAGGAACCGCGCCATACAATGTGGAACCGCATCCAGAAGGTGTTTTCTGTGAAAACATGACTTGTTTTGGTTCACTAGTTGAGGCTTCATTTGAGTTAAAACCTAGACCAAGTTTTTCCTTAGAATGAACTTGTTTGTTTAACATATCATCAAGAGCACTAGTACCTTTCATGAACTTTTCCAGTTTAATGGAGGTGCTCTTGAGATCATCATTCTCTAATCTAAGTTTCTCACAACTTAAGCAACCTAAATCAACCTCTTTGTTTTTCTCAAGTTTAGCCAATTTCTCCCTAAGTTCATTGATCTCATTTTCAAGCTTAGTTTTGGTTGATTTTAAGGTTTTATTCTTTTCTATGAATTTAAGACTAAGTTTGTGTAAGCTATCATATTTGACTTCAAATTCAATATCATCTAAAGTGGAACTATCATTGCTATAATATTCGGTTTCGGAATGTACCTCTTTAGAAGTGAGAGCCATAAGACATTTCTCCTCTTTGGGGTTGTCATCATCATCTTCACCACTATCGCTCCAAGCGCCACTAACGAATGTCATGTGGTTCTTATCACGAGCGGGCTTTGGACAATCACCAATGAAGTGATTTGGATCACCACATCTAAAGCAACTCCTATCACCTTTTTCGTTCTTGACAAACCGATTCTTTGACAATGGTTTCTTGTCATAGTTTGGTTGCCTAACGTGTTGACCTCATCTCTTGAAGAACTTCTTGAAATCTCTCACCGCCAATGCATACTCCTCGTCATCACTTTCCGAGGAACTATCATGGTCACTTTGTGCCTTCTTGGCCTTAAGTGCAAGAGATTTCCTTTCACTCTTGGTTTTTACTAATTCCGAGTCCTTCAAAATTATCATCTCATGAACCTTCAAGTTTCCTATGAGTTCATCGAGTGATAAAGTTGAGAGATCTTTCGACTCTTCAATAGCCGTGACTTTTGCTCTCCACTTTGGATGTAAGGCCCTTAGAAACTTCCTAACATTGTTCTTGCTAGAAAAACCTTCATCAAGTTCTTTTAGACTAGTAATAATGGTGTTAAACCTAGCAAATGCACTATCAATAGTTTCATCTTCTAAGATGACAAATTGTTCATATTGTTGGACAAGAAGATCGATTTTACTTTCTTTGACTTGGCTATTACCTTGGTGGGTTACTAAAAGAGTGTTCCAAATATCTTTAGCGGTTTCACACATAAAAATTCTTTCATACTCTTTCTTAGGCAAAGCATTATAAATCACAATTTTAGCCTCATTAATTTTTGAAAGTTTCTTTTTAGTATCATCATTAGCTTTGTCAAAAGTGACTAATTCTTTTGTTTTAGAAACTTCATTAAATTGAAAGGGTAAAAAATCACCATTGGTAATAACATGCCAAAGATCTAAATCTTTTGATTTCACATAAGTTTCAAATCTATTTTTCCAATAAATAAAACTATCGGTTTCAAAAAGTGGTGGTCTTTGCATAGATTGCCCTTCTAGGTACTTGTTGGAATCCATAGATCGATTCAAGTTTTAAAATACAATATACTTTAAAAATTCTTGAGCAACCCGCTCTGATACCAATTGTAGAAACTAGAAGGGGGGGTTGAATAGTTTCTTAAAATTTACTTGTTAAAATATGGTTTCCAAAAATCCTTTTTCAAAAAACTTAGGCTTGAGGAAATATGTGAAATCTTCTTATGCACAAATATGAACAATGATAGTGTAGCTAAACTAATACTAACAAAAATATATCCACAAAGAATAAAGAATGATAGTGTAGCTAATCTAATATTAACACATGTATATGCAAAAAGTAATAAGGAATGTAAAGAGTTAAGGGTAAAGAAAGATCAAAGCGAACACCAAGGATTTATAGTGGTTCGGCAACGAAGCTCACTCCTCGTTCCTACTCCACTCCTCGAGTACTCCTTACTCGAGAGTTCACTACACAACAAGCTCCTTATGGTGGAGAAAACCGTACACGTCGCTTAACCAATTTCCGAATCTAAGCTAAAAGTCGAGCCCTAATCGTAGCTAGGACCAATCTACACAACTATACTTAGTACATACACAACTTCCAAATAGACACAACTACTTGGATCTTCACAACTATGACACAACTACAAGTATATAAAAATTGATCTTCAATGGATCTTTGGTGGTGGACTCAACACTTCACTAGGATAGTGTTCTTCTCTTTGCACTTGGAGAGGAAGAGATGGAAGAACAAGATTCACTTCTTAAACAAGTAATAATCAAACAAATGATCAAAGATTTGAGTGATTAAAGAAGGGGTTTGAAACTGGAAATGAATGTGCAAAAGAGATGAGGTAAAAAGCTGAGAATGGCCAACTATTTAAAGGACAAAGGAGCCAACGGCTAGTTCTGCCCGCGGTACCTTATCACAGCCCGCGGTACCTTATCGATAAGGTACCGCCTAGGCGCTAAGGTACCGCCGGACTAGACTCCGCTCCTTTTTGTCCTTTAGTGGTGGAGGTCTTATCTGGGTATAAAAATATCCTGTAAGGATATTCTTAACAGAATAAGAATATGCCATTTTCAAATTTCAAATAATTAATTTAATAAAACATTTTCTTAAAAATAAAGTTTAATAAAAACTTGTCACATTTAATAAAAAGTGAGTTTTAAGAAAAGATTAAATCACTTGATCACTTGATTAAGGTTAGTACTTGTTTATCCATACCTTAAGTGAAAATGGGTAAAATGAAAAATACTTGAACTCAAGAATTCGTTTTTCGTTGTTTTCGTAAATGCTTGTTTTTACATATTGTCGTAATCAAAACTAAGCGAGACCGAAAAATGCAAGTAACGTTTTTAGTCATTATTGCATTAACAATGGTTTTGGCTTAGCCTATGTGTACTCAATCGTCTCGGTATCTAATCAAATTGGTCACAATTTATGGTGGAATTGTTGGTGTTGGTCACTAAAAGGGGGAGCTTGATTTTCTAAGTCTACAAATAACATAAACGTAAAAGCTATTAAAAATAAAAGAGAGCTTCTAACCTCGATTGCTTGTCCAGAATAAATACTGCAAAATAGAACTTAGTGGAAGAGCTAAAGATAATTATCTATTTTAAAATAAAAGTAAAAATGTAAATGTCGATGTGTAAAAATTAAAGCTTTTTAAAAAAATTAAACTAAAAATGAATGATGAAAATTTATAGCTTTTAAAAGTAAACTCGAAATTTAAAACGTTATAAAAATGTAAACTTTATGAAAAATAAGCTAAGATAAAACAAATAAAATAACGCTTAAGAAAATTGGCGAAAAAAAAAATTAAAGTTGAAAATAATTCAGAAACTAAATTTGAACATAAGTCTGAATATGAAAATCTGGATATAATTCGGAATCTGTGTTCTTGACTCAAGTCGGAATAAGCCAATCCAGAACCTAAGTCGGAATGTGAGATTCGCTTGTAATTCGGAATACACAATCACGAACCTAATCCGGAATGCCCTTCGTCCAACTCCTAATCCTGAATAAGCAATCCGGATGCAGTTCAGAATCCTGAAGTTACACGTAGTTCGGAATGTCCCTATCTTGACCTAATTTGGAATTCGCATCACACATATAATTCGGAATGGAACAATTCAACACATAATTCGGGAAACTCAAATTGCATCTAATTCGGGAAATATGTCCACACTTAATTCGGAATTTGGAAGTTTGTGAGTAATTCGGGAAATGACTTTTTAAGATAATTCGGAATTGGTATCCTACACCTAATTCGGGAAGTGCCAATTTGTAGTTAAATAGGGAAATGAAGTTCTTTTGGAGGGAAAAATTGGTTAAGTCGGAATAAGGTTCTACTCATAGTTCGGGAAAAGGGTTTTCACACAGTTCGGGAAAAGAGGGTTTTAAAGTTCCGAATTAAACCAAAATAAGCAAAAATCAAAAGCACTTACCAAAAATTTTACCAAATCAATTTTTAGAAAAAGCTAATAAGACACAATTTAAAAACTT
The DNA here is from genome assembly GCA_025667525.1 of Glebionis coronaria. NCBI lineage: Eukaryota > Viridiplantae > Streptophyta > Magnoliopsida > Asterales > Asteraceae > Glebionis > Glebionis coronaria. The sequence continues at coordinate 434,579,097 of CM046875.1, read as the reverse complement.
TTAAAAACACTAAATAAGAAAAAATTTAAAATCAACTTTTTATAAAAATATTAAACTACCAAAATCAACTTATTTAAAAACTAATATGTAACACCCCCAAATTTACACAATTCAATACAAAGGAAGACTCGTTGGTGTTACGGGATAGCACATTACTCACATCATAGACAACGCTTAAAAATCGCGTCGTTTTAATAATAAAGCATTTCCATTCATAAACATCAAATTTACATAGGTCCCAAGTCTTAGTCATTTCATACAATTTTACAAACGATTTGAATGGAAATTGTTATTTAAGTGCGGGCCATGAATTATTGTTGTCTTCCCGAGAATTACCTTCAAGTACCTGAGATAAAACATGTTAAAAGAAAAGGGTCAGCGAAAACTCCGAGTGAATTCATAGAGTTTAATAAAATCCATCAATATAACATCGGTATAAAATTATTACCGAAAATCATTTTGTACAAATCATTGTAATAGGCCATAAAATAGCCAAAGTCATTTTTATATAAATCCTTATCGAAAATCATAATATAGGCATTTGCCTTCAAAATCATTATACGAACCATTGTCGTTGAAAACATCATACAATACGTTTTATAACGTTGTATAAAGTTAAATAAAAACCGTTATATGAATATGGTTATGTAAAACCAAAACACAAACATAATATCAATAATATGACCCCGTATTGCTAGTCAGGCAATATATCGTAATTCAGTGCGTATAGCAGTATTTCGTTATTTGGATTATTATAAGCCGCATGACCTTGTTACCTTACTATAACAAACAATGGGTAGCTAGCCCGAAACTCAATTTGCCCATCTAAATTAGCGTGTCGTCACAATAATCACGCTTGTGTAAATCTTCTCATACATAAATTCACTTACCAATCAATGTGGCACGACGGGGATCAACCGTCAAGGCGCGAACTGGGGTGATCGTCCCCAAATAGTACTATTATATGCATAAGCGTCTACCAAATCCTGGTAGTTCACAATTCATGCTAATGGGACTTTTAGTGACATAACCTAACTTTAATAATCCATTTCATTTCATCTATCGGGTCATTTAATCATTCATCGGGTCATACAATCATTCGGGTCCAAATCAATAAACAAACAATCGGGACAACTAGTGTCCTCTTTTATAAAAACTAACATGTTATCTCCCTCACGGGTTTATAAAACATTTCATAAAAACATTTAAAAGAGTGCGAGGCTATGAACTCACGTTGATGTGGGATGGCGGGTTATCGGCAATTCGGATGTACGGTGTGTGCTTCAATCACGGAAACCTAGATAAATAATACTCGTCTTAGAATTTTGTCCAATGACTTTATCAAAATAACAATTATGTATATATATGATGACTTTATAAATATGATGATGATCAAGTGGGATTGTACATTATTACTCATTCATTACAGTGTTTGTGTTGGAAATTTTCAAGACTAGTTACACTAGTTCAACTTGTTTATATTTTAAAGCCCAATGGGCCTATCACAAGCCCAAAACTATTCATTAGCCCAATTATACTTTTATTATCAGTATTATACTTTATATGCTGGGCCCAAATGGGTTAAGCCAAATAAATAAGTTTGTAAGTGTTTTACCAAATTAGTCGGGTATATTGTCCGTTAAGGCTACTTCGGCCCGTTAATGTCGATATGTTGTAAAGCTCGGGTTTTATCTATTTTTACTTGTTATATATGTTTATATATGAGTATGTGAGTTTATAAAAGTTTACATTAGACAACCATCTAAGGTTTATTTAACAAAAACGTTAATCTTTCGGTTTTAGCCGAAAAGACGTAAAACTTAGTATATAGTTTTTATAACTTATAAAACTTACCAAACTACCATTTTTATATAATGTCCATTTATTTATCCTTATGAATTTTAATCTAAATGAAATATATAAGTTAGTGGGTTTTAATTCACATTTTATACTATATTTATTTGAGTGCTTATATAAGAATATTAAACTTTAATTTCACAAAATCAGTCCTAAAAATCTAGTTTACTAAAATTATCATATCTAGAGTTCTACATGGACATAGAACCCCAAATTTTTATCACAGAAACTATATGATATGTGCTTCATTTTATTTCTGTATAGCTACTGATGAATCAACCTCTAAGTATTTTATAAAATTCGTCCAAAACAGTGTACTCAGATTTGCACTCTAAACTTGTTTTGATCATATCTCACTCAATTTTATGATTCTATTGCATGGCCAACTCTCACATGTGTACAAGTCTCAATACTCACTGTATATCAATTCATCTATACCATTTTATCAGTTCATCATATGGTTATTTACTGTTTTATACAGCCTACTAAATTAAGCAAGATTAACCACTTTTACATATAGTTTTTCATCTTTTTACCCATGTTTATCAACACTTGATCCCCACACAACATTTTTATCATCATATATTCATCATATACATATACAATAAGAAAGAAAATACATGATTACATAATCAAAATAACAAGAGGATAGGAAGAACAATCTTTATACCACCAAGATTAAGTAGTTGGAAGGATCAAGACTTGGTTTTGGGTCACCAAATCTTATGAACTCTTGTATGAAATCTTCAAGATCACCAAGGGAGATGTTGGTCTTTGAAAATCATCCCTACTTCATCTTGCAAACTTCTCTTTGGATGTTAAAATCACCACCAATCTATAGAGCTTCAAAAGGGCTTCATCATATGTGTGAATAACACACGATTTCATGGTTAAAATGGATCAAACGAGGGTTGTTTTTTATGAATATGGGACGAATTTTTTAGAGAGAGGGAGGAGAGTTGTGTGGTTTTGCATCGATGGAAATGGAGAAGTGGTTTGGAAGTGAGTGGTTTTGAATTGGTTGGTAGTTTACAAAGTGGGTAGGACAAGTGTCCTAGCTTACTTTGTAAGCTTGGCACCTCAAAATTATTGTAGCTAAGTTATGCCGTCCATATGTGGGGGTGGGGCAAAACTTGTTTTGTCTCATCCCCAGTTATTTACGGGTACTCCTCGATTCTAGTTTCCTCGATTTGCGTGCCGTCGGGTCGTTTTACGAAAAACGTTTTTATAAATTACGAATCAACGGCATAAAACGAATCTAATAAAAATTGTCTCATCAAAAACGGAGTTCAAAAACGTAAATATGTAATCCTAAGGTTTCTGGTTTAGTCGTAAAGGACGTCAAACTAAAATCGTAAGTCCTCATCTCTTCTCGTAAATTTGTGAGTTTATGAACCAACACAAATTTAAAATCTCAAAATAATATTCACGGATAAATTTATTTTCTGAAATGTCGGACTGTCACCAAAACGGTGTATGTAAACGTAAGCACGTAACGTAGAATCCTCCGGTTTAGATGTAGTCGATGCTACTTCAAGATGTAAATCTAAATTTCTTCCCAAAAATAAGTGAGTTCATATTATAACATTAAAATAATGTTTTCAAATAAATATTAAGAATAAAATATCGACCATAAATTGACGGATTGTCACAGCATTTACCCCTAAACAAGATCTTTGTCCTCAAAGATCATCTTACTACTCGCTTCTTATAGAGTAAAAGCCATGTGGGTATTTCCTCCACGTTCGATCTTTTCTCACAAGTGTAATCCATTACAATACGCGAGTTTCATCAAACATAACTACGGGAATAAGATCAGGCTTAATGTTGACTTACTTTCTCTATCCATGATGTTCATGGGTTTTTGATGAATGCAACTTTTCGCCGATCTAAACTTTATCAAGAAGTGATCAGATTCTCACTTGATAGACATTTTATCAAGTTCACTATACGAAACATAATTCACGCAACTCTCGAAGTCCTAGGGTAGATCCAGCTTATATGCCTTTCAAACCAATCTTTTACATCATCTCAATGGTCCCATACTACGGGGACTTATTTCCCATGATCTTTCAGATCATCTATTCGTTTTTCCAAAGTAACAATTTTTGGCATAACTTCGCTACCCATCTGGCACTTCAAGATCTACACTTCATAACATTCTGCCCACTACCGGCAGTCAATAATCAAATCCTAATTTCAACAATCATTTCAAGTCTCGCGGGTCGGGTATTTCGAATGGTTAGGTTTGTCATCATAGGAAACAGTAAACCTAAAAGACATATCCATCTCACAATGGGTGTATGTCGGGTGTCTTCATCCCAACTCCTGCTTACAGATGCTCTAATATATATCCTCACAAGATTCGATCTCAGTCCTAATATGATAGTTTTCAATGATAAGCTCTCCAAAGGAAAAAGATTATACGGTTCATTACCAAAGGTCAATCATTCAAACATAAAGCAAGACTTCTAGTATTTTGTATCGTTACTTTACCTCGTCCCTTCGATTGGGGTGGTACACAGTACTCTCATCAAGATTCGTTCTTAATGACTTCTGAGAAAATCTCTAGAAATTCAATGCGAAGCGAGGAACTTGATAGAGATGATCGATACAGGCACACCATGTTTACACAACTCCTTTAAATACAAAAGAGTCAATTTCTTCATCAAGAATCTATCATTAACAGGAATGATATTAGCAGATTTGGTCAGTTTGTCGACGATTACCCAAATCGAATCAAATTCAGATGATGACCTTTGCAATAGTTAGACGTTTACTAATGTATGAGGCGATGTCTGCCTTCATAGTTTTCCATCAGTACAACTTCTTCTGATAATGATACATTAAATCAGAAATGACAGGAATAGAATACGTATACTTACAAGATTCCAACATAACTATATCTCAAAATCTCCATTTTTAGGCAACCTCAAGTGGCCTGTTATACATTCAACGCCATTGGCTCCTCAATTCTAATGGTTCATATTAGCCGCGAACCCCTTTTATTAACTATATTATCCCTTTTTACAAACATCAGTTATTTCTAAATTGTTCGTCAATTTATTTTGCACAATCATTACTAAGGAACACATCCTAATTGATTCTTTATCCTTTTTATATAATGTGTCAGTATCTACATTCATCTTTCCTGATGAGATAATTATCATGACCGTATTCATTCAAAATTTCTTTCTTCATATTTTCTAAGTTTTAGTTTCGTCTCAACTATCATTTTTATCAGTTTTGCTCAATCCGACGTTTTAAAGCGTCGATAATTATTACAATTAATTAAATAATCAATATTTAATTTTTATAAAAAAAGTTTTTAAATTTTCTCAGTTTGTCCAATTATATAAAAAAGATGTTCAAAATAAATTTGAATTTAATTAACAAAATTTTTTTTTTGGTTGATTTATCGAAAATAATTAGTAAGATCCGTAAGTGTTCGAAAAACCTTCGTTTATTCTTTGGTAAAAATTTTCTTAGTTGAAAAGGAAAAATTGTCGTTTCAAATTTTAATTCATGGTTTAAATGTTTTCCTCAATCCCTTTTAGGTTGTCTCTTGAGGTATACACAACCATTTACCCCTAAACAGGAGTTTAGTTAACTGTTCTGGGTATAAGGGAATAATCCCTCAAAAGTTCTTTTTGATAAAACATTTGTCAAAACATATTTTCACTTTTTTTTGGTAAAGCCCAAAGTCTTAATGGTTCCAATTTTTGAAGAGTCAATATATTCCATTATCTTATTAATCACACGGTCAAATAATGTAAAGGATTAAGTCTTTAATCACATGTTAAATACTCAAGGTACAAGTTTTCATTATTCGGCCAATTTAGGGCAGTCTATAACTAATTATTAACTCATTCTTATTCTTATAAACAAACATATGGTTCTTAATGATCACAAGCATGAATTTATCAAATTACAACCTACACACGTGATTCACCAAATTTATGAATACTACATGTGCATTGATCAATCCAAACGACATCACTTGAAACTCATAATCTTCATTACAAGTTCTAGATGTGGTGATTGGAATAGATCATCTTTTTCGCGGACGCGGAGTTGACGATAACCATGCCGTGGATCAAATATTTAGAACATACGCTAGAACCTTGTAAATGATCGAACAATCTATCATCTTGGGTAGTGGATATAGATTTTAATCGTCAATTTACTTAGTTCACGGTAATCAATAAATATAAGAAATAATAACACCATAGCTCTTCATAATGACGAGCTTGGTAGAATAAAAGCTTTCTCCGACAACTCTATCAGTTGTACGATAATTCTTTTAATTCAGATGGTGCTGACGTACAGTGCACAAGCCACAGGTGCAGCACCGGGAATATAATCAATACCAATTTCAACTTGCCTTAATGGCAAAAGTCTAGGTAATTCACCAATAAATACCTCCTAAAGTTTCAGATAAAAGAAACATCTTTTAATAAATTCATATTAGGTTCTTTCTATATTATAATATCTATAACTAGTTCACAACCATTCATGGTATAATTTCAAGTCTAAATGCAGGATATGGTCATCCATCAAGAATTATTTAGATCACTTTTGATAATCAACATCTTATTATTTAGGGGAATTCTATTCGAGTTCCCATCAATTAAGACAATGTCGTCATGTCATAATCAATCAATCCATTCTACTGGAATTATCAACTTTCCAGTTTCATTACCGTTGATAAGATGTGATCTTCTCAAAAGACTAATAATAACTCATAATCCTTCACAATTCAAGGATATCTGGAGACATAATTAACCTTAAAAGAGTAAGGTCAACGCATAATCTACACGAGAGAATTTCAAATCAGATACAGACGAAAACATTTAATGAATATGAATATATCCCATGTTTTCATAATTTGAGTACGCATTCGAAAGCTCCTCAGATCGTTACCCAGGTCATTCAAATGGAATAAAATCAAAAGAAATGATAGGAATGTCGATACATCCAGTCGGGTATCAACACTCGGTAATCATATACTTTTCCTAAGAATCTCACTACGGGAGAATTGGACAAGAAAGAATTGTCAATTGTCATATAAGACAATTTCCACAGATGAGTAAATTCGACTCAGAAGAATAGATGCTACAGGCACATATGTAGGTATCCCTAACACTATGTCCCTATTTTTCACTTCTTGCAGATCTCATAAAATTTAATCTTTCACAATCTTTAAAGAAAATTTAGAGTTTATTAATAATTTCATGGTAACTACTAATCAGCCTTGCATGGTCACTTCCAAATTGTATGTAGGCGCGCAACTATATACAATTTCAAGATTAACGATGCAATACTCAGTTCGTCAAAATTTTATCATCATGTTTATAATAAAAACATTTTCATGCTTAATTCTTAAATAAGAATCAAGAATAAATTTACAAAGATTTTCTTTGTTATGAAAACAATTAAGTTTTCCAAGGTGTTTTATAAACAATTTCATTTTGATAACGATCACTTATAAATCTCACTTTGAATAATCCTTATAGTGATGAAAATTCAATTTTTCTCAAGGGATACTGTTTTATCTTTATAAAAACAATGAGTGATCTGCAAAAGTGTGAGGAAAAGTTGTTCACCAAGAACTAACTTCAATATATCAGGAAATGAGCTTAGCCAAATAATCATGAGGTTCATGACTTCGATGGCACTCAGGAATACAAAGAGAATAATCCACAACGTAACTCAATTCGAGATGAGTACTTGTTCAATGGTTGCATCACTAATGCGAACATTAGGATGAAGCAATAAAGGATAGATAACATCGATACATGTAGAATTTAGTAATCAAAGGTAGTCTTTTCATTAATCACAAACAAGTCAAAATTGTAACGTAACAGATTACGTGTCACTATGTCATACAATTCCAAGGACTCATCCTACCAACTGATGTCTCAGTTAAGTTAGGGATTTTTAAAAGATACCACAATGAATACTAATCTACAAGAGTCATTAGGTGTCCCACCTGTCCTGGAAGATCCATCGGTCCCAATTCAGAAGAAGATTTCTTCAATTTATTTATTGGACACTGGGCATCCTCGTCATTGGACAATGGCCTAGGAACAACCCTTAACACAAACTAACAATCATTTAAAACCTTATAATTCAATCACAGAACTTAACGACTTCTATTAACAATCTCATATTCCATATGAGTTAAATTTGACTTTATTCAAGTTTCAACCAACTTATGCTCAATTCGATATCTTACCTCATTCTCCAATACTTTCAACCTTATTCATAAACCTTAAAAGGGCAATAAAAGGTCGATATGAACAACACTTAATTTCCAATCCTATAGCTCTTTTATTAATAGTTATCAAATGAGTCACTAGTATAAAATGATTCATACATTCAATCAGACTTCTCGGAAAGGTACTAGTGGCATGAGGCTTTTGGGTAATGGTTCCAATGACAGCCTCAAGTGCAACATTCACCCTTTCGATTTCAAATTAAGAACTGGATGACAACGAATCAGATGACATCTTTCTAGGTGGTAACGTTTTGTCAAACTCCACTCTATAAGGAAAGATCGTCAGGACATCGATATCAGTTTTAATCTCGCCAATTCTTCTTCAATATCACAATCAACTAATATCTACATTTCTACGAATATTAACCATTTTGTTGGGATCATAAACATCCACAACTTGGTTTAGATCTAGGATAGCTAGAATTCCTACGAGAATAGCTTCGATTAATTTACTAGGGGGTTTAGGGTTCCTTGTGACAATCTACGTCGTATAAATACCTCGTATAAATATCAAAATAATCATCAAACAATCATGTAATAAAATTACATCATATATATATATATATATATAATCCGAGTTATATATATATATATATATATATATATATATATATATATATATATATATATATATATATATATATATATATATATATATATATATATATATATATATATATATATATATATATATATATATATATATATATATATATATATATATATATATATATATATATATATATATATATATATATTAAAATAACACTTCTCAGTCTGGCCTTGTCGGTAACTCGGAATTCTTCAGCACCGTTATAGTCAAAATGTTTTTAGACATTTTTAGAAAAATGTTTATAGTTAAAAGATTTTGAAATGTTTTATTCAAAACCTTAGTTTTAAAAATCTTTCGTTCTCTATAACGAGAGCTCTAGTACCAAACTGTAACACCCCCAAATTTACACAATTCAATACAGCGGAAGACTCGTTGGTGTTACGGGATAGCACATTACTCACATCATAGACAACGCTTAAAAATCGCGTCGTTTTAATAATAAAGCATTTCCATTCATAAACATCAAATTTACATAGGTCCCAAGTCTTAGTCATTTCATACAATTTTACAAAAGATTTGAATGGAAATTGTTATTTAAGTGCGGGCCATGAATTCTTGTTGTCTTCCCGAGAATTACCTTCAAGTACCTGAGATAAAACATGTTAAAAGAAAAGGGTCAGCGAAAACGCCGAGTGAATTCATAGAGTTTAATAAAATCCATCAATATAACATCGGTATAAAATTATTACCGAAAATCATTTTGTTCAAATCATTGTAATAGGACATAAAATAGCCAAAGTCATTTTTATACAAATCCTTATCGAAAATCATAATATAGGCATTTGCCTTAAAAATCATTATACAAACCATTGTCATTGAAAACATCATACAATACGTTTTATAACGTTGTATAAAGTTAAATAAAAACCGTTATATGAATATGGTTATGTAAAACTAAAACACAAACATAATATCAATAATATGACCCCGTATTGCTAGTCAGGCAATATATCGTAATTCGGTGCGTATAGCAGTATTTCGTTATTTGGATTATTATAAGCCGCATGACATTGTTACCTTACTATAACAAACAACGGGTAGCTAGCCCGAAACTCAATTTGCCCATCTAAATTAGCGTGTCGTCACAATAATCACGCTTGTGTAAATCTTCTCATACAGAAATTCGCTTACCAATCAATGTGGCACGACGGGGATCAACCGTCTAGGCGCGAACTGGGGTGATCGTCCCCAAATAGTACTATTATATGCATAAGCGTCTACCAAATCCCGGTAGTTCACAATTCATGCTAATATGACTTTTAGTGACATAACCTAACTTTAATAATCCATTTCATTTCATCTATCGGGTCATTTAATCATTCATCGGGCCATACAATCATTCGGGTCCAAATCAATAAACAAACAATCGGGACAACTAGTGTCCTATTTTATAAAAACTAACATGTTATCTCCCTCGCGGGTTTATAAAACATTTCATAAAAATATTTAAAAGAGTGTGAGGCTATGAACTCACGTTGATGTGGGAAGGCGGGTTATCGGCAATTCGGATGTACGGTATGTGCTTCAATCACGGAAACCTAGACAAATAATACTCGTCTTAGACTTTTGTCCAATGACTTTATAAAAATAACAATTATATATATGATGACTTTATAAATATGATGATGATCAAGTGGGATTGTACCTTTTTACTCATTCATTATAGTGTTTATGTGTTGGAAATTTTCAAGACTAGTTACACTAGTTCAACTTGTTTACATTTTAAAGCCCAATGGGCCTATCACAAGCCCAATACTATTCATTAGCCCAATTATACTTTCATTATCAGTATTATACTTTATATGTTGGGCCCAAATGGGTTAAGCCCAAAAAATAAGTTTGTAAGTGTTTTACCAAATTAGTCGGGTTTATTGTCCGTTAAGGCTACTTCGGCCCGTTAATGTCTATATGTTGTAAAGCTGGGGTTTTATCGATTTTTACTTGTTATATATGTTTATATATCAGTATGTGAGTTTATAAAAGTTTACATTAGACGGGTCCAACCGTCTAAGTTTTATTTAACAAAAACGTTAATCTTTCGGTTTTAGCCGAAAAGACGTAAAACTTAGTATATAGTTTTTATAACTTATAAAACTTACCAAACTACCATTTTTATATAATGTCCGTTTATTTATCCTTATGCATTTTTATATAAATGAAATATATAAGTTAGTGGGTTTTAATTCACATTTTATACTATATTTATTTGAGTGCTTATATAATAATATTAAACTTTAATTTCACAAAATTAGTCCTAAAAATCTAGTTTACTAAAATGATCATATCTAGAGTTCTACATCGAGATAGAACCCCAAATTTTTATCACAGAAACTACCTGATATGTGATTCATTTTATTCCTTTATAGCTACTGATGAATCAACCTCTAAGTATTTTATTAAATTCGTCCAAAACAGTGTACTCAGATTTGCACTCTAAACTTGTTTTGATCATATCTCACTCATTTTTATGATTCCATTGCATGGCCAACTCTCACATGTGTACAAGTCTCAGTACTCACTGTATATCAATTCATCTATACCATTTTATCAGTTCATCATATGGTTATTTAATATTTTTATACAGCCTACTAAATTAAGCAAGATTAACCACTTTTACATATAGTTTTTCATCTTTTACCCATGTTTATCAACACTTGATCCCCACACAATATTTTTATCATTATATATTCATCATATACATATACAATAAGAAAGAAAATACATGATTACATAATCAAAATAACAAGAGGATAGGAAGAACAATCTTTATACCATCAAGATTAAGTAGTTGGAAGGATCAAGACTTGGTTTTGGGTCCCCAAATCTTATGAACTCTTGTATGAAATCTTCAAGATTACCAAGGGAGATGTTGGTCTTTGAAAATCAGCCCTACTTCATCTTGCAAACTTCTCTTTGGATGTTAAAATCAGCACCAATCTATAGAGCTTCAAAAGGGCTTCATCATATGTGTGAATAACACATGATTTCATGGTTAAAATGGATCAAATGAGGGTTGTTTTTTATGAATATGGGACGAATTTTTGAGAGAGAGGGAGGAGAGTTTTGTGGTTTTGCATGGATGGAAATGGAGAAGTGGTTTGGAAGTGAGTGGTTTTGAGTTGGTTGCTAGTTTACAAAGTGGCTAGGACAAGTGTCCTAGCTTACTTTGTAAGGTTGACACCTCAAAATTGTTGTAGCTAAGTTATGCCGTCCATATGTGGGGGTGGGGCAAAACTTGTTTTGTCTCATCCCCAATTATTTACGGGTACTCCTCGATTCTAGTTTCCTCGATTTGCGTGCCCTCGGGTCGTTTTACGAAAAACGTTTTTATAAATTATGAATCAATGGCATAAAACGTATCTAATAAAAATTGTCTCATCAAAAACGGAGTTCAAAAACATAAATACGTAATCCTAAGGTTTCCGGTTTGGTCGTAAAGGACGTTAAATTAAAATCGTAAGTCCTAATCTCTTCTCGTAAATTTGTGAGTTTATGAACCAATACAAATTTAAAATCTCAAAATAATATTCACGGATAAAATTATTTTCTGAAATGTCGGACTGTCACCAAAACGGTGTATGTAAACGTAAGTACGTAACGTAGAATCCTCCGGTTTATATGTAGTCGATGCTACTTCAAGATGTAAATCCAAATTTCTTCCCAAAAATAAGTGAGTTCATATTATAACATTAAAATAATGTTTTCAAATAAATATTGAGAATAAAATATCGACCATAAATTGACGGATTGTCACATAATAAACATAAAGATTAAGCAATAAGCACTATAATATAAAAACTTTAAACACACCAAACCAATAAGCACAATCCAATAAGCAAACCAATCACACAATCAACAAAATTAAATCAACTACATGATTAATTAAGCAAAAACAATAGATTATGATTAAGAAAGGTAGAATGAGAATTTATTATAAAGCTTGATTATATTAAAGATTAAGATCAAAGATTATAAGATTAAGATGAAGGTTTGATAAGCTTGAAAGAAAACTAGAGAGAAGAAAAAAATACATGTAATTACCTACTAAAAATTAAAGACTAAAGTTAACTAACTCCTCTAATGACTATTTAGAAGACTATATATAGAAGTTGGAAGGTGCTTGTGTCTTCTCTCTTTCTTCATATTTTCTCGACTTTTAAATAACTCGTCTTTCTCGACTTTGTCTCGGGATTAGTCGAATGATAACTTGAACTCGTCTTCTAATTTTCTTCTTTTAGTAGACTTGGTTCTTCGACTTTGTTAAACTTCCGTCTTTAGACTTTTTCTTCGATAAATCTTCTGAATAGGCCTTTGATTTCCGTTCTTCTTGCACTTTGATCTTTTGACTTCGTCTTTTGTCTTTTTCTTCGATAAAAGCCCGTGAAAGCCTGTGTTTTCTTCCTTTTTCATATTTTTGTCCTAAAACACAATAAAACAAAAACCACGCATAATTCCGACTTTTACGACATAAAATACACGTTTTGGTCTTTTTATTATTGGAAATAAGTGGTAAAAGGATAAGTGTTTTCACACTTATTAGTATTTCCTGAACAGCTTTCGGGCATACCACCTGCTCGTGAAGTAGACTTTGGCATTGAGCTCATCCTAGGAGTTGAACCAATCTCCAAGGCTCCTTACCGCATGGCTCCCATTGAGCTCAAGGAGTTAAAATAGCAGCTGTAGGAACTTTTGTAGCGAGGTTTCATCCGCCCTAGTGTATCTCAATGGGGTGCACCGGTGTTGTTCGTGAAGAAGAAGGATGGCAGCATGCGTTTATGCATTGATTACCGTGAGGTGAATAAGATCACAATCAAAAACCGATATCCTTTGCCATGTGTAAATGATCTGTTTGACCAACTGCAAGGCGCCAAAAATTTCTCTAAGATCAATCTGAGGTCTGGCTACCATCAGCTACGGGTAAAAGAGCAGGATATCTCCAAGACTGCTTTCCGTACACGTTATGGTCACTACGAGTTTGTAGTCATGCCTTTTGGACTCACCAATGCTCCAGCAGTCTTCATGGATCTGATGAACCGTGTCTTCCATGATTTTCTAAATAAGTTTGTTATCGTCTTCATTGATGATATTCTAATTTTCTCAAAATCCAAGGAGGAACACAAAGTGCATCTTCGTACAAAACTACAAATACTTCGCCAGAAGCAGTTGTATGCCAAGTTCTCCAAGTGTAAATTCTGGTTGAGTAATGTGGCGTTTTTGGGCCACAATGTGTCCGCAGAAGGAATAAGCATGGATCATGCGAAGGTTGAGGCTATCACAAAATGGCCAAGACCGACTTCGGTGACTGAGGTCCATAGTTTTCTAGGCTTAGCTGGTTATTACCGCAGGTTCATGGAGATTTTTGTGGAGTCCATTGATCGTTAGACTCAATGGTTATGAACCATTATATCTAGGTTTATCAATGTTCATATGTATAAAACATAGCGGAATAGAACATTAATAGGAACAAGATGTTATAAGAACAAAGACACTAATTTCTCCCAAAGTGCTTGTATTAAAGATTAACACAAACAACTCTAGGTGTGTATACATTGAATCCCACACCTAGAGATTGAACTTTACTGTAGGTTACATTGTGAAAACTGAATGAATATAAACCTACATATGTTTTATTTATATAATAGAAAACATAGCTTACAAAGAAAGCTAACATAATAATAAAAAGACTCCACCAGCTTGTAGAATTGCTTCTTGTATATTTAGTCCTTGTCTTCTTATTTTGTTTATTTTGTCACATCAACTCAATATTTGACCCAACAATCTTCCCCTAGTTGATATGACAAAACAAACTGCTTTCTTTCATGACACTAGTTCTTCAAGTTGCCATCTTCCCCTTAATTTATTACTTCTTCCCCTTTTTGTCACATCAACAAGGAAGTAGTAAAACGTAGAAAACTATGAAGCATACAAGTACCATGTAAATGATGTAACACTTAGAACAATAAGCTTCCCCTTATACCATGCGTTCACCATTTCTTTTGAAGAAAATTAGTATTATCAACCATCAAAAGCAAACGAATAACTAACCACTTGTAGAAACGAATACTATGTAGTACCATCCAGGATGAGGGCAACACCAGAAATTAACATGTAGTGCCATCTTTAAATGACTAATAGTATACGTACCCAAGTAGTAGTATCTTTGAAAAGACCAACTTCCAATGGCTGAATAGAACCAAATAAGATCAACTTTTGTCAAGTATCTTGAATCTTCAAATTATGTAGGCTTTATGTAATGATCACATATGAAGAAATATAATTATGACTTACTTGATGATGAAATATAACCCGAACTTGTATTCCATGTCTTGTACTAAACATGTGACTCCGAAACTCACGGCTATAATAAGTAGACTATAAAACTCACGGTTATAATGAGTAGTCTCTTGAAAAAAAGAATTCTCTAGCAAATATGAGCATAGAGCGTCTTAAGAAAAATCTCATACCTTTTCTACCTTTTTATCAAGTCTGTTGTCACAACTTAAAACACCTACAAGTTATCTTCAAACCCGCTGAAAGTTTGAAGATATGATAGAACACAAACCCGCAAAAATGTACTTCGTCTTCAAACATGTAATAAAAACTTTTCTTTGTAATCAATGAAAATAAAACGAGCCTTTATACCTTTAAGAATTAGTTGCTGTGAAAAAACAAATTTTAAACCAAAAATCTTCAAAACTATCATGGTTGCGAACAATGTTGTCAGCGACTTTAATACACGTGTCAGGGCGTCTGTCAGCGGCTTGAAAATATAACAGTCTGTAAACCAAATACCTATTGTGACGAATAAATAAACATTACATGCATCTTTGTTTTCTCTTGTTTGCTACAAAAAACTTGACCAACATTATCGTGTGAACACAACTTATGGGCCACACTTGATATATCAAAGCACCAATCGATGCTTTCTTTTCTTTTGCTTGGAATAAACTTACGTAAACAGTAGCATTTTCTTAGCATCCCCTTATGATCAATAAAATCAATATACCCTTTAATAGTACAAGGGACCACCCTTGTAAGACTTTTACTTTGGCAGCAATCGATACCAACATAAGGGCGCATACTTCCAATAGAAAAGATAACGACATAACAAAAACTTTGTACCTTCACATGCGTAAAGACAGAATGATACTTTTCTTTTGGATCCAACAACCAGTTGCGTCCCATCACTTTTTAATTCGGTCCAACCCTCGAACCATGTGCAGCGATCAAACAATGAGCTCTGCCTTTTTCTTAGAAACACACGTGATGTATTATGTCCAACGTCCCATCCTTGCACAGATCTTGAAACCTTTTCTTTATATATTCACGCAGCTAACAACCAACATATAATAATAACAAACAGTATATTACCTTCTAGTTTTCTATTGGCTGTTGTCACAAAGAGGGACCACAAAACTCTCCTTAACTTCTGTTCCAACTGCAACATTATTCGGATCCCAAACACAGCGATAACCATTGTGTACAAAAAAGAAATTGTACCTTGAAACCATTCGACAACTACATAAAGTCATGTATACACGTGATCGAACACAAGTAGGGTCAATCTTGTTTTGACCAGATAAAGTAGCAGCTAACCTTTTCTTGTCAGCTTAACCTATGACGTGACCAGATGTAGGGTTTTGTTTAAAAACCCTAATTCATAGATACGAACCAAAAATCTATATGTAACATATTCAACATCCATAAACATTAATTCCAGGGTCTTGAGAAGTTGATTATCTCATGAACACCCTAAAATTTTTGGACAACAACCTCATTTCTTCATCACAGCACCACAAATCGAAAACCTAGGGTTTATTAACGAAACCCTAAAAGTCAGATATTTGGCGACACTTATTCTATCGTAGATTTGTCACAGATCTTGTAAACCGTCGCTAATCTGTCACTAAAACTGTCACAGATTCTGGACAGCGGCTTCACAGCAACGAACACGAACGTAACACCTTGTATCTCCTAGATATCACGAGCCTTAGTCTCTGATACCTATTGTGGAGTCCATTGATCGTTAGATTCAATGGTTATGAACCATTATATCTAGGATTATCAATGTTCATATGTATAAAACATAGCGGAATAGAACATTAATAGGAACAAGATGTTATAAGAACAAAAACACGAATTTCTCCCAAAGTGCTTGTATTAAAGATTAACATAAACAACTCTAGGTGTGTATACATTGAATCCCACACCTAGAGATCGAACTTTA
Source organism: Glebionis coronaria (assembly GCA_025667525.1). Taxonomy (NCBI): domain Eukaryota; kingdom Viridiplantae; phylum Streptophyta; class Magnoliopsida; order Asterales; family Asteraceae; genus Glebionis; species Glebionis coronaria. The sequence continues at coordinate 434,562,120 of CM046875.1, read as the reverse complement.
CTATAGGTTACATTGTGAAAACTGAATGAATATAAACCTACATATGTTTTCTTTATATAACAGAAAACATAGCTTACAAAGAAAGCTAACATCATAATAAAAAGACTCCACCAGCTTGTAAATTGCTTCTTGTATATTTTAGTCATTGTCTTCTTATTTTGTTTATTTTGTCACATCAACTCAATATTTGACCCAACAATTTTTTCACGTTTAGCCTTGTCCTTGACTAAGCTGATGCGAAAAGGGGAGAAATTCGTCTAGAGTGATGGGCGGGAGAAGAGCTTTGAAGAACTTAAGTAGAAGTTGATATCTGCACCTATTCTTACTCTCCCATCTAGCATAGGTGGATTTCAGATCTATTGTGATGCTTCATGGAAAGGTCTTGGCTGCGTTCTTGATAACACCTCATTTATACATGTTTGTAATGATGCATTTGTCCTTGTTGCTATGTAAATAAATAAATTATGTGTTGAATTGTTTCTAATAATAAGTATTGTTTTAATTGTAGTGAAGGATTAAAAACTATGAAGGAAAGAAGTGACAGAATGGAAAGAAAAAGACTAAAGAATAAATTGTGCTGAAAAAGAGCCAAAGTGCGGTGCACATTCAATGTACTACGAATTTGGAGAACTACTAAAAGTTTGGTGCACAAAGGGAAAAGTGTCGCGCACATTTACAACTCAGAAGTGTGGCGCACAATTGAGAAAGTGCGGCGCACATTTTGCTGCAGTTACATGAATTAAGTGCCACTATGCATGGAAATCATTGGAAACCTTTGGCTTACTTCTAGGAGTTTTGGCTACGAAATTGATGCTATAAAAAGGACCTAAGGGCATGCATAATCATACAATTCCATTCTCCAATACTCTATTGTTATAAGGGTTTTCATATAATGAAGGATTCCTTCAATCCTTGATCATTGTTGCTAGTGCAAAGTGAACCTTAGTTGGTTCATACCCATTGTTGCTGTAGCAAGGGACTCAGAACTTTGCTTTTATGATTGTAATAAGTTGGAACAAAACTTATAAATTTTTGGAGCAAGTATTGATTAAACACTTTTGTTGGTATAATTCTCATTTTATTCATGTTATTCATTTCCTTTGATTTACATATTGTTGAGATGATTATTTTTACTGTTATTATGGAGTAGTTTATTGTGCAAATGGTTAAGGCTTAACTAGGGGTGGAAATGAGCCGATTTGCTCGTGAAAAGCTCGGGATCGGATCGGTAAAAAGCTCGAACGAGCCGAGCCTAAACGAGCTCGAGCCCGAGCTCGAGCTTAATTTCGAGCTCGTTTATTAAACGAGCTCGAGCCCGAGCTTTACGTACAAAGCTCGCTTAGGCTCGCGAGTCTAAACGAGCCTAACGTTTTATATACGAGATCCTTAACGAGCTTAATAACAAGCTTATTAACGAGCTTAATTTATATATATTACTAGCCGAGTTCGAGCCAACCTTTATTTTTACTTTGAAAATTCGTATAAACGAGCCGAGCTCGAGCCGAGCCCGAGCTTGTCTACAATACCACAAGCCGAGCTCGAGCCTAAAGACTAAGGCTCGAAACGAGCCGAGCTCGAGCTCGAGCTTTGTAAAACTTAAACGAGCCGAGCTCGAGCTTTAGCGAGCTCGAGCTCGGCTCGGCTCGTTTCCACCTCTAGGCTTAACAACCTTATGATTAGATAGATTTATGTTGCTTTGTGAGGGCAAAGTTCGGCGCACTTTCCTCCTTGGTTCGTGACTATGAGTGTGATTTAGATGCTTTTGTATTATATGTTATTATGTAAGAACATTGTTATATGTTGAGTATCATGATCATGACTAGTAGTCATGTGAATGGATGAATTTCATGTCATCTAATAAATGAATCTTGTTATTCACTTTTGTCGCGATTAGTGGAATAAAACATATAACAACTCTTACATAATCTCATCTATTGCTTTAGTTATCGAAATCAAGCATAAACCATTCTTAATGCTTTAGGTATGACATGATCTTTAGTCAGATTTTTATTATATTAATTAGATGTTGCGTGTATGACTAGTAATCGACATGTTGTCTTACATTGTTTATGTGCTCATATCCGTCATTTCTACCTATCTTTCATATGGTTGTGACCTTAACCAAGCGCACCCTTTAAAACCATTTGATAAGTGAAGGTCTACTAATTCTAAGGATTTGTTAATGGATGGATTAGATCTATGGATTTGGTGGAAGAGATGGGGAAGAAGGAGATTAGGTGTAGAGAGAGAAAGGAGAGGGAAGATAAGTAGAGAGAGAAAGTAAGATTAGATGAATGATTAATGTTAATGAATGAATGACCAACCCCCTCCTAACATGCTAGGAGGGGTATATATATAGCCCACCCTACATGTGGGCTATATGGACTATACTTAACTAAGTGGATCACGAGCCCATTACATAATTATCGTTGGAGCGACCGATCCTTCATAAATACGTAAAACGTATTTCCAACAATCTCCCCCTAAGGGAGGTCGCTCCAAGTTACAAAGTTCTAAATATTCTATGGCTCGTGATCTATGCTAATAATGATGTGACCGAGACTTTCTTTGGGAAAACACATTTCCAACAATCTCCCCCTAAGGGAGGTCACACCATTTTACAAAATCTTAAACCTAGCATCTATGCTTGAGTCTTCGATCTTGTTCTTGTGAATATGCTGGATGTGATCTTTGACTTTAGTCTTGAGCATGTTTCCTTGCCTTGACCTTGTGCATGCATCACTTGTGAAATTTGCCTCTTCGTGACTTCATGTTCCACATACTTATACCTTTAAATTCTTGAAAGCTTCAGAGTTTGATACAGCGGAAGACTTGACCTTCAGACTTTCTTGAATTTGTTGAAGTACTAAGTGTATGTAGTATAAGCATGTGGTGACGACTTCTTCTGGATTATACACTGCAATGCCACCTTTTTGTTACGCTGCATAAGACAGTTAGCAACAAACCATATACACGGATGAAATGGCCTTGAACATTTCATTCTAATTCGGTAGCATTTTACCTCCGGTCGGTGAAGACCGTTGGACGATATTAAATATCGTACTTGTGACAGGTAGTTTCAATAAAGAACCTCCTTGACAAGATTTCGCGGGTAACCCCGTTCTCTTTACTCGACCGTCCAAAGCTGACTGCGAACGTAAAGAGTGAATCATTTGGATAATATTATCCGCATGATTTGAAGCCGTCAATTCATGTTCCTGGAACAAGTGAAGTTCAATTAAGAACCGCACCATCGTTGCTTTCCAGTTGTCACTAGCTTGATTCATAAAGAATCTTGCAAGTTACCTACCAAGTGCTGTTTGATGTTAACACTAGAAGGATTTCCACTCGTCACTATGATCAATAAAGAGTCACTCTGAGTGTTCTGGCAAGATCATATGATAATGCGTAGAGGCCTGGAACGTGTTTAAATTCATTTAAGAATTAAACCACTGTTGCTTTCCAGTTATCACAAGTTTGATTCATAAAGAATCGCACAAGTCACCTACCATGAGCTTTTTGATATTCGCTCAAGAAGGATTTCCATCTTCATTGTAAATACTTTCGTATTACTCGGATGTTCAGGCAAGATCATGAAGATTTTGCGTAGGACTCTTAAGAACTTTCTTACTTTTCACAGTGTGTGAAGAAGCAAGCAAATATGAAAGTGTGTCCTAATGAGATATTTGATGATCTCAAATGGCTCTAGACTCGATCGTGCATTTTGGATTTTTAGTGATCGGAGGCTGGAGAGGAGTGCCACCTTTTCAATACCAATTTATTCGGAGTGAATAAATCAATAGATAATGTGTTGTCTCCGTGTGATTAAAACAAATATCTTTTAAGAGATATCTGAGTTAGCTGGGATGGGTTGTGCCTTGCATCACTGGGTCCATGATGTCTATCTTCAATATCGAGAATCATAAAATGATCTCAATAGCATATGAATTGACCCGGTTTCTGCCTAAGGTTGTAAGGAGGGCTTCTTTCTTTACACCCTTTATCTTTACAATTCTTTTTCATTCTTCAACCCCTTCAATGCTTACCAATACGTCATCACTAGCACCTTGTTGTGATTGTTCCAGTGCTAACTTAAGTACTTGGTCGGCATTCAGCTACATTCACAATCTTTCTCCATCTTTCCTAAGGACTACTATTTCTAGCTATGGAATGTCCTTGGGAAGATTCCTCCGGTTCTAGAGAAATCATTGGACTTTAACCTATCCTACCATCCTTATGTCACCACAATCTTCATCGTCGTGAAAAGAGATGTTTTGGGTAAGTGTGTGTCACCATGAAATCCATTTTGAAGTGCAAATCCATTTTGCTCCCCCTTAACATATGCTACGATATTCGAAAACATTTCGCACATGTCGGGATGAGCTAACACGTTAAGTCAAACCATTTATGATTGATCATATCCCATATTAAATCACATTTTCTCCCCCATATTAAAAATATTAACCCAATCGATGTTTTTAATATCAATTGATTTAATAGCATTTTAAGAAAATTTGGGAAGAAAAATGCAAATCCAATTATCTTCATGATTTTAACAAGCTCCCCCTCAAATTAATGAGGGTGTACTTGAAACGTAAATTAAATACCTTTTAAACACAAGTGTAAGGTATTTATTACGTGCAAAGATCAGATATAAATAATGAATTCACAAGATTAGCAATGTACGAGGTTGGACCTGAATAATGGAGAACAGCATATGAAAGAAGCACATGGTTCTTGTTCACGAATGATGGTCACCTCGTCACGTCCCCGAGAAAATTAATTCTCGTTGTTGAGTCAAAGCTTTCCGGTGAAATGCTTGACTTGATTATGAAAAGCGGGTTGCTATCTGAAATAATAGCAAACCATATGGAGCATGTTTTAAATGTTTTAAACTTCTGCTCGAACTTTATTTACAACCCCGTGTCATTATTGAATGACATTTCTAGGTTCGTAAATATTATCGATTCCAGAAGACATGCTCGTTTTATCAAAACGTTTTTGAACACACAATTTTGAAAGATTTAGAAAAACCTTTTGAGAAATTCTCGAAAAATTGTGTTCAAGGTTTTGAAAAACAATTACTTGAGCTTAAGATGTTGAATATCTTAAAAGCGAGCTCAAGTCCGAGAAGTTGTGAACTTCCCGTTGTTAAGGATAAGTTTATCATCGGCGATAAACTTTCCTTTTATCTAAAGAACGAGTCCTAAGCTGACATTTACTTAGAAGTCGTTTTCATGAGCTTGAAAACTTTGACTGTTTTAACGGAAAGCTCATGACCGAGAAAGGTTAATTTCTCGTTATGAGGAAAAGTTCTCTTATTTAAAAGATACACTTTCCTTTCTGAGCTTAAAACTTCGAATGTTTTAAGACAAGCTCATGACCGAGAAAATTGAATTTCTCGTTATGAGGATAAGTTTATCATTAATGATAAACTTTCCTTTATTTGAAGTTCGAGTTACAGTCTGACATTTAACTGTAAGTCATGTACACGAGCTTAAAACCTTTGAATGGTTTTAATGTAAGCTCGTGTCCGAGAAAATTTAATTTCTCGTTGTAAGGATAAGTTTATCATCGGCGATAAACTTTCCTTTATTTGAAGCACGGGTTATCGTCTGATATTTAACGATAAGCCATAATGCATGAGCTTAAAAACATGGAATGTTTTTGATGTAAGCTCATGCCCGAGAAAAATGAATTTCTCGTTTTTAGGATAAGTTTATCATCGGCGATAAACTTTCCTTTCTTTGATGATCGAGTTATAGTCTGTGATGTGACTATAAGTCCTTTTACACGAGCTTAAAACCTTTGAATAGTTTTAACGGAAGCTCGTGTCCGAGAAAATTTAATTTCTCGTTTTGAGGATAAGTCATCATCGGGATGAACTTTCCTGTCTTTTGAGAGCGAGTTACAGTCTGTTATGTGACTGTAAGTCCTTGTTTGCAGCTTAACCATGAATCCCCTGAGACATTTGTTTCTCTGATATCTGCTTCTTCAGCAACCAAACTCTAAGAGTGTCCTTAGTTGAACGGTACACAACGATTGGACCGCTTCGTTCTTTTGGAACATCAGCTTTGGTACCTGCAATCTCATTAGGAATTTGCATGCTTTGACGTGGGTTAGCGATATCAATTATGGAAGCACGTGGGGGTTCACAGTTTGCTTTACTTGTGTCAGAGGTGGCCTGAGGAGATGATTCACTTGTCTTAGTTGGCAATCGTTTCCTTTTATAGAAAATCTTAAGTTCAGGCTTAAGTGATGTATCATCCTTTGCAATTTCCTCCCTAGTAGTCTTTGTAGAATCGGAGACTATCCTAGTTAAAGGGCACTCGTTTCCTACAAGAGTGAAAGATCTACCAGTGGGGCGCCAAACTTTACCAAAGGGTTTGATTTTAGCTATCCACTGGGACTTAATTCTAGCACGGGAGTTTACCTCATCAAGTAATTTCTTGACACAAGCATCATGATTTGCCGTAAAGACACATTTTCTACATGTTTTACAAGTAGCATATTTAATGTCTGAATAATTCCTAGATGATTGATCGATGCTCCTAGAAGATGGCATGCTACGGTTAGCAGTGTTGGGTAATCTAGAAGGCATCTGACTAGGTTGGACATTGCTATCTCTTACATGTGTCTTTTCAATAGCTTCCCTTTGACCAGATTTGTGGCAAACGTCATTTGAACTAGTTCTAGACGTGGTCTTGATATTTTTAGGGAAACTAGAGGCAATCATATGATTTGGTCTTGCTAAAGCTGGAGTGATCACATTGGGCCTAGTTGCTGGAGTGACAGTTCTAGAAATATGACCCAAATCAACTTGGGAGGCAAACCGCGGTCTCGAGGATTGTGATCGCTCGGATCCAAATGCAGTAGGTTGTCTGACAGTCGGTTGTCTGACGAACTGATTTGTAGGCGGTTTCCCCAAGATTGATGGTTGTTCAAGCTTAGTGTCCACACTAGGTCCTCTATTTTTCCTTAACTCGTTTTTCAACGCGGCTATAGCAAAGACCTTTTCCTGTACTTGGGCTTTTAAATTCTCATTCTCTTTGAGCACGTTATCTTGGGATGCCAATTTAGATTCAAGCAGTTGAATTTGTTTCAAAAGATTATCCTTTTCAGCTTTAGAATCTAGAACAGTTTGATCCAATTTTCTTTCAAGAACAACGTTTGACTTTTCAAGTTTTTCAAAGTATGTTTCAAATTTGTCCGTTTTCTTAGAAAATTCAAGTTTGGCATCCTCAAGATCTTTTGATTGCCGAGCTACGATCGTTTCGAGCTCTTTAATCTTGGAATCAGAATCAGTTAACGAGGCAGTTATAAAGCATTTATCATGATGAACTATAGCATTCTGAATAATCTCTCCCCCATTATGACTCACATCGGATGAATCAGAAGTGGTATTTCTATCACTCTTTTCCATCCCATGTTTGTCATAATTAGGTTTCGAATGCTCAATATGCGGTATGTCATCAGCATATACATCATAATTAACATCACATTGTACCATGTTTGCAGGCTCTTCGTCATAAACGGGTAAGGTGTCATCAAGAGTGATCTCGTGAACAATCCCCGACGTGCCACTGGTATCATGTTGACCTCCTGATTCCGTGCTCTTGCCATCGTGAGGCTCCAAGTGGTCAATCGTATGACCAATTTCTTCTTGCATCTGTGTCATTGATTTTTGCACTCCATTATCATATGCTTGCTGAAGTTGTGATCTTTGATAAATCGAAGACGAGACCGATGTCATGAGTTTCAAAATTGTATCACGGAAAGCTCTAAACTCGGTATGTGTATCTCGAAGAAATGATTGGCAAATCACTAAACTTTCAGGCATGATGATATTGAATTGGAGGAAAGGCGTGAGTTGTGTCACAAGAGTCTTGTATGCAAGTGCCGATGCAGAGTGATTAAAGTTGTCACGGTTGAGTTGCTCGGCGAGTTCGGTCAAAGTGGTGAAAAGTGAGTCGATGAATATATGACGATCTTGTCCAAAGATTGTCACAAATTCGCTCCTTCCTTGGATCCTCGAAAGAGTGACCAGATGATACTGAAGCATTTGAAATGAAGTGATGCCACTTTTTCTAGCGTTGGCTTGCACTTGATGCGATTCTCCCTCTGTAAGTGTCGATGTTAACGATTCCATTGGTAATCGAGGAAAAATGATGTGGCTGTTGTTGTTGTCGGGTTTGAACAATACGACTCGGCTCAAAAATTGTTATCGGCTTAAAAGATTATGAATAAAATCTGATCAAAAATCCGTAGTCGCTAAAAATAGAACCCGTCACCTTGACTCGTCACTTTGTCGTCAAATCCGGCCACAAAATATTTTTCCACGTTAACACTTTTAAAATACCCGCCTCAATACGATTTGCCAAAAACCAACACGTGACAAAATATGACTTGACAAAAATCCCAATATTAACTTAATTAGAAAAAGATTAACTTTAAAATTAAAAAAATAAAAGTGAAAGTAAAAGAAATAAAAAATAATATTTGAAGGGGACAATATCTTTTTAAAATCAAAATTCCCAAAAAAACAATCGGATATATTAAAAGGTTAAGCTCAAAACGTGTCCAAAGAAAAACTGTTTCCTTGTTTACTCCGTCAGTCAAGATGGCACGTGGCCCAATCAGCAAAAAAAACCACCGCCCCACTAGCTTTGTAATATCCGCCTAGTTTGACTTTGCCTAGTTAAATCCGCCTCACAAACTTAATATCTATTTACTCAGAAACACAAAAATCTTCGTCTTCTTCAAAAATCTCTCTCTCTCTCACACAATATCAACTCAACAATGGTGATTCCATATCAAAACCTCCGCCCCATTTAAATAATAAGAAAACAAATATTCATCAAACCTTGTTAAATCCGCCCACTCTTAATATCTGACACAAATCTCACCCTCGTCTCATCAGATTCTTTCTTCTCGCTCTTCGAACTCGATGAACCTTGCTTGCTGTCGCACATAAGGATATACAATTAATCCGTGTTGGAATGGGAATCAAAACCCTTTTTTGATTTCGTTTGACCGAGATCCAGGTGTGAAGAAAAAAGTCTTTCAAGATCGTATCTTGTTTCTCCGCCGTCAACCTAATCACCACGAAAACACAGCGACTAACAACCGTCTTTTACATCCTTTTCCGAACGAGAAGACAAGAGCCAAGATTCGGCTTCAAGATCCTTTATGGGGTCTCGGGTAGGTGCTTTTAATTTATTTATGTTAAATATGGTTTGAGTCTTTCTCTCTACTGTAGTGTCCTTCTCGTCGGGTGTCGGTTTGGTAGGTCTTGGTTCGAAAGTTGTTGAGGGGTGTGAGGGTGTGACGAGGGTGTTTTGGAGTTTGGGGTGAGCGAGGGACAAGTGGGTGTTGGTGAGATGGTTAAGAGAGTCGTGTCTGGGGAATGTGGGAGGGTTGCTTGAGTCGGTTCGAGGGAGGAGGGTGTTGGTTTGAGAGGGTGGGGAGTATTGAGTCTGTTGAGTCGAGAGGTGTGATGTCGTGACGAGGGTGAAGGTGTCGGTGAGTGAGGGGCTGTGAGACGAGGGAGTGTGGGGGTGAGGGGTGTTTAGTCTTGTTGGGGATAGAGGGAGTCCAGGGAGTGAGTTGGGTTTCGGTGAGACCTGTGTCAAGGTTGAGGGAGTCGAGTGTATGTGTAAATGAGTTTTTGAGGGTCTTGAGTCGAGAGAGTATTTATTCCGAATGGACTTCTATTCGGAAAGAGTCTAATTTAAAAAACCTATTCGGAATGTTTTTCTATTCGGAAAACTTTGTCCATTCGGAAAGTTGGTCTATTCGGAAGTTTTTTCTATTCGGAAGAATTTCTTATTCGGAAAGTTTTGATTATTCGGAACTTTTTTTGTCTATGCTGAAAGTTTTGTCTACTCGGAAAATTTTGTCTACTCGGAAAAAAAATGACCATTCGGAAAATACGTCTATTCTGAAAGTCCCTATTCGGAAAACTGTTAACGTGAAAAAGGACAAAAGGATAGATGAAACCTTTTATGGACTGAAAAATGAGATAGATCTGGACAGTAGTGGACAATTTTTGAACAGATGGACTATTGGACTCATGGACTGTTAAGAAAATGAAAAAGAAAACTGAGAAAAAAAAATACTGATTAAAAAATTATAAAAAATGACTGATTAAAAAAAAACTGATAAAATGATTAAAAAAGGATAAAATTGATTAAAAAAGGATAAAATTGATTAAAAACGTGACTGATAAAAAAATGATAAAACTAGATGATTTTAAAAAAAATTGATAGAACTGATAATAATAAAAAAAAAAACTGATTAAAACAAAACACGTAACAATAAAACTGATAAAAAAGTAAAAATTGATAAAATTTATAAAAATTGATAAAAAGTTGATAGAATGATGAAAAAAAAAAAATTGATAAACAATTAGAAAAGAAGGGATTTTTACCACCAAATCAAAAGATAGAAAGATAAGCAAATCCTAAGATTCAACCATGGCTCTTGATACCAATTGTAGAAATTGATAACCTATGAATCTATGAAGTGGGTTGATGTTTTTCTAGTGAGAGAAAGTAGAGAGAGAAAGTGAGAGAAATATATGGAAGATTTTATTACTATGAAATGTGGAATGAAACAACAACCAACCCCTTTCCTTAGTGGAAAGGGGTATTTATAGTCCAAACCAAACATTGGGCTTGGGCCGGTCCATGACAAGCCCATGGACCGGTTCTTACTTAAGTTAATAAGCAAATAACAACTATTATCTAACTACGAGCTATTACAACATGAATATTATTGTGGAGTGACCGATACTTCTAATATACGTAAAAACGTATTTCTAGTATATCTTTAGAACTTGTGACACTCTAGAGGTAATTGTTTTATATTCTATAACACCAATCCCGTGGAACGAATTGCACTTATTTTAACACTATGCTATACATGATAGGGTATACTTGCCCGTGTTTGTGTTTCTAGTCAATTGTGTGGTAATATCTTGTAATAAAAATTTAAGACTTGCGAACGAACATCAAGTTTTTGGCGCCGTTGTTGGAGATTGATTTTTTATTAGTTTAAAACATTATAAAATACTTGGTAAACAAAAAAAACTCTAAACACACCGTACAGATTTCTAGCAATCTGAAAAAGTTTTTAACAAAACAGTACAAAAGTGTGCCGCACATTTCAAAAGTGCGTCGCACATTTGTGTCGAATTTACAAAAATGTTGGTAGAAATAATCCTAAAACACCACCAAAACCTTTTACTCTCAACACTTACTGCTGAAAACATGAGAATTTCTTTGTGTGTACTTATGCTTTTTGAGCTTTTGTATTTGTTAATATTACACTTAAAGAAAAACTAAAAATATTTGCTGTCAAAACTTTATTTTCTATTTTATTTGCTCTTTGGTAGAATAATTTGCTTTGGTATGTCTTGTTTGATATTTATCATGATTTGTGGTAAGTTTTCTGAAATTTTAGCTATAGTAAAAATACAAAAAATGAGAAAACAAACGAAAATGAAAAATTGGCTTATTCTTGCAAAATACTTATGGACATATTGCTAAAAACTTGGTCATGATTTCTTATTATGACTATTTGTTAAGAAATTGCTATGGAAAATGTCTTATAACTTATTTTGATTGGCTTACAAATTATAAAGTTATGGAAAATAATTCTAGTCGCAGAAAGTGCGCCGCACATCTCAATTGTGCGCCAGCTTTTCTGTGTCGCGCAAAAGTGCGCCGCACTTCTTAATTGTGCGTTGCACAACTGGAGAAATAGGAAAGAAAAATTGCTTATAACGCACTCAAATGGAGATATGCATTAAAACGGATGAGTTGCCTAAGAAGCATAGGGTATGAAATATCGTTTGGATTTTATGGCACTAACATACTAATGTTTCTTTTGATGTGTTATTGTTTTAAGATTGAGATGGATCCAAATACTAGCTTGGGTATACTATGCTTAGGAGTGGATGAGCATATTAGTCTTAATGACAAAATTGAATCGGAAGGAGAATGGACATAATATGAATGTAAGGACTCAGCCGATAGTGGGGTCCAAAAGGTCTTACCTTTCTATCGTATGGAAAAATTGACCCCTAGTGAAAAGTATTTGATGCCTTGCCATGTGGAAGGAAAATTTTCTTATGATGGGCAAGTAGATTTTGAATTGGAAAGAAGCTTGATTAGTAACGAATTTGTATTTGAGCTTGGCTTAACCTAAAAAACTTATCGTAATTGAGACAAGGAGATAGATAAAAAGCTCATAGACGAATTGTTTTTCGTTGAATTCTTTGTCAATCTGGAGGAGGATGATTGTGAACCGTGTGTAATCTTTGGGAGATCTTTCCTAAATAAAGCTAATGCATAACTTGACATCACTTGTGGCGTACTTACTTTATGGCGAAAAGTGCATTAAAGCTTAGACTTTGGAGAGATTGATGAAATACTTGATAACCTCAATTTTGATGATTTGGCACCTATTGAAACCGAGGAAATTGATGCTCCTACATTTGTTTGTAGCATGGGGAAAAACAAAAGAAACAAAGGCAAGAAACCCGCCCACGCTTACAAGTTAAACTATAATGGTGAAGGACCTTCACTCACCATTAACAAACATTTGACTAGAGAAGAACTATCAATGGAGGAATTACGAGAAGATATTAAAGAAAGAGTCACGTTGTTAAACATGAATCGACCTATCATTGAAACTTTGAAATAGAGTGATAAATATAAAATGATTGTTGATGGAGTTTTTCTCGACAAGTTAAAAGTTGAAGATGGATTAACATCGGTGTATGAATATGTGGCTATACAAATGCTTAGTGAGAACAAGGTTATGCTTGAGAAAGAAGATCCGGGGTACTTTATCCTACCAATAAGGTTGGTGGTTAAAACTACTAATAATGCTTTGGTGATATCGGTTCGAATGTTAATGTCATGCCATATGGAATTTTCAAAATGTTAGATGTTGGTAGAGTCAAACCAAGGTTTGATCGTATCAAAATGATTGATCACTCCTACACGGAGGGATTTGGACGTTTGCTTGAAGTTATTTTCCAAGTAGGAACAACTACAATACTAGCCGATTTCAGGCTTCTCGACATTCCTATTGATCAAGATATTCAACTAGTGGTTGGAAGAAAGTATTTGCACACCATTGGTGCAAACATAGATGTTGGAAAAGCTATTATGACTAGCTTTGATGTGTTTGTCCATCAAAACTATAATGTGATAAAACCAAAGAAACATGATGATAGTGATGATGAAGATGATAAGCACTACACCGTGAAAAGAGATGAGAACGGTATGGCAATTTATGGTCCACATTTGCAACCATGGACGGAACTGGAAGAACTTTTGGATGCATCACTTAGTGAAAGGGGCTACTATAACCCTTTCTTTGACATATGTGTATAAAAGAAGATTATGGGGATGCTTGAAGCACTTCACGTCTCATTGAAATACAAAGATTGGAAAGTGGGGAACAAGCGAGAATTTGAAAACATTGCTAAAGATGGAGATAGTGAATGGCATGTTGCCATGGTCATTATTGATTCATGTGGAAAGAGGTACGAGAAGGTATACGAGACAAAAGACACCAATAGAGAGGTCTCGGGACGTTGCACAGAGAGTGATATCATGTCACCTCTGAACTTCTGCGATAACTAAAGATATGGAGGAAATGAGGAGTGCATTGATGAGACTGCAATTATACATGGTCTCATCGTTCTTTTTGGGCTTTAAATGCTAAAATATGTCATAAAATACCATATATTATGCTTGTGTTTGTTACTTGTGTATTTTAGGTATGGATATCATGAAAAGGACAAAAGATCACAAGAAACAAGGAAAAACGAACAGGAGAAACGAAGCCGCACAATGAACCGGGTCGTAGTTGTGATTTTCCAAGAAAAAGACCTTGAAGAATTGAAGATGTTCAAGATAGATCCCTCATCAATAAAGAAATGACACTTTATACCCTTGTATATTCATAATTACAAGTTTGGTTCCTAAAGTTTGTCAAAATTACAAAAAGGTCCCTCAACTTTGAAGAATTGGCAAGATTAGTCCCTCAAAAATATGGATTTGTCAATATTTGGTCCTCCTCAAAGTCAAACATACAAATAAGACCTTCAAGTTTCAAGAAAGTTCAAGATTGGTCCTTCAAATATCAAGAAATGTGCAAAACAAGTCCTTAAAACCCTTTTGAGAAAGTTTTATGGCAAAAGTATAAAAAAGGAAACTTCAATAACAAAGGGAATACGTTTTCATGGCTGAATAAACTTTGTTTACAAGTTTTACCAGATAAAAAGGACTAAACATGTGCACTAAAATCTTGAAAACACACCAAACACTTATACAATCCACTAAATTCGGATCAAATGGGACCACAGTTCACCTCCACCCCGAGTTTTACTTTTCACCATAACCATAGGGTTATTTTAAATAAACCACACCAAAGTGAGATTAACCTTCCCACGCTTCATCCCACATACTCACATCACCCATCCCATCAACTAATGGTCCCCACCATTCTACCCGTCCACCAATCCCCTTTCAACTTATCCTCCAAGTAAAGACACGTGTCTCAATCAACAACCCACACCTCATGCATACTCCCTACGCACAAAACAAATGGCCAAGATCGAATGGAAGCATCTACAAGCTCACAAACGCGTTGGCACTCAAGGCTATTTCTTGGACTTCATATCTAGGGTTTCTAGTATTTTCATTGTAATCTCATCCTTCTAAGGCCTATATAAGGACTCATCAACCTGTGAGAGAGCTTTTGTTCCATTTTCTAGGCATTCTAGTGTAATACCTTTATATCAATATAAAGTTTGTGCATTTTGAAAATTTTCAATTGTAATTCCTTTTATATTGAATGAAGTTGGTGTTAGATGCTTGAATCTGAGTTACACAATAATAATATAAGTGTTTTGGTGGTTTGATTTGGCAACGTTTCAGTTTTGTTAAGTTTTCAAGTTTTTTAAGTTTTTGAATAAGTGTTTCATAGGCAGTTTTGATCTAGTGATTCAAGGCTTTACTAGTTGAAGACCTTGGATTCTAGGTGTTTAGATCTGTTTTTTTTTTCTCTCAAAAGCTTAGTTTTTGAGTGGTAAAGTTGGATCTTCATTGGAAAAGTTTTTATAAGATTTGAAAAAGTGGTTTTCAAAGTGGTTTTTCTGATATACTATCTTATATCATCATACTTGTTACTAAACCCTTCCAAATCCTTTAAGCTTGTTGAAAGCTTGATACCAGCAAGCTTTTGAGAAGATTTGAGGCCTTGGTAAGGTTGTTTGTTGCCTTGTGTTCAAAATCACATAACAAAGGCCTTGCTTCAACTATAGAACCATCAACAAGGCCTCTTGTTGATTCAAGAACCTTGGCTACTCTCTATTTGTTGAGAATCGTCCAAGGAGAATTGCTGAATCCTCCTAGGAAGTTGTGGAGGATAGGTTCACTCTTCACTCTCTTTTTACTCTTTGAATATTTTTGCTAAAAATCTATCAACTTGTGTTGCCATGTGAGTTTGTGTGTAAGTGTGTGTGTGCTTTTATTTTTGCTTTACATCTGCATAGTGTCACCTAGTAGACCTATAGGAAGTATAAAATCGTAGGTTGTGTGTTTGAAAAAGGATTTGGAACAAAAAGTCCAAAAAGGGGCCATAAGGGTACATTTGGGTGCACAAGGCCTTAAGGCCATTTTTCCCTTGGGTTTTTGGGTGGAAATCAGTCATTCAAGTATTTTTAAGTGTAATTAAACCTTTGGTTAAGTCTCATCAAGTTTGGAAATCATTTGAACAAGTTTTGCTAAATCTGCAAAAAGTTGGTTTGGTTTTGGTCAAACACATCAGAAGGCATAACTTTTCATAAGTTGGAATTAAGGGTTGTAATTTGGTTTGGGAATAGTCCTAGTTGGTGTGCATCTCTATAGTATTTGTTTGTGTGAATTGGTAGCTTATTCAGGGACTTATAGCTTATCAAAAGTCCATACAAGTGTCAACTGCATCAGCAAAGTGACCCTTGCATTTTGACCAAAATTTGCATGAACCTTGTATGCCTGTGGTATTTGCTTATCAACATCTCATATTTTGCTGCTTGTGAGTGTATCTTTCTATTTAGATTGCTCATTTGAGAGCTATAGGCCAACTAGCTTATTGGCTTATACTTGCCAAAGCAAGGCATGGTTAATCAACTGATTAGTCTAGTTCACTGGTCTCATCCTTGAGACTTCCTCCAAAGAGCTTCAAAACAAGCTTAATACCATCCCACAAGCATAACCTAAAAGTTTGGTCCATTTTGATTCGCGTTGACTTTTGTTGACCAGCCACCAAAGTGCTTATTGACTTATTCAGCTTATTCAAACGTGCAACAACTTAGTTTTTGTAAATCTCATTAATCATCATAGCTCATAAGTACAATTGGAAGAAATCATACCTTAAAATAAGCTTTTGACTAGAAAATCAACTTATTTGGCTTTTTCAGCCAGCTTATTGGTCTCTACAACTTATTCTACTTGGCTTATTGGAAATTACTTTGTTGAATTGTCTTAGTTTGCTTATTTGTCACCTTTTGCAAAAAGAATCAGCTCTTGAAACGCCTTAATACTCAAACCCGACTATTTTGTCGTTTAGTGGATTTGTGTTTTGCTTATTTCCAACTTATTCCTTGGTCTTTTTTAGAATTTCTTTTTGCAAAAAGGTTTAGAATCTCATAAGAAGGTTGTGTGTTTAAGCAGAGCTTATGGCAACAGCTTATTGCCTAATGGGCTTATTGGCCCAATAAGGATAAGCTTATTGACTTATAAGTTGTGATAAGCTCATTTTCAGCTTTTGGGCCTTTATACTTTTGTGTTTAAAATCAAATTTTGAGTTGGACTATGCTTTTTGGTAGCTTTTTGTGGACTTTGGATTATTAGGCTGAAAAGCCCAATTGTTTTGGATTGTTTTAATTTAAGCCCATTTGGGGGCCCAATAGGGGTATTTTGGTAATTTCAACTTCATTTTCGAATTATTTAGGTTAAAATAAACTTGTTTACAAGTTTTTAAATTTTTTTATAAATGTTTGAATTTTAATATTATTTTAATATTTAATTTTAGTTTTTAATTATTTTTAGTTGATTTAATAGGTTTAAAAATCTGGAAAAATACTTTTAGGTTTTATTAAGTTATTTTTGAGACTTACAAGTAGAAAAATCTTTGTTTCGGATTTTTATTAATTTGTTTGATTTTTAGGGCTTTAATTAGCATTAAAAAAAAGAGAGAAGTGCAAAAATCATCCATGTGGTATATCGAAAAATCGAATTACATCCTTCGTTAACTTTTTGGACAACAGCCATCCCTCCGTTAGTGCGCGGGGCACAATACATCCCTCATGGACTAACGGTGCAAATGTTTTCTCGTTAAAAATTAACAAAATCTAAAAGAGAGGGTATTCTTATCATTTTCCTTTCCCAGGGATGTATTGTGAACCTTATCATAAATAGTTTCAAAAAAAAAAATTATTTTTGAAAAAAAATATTTATTTTCAGAAAAAATAAGTTTTATTTTCGAAAAAAATAAATTTATTTTCGAAAAAAAAAATTATTTTCGGAAAAAAGTTTTATTTTCTAAAAAATAAGTTTTATTTTCGAAAAAAAAAGATTTATTTTCGAAAAAATATGTTTTATTTTCGGAAAAAAAGTTTCATTTTCGAAAAAATATGTTTTATTTTCGGGAAATAATTTTTTTTTCGAAAATAATTTTTTTTTTGAAAATAAAACTTTTTTTCGAAAATAATTTTTTTTTAGAAAATAAATGTTTTTTTCGAAAATATTTTTTTTTTTCGAAAATAAATTTTTTTTCGATAATAATTTTTTTTTCGAAAATAAATTTTTTATAGAAAATAAATTTTTTTTAGAAAATAAATTTTTTTTTTGAAAATAATTTTTTTTTTCGAAAATAATTTTTGTTTTCGAAAATAGTTTTTTTTTCAAAAATAATTTTTTTTCGAAAATAATTTTTTTTTTCGAAAATAAATTTTTTTTTTCGAAAATAAATTTTTTTTTTTCGAAAATAATTTTTTTTTAGAAAATAAAACTTTTTTTTCCGAAAATAAATTTTTTTCCGAAAATAATTTTTTTTTCGAAAATAATTTTTTTTTTTGAAAATAAATTTTTTTTTTCGAAAATAAATTTTCTTTTTGAAAATAATTTTTTTTTAGAAAATAAAACTTTTTTTTCCGAAAATAAATTTTATTTCCCGAAAATAAATTTTTTTTTTCAAAATTTTTTTTTTTTAAACTATTTATGATAAGGTTCACAATACATCCCTGGGAAAGGAAAAAGACAAGAATACCCTCTCTTTTAGATTTTGTTAATTTTTAACGAGAAAACATTTGCATCGTTAGTCCATGAGGGATGTATTGTGCCCCGCGCACTAACGGAGGGATGGCTGTTGTCCAAAAAGTTAACGAAGGATGTAATTCGATTTTTTGACATACCACAGGGATGATTTTTGCACTTCTCTCTAAAAAAATAAATATTAATTAATTAAAAATTTTGAAAAAGTTTTGATCATTTGTAAAACTTAGTTGGATTTGTAGGAATTTTTGGTAAGTTTTTGGGAATTTTTTGAGCAAGTTTTAATTTTTTCAATTTCTACGGTTTTACGTTTTTTACGTCTTAACTTAATTTTATCGTATCTGTCATTTTCTTTTCTCCCCTTTTCTTTCTAAGCAATATTAATCCAAAACTTACAAGTTTTTTACACACAATCAACCTCCTTGGGAAACGAACTTACTTTGGGTCATTATCATTTGATTTTCCTAAATCATCTCGCTTAATACTTACCGCTTTTACGCCTTTTTCCTAAAGGGTGTAAACTTACCACAATCATTTTGGCGCTGCTGCCGGGGAGGTGTGTTGTGATCAATTTGGATAATTTTGTTTTTAATATTAGCCATAAATAGTATTTGTGTTAGTAGAACTCTATTAACACGTCTTATCAATTTACGTTTTCTTTGTGAATATTATTACTATATTGTATACGTATCACAATAAAATCACAATATCTCCAAAAGTGTGAAAACACAACCTTAATTGGAATTTCATCACTCAATTATTATATTCGAATCTTAAACCAAAAGAAAAAGGAAAAAATAGATAAATACTTTCTTTTAGCTCGATTTTAAAAATACAAACTATACGGTGAATAGGTAGGCAACGTGCTATAAAAGGTCATTAAAGGGAAGTTAGGTACTTAAGTGCTTCGCACCACCTCATTCCCCCCGTTCACTTATGAGTTTTGATATTTAAAGCTAATCGAGGGTTTTGCTGCCCAAAGTATTATCTACGTACTATATATATTTTCTTGGTTTCAAAGATTAAAACCTCTTGAACGTTTTGGTGCTCCACCAACGTTCTAAAGTCATTGAAGGCGTTCACTCCACGTGATCGTTTTCATTCCTTAAGGCTCCTTTAATCAAGAGATTGGTTCGAGGATAGATTGGTAGATTTGAGTCTACGTAATACACAAGAAAATCCAAAAAAATTAGAAACAATAAAAAACAATAAAAAACACAAAAAATTGAGAAATCACAAAAAACCCCAAAAGAATCTTCTTTGCTCACCTCCACGTTCTACGTTACTTTTATGCAAACCCGCTCTAAAGCAAAACTTGCTCGTAAACGTCGTCAAAAGGAAGGAAACCAAGATCTTCCAATTGAAGAAGAAACTCCAATTGTCGAACCTGTTGTAGAACCAATAGTCACCATGGCTAATCGTACTATGATGGAGTTGCTTCAAGCACCCACCGAGGGTTTTGGAGAAGCTATTGTGATTCCCGCCATCCTTGCGGAGAATTTTGAGATCAAGACGGGTTTAATGTCGATGCTACAAGCCAACAAGTTTCGCGGACATGAAAAGGATAACCCTTATTATCACATACGGAATTTCAATCGTCTCACCGCAACAAGCAAGTTTAAGGATGTTCCACACGAAGCCATTAAGATGATGTTGTTTCCATACTCTTTAGATGGACCCGCCAAAATTTGGCTCGAGAATAACCTCCAAATTCGATATTGACATGGGGTGATCTCGTGTCTAAATTTGTGAACCAATTTTTCCCACCATCTAAGACGACACATTTGAAAAATGATATTTCAAGGTTTACGCAAAGACCTAATGAGAGTTTTTCTATGGCATGGGAACGATTTAAGGAAATGTTACATGAATGTCCACACCATGATTTTTCCGAATTGCATCAAATTGATACGTTTTATAATGGGCTAAATGATCATGAACGATATTATTTGAATGCCGCTGCGGGTGGTAATTTTTGTGCAAAACGACAAATGAAGCTTTAACGATCATCGAGAATAGATCTAATGTTTATAACCCTCGTAGCACACCGAGTGTTGCCACTATGGGTTCGTCGTCATCATCAAAATGAATGCCTTACATGATGAAGCAAATGAGGAGAATCGGTTTTTTGATAGATTTTCGTCCCTTATGACTCATTGGAAAGCACAAGATGCTTTGGATTCCGCATGGTTAAAGCGGTTGAAAAGAGTTGTATATCTTGTGGTGGAGCTCATGATTTTTCCGAGTGCATTACCGCCGGTGGTAACACTTTGATTGCTTATGTAGCAACGGGAACTTACAAACAAAACGGCCAAGGTTCCCGCCCAAATCAAGCTCCACAAAATCAAAATGCTAATAACTATCGAAACAACAATCAAGTTGGTGGTTATCAAGGAAATCAACGTAACTATAACAAGGGTAATTACTAAAGTGGGAACAATGGGCTAGTTCAAAATCAAAACCAAAACCGTGATTTTCAAAATACTACTCAAGGTTTTCAAAATGCTCACACTAAAAATCTTCAAGGTGAATTTTTGGATTATGCTAAGGCAAATGATGCTAAATTTGATAACATGCAACGAGAAATGATTAGCCTAAGATCCGAGTTGAAAAACGAGTTAAAAAGTAAACTTGCTAATGAATTGAAAACTCATACTAATAAAATGGAAGGAAACGTTCAACGTCTTCAACAAAATCAACAAAATATGGAACAAGGACAACATGAGATTAAGAAAGAGTTGTTAAAAGCGGATAAAAGGCAATCAAAATTTGAAGATAGAATGGCGAGTATGTTTGAAGCCTTAATGTGTAAACCACCTTCCTTGGGTGGTCTTCCTAGTGATACCATTGCAATCCCGAAGGGAGAAATGAAGGTTATTACTACTCGTAGTGGTAAAACTTTCAAAGAACCAATCTCTCGTTCAAGTACTTCTAAGGAGAAGGAAATCGAGAAAGAACCCGAGGTGATGGTCGAAAATGAGCATATCACAAGTCCATGAAGTACCGCTCAAACCAAACCTACGGTTGAACCAATACCAATAATGGAACCCGAGATTCCAAGGCCGTTGCCTACGCCCCAACCCACACCACCGTTACCTTACCCATCGAGACGAAACAAGGAGAAATTGCTTGAACGTAATAAACAACAATTTGAGCTTTTTATTAAAATGTTTCAACAAGTGCACTTTAATGTGAGTTTAGCCGACGCGTTGTTGTATATGCCTCGTTTTGCCTCCACTTTCAAAGGTATGATTAAAGATAAGGGAAATCTTTCAAAGCTATCTAATTGTTCTTCGGTTTATCTTAACCGAATACCGGAAAAAGTTGGTGACCCCGGGAAGTTTCTTATTCCATGTGATATTCAAGAAATGGAAGGATGCCTCGCCTTGGCCGATCTTGGCGCGAGCATTAACTTGATTCCTTTTTCCATGTGGAAATCGCTATCACTTCCGGCTCATACTCCTTCGAAAATGTCTATCGAGATGGCCGATCATTCTACGATTCTCGCATGTGGAGTGGTCGAAGATGTTTTTGTGAAAGTGGGGAAGTTCTAATATCCCATTGATTTCATCATAGTATACATTCCCATGGATCCTCAAGTTTATCTAATTTTAGGTCGCCTATTTTTAGATACCTCAAAATCGATCGTTGATGTGCATGCAAGAAAAATCACTTTGCGATTCAACGAGGAGGAACTTGTTATAAACGCTACTCAAAGTTATATACCTTCACATGTTTATGCAATCGCTACCATCAACCACATTGACTTAGTCGATGTAGTTTGCGATGAGTTTACACAAGAAGTGTTAGGTTTTTCTGATAGTTCGTCTAGTGGCAATCCCACTATTATGGATCCGATTCTTGCTAATTCTACACCGAATCTCAATACATTCCAAAGAGGCGATTTTGTTTTAGATGAAATTGACAATGAAGATGAGGTGATTATTGGTAAGGATAATCTCATTCCACCATTTTCTCCACCGATGGAAATTATGAGTGTTGAACAAAAATCGTCAATCGAGGATCCACCAATCCTTGAATTGAAAGATCTTCCACCTCACCTCGTATACACATTCTTGGAAGGTGATGACAAGTTGCCAGTTATTATTGCGAAAGATCTTTCCAATGATGAAAAAACCGCACTTTTGACAATTCTAAACGCTCACAAAGGAGAAATTGCGTGGAAAATTTCCGACATTAAGGGTATCGACCCAAAAATTTGTACTCACAAGATTTTAATGGAGGAGGACTACAAACCCGCAATTCAATGTCAAAGAAGGGTAAACCCCATAATTCACGATGTCATTAAAAAAGAGGTCTTAAAACTTCTTGACGCGTGAATGATTTATCCTATATCTGATAGCCCATGGGAGAGCCCAATCCATTGTGTCCCTAAAAAGGGAGGAATGACCGTTGTGCCCAATGAAAACAATGAGTTAATTCCCACTCGTGTTGTGACCGTTTGGAGGGTGTGTATTGACTACCAAAAGTTAAATGACGCCACTCGTAAAGACCACTTCCCCTTTCCCTTCATGGATCAAATGTTGGAGCGACTCGCGGCTAATGAATTCTATTGCTTTTTAGATGGTTTTTCGGTTACTTTCAAATCCCTATCGACCCTCGTGATCAAGAAAAAACTACGTTTACGTATCCATATGAAACGTTTGCCTATCGTAGAATGCCATTCGGACTTTGCAATGCACCGGGAACCTTTCAAAGGTGCATGATAGCTATTTTTCATGATATGATCGAGAAATCGATGGAAGTCTTCATGGATGACTTTTCGGTGTTTGGTGATTCGTTCACGTCATGTTTATCCAATCTTGAAAAAATGTTAAAACGTTGTGAAGAAACCAACCTTGTGCTTAATTGGGAAAAATGTCATTTTATGTGTAAACAAGGAATCGTCTTAGGGCACAAGGTCTCGAAAGCGGGGATTGAGGTCGATAAAGCTAAGATAGACGTCATCGCCAAATTACCACATCCCAAAACAGTTAATGGAGTTAGGAGTTTCCTAGGCCATGCGGGCTTTTACCATCGATTCATCAAAGACTTTTTGAAAGTAACTCGACCTATGACACACCTTCTTGAGAAAGATGCTCCTTTCATCTTCAATGAGGATTGTGTTCGACCTTTTGAAACTCTTAAGAGGAAACTTACCAAAGCTCCCATTCTTGTTGCTCCTAATTGGGAATTACCCTTTGAAATCAAGTGCGATGCAAGTGATTATGCAATTGGGGCCGTTTTAGGGCAACGACATGAAAAGCACTTTCGACCTATCCATTATGCTAGTAAGATGATGACCGAGGCTCAAATGAAATACACTACAACGAAAAAGAACTACTTGTTGTGGTGTATGCTTTTGAGAAATTCCGACCTTATCTCGTCTTAACAAAAGCATCGTGTATACGGATCATTCGGCTATCAAGTACCTCTTCTCTAAGCTTGATGCAAAGCCGAGATTGCTTCGTTGGATTTTTCTCCTACAAGAATTTGATGTCACAATACTTGACAAAAAAAGGAGCCGAGAATCTAGCGGCCGATCATTTCTCTCGTTTAGAAGATCCTCACAAGAATGAGTTCAAGAAAAAGGAAATTACCTAAACATTTCCTCTCGAGACTCTCGGTGTGGTGAATTATAAAGACGACACCCCATGGTTTGCCTACATTGCAAATTACCATGCGGGCAATTTCATAATCAAGGGTATGACGACAGAACAAAAGCAAAAATTCTTTCGTGACGTCAAGTTCTATTTTTGGGACGACCCTTATCTCTTTCGGGTTTGTGCGGATCAACTCGTTTAACGTTGTGTCTTTGGTACCGAAGCTTCTAACATCCTTAGAGCTTGTCACGAGGGACCCACGGGTGGTCACCACGGTACTAACTTCACGGCTAAGAAAGTGTTCGATGTCGGCTGCTTTTGGTGTACGATCTATCGTGATGCACACGCACATGTTAAGTCGTGTGATTCTTGCCAACGTCAAGGAAAATCCTCTCAAAAGGATGAAATGCCGCAAAACATAGTTAAAGTGTGTGAGATTTTTGACGTTTGGGGCATTGACTTTATGGGGCCGTTCCCATCGTCTCACGGAAACAAGTATATCCTCGTCGTCGTCGACTAACTATCGAAGTAGGTGGAAGCTAAGGATATGCCTACGAATGATGCTCGTGTGGTAGTGAAGTTTTGGAAGCAACTATTCTCTCGGTTTGGAACCCCTCGTGCTATTATAAGCGATCATGGGACCCATTTTTGTAATGACTAATTCGAAAAGGTTCTAAAGAAATATGGAGTTACACATCGTCTTTCTACGGCTTATCACCCGCAAACGAGTGGGCAAGTCGAGGTTTCAAACCAAGCTTTGAAGAGGATATTGGAAAGGTCGATTGGAGAAAATCGTGCTTCCTGGTCCGAAAAACTTGATGACGCTTTATGGGCCTTTCGCACCGCTTATAAGACACCTATCGGTTGTACTCCTTATAAGTTGGTATATGGGATGAATTTCCATTTGCCTATTGAATTAGAACGCAAGGCATATTGGGCCCTAAAGCATGCAAACTTTGACTTAAAGACCACGGGAGATCACCGGAAAATACAACTTAATGAATTGGATGAATTACGTGATAATGCTAATGAAAATTCATTGATTTTTAAGGAAAAGACTAAAAGGTTTCATGATTCAAAGATTAAAACCGGGTTTTTAATGTTGGTGATCAAGTGTTACTTTTTAACTCTTGTTTGAAGATATTTTCCGGAAAGTTGAAATCTCGTTGGTCGGGTCTGTTCACCATAACACAAGTTTTTACTTATGGGACCATCGAGCTAGCTCAAAATTATGGACCTAACTTTAAGGTGAATGGACATAGGCTTAAGCACTACTTCGGTAGGGAAGTCCCTTCTTTGGACGACCTCGACCAAGTCACTTTCCTCAATGATAATTAGCATTAAGGGGATCGAGTCGAGCTCATGACTCGGTAATAAAAAACGAGGTGCTTCGTGGGAGAGTTCCCATGCTTATCCATGTACATATTATTGCTTTCTAATGTAGTTAATGTGAGAGGATTTGTTCCCTTCCAACTCGTTGTCTCGTGGTTGTTTGTGAATGTGTTATCTAGATCATCATCATCATTACCACGGTTGAAGACTCTCGTGTTCGTTTACGTGAGCCTCGATTGTTTGTTTGAAGAAATTTTTCACGAATCCACGACATATCCTTTATTGTTCTAACGATAATGTAATAGCATAATTCATAAACGGCTTTAGATATATTGTTGATCACCCTTTCCATGCTAGATCCTAAGCATTCTACTCTTCGTCTCTAGTATAGGGTGCTCCACCTTTAGACTCGAAACATTGAGGACAATGTTTACTTTTAGTATGGGGGTGAATAGATACTTGCCTTGCTACGCCCTCATGCTTTCCAATTTTCATCGTTTTGTTTTGTTGCAAATAAGGCTAAAAATGGCCAAATTTTAAAAATTTTCCTAGTTTTCATAAGTGTTTTTAAGACACGAATGTATATTTTCCGTTGGGTAGAATAAGAGCTAATTTTTTACTTGATGGGCATTTGGAGCCCTTTACATTCCTTAACCCGCTTGAATCAAGTTTTGCTAGACTTTTATATAGGGAACTTTAAAACGCGAAAGTCTTAACTCATACGGGTTAAGAACAAGAACCTTTCGCAAGTTCCTATAACTGATCCTAGAAAGTCACTTATCAAGGGAACTTTAAAATGCATTCTCTAAGCTTGAAAAAGTCTAAGAAAGTGCAAGCTCCTATAGGTGACTTGAAAACCCAAAACTTCGATTTAATATAGTCTTATTGAAGCTAATCCAAATTTGGCTTAACTTTGACTTGCATGGCTTAGTATTCACGAGTCTCTTTAATTAGAGGTCTTTAATTAGTGAAGAACGAGAAGTGATAGAGTTAGACAAATAATCATGCTAAACGTAGAACATGAAAATGTTCTTTCAAAAACTCATATGTTTTTAATTGTGGCTTTTTTTCCCATAAGATCAATGCATTAGGACAAATAAATTGCAATAAGTAAGGTCGTACGATTTAAAAGGTTACTTAGCTTCTAGCCCAAGATCATTTAAAAGTTGCCCGTGTTCGAATAGAGTTTATAGACAAGACATAACTTATTGAAGCAGGACGCGAAGATTGGCGAAGTCCAAAAAGGCCCTAACAAGGCATGATGACTCCATTTTGTTGCTAAAAGATCCAAGATGATGTGAAGAATCATTATTCCAAAATCAATATGAAGGATCTAGACACACGACGAAAAGCAATTTACTCCTATAAAGACCATGGAGAAGTCTATCCAAAAAGACCCTAACAAGGTATAAGGATAAATATATCCAAGTCCGGAAAGGAGGCGGATCGTTGTAAATCAAAATCCCAAATAAAGATTGAAGAAAAATGAAGAAGTCGTGGTCTAAGTTTGAAGAATCTCTCAAAAACGTCAAGTGAATAAATTCCATATACGGAGAGAAGACGATTATTTCAAGAACGTCTCTCAAGATTCTAAGTATGAAGTAAATGCCAAATATTGGTCCGAGAAAGGTCTCAAATCGTGAAACGAGTTATTCCAAGATATGAACTTAAGGAGATTACGAGAAGCCGTTTTAAAAGATTCTGTCCTCTAGCTAACTATCGATTAAATCGTGCTACTTTATTTTCGGACTAATAATTACTCAAATAAGTCAATATGAATCACTTGTAATCCATGACAAATAGTTAAAAAATTCTGGATATCTTTCTTAATAATTAGGATTGCAGGGAGAAAAAGTATTACACAATTTGGATGTATGAGTAATGTTAGCATTGTGACTTGTACCAACAATGATCTCGTTTTTGCACTTAGCATGGAATGTATGACAATCGAGGATAAAAAACTTTACTCTATAAAACATTCACATGTTTTTATTCATTGACCCTAAAAATCACATTTATGTGATGAAAATCATACATAATGTCTTTAACACATCGTAGTAGTAGTATAGCAAGTTTACATTTCAATAAAAGTGAATTTTGGAGATGCTTAGATACTTTATTCTAGCATTGCGTGAGGGCACGACAATGGTTTAGTATGGGGGAGTGATGAGACTGCAATTATACATGGTCTCACCGTTCTTTTTAGGATTTAAATGCTAAAATATGTCATAAAATACCATATATTATTCTTGTGTTTGTTACTTGTGTATTTTAGGTATGGATATCGTGAAAAAGACAAAATATCACAAGAAACAAGGAAAAACGAACACGAGAAACGAAGCCGCACAATGAACCGGGCCATAGTTGTGATTTTCCAAGAAAAAGACCTTGAAGAATTGAAGATGTTCAAGATAGATCCCTCATTAATGAAGAAATGACACTTTATACCCTTGTATATTCATAATTACAAGTTTGGTCCCTAAAGTTTGTCAAAATTACAAAAAGGTCCCTCAACTTTGAAGAATTGGCAAGATTAGTCCCTCAAAAATATAGATTTGTCAATATTGGTCCTCCTCAAAGTCAAACATACAAATAAGACCTTCAAGTTTCAATAAAATTCAAGATTGGTCCTTCAAATATCAAGAAATGTGCAAAACAAGTCCTTAAAACCCTTTTGAGAAAGTTTTGTGGCAAAAGAATAAAAAGGGAAACTTCAATAACAAAGGGAATATGTTTTCATGGCTGAATAAACTTTTTTTACAAGTTTTACCAAAGAACAAGGACTAAACATGTGCACTGAAACATTCAAATCTTGAAAACGCGCCAAACACTTATACAATCCACCAAATTCGGATCAAATGGGACCACTGTTCACCTCCACCCCCAGTTTCACTTTTCACCTTAACCATACGGTTATATTAAATTAACCACACCAAAGTGATATTAACCTTCCCACGCTTCATCCCACACACTCACATCACACATCCCATCAACTAATGGTCCCCACCATTCTACCCGTCCACCAATCCCCTGTCAACTTATCCTCCAAGTAAAGACACGTGTCTCAATCAACAACCCACACCTCATGCTTACTCCCTACACACAAAACAAATGGCCAAGATCTATTGGAAGCATCTACAAGCTCACAAACGCGTTGGCACTCAAGGCTATTTCTTAGACTTCATAGCTAGGGTTTCTAGTATTTTTCATTGTAATCTCAGCCTTCTAAGGTCTATATAAGGACTCCTCAACCTGTGACAGAGCTTTTGTTTCATTTTCTAGGCATTCTAGTGTAATACCTTTCATATCAATATAAAGTTTGTGCATTTTGAAAATTTTCAATTGTAATTCCTTTTATATTGAATGAAGTTGGTGTTAGATACTTGAATTTGAGTTCTACAATCATAATACAAGTGTTTTGGTGGTTTGTGTTGGCCACGTTTGAGTTTTGTTAAGTTTTCAAGTTTTTTAAGTTTTTGAAAAAGTGTTTCATAGGCAGTTTTGATCTAGTGATTCAAGGCTTTACCAGTTGAAGCCCTTGGATTCTAGGTGTTTAGATCTGTTGATTTGCCTCTTAAAATCTTAGTTTTTGAGTGGTGAAGTTGGATCTTCATTGGAAAAGTTTTTATAAGCTTTGAAAAAGTGGTTTTCAAAGTGGTTTTTCTGATATACTATCTGATATCATCATACTTGTTACTAACCCCTTCCAAATCCTTTAAGCTTGTTGAAAGCTTGTTACCAGCAAGCTTTTGAGAAGATTTGAGGCCTTGGTAACGTTGTTTGTTGCCTTGTGTTCAAAATCACATAACAAAGGCCTTGGTTCAGCTGTTGAACCATCAACAAGGCCTCTTGTTGATTCAATAACCTTGGCTACTCTCTAGTTGTTGAGAATAGTCCAATGAGCATTACTGAATCCACCTAGGAAGTTGTAGAGGATAGGTTCACTCTTCACTCTCTTTTTACTCTTTGAATATTTTTGCTAAAAATCTGTCAACTCGTGTTGCCCTCTTAATTTTGTGTGTAAGTGTTTGTGTGCTTTTATTTTTGCTTTACATCTTCTTAGTGTCACCTAGTAGACCTATAGGAAGTATAAAATCAGTAGGTTGTGTGTTTGAAAAATGATTTGGAACAAAAAGTCCAAAAATGGGCCATAAGGGTGCATTTGGGTGCACAAGGCCTTAAGGCCTTTTGCCCTTGGGTTTTTGGGTGGAAACCAGTCATTCAAGTGTTTTTAAGTGTAATTGAACCTTTGGTTAAGTCTCATCAAGTTTGGAAATCATTTGAACAAGTTTTGCTAAATCTGCAAAAAGTTGGTTTGGTTTTGGTCAAACTCATCAGAAGGCATAACTTTTTCATAAGTTGGAATTAAGGGTTGTAATTTGGTTTGGGAATAGTCCTAGTTGGTGTGCATCTCTACAGTATTTGGTTGTGTGAATTGGTAGCTTATTCAGGGACTTGTAGCTTATCAAAAGTCCCTGCAAGTGTCAACTACATCAGCAAAGTGACACTTGCATTTTGACCAACACTTGCATGAACCTTGTATGCCTGTGGTATTTGCTTATCAACATCTCATTTTTTGCTGCTTGTGAGTGTATCTTGCTATTTGGATTGCTCATTTGAGAGCTTATAGGCCAAGTGGCTTATTGGCTTATACTTGCCAAAACAAGGCTTGGTTAATCAACTGATTAGCTAAGTTCACTTGTCTCATCCTTGAGACTTCCTCCAAAGAGCTTCAAAACAAGCTTAATACCATCCCACAAGCATAACCTGAAAGTTTGGTCCATTTTGATTCGCGTTGACTTTTGTTAACCATACACCAAAGTGCTTATTGACTTATTTAGCTTATTCAAACGTGCAACAACTTAGTTTTTGTAAATTTCATCAATCATCATAGCTCATAATTACAACTGGAAGAAATCAGACCTTAAAATAAGCTTTTGACTAGAAAATCAACTTATTTGGCTTTTTTAGCCAGCTTATTGGTCTCTACAGCTTATTCTACTTGGCTTATTGGAACACTTTGTTGAATTGTCTTAGTTTGCTTATTTGTCACCTTTTGCAAAAAGAATCAGCTCTTTAAACGCTTTAATACTCAAACCCGACTATTTTGTCATTTAGTAGATTTGTGTTTTGCTTATTTCCAGCTTATTCCTTGGTCTTCTTCAGAATTTCTTTTTGCAAAAAGGTTTAGAATCTCATAAGAAGGTTTTGTGTTTAAGCAGAGCTTATGGCAACATCTTATTGCTTAATGGGCTTATTAGCCCAATAAGGATAAGCTTATTGACTTATAAGCTGTGATAAGCTCATTTTCAGCTTTTGGGCCTTTAGACTTTTGTGTTTAAAATCAAATTTTGAGTTGGACTGTGCTTTTTGGTAGCATTTTGTGAACTTTAGATTATTGCGCTGAAAAGCCCAATTGTTTTGGACTGTTTTTTATTTAAGCCCATTTGGGGGCCCAATAGGGTATATTGGTAATGTCAACTTCATTTTCTGATTATTTAGGTTAAAATAAACTAGTTTGCAAGTTTTTAAATTTTTTATAAATGTTTGATTTTTAATATTATTTTAATATTTAATTTTAGTTTTTAATTATTTTTAATTGATTTAATAGGTTTAAAATTTTGGAAAAATACTTTTTGGTTTTATTAAGTTATTTTTTAGGTTTACAAGTAGAAAAATCTTTGTTTGGGCTTTTTGTTAATTTATATGATTTTTAGGGCTTTAATTAGTATTAAAAAATTAAATATTAATTAATTAAAAGGTTTGAAAAAGTTTTGATCATTTGTAAACCTTAGTTGGATTTTTAGGAATTTTAGGAATTTTTGGTAATTTTTTGGGAATTTTTAGAGCAATTTTTAATTTTGTCAATTTCTACGGTTTTACGTTTTTTATGTCTTAGCTTAATTTTATCGTATCCGTCATTTTATTTTCTCCCCTTTTCTTTCTAAGCGATATTAATCCAAAACTTACAAGTTTTTCACACACAATCAACCTCCTTGGGAAACGAACTTACGTTGGGTCATTAGCATTTGATTTTCCTAAATCATCTCGCTTAATACTAACCGCTTTTACGCCTTTTTCCTAAAGGGTGTAAGTTTACCAAAATCATGCATCATTGGCTCCTAGTTACTTTATGCATTTTTATATTTTTTGTATGTAGATAACCAATAAAACGAAGTAAAATCTAAGAGTCCTAGAAGTTTTAGGATGGTCTTAGAAGAAGGGTATGTTTTCCCTAGTTGGCTTGTTATTTTTCTTTTATGAAGTCGAATGAATTAGAGGTTTTCTTTGAAATTTTGTGTCTAGTGTACTTAAGAAATATAAATATGGTCTGTAAGCACAAAATGTGCGCCGCACTTCCCAAATGTGTGCCGCACTTTTGGACGGATTTTTTGTATATACTTTATTTTTCTCATTTTAAACTAAAAAAAACAAGGACACACCTGACGATTTTTAGAATCATCACCCAAAAATATTTTTTATTTCTACTCCAATTCACACTCGAGATCATGTCTAGGGTAAGTTTTTAATCTTTAATTCATACACATTTTACCTTATTAGTTTTAATTTTTGATTATTTTTTCAATTAGGGTTCTTAGTAATTGATGATCGGATTAAATTCGATTTGTATTTAGAAATAGGGTTACTGATTAAGATAGAGTTAGATTATTAGATAATATTGAAAAACATAAAAAATAAAAATGAGGGTTTTGAAATTAAACCTTAAGACTGAGCAATGTCGCGGATTTAAATGAATTAGGAATGGTTTAGTGTTCGATTCTAGCCATTGTTGTTGATTCGTAACCATTAGTTTGTGGATTTGGTTAAGATTATTAGTTACCCCGACATTTGCTGAGATACACAGAATATGTGTCGCACTTCTCAAATGTGCGCCGCACTTTAGCGAGTTTTTCCCAGAAAGTACGCCGCACTTCTGAAATGTGCGCTGCACTTTTTGTCTATAAACCAACAGAATGATCAGAACACCAACATAGGGATGTCGTTGGCCCCTAATGTTTATCTAATATTAATATATGTTTGCTTGTGTGATAAATTTTTCAGAACACCAGGTTCTAGAAACTATGAGACCGGCTCATCTAGCCGAGGAAAGAGGCGAAAGCCTATCGAGTTCCTAATCATCTATTTTTGAATTGGCCTGGATGTACGAATGATGCTAAAACCATTTACAACAATGCCCTTAGTCTTCTACTACCGAAACAAATTTTCGCGCCTAACATTATGGATTTTGGAGTTTTGAATGAGCTTGGTTGTGAAGCTCGAATTAGGGAGATGTTATCAATAGTTGTGATAGAGCTGGAGGAAATGAAGTCTTGTTTCGATCCGATGCTTGGGTCCGTGCTTTTACTTGTAGGGAATAGATTTATTTGGAGCTTGTTCTTAAGTTTTTCTTAACTTTTCATTTTGATGAAGATGTTGATGGTGATGAGCTAGTTACTAAGAAAATTTTGAGTTTTAGACTTTGTGGGAAAGGACATTCTTTGACTTTAAAAGAATTTTCTAAGGGTTGGAGTTGTATACTAGAGAGGAGCGAGATGAGGAAGGATTTGAAGTGTATTTTCAAGGAGGAGAACGTGAGTATGGTAATTTTAATGATAATGAGTTTTGGGCATTGATTTGTCCGGATGAGGATCCTTTGAGCTTGTCTAGGAGCTCAACCACTAGGATTTCTAGTCCACTTTTAAGAGTGCTTCAAAATATGATTGCTTATGCGGTTTGTCAACGAACCACGGGATATGACAAGGTTCAAAAGAATGATTTGTGGTTATTGAGCATGTTTAGGGACAAGAACCGTGAGCGATACGCTAATGTGGCTTGGGTGATTGCAAAGTGGATGAAAAGAAAAGGTCATGGTAGTCAAGCAAGTAGCATGATTCTG
Source organism: Glebionis coronaria (assembly GCA_025667525.1). Classification (NCBI taxonomy): domain Eukaryota; kingdom Viridiplantae; phylum Streptophyta; class Magnoliopsida; order Asterales; family Asteraceae; genus Glebionis; species Glebionis coronaria. Next base: position 434,528,953 of record CM046875.1, on the reverse strand, counting down.
TGTGGACAATTTATGACTAGGTTAGCCCAAAGAATGAGACTTTTAGCTAAACAAGTTGTGGGCAGTCTTAGTCCGCGGATCGTGTGTCATACCATTGACAAAATTACTTTGAAAATTTTAATTGGAGCAGATGAAAGGTTGATTCGAGAAGAAGGGCCGGCGAGAGCACCACGTGTGAACATGCCGCGAGCTCCTCGTGCATCACTCCAAGATGTTTGTGGAAGAATGGGAAGGATTGAGGTTAGGCAAGACCAACATGGGTTTATGATGGAGTGACAATGTTATAGTATGGATAGATACGCTCCGGTTTTTTAGAGAATGGCGGAACAATATAGCGTTCCGATGAGTGGACCTTATGGACCACCCGGATATCACCATGAGCCATTCTACTATACCCAACAACCACCACCTTATCCACCACATTTCTACCCAAACAATGTTCCAAGGAATGATAAAACTGAAGAGGATATGTGATGCCATGTGTGTTTTTTACTTTTGTGTTAGTCACATTTTAAAACAATTTCAAACAATTTATTACATTTGGTTATGTAATATGCCTTTGTTGGCATGTAGGACAAATAATTACTTTGTGTGGATTTTTATTTAATTTGGTATGTAAAAAATGTTTGTGTATATATTGTTTGTGTTAAATTGCAGAAAATAAGCGAGTCAATGCATAATAAGGCGAAGATTGAATATTTCGGCTTCGTTCACGACTTGGAATAAAAGGGAAGTATTATTCTTATTTTCCTCTATTTTTACTTTTTCCTTATGTTTAGCATTAGGCACAATGCTTATAATAAGTATGGGGGTGATAAGTGGAAAATCAGAGCGTTTTAAGTTAAAAAAAATTTGAACTTTCTGTGACCAAAAGTACGCCGCACTTTTGAAATGTGCACCGCACTTTCTGGCGGATTTTTGAAAATTTTGTAGTTTTATATATAAAAAAAGTTTTGGTTAAAAGATTGATAATTCCTGTAATTGTAGAGCTATTTTGACCCGGAATTGATAACGTTACTTACACAATATCTTATTTACAATCGTGAGGATTTTTAGCCCATAATTCGTAAGCATTCTTACGCTTTAAATCTATTTTGTGAGTATGCCGATGATTAATTTATTTCTAGAACTTGTGCTTGGTAATTTTTACGAGACCGTGGTGGCATCATACTTATGATATAAAGTATTTTAAATGATAAAGAGGCAAAATAAAAGAGAAGAGATTGAAAGTTTTGCCAATGTTTTAAGATTCAATGATATATTGTTGAAAACCATGTTGCGAGATGATAGTAGATCGTAAGTATCGGGAAGACATATTACAACAAATGTTTGTTGTATATATATATATATATATATATATATATATATATATATATATATATATATATATATATATATATATATATATATATATATATATATATATATATATATATATATATATATATATATATATATATATATATATATATATATATATATATATATATATATATATATATATATATATATATACTAGCCTTTAGACTCGTCCGGTGGACGGGGTAGCTTTTAGTATATATTTTTAAAGAAAATTGAAGTTATGTGTGTTTGTATTAAAAGTTTAGTATATGTAGTGTTACTTGTTACATTAATATTTTAGTAATGTGGCATAGAATGAACAAAAATAACGTATTTTAAGATATTTTATTTATTTAAGAATATTATGAGTTAATTGAATTTGCATACGTTAACGTTATGAATAAGTTTATTATATTAAAAAATTTTAGAATTTTAATAATATTGTATAAATATTGTATGTATTTTTAAATTTTATGAGGTAATAGATCTTGTATATGTTAATGTTATGAATAACTTTTTTACATTAATTTTTTTAAATTAATATTATTGTTAAGTTTTTTTTGTTAGAAAAAACATTATAGTTAAATATTTTTTTGAAATTATTTTGTTTTGTAAGTTTTGTGGTAAAGTGTATTCTAGCAAAAGTAAGCCCCAAAAGCTCATTCCTAGTATTACTTTTTCTCACGTGTATAATATAGCAGCAGTATATAGTCCAGTCCAAAACATGACAGTCTGAATATCTAAAAATATTTTTAGTTTAGTAAGTCAAACTATTGTGAATCATTTGTAATTCCTATTTTCTTTTTGAAGCATTTTATGGAAACCCTTTAATGCATTACTTATGTCATTTTTATAGAATTTTTTATATAAAGCATCATTTGTAATTCCTATTTTCTTTTTGAAGCATTTTATAGATAGCCTTTAATAAATTACATGTGTCATTTATATAGAATTTTGTATTTAAGCTATTGTTTCACCATCCTTCCGTATATATTTTTATAGAATTTTGTATTTAACGCATCATTTGTAATTCCTATTTTCTTTTTGAAGCATTTTATGGAAACTCTTTAACGAATTACATGTGTCATTTTTATATAATTTTGTATTTAAGGCATTGTTCACCATCCTTCCTTATATATTTTTATGTAATTTTGTATTTAAGGTATCATTTGTAATTCCTATTTTCTTTTTGAAGCATTTTATAGAAACCCTTTAATTAATTACTTGTGTCATTTTCATAAAATTTTATATTTAAGGTATTGTTTCACCATATTCCTATATAAGGGTTTTTGATTTGATTTTGATATATATAGGGGAGCATTATTGTGGTGTACACCTCTAAAATAAGTTATAATGAGCACACTTGTGGACCATTAGATCAATCATTTTAGATTAAATTCAAACTTAATTAAATAAATAGCATTATTGTAAATATAAATAAAGACCAATGGCAATATCTACATACCTAAGTCATTGTAGTTCGCAACTTGGCATACATTTTTTCTCTCCGTAGAATTTGCTATTTGTTTTTCTTGGCTTCTTTAACTTTTGGTATAATTTTCTTTCACATGGTAGTCTTTAACTTAAAAACGTTGTTAGTGACAGTTCAAACTTTTTTATTTGTCACACTAGTTACTTACGTGACACATCCATCCTCATTAAGCTGAAAAAACTTGATTTTTTTTTATCAAATATGGTTTCAATCCATAATATCCTAATGATCGATGATTCAGAATTATCAAAAAACACAAAAAATTATATATATACAGAAACGCTTTAAAATTTGAAATACAAGCACACTACAATAATGCTTGTTGTCTCTTGGAATGTCGATGTCCTTGTTGAACACCTGTGTGTGAATGATTTGGTGGTACACCAGAAGTATTTTTCTAGTAATCATACAAGTTTTCGATACGATAAAAACTAACATAACTGATACATCGTTCCTTAGAGCAATGTTTATAAACTAGTGATACACACGTTATAACCAGTTCCTTTACTAACCAATGCACCAAATCTATAACTGAAACATCAACTCTAGAACTAGTACAAAACTGCATAAAAATGTCGTGAACTGATGTTTGTCAAATATGTTCTCGCCTCTTTGACATCAATACCGGCCTTTGAAACTGGTAAAATACTATAGACAGTGTTTCATCCAGTTCCCCTAAAGCCTTGAATGACATAGAATTTCCCTGAAAATCAAAACTAAAGCTCGTAAAACAAAGACGCACAAACGGCAGCGAAAAATGGTGCATGAATATCATATATTGTATACCAATGGACGGATATCAGAACTAGTTCATGATAAAATCCTAAAAATAATATCCCAAAATGACTACTACATATGATTTAAAAGTTAATGGCTTAACTAGAGATCGTAAATACCTCGATGTTAGTCCAGAAAAAAATCAACTCGCAATGTGGATCACCTCGGTAGCCAAGTAGGAACATGCGTAGCCAGATAGGAACATTTTTACAAATGTAGCAGTCAAATGTTCGACACCGCTCACCGGATCCGCCATAGACGAAGGTAATGTATCTGAAAATTAACTGATTGGCTTAAATCAATCCCTTTTTGACTAAATCTACACCAAACAATTAGCTTATTTAGTCAAACAGTTAATATTTCATCTATGGTTTGCTTGTTTTTTCAAAACATAATAATCTTACCGATGATACACATTGATAAAATATGTAGTAATATTTGAGACTAATGGCACACATTAATAAAATATTGATTTGCATTGTACTTCATAGAACATCATATTCTATTTAACTCAAAAATATGATTAGGTGTTCATCTACCACTAAATATACATCAGAAAATAAAACATAATTGATACAATCGACGATGCACATACATTTAACGATGTACGAATCATGACAGATACACATAAAAATCTACAAAGTTCCTGCCTTATAATATTTTAGAAGCCGGTTACTTGTAAACATGGTCGACAAACCCGTGTTCTATATCTAATACACACAAGATTCTGATCCAAGTTCTGTCCTCGCTGGGGACGTCGGGCTCTGGTCATGACGATCACAGGTTCTAACCAAATATCAGGTAGCGTTTTAACTTTTTGACAAAAGGCACGCAGGTGTCGACTATTGTTACAACTAATCAATAACAAGCAACAAAACTGTTATCGGTGCTCGACATCAGGGATTCGAGTAATTGATAAATCATGAAATAAGATTTGTTGAGTCTCTTTCCAATGGCATTAGCGAGGCAAGATCTGATTTTTTTAAGAGAGGCGGGATGAACATTGTGATTATATATATTTGGGGAAGGGTGCAAATCAAAAGATTAAGTATCCAAAAAACGGAACCGTAAATCAAAAGAAAGATGCTTTAAAAAATCCGCTCGACGTTAAATTTGATCATGGTGGATAATTGTGTTATTGGTGAAGATGCATTTTCTTTTGGTAAAATGAAATTGCAAGGGAGGTGACGTGAAAAGGGTATGTTAAATGCCTTAACTAACCTTCTAAATTTCTTTTTAATTTTCTTTTTTTCATTTTTTTATTTCCATTTAATAGAGAAATCCACTTGGCAACATACTAGCGGTGCCTATCGTAACTCATTTTAAGAGTATAATGTACATGAACGCAAATCTATATATATATATATATATATATATATATATATATATATATATATATATATATATATATATATATATATATATATATATATATATATATATATATATATATATATATATATATATATATATATATATATATATATATATATATATATATATATATATATATATATATATATATATTATATAGGTATAACTATGACTTGATACCACACCTCTAATCCATGTCATATGTGACATGGCACTTCTAAACCAATGGAATTTGTTTGTAAGCTAAAAAATCTCCAAAACCTACCAAAATTAGTCTACAAAAACGCAATTTCCAAAAGCGGGCCGCAATTTTCCCAAAACTGCGTTTTAATACCGTACTTATATATAATGGGTTAAAACGGTTTTTTCTCCATTTTTTCTTTATTTTCCTGACAACACACCTACGGGGAAAACACACAGCCGCCTATAAAAACACACACACACAAATGATCTTCATTCCATGATCAACGATCCCACATCCATGATAAACAAATAACTGATCCATCCCCTCTTTCAAACCCCTAATCTTCAAACAAAAAAACAATCAAGGTTGCTACACTAATTTGATTAATTAATTAATTAATTAAGGTTTTGCTATTTGATTATTTGTTTAATCGGATCTTTATATGTTCTAATAAACAAGGTATGATCTGATCTTATTATTATTATCATATGATTGTTTATTCGGATTTCTAAAAGACTCAAGATTCAAGACCAGTGGTGCAAACCTAAAAAGAAAGAGAGAGTGGTTAATTGCTACTGTATGAAAGAGGAGGAATAAGTGTTTGCTTCTACGAAGAAATAGGTAATAGTATATCATTAGGGGTGTTAGATGCTGACGATGTGTCAGATGTCTTTATGGTGTCGTGGTGGCAGGGTGGGAGACAGGAAATGGTGGTGCTGATGGTGATGGTTTTGAAGATGACAATGGTTTTGAAGATGACACATATCACAATGGTGTACTTATTTTTTCTTTTCTCTGATGTAAGACTTTTGCATCTGTTGTAGCATCTTGACATATTCATAAGACAGAATTAGCCATTTTGTTTCTTTTATTTTTTTAGGTATTTTCTTTCTTCTCATTTGCAGCTCTTCTTTTACTGTTGGATTATTGTCTACGGATTTACTTATTTTTGTCTACAGACCGAAAAATCCCACTGCAAGTCAAATAAGTGAACCACTTAAACAGCTTATGATCAGGTGGTGTGCTCGTGCGGATGTTGGGGAAGTAAAAGTTTTAACATCAGATATAATGCTACACGAGTAATATAATTTTCATTTTAAGTAAATACTTTGGAATATGCAGCGCTATATATTTCATAGTAAGCGCTGCATATTGCTCAGACTGAGATCGAGTTGCTATAAAAATGATATTTGAGGTGATATGAGTGTGTATGTCTGGAATCTGTTTAACCATTTACTGAAGTATAATACAGTAAGATGGTAGATGCAAAGTATCATGGGAGGCGGCCATAAGTAATAAATTTGTAGATCACTTCCTTAAAGGCTATTTTCATATTCAATGTTACAGGTCTATCATGTGCAACTAATGACGTGCACTGTTATGATGTATTGACAAATAAATGGTCCAGGTTAGTTATCTTAATGATTATCCTTTATTAACTGTGTATTCATTACAGACATTACTATGTGGTTTGCTCATCTTTTCTTATAGGATATAATGTGAAGTAAGTTCAAAAGCAAATGGTCAAAGTTTATTGTCAAATGGGAAAGAATTCTGACCCATTGGAGTAAATTATGTCATGGAACAAGACGCATTGAGCCTGTCCAATAGTATGTGCTCCTGATTTTTCATGATACATACTTAAATATTAGCAAACCTTCAATTTTTTAAAATTTATAAGCTGAATTTTGACAAACCAATGAATTTTAAATATCAGTACCCGACAATGTAGAAATAAGTAAATAAAGTGGAGCTTTAAAATTAGGAATTGCACCGGTTTCTGCTAAGACAAGGCTAGCGGTGTCTGAATCTCTTCTTCCAAGCTTCACTGACCATGATGGACCACCAACCATTTCAGACGCATCACGAGCAGCCACGCTTAGTATGTCAGCACACGATACAACTCTAGGACATAGTTTCTCAACCTCCGTCTTTGCAGCATCTGTCACTTCATAACCTCTTAACAGGACATAGGATGACCTAAGAGGGAAACAAACACATAAGTTTGTCTTTGCTGTATCCTGTGAAACTTCGGCTAATTTGATTTTTTTCTTCTTTTAAGCTCTTTTAAATCAGTAGTAGTATTGCAAACATCACTAAAGTCCTAAACCTACCATCGTCAACTTAGTTATCTATGTTTATTAGCAAAAATCCTAACGAATGTATCTACTTTTGATCCTACTATATAGGATGGGTGAAAAGTAACTTTTGATCTAGTTACATTCGATAATTACAGGCTGCAGGCTTATTGGCATAGCATCTCTTCAACTCGACTTGCTGTAGGTAATTGCGTTTTGTGATGAAGAAGGTGTTAGATACCAATCGACATTTCTAGGAAGTGCAACTATAGCATGTGTACTTCCTGTTTCAACATTACAGGTACCGGACAAAAGGTAAATGGATCCAGTCTGTCATATATTCATTACAGCTTACAACAAAAACAAATTATGTGTGCGGAGTAAACTATTACAAGTAGTGTTTTTTATTAACTTTTTGTAACATATATTGTGAGATTGTTTCAATGACAATAGGACACGAGAGGCCTTCCATAGAAGTTGTGCAATTTGCCCAAAAACCTTATTGAGCAGATTAGTAATGAGATAATGGATAAAGATCTCAATGTTCGCTGGGATGATATTAGTACTACTGATAAGTTTAATTTCTGCTTATAAATATTTAGTTAACTTTAATAGATAAAATAATAATATGTTCTTTTGTGGTTACAACTGGATTTCATCATGCAAAAAAATGTGTAAATGAGATGGGCGTGTGGCCTGTATTACGACCTGGTTTATTGAAATGTTGACGTTCTCCAGGCAGAGGACTTCTTTTATTTGCGCCCCGGTAAGTTCTATATATTTTTAGTCTATTTCAAATATGGGATTGTGAATAGATTCGGGTGCTGGGTTGCTATAATGAGATATTTATCAGTGGTCTTTCTGCGAAGAGGAGTAACAAAACCCCTCACATGGGGCCTTGAAGATGGCAGCCATCACAATACCAATACTGCCAAGTCATACTGCTAACGTCGGTGAAGGTTAAAGGCTCATGGGGATGAATATGATGGTTGATATTTGGCTCAAGATGTGTGCAAGCTTTATGCAGAAAGTAAGAACACTATGCATCCATATGATGTAGAACCATCTACAAAGGGTTCTCGAAAAAGATTACAGAGATCAACACCTTCAATCATCTCCGGTTTTTCAGTGATCTTGGCCAAAGGATGTTTGTGGCTAAAATTGAGTGATCTCAAAGTCGCCTAGCTGTAGTGGATCTGTTAGCTTCTTCTAGAAGAGGCAGCTTTCTTTATTGACCCATGTCGAATTACCCATATCGCTCTTATGGGTACTCAAATCCTGAACAAACCCATGTTGGTGGTTTGCTGTTGGTGTTTAAATTGGCAGTGCAAATCAAATATTAGATTTGCATCCATGGATGTTATGATTGTTATAATATCACCGAGGAGTTCCCCAACCAAATCAGATGTAAATGTGGTTGCATTCAGAAAATGGATAAATAAATTTGCAGGTGGAAACGCCTCCTGGAAAACAACTCATGGACAGGTTAGTTTCATAAAAATTAAAAACACAATGAGGTTTCAAATGTATAAGAATATTATATTTTCTATATTGAAATTACATGTTTTTTATTGATTTGTAATGTTTTAGGTACAGGGCCCGTGTGGTGAAATACAACAACTGTAGTGCTATCTACAAAGGTGTAAATGCACTTGAAGTGTCTCTTAAGGTGTTTTCTGTCCCAACTCGACCCGTACATTTTTGACACATACTAAAAATGACCCAGATCAACTAGAACACTTTTTGATTAGTTACCAAACCCGCCCATTTTGCAATACCAATACTGCCAAGTCATACTGCTAACATCGGTGAAGGTTAAAGGCTCATAGGGATGAATATGATGGTTGATATTTGGCTCAAGATGTGTGCAAGCTTTATGCAGAAAGTAAGAACACTATGCATCCATATGATGTAGAACCATCTACAAAGGGTTCTCGAAAAGGATTGCAGAGATCAACACCTTCAATCATCTCTGGTTTTTCAGTGATCTCGGCCAAAGGATGTTTGTGGCTAAAATTGAGTGATCTCAAAGTCCCCTAGATGTAGTGGATCTGTTAGCTTCTTCCAGAAGAGGCAACTTTCTTTATTGACCCATGTCGAATTACCCATATCGCTCTTATGGGTACTCAAATCCTGAACAAACCCATGTTGGTGGTTTGTTGTTGGTGTTTAAATTGGCGGTGCAAATCAAATATTAGATTTGCATCCATGGATGTTATGATTGTTGTAATATCACCGAGGAGTTCCCCAACCAAATCAGATGCAAATGTGGTTGCAATCAGAAAATGGATAAATAAATTTGCAGGTGGAAACGCCTCCTAGAAAACAACTCATGGACAGGTTAGTTTCATAAAAATTAAAAACACAATGAGGTTTCAAATGTATAAGAATATTATATTTTCTATATTGAAATTACATGTTTTTTATTGATTTGTAATGTTTTAGGTACAGGGCCCGTGTGGTGAAATACAACAACTATAGTGCTATCTACAAAGGTGTAAATGCACTTGAAGTAACTCGACCCGTACATTTTTGACACATACTAAAAATGACCCAGATCAACTAGAACACTTTTTGATTAGTTACCAAACCCGCCCATTTTGCCACCTTGAGCTTTTCATATGTTCTTTATTGCTCATATGCATTAAATTTGCATTATACTTCAGGAACAAGTCCATCTTCATTTTGTTGTGGTTCTTATGACGATCATTATGGCTGTGGCCATCCTCTCCTCCATTACCATTGCACGACGAATTGTTATGGCGACTTATGTACTCAAGGCAAGCGTTGTAACAAAATTTTTTTTACAAAAATACCCCTGAATTCAAGGCTTTATTTATAAGTTTCTTGATATACAGGTTGCATCGAAGATTATAGGAGAAGTGAGGGCTTTAATTATCTTCCCATTTATGCCATACGCTCTTCTCGCCATCTTTTATATGATTTGTATTTCTGCTACTCTTTACCTTCTTAGCTTGGCCAAGTTGTAAGAGATAGAGGCAATGCAAATTGTTGTGCTTATGATCTTAAGTTAAAGCAAGTGAACTGTGAACGATGTTGCGCGCACACCATCCACTACAGTCCTCATATAGGACTTGCCATTTTGTTTCACATATTCGGGTTTTATTGCATCACTTAATTCGTTAAAGCATTTTCGTCAACTGTTATTGCGGGGTCTGTAGCTTCTCATTATTGGGACCATGGTGAAGTTCTTGTAAGTTATACATCTTTTATATGATAACATATCATGTTGTATGTATAGTCCTGATATAATTGACAATTACATTATGCATGCAGCAAGAAATTTCATTTCTTCCTATTTTGTCTTCGGTAAAGAGGCTTGTGCGGTATAAGCAAGTTATACGAGTCTCTGTTGTTTCCTTTATTTTTAGCATCATTAGCTATATATATGATTATTCTATTTTCGTTGTGGTACTCGTAACAACAGCGAATGAATAGTCATTGTGGTCGTTGCTCTCTATTTGATCCAAGGCAATGAAGAACATGATAAATTACATCTTCTTTTACCAGGTTATTAGAAGGTTTTGATAACCTCAATTGCTGCTACAAGTAGAAAACCAATAGTTTTAGTTTTGGCAGGTTACTATAAATGTAAATGTGATACAGGTCTTCCTTCACTTTTGGCTTCCGCCCTGATGGGTAAAACTTGAGATTGCATTGTCAGGTGATCATTTATTATGTCCAGTGGTGCTTTCGCTACATTATCTGGTGCCAAGACATGAGGATAACCAAGGGACAAATGTGTCGTTAGGGACGAGACAACTGAAGATGAACTTTTGTGGGGAAATTAAGTTCACCCAGACACTCTAATTAGGTTGGTTATCGCCATTTTGACACGGCTTCACTCTAAAAAACAGAGAAACCTCTCGGAGAAGCCATCAAAGAAGCTCTAAATATCGGTCTAATTAAAGCGCGGGTGGATCTTTTTTTACAACCAACTGTGGTGTGAAGATTTTTTTTTATCAATTTCTCAATTTAGTCGATAATTTTATTCCATTTTGGCCAAACACGAAAATTAAATTGTGAAGTACCTGGCATCATTTCATCTTTTATGGTAATTTTTGAAGCATGATGTGGTTAAACAGTGCTGCAACTTATCTTACTTGTATACTACAGATAAGTGGCTCAAGAATTAAAATTGCTGGAAGATTCAAGCCTTGTGCTCACATGGGCTGATTTGATCTTGAAGTGTTCCTTGAAATGAATCAACGTTCCCGCAAGGCAAGTAATTTTTTCAATCCACGACACTTTTCGGGCCTTTCCATTTTATACACATATTAATCCCGAACTTTTTTTCTCTTTTGGGCTGATTGCAGTGGCAATGCCGCATCTGTCTAAAGAATTATGCTTTGGAAAATATCATTGTTGACCCGTATTTTACTCCTATAACATCAAAGGTATCATTCGGAATTTTTATGTGATTTTGGCAAGTAATTGGCGTGATAACTCTTTTGTGCAAGGACCCGCTTATTCAGTTCTGGAAGGTTTCTTTGAAAGCAATCAACTTTAACATTTTTTTTATTCTTTAAGCAAACGTATGTAATTCTCAATCACCTTTTGGGGCCATTCAAACATCCCGCTTGAATTGACTATACGAATAGCAATAGATACCCACTACTCAGGTCACTAAATTTTTCTATGTTTCTTCAATTAAAAAAATACGCTGAGCATACCTAGAAATATTTCACCGATAGCATTACCTCGACAACGAAGTTGAACTAAAATACAAAGTCTACAACCATATGAAAGCAGAATTATACCTAATAAAGGAAAAATAAAATTAAAAACTAAAAATCAAAAATCTAAAAGTTTTAACTTACAGCCATCAATGAATGTTTTGTACATATAGAAACGAAATGCTTGAATCAGCAAACTAATAAGACTCCAAGTCCCAAACCGACTAATAGTAATTCTTCTGATAAATATTGACTACTAATTTTGATATTCTTTATATAAATTAAGGGATACAAGGAAGAAGTTATCTTTCGGTTTGTTGATCCAGGTACTGGATACTTGCATGGGGATAAGCACCCTTGATGGCTGTCTATTATGTGAAGCTCACCGAGATTTTTTGGATTTCTTCTAGCCATCTCGATCATACTTATGCATGGTTCTAACGTTTCTTACTCCATAAGAGCTTCAATAAGAACTTGAACCAGAAAAATCTGCAGTAAATAGCATCATCAATTCTTTTAGCCGCGCTTTCAGCTCCTTCTTATGGTCGCCTGATAAGTGCATCTCATTTAGAATTAGAACATGACAAATAAAGAAATATGAGGATGTAAAATCCCTTTAGCATTCTGAATTTGAAGGTACTGTTCCGAACAATATCAATTTATGATACATAAGTAATTGCTTAAGAGATTTTACTGTGCAGGCAAGTCCAGCTTTTGAGGTAAATTAAGATCATTTGTTTGCGTATATTATCAATTTCTTATATTTTTTAAAACCTTTTTGTATCGTAATTGTATCCAGGAAGATGATCATATTATGAAGTTGGTGAGATGCTGGTGGGTACTAACGCAGCAGAGATCATATGTATGTGTTGAAGGTTGTTTCGATAGATGAAAAGACTTGGTTCTTTAATCCCCTGCTTTGACGGTCGCTAGCTTGTCTCACGATTCCCTTTTACCATCAAGACCAATGTTGAAGCATATCACCAAATACGATTATTATGAGGCCTAAGTTGAAAAAAAGAAGTCTAAGACGTCATTTATGAATTACGTAATAAATTGTACAAAGCCAAGGTTAGAGGACCGAGTTAAGAGCATTGAACAGTCGGTTAACGTTTTGTGCATCGATATGATAACCATAATAGACAAATACCTATTGCCGACATTATTGACACCTGATTTAAAGACGTTGTAATATCATATGTGAGCTTATCTTAAAAACTACAGTAATTGACTTTGGAAGATTGCTGTTAGCTTTTATTTCTCAAAACTAATTTATTGTAGTATCTCTTATCAGGAAGGCCATCTGCCACTATATGGCAGCGTCTAGATCTCGGATAAAAGCTCAGAAGTTAACCAAGGACACAATAGAAGCATATGAGGTTAATTTTGTTATATGTTTCTTATAGTGATGCTTATTTGAACAACATAATCAACCAAGAACACAATACGCCATTGTAGCAAGGGAGTTGTTCTATTGCAAATGAAGGCAATAAAGAAGCGTGGGACGAGATTACAAAACATCGTAATGAACTAAGTCATGAAGAATTTGGACGTGCTATTTTAAAACATAAAAAGTTGGTGTATTATAATCTTCTTTTATATAATAGTTTTCTTAAATTCGACCTTTTCTCATGTCAATGACCTACTAATATTTCAAATACAATAATGTGAGATCTTGAAGTGAACCATGCCTATCTTTGATCAGTTGCAGTTTATTTTAAGTTAGCCACTAAAGGTTTAGAGTATGTTTTTTGTTTAAGTTGATACGTAATAATAAAGATGGCTTGGATTAGATCAAGGTTCTAAATAGCGTGAGGCGTGGCGTGGCGGCATGATCAAGCCTCAAGCTTTAGCGGCTAAGGCGAAGCTTTTGCGTTTTTAAGGCGTGAACTAAGGCGGCACAAAATACGAAAATATTTATAAATTATTAGTATTTATATCGTATTTCAAATGTATTAAGTTTATGAAAGCGTCTTACATACAAACTAAAGTCAAAAAACTATATTTACATGATCGTTTTCATTTCTATATAAAATAGATCGATTTTATCGAAATCAAAAATGAAGAAAGTCTCGATCTATCATAACTTATCACGCCTTATGATACTTTTTTGCTTCTCATTGCACGTCAAGCCTTAACCTCATGCCTTGGCCTATAACGTGGCGTGAAGGTAGAGCCTTACGCCTTACGCCTTTGTGAGGCCATTGCGAAGCCTTTACGAGCCTTTTAGAACCATGGATTAGATAAATGATTGAAATTGATAATCTCTTATCATGAGGCAATACTTTTATATTTAATCCTTATTTTTGTGACGTATAAATCTTATTTAGCATGTTTCATTGGATCTCAGAAATCTTAATACCTTATAAAAGATTTAAGTCATTTTCTATTATTAGAAGTCTTAATTTTTTAACTCTCCAACATTTCTTGTTATAGAAAGATTGTTGTTACTTTTTTATTTATTGCACAAATAAATTTTATTAAATTCAAAGTTATTAATAGGCTTAATTTTAAAACATCCGTTACACATAAAATTAAAACACATTTTAATGAGCTCATTTTAATAGGACCATTTTGTATGTTATTTTTCAAAGAAATTAAAAGTCAAAACTTTTCATCACACATAATGAAAAAGTTAAATATTTTAGATTATGTAAACTCGAAACGGACTAACGTTAACACAAATTATTTAAAAAGCTTGTAACCGTCCATTTAAAATATTATAGTAAAATATATTAAATTCTGCGTTGTAACAGGCATAGAGGTTTATAAAGCCTAATCTATACTATGTATACTACTTTATATTATAAAGTATTTAGCACATTCTAAATAAGGAAGTCTTAAAAAATTAAGCCAAAAACATCACTATAAAAAGAAATTAAGAAGTTAAAGTAATATTATTTATTTCGTAATTAAGCGTCTTTATGTTTAGTCCATTTCATAACCGTCTTCATTAACTTTTGTAATGAGAGTTAAATATTATCGCTTACGTTTTAACCAAAATCATAATTCTATTTTTAACATAACTTTTGTAACGCTTACTTTATTTGAGTATAAAAGCATCATTTGGTTAATGAAAAAATACACAACAATTTCTATTCCTCTATCATACTTCTAAAATGACTTTTTTTTGTTTCTTTTGAGCATCTCAGAAAATTTGTATACCTCATCAAATTCAAAAAGAATGTTTCGCTTCAACTATTACTACGGTGAACTTATTGTTAGTGTACATGCAATTGCTTAACATGAAAATAAAGATCGAGTATGTGATTTTTATGTTATTGTTTGAATACTATGCAATGTGGCGTGATAATCTTTTCAATAATATGCATCATATAGGCAATATTGTAGATACATTATCCTCATAATGAACGTACAAGTAGAGAACATTGAATCGTAAGAAAATTTTGTTACACGGGTACGCACCGCTGCAATGCGCGGGTACCCGGCTAGTAAGATTTTATATTCCTTGATAATTGACCCATGTATATACTCAAGTAGCCTATGATAACTCGACAATAAAGGGCATAGGGTACAATACTCGGTAGATTACAATAAACAAGCAAGAACGTTATCCAAACAATTTCTAGAACATTAAAAATATTTGGAGTAAATATTTGGCCTCAAATAATCATTCTACAAAACATTTGCATTAAAAGATACCTATTGCTGCAGGTTAGTGACTTAGTTCCAATCGATGCACGGTCTTTTTACTTCATGTATCTTAGATACACATTTTTTCCACATCAAAAAATTTAAATAAAAATAAACCAAGTTTAGTAAAATAAAAGATTGACATGAGACAAAATAAATCCGTGAGATCAAATAAACGCAAACTTTCTCGACATCTCATTCATAATTATATTATACACATAATATCAATTACTTTGTTTCTTTCTAAAATAAAACATGCATTCAAAAAACCCTACACCAAAACATGTATTAGGAGTT
Source organism: Glebionis coronaria (assembly GCA_025667525.1). Taxonomy (NCBI): domain Eukaryota; kingdom Viridiplantae; phylum Streptophyta; class Magnoliopsida; order Asterales; family Asteraceae; genus Glebionis; species Glebionis coronaria. The sequence continues at coordinate 434,513,059 of CM046875.1, read as the reverse complement.
TAGGACGATCAAATATGTTTCATATTTGATCAAAATCGTTATCAACAAATAATTATTATATATTAATTCGGAAAACAAAAAAAACTTCATTTTTTATGTTAACAATGTAAATAGAAATACCAAAACAAATCAACCAAAGTAAAATAATTTGAAAAATTATACTTTTGTTTATCGAAAGATCAAGATCAGATCACGGCTTAGAAAAGTGTATCAAACAAAACTCATACACGGAAGTTACTACACACACTTTGTTTTTTGGGGAAAAAATTGAGGAGACGTAGTATACATGGTCAAATATACTTTAGTAGTCTAAGGCTTCGTTTGTTTTTTCCGAGGTTTTAGCTCTTCATCTACAAACCATATCTACAAGAAGAAGAGGTGCATTTAAGGTCTTCATCTACACAAAAAAAATCGTTTGTTTTTTATAATCTTGAAATACTTCTTTTCTACTCTTTTTCTTTTTATATTTTTCATTAGTTCTTTTTTATGTTTTCGTACGTTTTGTCAATTTTTACGTTTTTATACATTTTGTATGATTTTGCCGTTTTCATACGTTTTCATACGTGTTCATATTTTGTAGCGCTGAAAACGTTAATACCTAAAAAAATATAAAAGTATACAATAACGTAAAAAATAAATTAAAATATACGAAAATGTATAAAACTTAAAAACTTACGAAACAAACGAAAACGTATGAACACGTGAAAAAATAGAACGAAAACGAACGGAAGCGTAAACAGTACGAAAACATAGAAAAACGTACAAAAGCATGCAAAATTGATAAAAAAAAGTAAAACACGAAAAAATGAAAAAAAAGCATAAAACAAATAAAAACGTGAAAAAATACGAAATGAATAATTTCAGTATAAAAAGTATAAAAATATAAAACAATGCAAACAAATATTAAAGGTGATGGTGGGATGCAAGTGTTGAAGAAGTGGGAAGAAGTGAAAAGAAGAGGAAAGAAGAGGAAAGGAGATGTCTTCATGGTTGAAGAGGGGAGAAGTGCTTCTTAGCACTTATGTCTTAAAAATAACAAACAAATACCTCTGCGCACCTACAGTGGTTTGAAGACAAAAGAGGGTAGAAGAGGTTTTTTTTGAGAAAACAAACGAGGCCTAAGTATATATGAGTCAAATATATACACTAATTTACAAATATATACACTAATGTTCTATATACACTAATTTACAAATAAACACCTTCCTCAAATATATATACTTAGCCCCGTTTAGTTAGTTGTAATCCAACCTAATCTGATATAATTGTAATTCAATTACATTACATAGCATGTTTGGTTCACATAAATAAGGGAATTGTAATTCACTTTATATTACGTAATTTGTTTGGTTTGCGTTGTAATTGTAATTCATACATTACAATTATATCCATTGAGGGAATTCAATTACATAAGAAGTTGGATGAAAAGTTTTGAATTACGTTGTAATTTAGTATTTTTATACTTTAAAACATAATATTTATAAATAATAATAATAATAATAATTATTATTATTATTAAAATTATTATTATCATTTATTAATAATATAATTGTTATTATATTAAGGTTCTGTTTGATAAAGACTTAAAAGTCTTAATTGAAAAATTAGTAAGTAAATTAAGTCATTCAAAACTTGTTTGTTTTGTGCTTAAAATGAACATATGACTTTCTAGAAAAAGCCATAAAATAGAGGGTCTTTATATTAAGTCTATTACTTAATTTATAATTTTACACATTTACCCTCCAACTTCTTCACATATAATCCATGTAACTTCTTTTTAGGATATAAAAGTAATTTTCTTTAATTCAGACACTCTATTCAGCACATAAAACAAACAAACAAATATCCATCTAGAAACAGACATCATACATACCGACAGACGCTTTAATTTTACATAACTTAATAGAAAAATTAAACAAACATGCCCTAAATTTACAAATAAACAGCTTTCACACACTACCCCTTACCTGATAATCAGACTCATACTTACCCAACCTCACAATCGATTAACCCACCTCTAGTAAAAGAACAAATAATACTGACACAACTTTCATATTAAAATAACCCACCAATACCCGCCAACTTTACAGTAACCCAAATAAACCAAAATTATAACGCCCGACCAACTTACAATTCTTTTCGGACATTTTTAAAACAAAAAAACAAAATAATATATTTTTTACACTCATGTATTACTTTATCCTAACTATACCATTATAAATCAAATTACATTTAATTTACATTCACCAAGATAGTATATGCCTTTTATTCCCATTTACCTTATCTTACAAAAAGAAAAGGTCAAACACAAGTTATTAAAAAAACTAATACTCAAATAATATAAATAAAAAACCAGTCGTTTGTTTTAACCAAAAACCGTATTGCCACATGTACAATTATATGTCGTGTTTCAAGATTCAAGACCCAAAACAAACAAACAGTTTAAAATACTCTCTAGACACAAAAATAAAAACAACACAAACTCAGCAACAAATATTGTCTATAAACAAGTTTAATAAATTATTTGAATACACAAAAAACATAAATTAATAATACCCTATAACAAAAATAAATGAAAAAAACAAATACAAAAACCATAAACTAAAAAAAAAACACAAACTAAAAAAAACACAAACAAAAAACACTCATGAACAAAAAAAAAGACGACCCCGCCCGTTGGGCGGGTTATGACGCTAGTGTATATATATATATATATATATATATATATATATATATATATATATATATATATATATATATATATATATATATATATATATATATATATATATATATATATATATATATTTATATAGTGGAGTGCTATATGCAGAACCAGTTTTTTGGTACAGAACCTACAGAACTACTCAAAATGATTGTGGGCCATTACATTAATTTAATTAAAGGTAGAGATTGAATGTGCTAAAATTGTAATTAAACAAAAGGTAAGGTATTCTTTTCTCAATTAAAAAAGGCTAAAAGGGTAGTTCTGGCATTTTATATTTACCCTAAAATAATGCTAGAAAGTCACGTCTCTCTCTCCATCTATGTAACTTCCTATTAACCTAGATATCACCAAAAAAACCCAACTATAGCCTTTCTTTCATTCTTTGTAGATCTGGACCAAAAAAAAACACCACTCGAATTTATATTGGGATATGATTCTCAATGATCACATGATGAACAAGTGGAAGACGGTTACATCCGAATATGTAAAAACACCACTATACGTCTTATTACATTTTTTTCTCCTATCAAACATGATCGATTTGCGTCATCATTTGCTTGTTACGATTTTGGTTTCTATACGCAACGAGCTATAGTTATACGCAAATCCAAACCAAAAAATTATAAATAATAGAAGCATCTATGTGGATCGGATGTTGTCGAATCAACAAGGTACGCACTTAATTAAGCTTTATTGATGTTTAAAGATGGCCCATAAATTTGTTTTTATAAATTAAAGCTTATCTATTCATCATCGTCATCTAACTATGTACATGTTTGATTTTTCTTCAAGTTGTTTTATTTTACTTTAATACATCAATGTTGAGAGTTATATTAATTTATTACAAATACGTGTCATCGGTGGGTCAGGTTATCGAGTCTTGTCGAATCAGCTTAATTAAGCACAATATTGTAACCGAATATATGTTGTGCATAGCATGTGTTAATTTGACATAAATTACAAAAGTTCTATCACATTAGCATTTTTAAATTCTGATTACGAGGCATCCCAATAGAAATGGTTACGATACATAACTAGATATGCATTACAGTGGCATGAAAATACCCATTTCAATTTATGAAATTGATGACTATATATAATATTCTTTTTTTTCCAGGTGTGTGGCCTAATTATCAGAGTGACACTGTGTATGAGGATGATTGATGAGACTGCTTTTATACATAGTCTCATCGTCCAAATTGGGCTTAAAATGCATTAAATATCATCAAAATACCCAAATATATGCTTGTGTTTGTTGCTTGTGTATTTTAGGTACGGATATTGAGAAAATGACAAAAGATCACAAGAATCACGCAAAAACGAACACGGGAAACGAAGCCGCACAATGAACCAAGCCCTAATGAAGAATTTTCCAAGAAAACCCTTGAAGATTTGAAGAATTATGAAGATTGGTCCTCCAAGTTTGAAGAATTGACACTTTATACCCTTGTATCTTCATAATTACAAGTTTGGTCCCTAAAGTTTGTCAAAATTACAAAAAGGACCATTGACTTTGAAGAATTGGCAAATTTAGTCCCTCAACAAAACTAAATTGTCAAAAATGGTCCTCCAAGAAGTCAACAAACAAGTCAAAGCCTTAAAGTATGAAGACATGTCAAAAACAGCCCTTGAAGAATGCCAAAATTACACTTGAAGTCCTTGTTAGAAGTATGGAAAATTGATGTGCCATTTTTGACAAGTTACCAAAAGTTGTCAAAGAGTAAAATGGGCGTTGATGGCATTATTTACAACATGAACAAAAGAAGAAATCTTGGGGGCCATTATTGCCAAGACAGCCAAACCTCCTCATCCAGTCACACCCTGCCACGTCACCCCACCCAAAGATCCCACCAATCCCCACTCTTCCCTTCACCACGTCACCATTCCACCAGCTAATAAACCCATTTATTAAACCCTTCCCTCCTAAACACATATTCAAAAAGTCATTAATCCACAAACGGATTAAAACCCCCTTAATCCTTCCATAAACCCTAGATAATCCCAGAATCAATCAACTAAAAAACAAAGGGTTTTTTAACCAACTTGTCCAGATGGGTGATTAACCTAATACTAAGCATATCCCAAACCCAAATAACCCATCACTTTCACTCATGTGATACCCCTGACCCTCCCCTGCACAAGAAAACAAAGTGTACAAACCCATCAACGGCTAAAAGACTCATTCTTGCTCCATACGTGTCATCCAACGCTCCAAAAACAGTTTGACACCTCTGGCACCCCCACATCAGTCCAAGAACATCACATGGAGCCTCTTGACCTAATTCAAAAACAAGCATCTTCATAAGAATATCCGAATTTCCAAGGGCAATGAAGGAAGTTCACACATTAGGGTTTTTAGGTTTCTTTCAGCTTTCTAGAACAAGTGTAAGCCTATATAAAGGCACATAGGACTTAGCATTAAGCTGTTCTTGATTTTTTTCTCCTTTTTCACAAGCCTTGTAAATTCAGTTTATTAAGGAATATAAATGGTATTGAGTTTGGTGATGAGAAAGATTGAGTTCCCTTTACATTTCAGTTGATTTGAGTTATAATTGTTTGAGTTTGGTTTAATTTTCAGCAAAATTTTCAAGTTTTCAAAGTTTCTGTTTCTTTTTCAAGGTTTTCTTATAACTAAAATTTTCATACAAAACCTGATAAAATGGTGATTAAGTGTGTTGGTGTGATGGTATTTGAGCTTGTGTATGTCCATGACACCATGGCTTGTTCTGGTGTAGTGGGTACCCAAGTTTAAATAAGCCATTGGTTTTGTCATTTCTCCTTTTTTTTAGTTTATCATATTCTTACCATAAGCTAAGGTTTCCTTCTAGCTTAATCTATAAGCTAGGGGCAAGCTCTTAAGCTTTTACACAAGCTTTGTTCCCTTTTCTCTTAGCAGATTCAAAGAGGAACCAATCATGTTCATTTTTGTTAAGTAAAACTTCATCAGAATCTCAACCAAGTTCAACACAAGCCCGGGCTTGTTTGGAGGTGACTATTCAGTCACTGTTAGGCCTGGATGTAGGCCCAACAAGGTAGCTTACTTGACCCTTTTTCAGTTTTCAATAAATTTTCAGTTTATTTGTGATTTGTATGAATTTTGTGAGAAGTTTCTTATTTGTTGGTTAAAGCTGTTGGATATTGATTATCATAGGATATTATGCATGTTTAGGACTAGTAGAATCAGTTTTGTTGCAGTTTGAAGTAATTTGTTTTGAAAATTTTTCAAAATCAGTTTTTAAGGAGTGTTTGGGATAAGGGTGAAATTTGGATTATTGTTAAGGATCTTGTGTTTAAACCTGTCTTTTACACTTGTTAGGGTGTTGTTAGGTTATGTGTTAGTTTGATTGTCAGTTTGGTAGTATATTGAACACTTTGGCTTGCTAAGAATTGGATAACATTGCCTTAATCAGAAAAGTTCATTTTGCTGCTTGTTTTTAAGAGAATGTGTGCCATCAATCTGAATCATTGCCTAGATTATAGGATTGTTTAGGATTGTGTATGGTTTGTATGTGAACTGGTAATCTTCAATGCAAGTTTTATTGGCCCTTAAATCATTTTGGTGCCAAGTTTATCAGCATAATACTCTCAGACTTTTGCAAGGCTTATCAGTAACTTGTTGTGGTGAATCTTTGTGTTAATTTGTCTTATACTTGTGTTTAATTGTGCTATTTTTGACTCCTTATACTCCAAAGAGTATAAGGGTGCCCTTGTCTATCACAATCATCCACAAAAACGCCAACAAATCAAGTCCTCTTGATACTTTTCACTTGTGAAGATACTCATTGTACACTCTAAGTGTTCATCAGAAACATTGCCAAATCTGGGCACGTTTTGGTTTCTAGCAGCTTAATTATAGCTTGTTATTGGATTTGAATTGTGTTTTTGAGCTTAACTAGGTCATTGGATTGTGTCTTAAGTTGAAAAAAAAAAGTAAAAAACTCACCTGGCCTGGGCTCGAACACGCGACCTCCCGTTTGGAGGAGTAACGTGTTAACCAGTGATCCGGATGGTTCTTTTCGTTTAAGTTTCATTTCAAAATCTTTTTAAGGGCTTTTGGTTTTATTGCTTATTTGATTAGCAGCTTATAAATAAGCCATTTCAAGCTTATTTCTTTTAGCTTTTTCCTGTTTAGCATTTTTCCTAGGAATATATTAGGGTTTTTGATTTTTCTGAGCAAAAAGCATAATTTTCCCATTATTAATTAATTTATTAGGATTATTTTTAGTTTTAATTTTATAAAGTCATTAAAAAATAGTAAAAGGTATATTAAAAATCTGAAAAAATAATTTTTAGGTTTTTAATCATACTTTTGAGGTTTACAGCTTTTTAGGTTTTCAATTTAGCTTATTTTTGATTTTATAGGATTTTAGGGTTTTTAAGCAACTTTAAAATTTAATATAAAACTATTAAATAGGTTTCTGAAAATTTGGATTGCATTTTTGTTTTAGTTATAATATTCTAGATTTTTGGTAATTTTTTAGAATTTATTTATAAACTTTTTATTTTTTTGAATATTTTAATATTATTTTATTATTAAAAATTGAAGTTTCATTTTTTTTAGTTTTTACATTTTTCCTAGGTTAAGGACACTTAATTAGGAGTTTTTTCACTTTCCAAATATTTTTTAGACTTTTCAATTAATTTTTAGAATTAATTTAAGATTTAATAGATTTTAATAGTTTTTAAGTGTTTAAAAATAGTTTAATTTGGTTTTAAATTTTTTAAAAATAGTTTTTAGCTTAATTAGGATATTTTTGAGGTTTACAAACTATTAGATCTTGTTTAGGGCTTTTTAATATTTAATTGTGATTTTTAGGGCTTTAATTAGCATTAAAAAGTCATTATTTAATTAATTAAAAGGTTTTAGCAAGTTTTGATTTTTGTAAACTCTTAGAATATTATTTTGGATTTTTAGAAATTTTTAGGAATTTTTAGGTTAAAATTTTAATTTTTGTACAATTTACGGTTTTACGTTTACGCCTTTTTCGTCGTAGTTTAATCCGTCTTTGTAACCGCCTTTCTCTTCTAATCCCATTTCTTTCTCAATCATATAATCGCAAATCAATATCAATTCAATACACAACGCACTTGCCTCCTTGGGAAACGAACTTGGACTTCATTTGGGTCATTAGTGCTCGGTTTTCCTAAACCGACACTTAATACTACCACTATTTGTCATCCTTTTCCTAAAGGGTACAAAAACACTACAATCATTTTGGCGCCGCTGCCGGGGAGGCGTGTTGTGTTTTGATTGAACAATTGTTGTTTTTATATAGCCATAAATAGCTAATTGTATTAGTAGCACTCTACTAATACGTATTATCGTTTTTCGTTTTTTGTGAATACTATTACTATATTGTATACGTAGAACAATAAATTTACAAGTACTCCAAATACGTGAGCAATCACATCCTTGACTTGGGAGGTCATTACCCAATCATTGTATTCGAATCTCAAACCTAAGAAAAAGGCAAAAATAGATAAATACTTTCGTGAAGCTCGATTTTGAGAAATACAAACTATAAGGTGGGTATAAGGCGGTTGTATTTCACGACCTAAAGGAAAAAGGCTCTTAAGTGCTTCGCGCCGCCTCGTTTCCTCCGCTTGCTTGTGCGTATTTTGATTTTGAAAGCTAATCGAGGGTTTTGCCGCCCAAAGTATTACTAAGTATCATATATATTTTCTTGGTTTCTATTGATTAAAACCTCTTGAACGATTTGGTGTTCCACCATCGTTCTAAAGTCATCGAAGGCGTTTACTTCACGTGATCGTTTTCATTCCTTGAGGCTTCTTTAATCGAGAGATTTGATTAAGGAGGAGATTTGTAGATTTGTGTCTACTAATACATTCCAAAAATCCAAAAAAAAAGTAAAAACAATCAAAAAAACCAAAAAAAAATTGAAAAGTAAAAACACCAAAAAGAATCTTCCCAGCTCGCCTTCTCGTTGTACGTGACGTTTATGTAAACTCGCTCTAAAGCAAGACGTGCTCGTAAACGAAGAAACAAATCAATCACTCCTACTAGTGAGGAGTCTCCTATTGACGAACCCATTATAGTGAAAGAAGCACCCATGGCTAATCGAACTATGATGGAGTTGCTTCAAGCACCCACCGAGGGTTATGGAGAAGCGATTGTGATTCCCGCTATCCTTGCGGAGAATTTTGAGGTTAAGACTGGTTTGTTGTCCATGATTCAAAACAACAAGTTTCGAGGTGACGAAAAGGACAACCCTCATAACCACATTCGCCAATTTAATCGTCTCACCGCCACATGCAAGTTTAAGGACGTCTCAAATGACTCGATTAAGATGATGCTTTTTTCGTATTCCTTAGCGGGGCCCGCAAAAATTTGGTTAGAGAAAGAGCCACCCAATTCTATATTGACGTGGAAGGATCTCGTTTCAAAGTTCGTGAACCAATTTTTTCCGCCCTCTAAGACTACGCACTTGAAAAACGAGATTTCAAAGTTTTCGCAAGAGTATAATGAGAGTTTTTCAACGGCTTGGAATAGGTTTAAGGAAATGTTGCACGAATGTCCTCATCATGGTTTTTCCGACTTGCATCAAATTGACACGTTTTACAATGGCTTGAACGATCATGAGCGTGATTATCTTAATGCCGCCGCGGGTGGTAATTTTTTGTGTAAGACGGTCGAGGAAGCATTGTTAATCATTGAAAATAGGTCTAAGGTGTATAGTCCTCGTAGCACGTCGAGTGTTCGTAAGACTTCGTCTTCGCCTTCATTGTCACACACCGTTGATGCTTGCCAAATCGAGGCTAATTTGGAGAACAAAATTTTTGATAAGTTGAAAGGATTGTTAATTGAGTTTAAAGTTGGTGAACAACCCGCTCCCGCTACGATTAAAGCGGTTGAGGTTTCTTGTATGTATTGTGGTGGAGCTCACGATTATTCCGAGTGCATTACCAACGGTGGTAACACTTCGAGTGCCTTCGCGGCCGCGGGAACTTATAACCAAAACGGTCAAGTTCCTCGCACTAATCAATTGACTCCACCGGGTTTTCCACCAAATCAAAATGCTAACAATTATCGAAACAATCAAGTTGGTTACCAAAGCAATCAAAGGAACAATTTTAAGGGTAATAAAAACTATGGAAATTGAAATGTGTATAATGCAAGTTCGTTTTCTCAGTTCTTAACCAATAGAAAGTCCAATCAATATCAGATTTATAATTGTTCTTGGTTGTTCAAGCTTGCTTGGTAATCTATTGCTAATTCAAACAACACTATGTAAAAATGAAAAATATAAACCTACTTATACGTAAAACAAGTTGCAAATACCAAATTTTATTCAAACAAAATATAAAATGCAAAACTTGAAACTAAAAGGACTGAAAATGTAAATTCTAGGAAAATTAAATGCTTGAAAATTAAATTCTAACAACTTTAGGGACTAAAAATACAAAACTGTTAACTATAAGGACCAAACTTGTAAAATTGTTAACAAACTAACCAAATAGTAACAAACTAACAAACTTGATAACTGAAATTTAACAACTTTCAAATATAAAGGACCAAGTTTTGCAAAAACCATAAAATTAGGAAGTTTAGCTAGGTTTAGAATCTGATTAAACTTCTAGGGACTAAAGTGCAATTAAACCAAAGTTTTAACTAAAAACGGGCAACAAGAATGAATAAGCTCGTTTGAGCTTAATACTCAACCAAATAAGCTGAAACAACTTGCAAAACTCTTAAAATCCAATTAAGACTATGTGTGTCTAAGGAATTTAGCTAAAAGTCCAAAATAAGCAATTGAGTGCTTATTAATAAGCACAAAATAAGCTACAGCTTATTCCAATCAGTCACAACCTGATTTTTGTGAAGAAACTGATTAAGCACTTGATTTAAAGAAGGGGAAATCAAACTAGAACCATTTTCATCCAGTAATGAAGAAGAAATCTGAAATAAGCTCTTTTGAGCTTATGTTGACCAAGTTTGACCAATTTTTATGAAAAAGCTCAAAATTTCAAAACTTCATATTCAACACTTACTCAATGGTTTTGTGAAAGAAAATCAAGACTTTTGTGAAGTGGATTAAGAGAACTAGTAAATCAGTAAGCTCTTTACATCAGAGAATGACATTTGCTCAGTCATTGACCAATAAGCTAATTTCTAGCTTAATTCCTAAAACTGTAGATTTTCCTCTTAGAGACTGAAACTTTATGATGTAAGCTAGAACTAGAAACAAGTTTGAGCAATTTTCATCAAAGATTAAAGGAGAACTAGGCAAATGAAAATGACAAGTTTTGGCTATCAAAGCTGAAATAAGGCTAACCCAAACAATTTGTTAACCAATTGCCTGTTTGACTATTATTTTGACCTGCAAATGACTAAGAACTACTTGTTACCACTTAATGACTAGAAACAAACTCTGAAACACCAATTATCAACACTTGAAAACCACTTAAAAACTACTACCAAACACTCCTTTATCTGTTTTGATCAAACTTTTACAAAGACTTATTAAGTAATGGTTTAAACTGAAACAAAAGCTATAGCAGATTAGTTTCAAGGGACAATATGAAGTGCATACAAGCTAAGAACAAACAATAACCAAGGCTAGAGCAGTAAGTAGCTATTAGACCAAAAAGTTACTGAAAATAAGCTAGTAACTAGAAAGCTGAACACAAATGCACAAGATCAAACTACAAAACACTAGAATCAATCAATCAACAACTACTTATCAAGTAAATCAGGCAGCCATCAAGATTAAACTAGAGAATTGAGCATGCAATTTGACTGTTTAGAGGAACTTAAAACAAGAGATATGAAACCTATTGTAGAAGTCCTTTGGGAAGAAGAGGAGCGCCGAGCTCTCTTGCCCTAGTGATACCACCACCTATCACTAGTGTTTAACAAGAATCAATCAACAATTCAGCTACACATAATCTGGAATCAACATTCTGCTACAAATCTTCAAGAACAATGGAAAAAACTTGAATTCTGATCAGACAGCTTCAATACTTCACCAATGTAAGCTATGATCAATGGTTGATCATAACATACATCAAACAGCAACAAGAATCAACAGGAATTTGAATAACAGAATTTGGCGGGAAAAGGAAATTTGAATTTTATTGAGTGAATTCAGTTACAAAAGTTGTTACAAGCTACTAACTAACTAACTGACTCAAGAGTTTGTCAGACTCTTGAGTAGTTAGGGTAGAATGAGGGAAAAGGAAAGGGAAAGTAAGAACTATGTGTTTTTACAAATTTAAGCTACAATGAGAAATGAGGTACATCCTAGCTATTTATAGGCATGAGAGGAGATTCTGTTGGGGTTTGTGACGTGGCAGATCCAATCATAGCTTGACACGTGGAAGAATTCTGCATTTGCTCTTTGAAGGTGATGAACTAATTTGGGTGTTTTTGATTTAGTGGATAATTTGTTAATTGGATTGCACCATTGGATTCCTCTCTTCAAAACGAGCAAAATTGGTGTTTTGATCTTCTCTTGAAACGGCTTCAATCAAAAACCCGATCCTGGAAATATTTTTGTTAAAGAAGATGGACACGTGGCGTTTTCTGGTTGGTTGTGAGGGTGTCACACGGATTGAACTGTTTAGATCTTGTAATAAATGTGGCGGCTGTTAATGGGAAATTAATGCTTGATCCGTGTGAAGTGAATTCTCCTCTCCCATTGGTTTAACTCTTTTCACTTGGATTAAACATTGCATAACTTTCCAATGTTGGCAAAACAAGCCCTTGTACTTGGCAGATTCCCATTTCAAGCTAGGATCTTCATTCCTTTGTCATTTTTGGTCCTTTAACTTCCATAATTTGTACAAAATGGCCCTTTGACTGAGTTGACTTGATAGTTTGACCAGGTTTGACTTGAATCTTGACTTTTAATTATTTGCACTTTAAGTCCTCCAACTTTCACAACTTGTCAAGATAGGTCCTTGAACTTCAAAGTCTTGTCACTTTTGATCTTCTTTTGTCTTTTTCATCCATTTGAGCTTGGTTTTTCCTTGTTTGCTTGAAATTGTATCTTTTTACCTACAAAAGTGCACACAAACACAAACATACCACATAACACTGCTTTTACAAGATAAATGGGTATTTTGCTTCATGTTTTAGGGTTATTTTGTTGATAAAAGGATATGAGTTTAAGCTCATATCAAATTCCCCTACACTTGATCATTGCCATGTCCTCATGCAATATTATATTTCAAGGCTTAAAAATTTACATTTCCCTCATAATTAATCCACCTTGGCCATATGAGATGCATCTACACTACTCTAAACTAAATGATGCATGATTTTGACTTTTAATAATGCAATGAATCAAAATACAATTCTATCTATATCTTTTTTTGATTTTTCTTGAAATGGTTATGATGGAAATAACTCATAAAAAATTCAATGACTTGGATTAGGGCTTGGATACCATGGACACTTATCACCCTCAAGTTTCACTTTCCCCATACCAAGCTAGTAAATGGGATCATTGCATTCACAAGTAAAAAGTGCATCAACTTATTCATGACAATTAAATGTGGAACCGGTTATTATTTGAGCAAATTGCTTGTGGGCAAATTTGTCATTATTCAAGTGTGAAATATAAGAAGTGTAAAATCCAAAAATAAGGAAGCACGGTTTTAATCCTAAGTAATCTTCTCATCCATTACTTGAAAAACCGCTCACAATTAATATAAGTCCGTATTAAGAGTAATAAGTCATTCGCCTTATGTGTAAAATCCTCATGTCATGCTTTCATAAGTAACTACACACTCGCTAAGGAAAGAAAAATAAAACTCACGCAATAATTTACATCCGCATCTTTTTGAGATTTTGGATCTTCAACCCCGCAACCCGTCAAGGTAATATTGGATTGGAGCAATCTATTGAATCCCCGCAACCCGTCAAGGTAATATTGGAACTCAATAGTCACTATAATTAACACCACACTGCCCCTCTTGGGAGTCTTGCATTATTTTTTTTTCTTTTTTCTTTTTTTTCTAGCCACTCATTTTTTTTTTATAAGCCGCTCTTATTTTTCTTTATTCCTCACCAAGAAATTTGCAAAGAAGAAAAGGAAAAACACCCGCTAAATATGGAGCATGACACAAGTCTAGTACACATAAAACGTGCTAACTTAGAATCTTAAGACGTACTCATATCAACCATAAATGATTAGCCAAAAATGCATAAGAGATTACGAACCAATTAAAACCGTACTTGATTATTTATTAACAATTATATACAAGCGAAGAAAGTAGAGGTAGAGAAGAGAAGGGTTTAGCCACAAGTAATTGCCATGAAGTCTATCTAGCCCTTTTACACTTGCTTCAACTCTATCATTTCCCATTCTCCACAAATTTAAAATTTCAAAGAATGAAATTGGTGGAAGCTTAGCCTAATAGACCAATGAAGGACTACATGGTTAAGGATACTAGCTAGAGAGTGCTAAAATAAGCAAACTCGAGTTGAGTCAAAATATCCATGGTGGGCCTAATATGTCAAAGAAGTCTAAATTTGTTAAAACCATGTTTTATTATATTTTTTTTTCTTTTTTTTATATATTTTTGATGAAAAATAAAAGAAGAAATATATACAATGCAAATGTGATATGCAAATGAAAAATGATTGATGCAAAAATTATGAATGCATATTTTTTTGTTGGCCAAAGTAGATCAAAAATTTGAAAAATGTTTAAAATTCAATTTTCCATGTTATCATGCAAGACAATGACAAGTTCTAGATAAGGTCACTTCGATAGAAGACCCCCCTACACTTAAGCTAAACATTGTCCTCAATGTTTAAGAGCATGGAAGTATAAAAACTTCCCCTACACTTATGACAATGAATAGACTTTGCTTAACCCAAGTTAAGGAAAGGACTACTATTAGTGAAATCATGTTTAAGCACAAGGTGTCAATGAAAAATCACTAAAGTAACGAAATGAACCGGATACAAGGGCCTCCTCCATAAGCTCCAAAGCATGAGATGAATGAGCAACCCTACAAACAAGCATGAAGACAAAAGAAGGTCTCCCCTACACTTATCTCCAAATCTATGCCTTTATTTCTAACCTACAACACTCTAACCTAGTTATACGATGCTTGAGTTAATGAGTCTCTAGCTCGACTCGTCCCTCAATGAATTAATTCATGGGGAAAATGGGGACCTCTTGGACCATTTCAACGGAAATGTCCTCCCCAAAGTAATGCTTAACACGGTGACCATTCACTTTAAAATTTGGACCATCGGGTTGGGACAACTCAAGAGTTCCATATGGAAACACTTGAGCAATAGTGAATGGACCGGACCATCTCGACTTAAGCTTGCCCGCAAAAAGCTTCAATCTTGAGTTAAAGAGGAGAACCGGCTCTCCAACTTTGAACTCACGATTCTTGATCTTAGCATCATGCAATTTCTTAGTCTTTTCCTTGTAAAGCAAAGAATTCTCATAGGCATTGGCTCTCAACTCATCCATCTCATTGATTTGATCTTTCCTATGTGAACCGGCTTGGTTTAAATCAAAGTTAGCCCACTTGAGAGCCCAAGATGCCTTATGTTCTAACTCAAATGGGAGGTGGCACGCTTTTCCATAGACAAGCCTATAAGGAGTACAACCAATTGGTGTCTTAAAAGCCGTCCTAAACGCCCACAAAGCATCATCAAGCTTATCCGACCAAGAAGCTCTATGCTCTCCCACCGTTCTCTCTAAAATCCTCTTTAAACCACGATTTGTGACCTCGGTTTGACCATTTGTTTGAGGGTGATACGCGGTAGAAAGTCTATGATTCACTCCATATTTCTTCATAACTCTCGTGAATTGATCATTACAAAAGTGCGTACCACGATCACTTATGATGGCCCGAGGTACACCAAATCTAGCAAACAATTGTTTCAAAAACTTTACAACCACTCTAGCATCATTAGTAGGTAAGGCTTTAGCCTCCACCCACTTGGACACATAATCCACCGCCACAAGTATATACTTGTTTCCCTTAGAGGATGGAAAAGGTCCCATGAAATCTATTCCCCATACATCAAATATCTCACACTCTTGGATAAAATTTTGTGGCATCTCATCACGTTGTGTAATTTTTCCTTGTCTTTGACAAACATCACAAAATTTCACCATCTCTTGAGCATCCTTGTAAATGGAAGGCCAATAGTAACCCGAATCAAAGACTTTCTTGGCGGTGTAGTTAGGCCCAAAATGTCCACCCGTAGGTCCTTTATGACATGCCTCTAAGATTTTAAATGCCTCGGGCCCATCTACACACCGTCTAATGATTTGGTCCGCACATTGCCTAAAAAGATATGGATCATCCCAAAAGTAATACTTAACTTCCTTAAGAAACTTTTTCTTTTGTTGGTAAGTAAGACCCTCAATAAGCACATTGCCCACAAGATAGTTTGCAATATCCGCAAACCAAGGTGTGGCATCCTCTTGGGAAGAGATAGACATGAGCTCCTCTAGTGGAAAGGATTCATTGATTTCGTGATGTGGAAAATCACCTTGAAAAGGATGCTCAAGTCTACTCAAATGATCCGCCGCTAAATTCTCGGCCCCTTTTTTATCACGAATCTCTATCTTAAACTCTTGAAGCAACAAAACCCATCTCAAAAGCCTAGGCTTAGCATCTTGTTTTGTCATAAGATACTTGAGAGCGGAATGATCCGTATACACTATGGTCTTGGAAAGCACAAGGTATGGTCTAAACTTCTCAAAAGCATATACTATAGCAAGCAACTCTTTTTCCGTGGTAGTGTAATGAAGTTGTGCACCGGTCATGGTTTTACTCGCATAGTGTATAGGTTGAAAATGCTTATTAATTCTTTGTCCTAAGACGGCCCCCACCGCATAATCACTAGCGTCACACATAAGCTCAAAAGGTAATTCCCAATTTGGAGAAACCAAAACGGGAGCCTTTGTCAATTTTTCCTTAAGTGTCTCAAAAGATTCTAAACAAGCTTGGTCAAAAATGAAAGGAGCCTCTTTCTCCAAGAGATGAGTCATCGGTCTAGCTATCTTAGAGAAATCTTGTATAAAGCGCCTATAAAATCCCGCATGACCTAAGAAACTCCTCACACCTTTAACCGAGGTGGGTGGGGGAAGCTTAGCAATCACATCAATTTTGGCTCGATCAACTTCTAATCCCTTATTGGATATCTTGTGTCCTAAAACAATCCCCTCTTTCACCATAAAGTGACATTTCTCCCAATTAAGCACCAAACGTGTTTCCTCACAACGCTTAAGCATTCTCTCAAGATTGGTGAGACAAGAGCTAAAGGAGTTCCCAAATACAGAAAAGTCATCCATAAAAACCTCCATGGTTTGCTCTATCATGTCATGGAAAATCGCCATCATGCACCTTTGAAACGTCCCCGGTGCATTACATAGGCCAAAAGGCATCCTCTTGTAAGCAAATGTACCGTATGGACAAGTGAATGTGGTCTTTTCTTGATCCTTAGGGTCAATGGGTATTTGAAAATAACCCGAAAAGCCATCAAGAAAACAATAGTACTCATTTTCCGCTAAGCGTTCAAGCATTTGATCCATAAAGGGAAGCGGGAAATGGTCTTTCCTAGTTGCCTCATTGAGTTTTCTATAATCAATGCAAACTCTCCAACCGGTTACAAGTCTCGTGGGAATAAGCTCATTGTTCTCATTAGGCACCACGGTGATTCCACCCTTCTTTGGAACACAATGAACCGGGCTAACCCATGGAGAGTCGGAAATGGGGTAAATCATACCCGCATCTAAGAGTTTAATCACTTCCTTCTTAATAACCTCATGAATTTTTGGGTTAACTCTCCTTTGGTTTTGAATGGCGGGTTTATAGTCATCCTCCATAAGGATTTTGTGAGTACAAAAATGTGGATCAATACCCCTTATGTCGGATATTTTCCATGCTAAAGCTTTCTTATGTTTCTTAAGGACTTCAATAAGTTGCTCCTTCTCATCCTCTTTCAATTCCTTAGCAATAATCACCGGTAATTGGTCTTTTCCTTCTAAGAAAGCATATTCTAAGTGGGATGGAAGTTCCTTAAGTTCAATGGGAGGTGGACTCTCTATGGAAGGTTTTACTATGGAAGGTTCCTCAATGGTAATCTCTTGTGGAATAGGAGAAGGAATAGGGTCCTCATTGAGCAACTTTTGGATTGTAAGAATATCTTCTTCCCAATTAATGGGAGAATCATCATCACCAAGAAAGTTGGACTCAAATTCCTCCAAGAGGAAATCACTCTCTCCAAAAGGTGTTAAAGAGGGAGCAATTGAGGCCACGGTTTCAACATGTGGAATCTCATCACTAGCATTCTTACAAGCATCATGAAAGTGTTCATTACACACTTCATCTAGCACATCCACAATGTTAATAGTTTCACAAGGTCTAGACTCCTTAACCTCTTTTCTATAACAAACTTTCCCTAACTTAAACACCACTTTCTCATCCTCTACTCTCATAATTAATTCTCCTTCCGCCACATCTATCAAGGTACGACCCGTTCTCAAAAATGGTCTACCAACAATCAAAGGCACTCTAGGATCCATGTCATAATCGACCACTACAAAGTCGGCCGGAAAGGTAAACTTATCCACACCTACAAACACATCTTCCGCTATACCTACAGGGTGAGCTATGGTTCGGTTGGCTAGTTCAAGAGTCATCCTAGTGGGAGTGAGCTCGGGAAGAGATAGTTGTTTCCAAACCGATAAAGGCATGAGATTTATGCTCGCCCCTAAATCCGCCAAAGCCATGCAATTTTCAACACCGGGAAAATTACAAGGTATCAAGAAGCGCCCCGGATCTCCAAGTTTTGTTGGTAAGGTTTTAAGTAACACCGCGGAACAATTTTCATTAAGTGATGTGTTGGGCAAATCAACCAATTTTTCTTTGTTTGAGAGCAAATCCTTGAACATCTTAGCAAACTTTGGCATATAAGCAAGAGCTTCCGCAAAGGATATGTTGATATTGAGTTGCTTGAACATCCTTAAGAAATTGGAGACTTGTATATCATCTTTGTTCTTTAACTTGTCCTTTTTCAACCTTGAAGGGTATGGAAGAGTAGGTTTGGGTGTAGGTGGAATAGGTGTTGTAGTGGAAGATTTGTCTTTGTTAGCCTCTTCATTGGGAAGTGTGGAAGGTAAAGGAGAAGTATGAGGTGGTTGAGAAGGTGTGTTTGAGTGAATAGGAGCACTTTGAGGAGGTGGAGTAGAAGTAGAAGGCTTATCACAAGTAGGAGTACAAGTAGGTTGAACAATAGTAGGTTTAGGAGGTGAAGGATCCTTTGTTGTTGTACCACTCCTTGTTGTAATAGCATTGACATTAGCCCTAGGGTTTGTTTGTGTGTTGGAAGGTAAAGCCCCTTGTGGTCTTTGATTTAATACCACTAAAACCTTATTGAATTGTTCATCCATTGTACGTTTCACTTGGTCATTCATTCTCTTCTCAATTTCACGCATTTTCTTGTCAACATACTCTTGAGTCTCTTGCATCCCATATCCTTGAGTTTGATTTGGAGGGTAAGCTTGATTTGGTATTGGAGCATATGCTTGATTGGGAATAAATGGAAGTGGTTGATTAAATCCTTGTTGTGGTGGGTAAAAGGTATTAGCTTGAGGTTGAAATTGATTGGGTGCCTTGTAATTATTTCCTTGGTATGGTTGCCTTTGCCCTTGATTCCTTGCTAAAATTTGAGGAGGATTTTGTGGAATTTGGGTGGGTGGTTGGGGTGGGAAGCCAGGTGGAGTAAGGTAATTTTGGGATTTGTAAGAAAGGTTATTTGGATTGATGTTAGGCTTGAAGTGTTCACGGTGTTCCTCTTGGTAAGCATAGCATTCCCCTTGATACCCTTGCACCTTGTCACATTGTTCATAAGAGTGGGGACCTCCACAAGTAACACAAGAAATGGAGATGGCATTCACATTATTTGAGGAATTGTTCAATGTCATGCTCTTAAAAGTTTGAAACATGTCTTGTTGTGCTTGCAAATGCTTCTCACTTTCTCTATCCATCCTTTGAAAAATTGCTTCTTGAAACTTGAGGAGTTGGTTGTCAAAAGGGATTTGAGAAGTGTTTTGGATAACATGAACTCTTTCTTCAAATGGATCATTTGTTTGAACCAATGCCTTAGTCTCAATAATGTTCAAAGCCTCATGGTATGTCTTGAAAAGAATACTCCCTCCCGCGGAAGCATTTAGTGAATCTTGGTGGTGAGGTTTAAGGCCATTATAGAAGGTATTGATTTGGCCTAGATCATCCATTCCATGGTTAGGGCATCGCCTCAACAACTCACTATACTCTTCCCAAGCATCACCAAAGGATTGACTAGGTTTTTGTGTAAAGCCCATAATCAAATTTCTCAAAGCCATAGTCTTTTGTGGAGGAAAGAATTTGTTCAAAAACTTAGTGGTAAAATCATCCCATGTGGTGATACTATCGGGTGGTTGGGTGTCTAACCAATGCTTAGCACTCCCATCTAAGGAAAATGACACTAACATCAATCTAATGACCTCATGTGGAACCCCATTATGCTTAATGGTGTTGCAAAGTGAAAGGAATCTCTTAAGGTGAGCATGGGGATCCTCATTTTGTTTTCCAAAGAAAGGTGATGCAGAAACCATATTGATCATAGATGTATGTAGCTCAAATGTGTTAGCGGGAAAGTCGGGAATCTTAATGGCACTAACATATCCATGAATGTTGGATTGCATACGTTCATACAAAGTACGGTTATCAATAGCCATGGCTTCTTGTGGTGGTGACAAAGCACGATTCTCGTGATCGGCTTGGTGAACGGTGGTGGTCTTACTCTTTCTCTTTTTCTTCCTTTTCGGAGGAAGAGGTTGTACACCAATCGGTATTTGTGTACGCCCGCGAGTGAGCATGCAACTCAATACGAGGAATGAGAGAGAAGCTCTCGTGTGACTTTGAAAAGAAATGGATTATCCTCTTCGAGTTTCGATATTAAATATCCACAAGAAAATAACAATATATGTAATACTACTTTGGGTGCAAGACCCTCAATGAAGCTTTCCTTCTTAGAATACTCCCAAGTGAACGGGGGGTTAGGTGGCGCGAAGCACTTAAGTACCTATTGACCCTTAGATGGCATTTTATAGCACATCGCCTTTCTATTCACTTAAATGTTCGTATTCTTCGAATTATTGCTTATTGAGAGTATTTATCTATTCTTGCTTTATTTTGTTTGATCGATACGCGTGTCAAGGACCGGAACGCCCCTCAA
This sequence comes from Glebionis coronaria, assembly GCA_025667525.1. Taxonomy (NCBI): domain Eukaryota; kingdom Viridiplantae; phylum Streptophyta; class Magnoliopsida; order Asterales; family Asteraceae; genus Glebionis; species Glebionis coronaria. The sequence continues at coordinate 434,492,105 of CM046875.1, read as the reverse complement.
CACGGTGTATTGCCTCGGCAATACTTATGGAAGATATGTAGATTGATTGTTCTTATACGTATACGTATTTACTTATAATAATATATGGAAAATATTTTTGTATTTATGAGTTTTTTTTTTAAAGGAAAATACTATATGTACATAAAAACCGAGAGAATCCAATAATATATATTTTTGGGTGCAATCTCTTAGGAAAAAGATTGCTTTTTGGATTTTTTTAATTTTTTGGTCAATTCTTTAGGAAAAGAATTGTTTTGTTAATTTTTAGTTTTTATATATTTTTATATTTTTGATTTTTTATTTGTTTTTGATTTATGATACGTAAAAATAACGTTCACCAAATGAACGGATCCCAAAAGCCAATGAAAACCGTCAATCGATAGTCTCTCGTGTAGTCAAAGAACCGGCAGCGGCGCCATTTGAAATGTGTATAATGCAAGTTCGTTTTCTCAGTTCTTAACCAATAGAAAGTCCAATCAATATCAGATTTATAATTGTTCTTGGTTGTTAAAGCTTGCTTGGTAATCTATTGCTAATTCAAACAACACTATGTAAAAATGAAAAATATAAACCTACTTATACGTAAAACAAGTTGCAAATACCAAATTTTATTCAAACAAAATATAAAATGCAAAACTTGAAACTAAAAGGACTGAAAATGTAAATTCTAGGAAAATTAAATGCTTGAAAATTAAATTCTAACAACTTTAGGGACTAAAAATACAAAACTGTTAACTATAAGGACCAAACTTGTAAAATTGTTAACAAACTAACCAAATAGTAACAAACTAACAAACTTGATAACTGAAATTTAACAACTTTCAAATATAAAGGACCAAGTTTTGCAAAAACCATAAAATTAGGAAGTTTAGCTAGGTTTAGAATCTGATTAAACTTCTAGGGATTAAAGTGCAATTAAACCAAAGTTTTAACTAAAAACGGGCAACAAGAATGAATAAGCTCGTTTGAGCTTAATACTCAACCAAATAAGCTGAAACAACTTGCAAAACTCTTAAAATCCAATTAAGACTATGTGTGTCTAAGGAATTTAGCTAAAAGTCCAAAATAAGCAATTGAGTGCTTATTAATAAGCACAAAATAAGCTACAGCTTATTCCAATCAATCACAACCTGATTTTTGTGAAGAAACTGATTAAGCACTTGATTTAAAGAAGGGGAAATCAAACTAGAACCATTTTCATCCAGTAATGAAGAAGAAATCTGAAATAAGCTCTTTTGAGCTTATGTTGACCAAGTTTGACCAATTTTTATGAAAAAGCTCAAAATTTCAAAACTTCATATTCAACACTTACTCAATGGTTTTGTGAAAGAAAATCAAGACTTTTGTGAAGTGGATTAAGAGAACTAGTAAATCAGTAAGCTCTTTACATCAGAGAATGACATTTGCTCAGTCATTGACCAATAAGCTAATTTCTAGCTTAATTCCTAAAACTGTAGATTTTCCTCTTAGAGACTGAAACTTTATGATGTAAGCTAGAAATAGAAACAAGTTTGAGCAATTTTCATCAAAGATTAAAGGAGAACTAGGCAAATGAAAATGACAAGTTTTGGCTATCAAAGCTGAAATAAGGCTAACCCAAACAATTTGTTAACCAATTGCCTGTTTGACTATTATTTTGACCTGCAAATGACTAAGAACTACTTGTTACCACTTAATGACTAGAAACAAACTCTGAAACACCAATTATCAACACTTGAAAACCACTTAAAAACTACTACCAAACACTCCTTTATCTGTTTTGATCAAACTTTTACAAAGACTTATTGAGTAATGGTTTAAACTGAAACAAAAGCTATAGCAGATTAGTTTCAAGGGACAATATGAAGTGCATACAAGCTAAGAACAAACAATAACCAAGGCTAGAGCAGTAAGTAGCTATTAGACCAAAAAGTTACTGAAAATAAGCTAGTAACTAGAAAGCTGAACACAAATGCACAAGATCAAACTACAAAACACTAGAATCAATCAATCAACAACTACTTATCAAGTAAATCAGGCAGCCATCAAGATTAAACTAGAGAATTGAGCATGCAATTTGACTGTTTAGAGGAACTTAAAACAAGAGATATGAAACCTATTGTAGAAGTCCTTTGGGAAGAAGAGGAGCGCTGAGCTCTCTTGCCCTAGTGATACCACCACCTATCACTAGTGTTTAACAAGAATCAATCAACAATTCAGCTACACATAATCTGGAATCAACATTCTGCTACAAATCTTCAAGAACAATGGAAAAAACTTGAATTCTGATCAGACAGCTTCAATACTTCACCAATGTAAGCTATGATCAATGGTTGATCATAACATACATCAAACAGCAACAAGAATCAACAGGAATTTGAATAACAGAATTTGGCGGGAAAAGGAAATTTGAATTTTATTGAGTGAATTCAGTTACAAAAGTTGTTACAAGCTACTAACTAACTAACTGACTCAAGAGTTTGTCAGACTCTTGAGTAGTTAGGGTAGAATGAGGGAAAAGGAAAGGGAAAGTAAGAACTATGTGTTTTTACAAATTTAAGCTACAATGAGAAATGAGGTACATCCTAGCTATTTATAGGCATGAGAGGAGATTATGTTGGGGTTTGTGACGTGGCAGATCCAATCATAGCTTGACACGTGGAAGAATTCTGCATTTGCTCTTTGAAGGTGATGAACTAATTTGGGTGTTTTTGATTTAGTGGATAATTTGTTAATTGGATTGCACCATTGGATTCCTCTCTTCAAAACGAGCAAAATTGGTGTTTTGATCTTCTCTTGAAACGGCTTCAATCAAAAACCCGATCCTGGAAATATTTTTGTTAAAGAAGATGGACACGTGGCGTTTTCTGGTTGGTTGTGAGGGTGTCACACGGATTGAACTGTTTAGATCTTGTAATAAATGTGGCGGCTGTTAATGGGAAATTAATGCTTGATCCGTGTGAAGTGAATTCTCCTCTCCCATTGGTTTAACTCTTTTCACTTGGATTAAACATTGCATAACTTTCCAATGTTGGCAAAACAAGCCCTTGTACTTGGCAGATTCCCATTTCAAGCTAGGATCTTCATTCCTTTGTCATTTTTGGTCCTTTAACTTCCATAATTTGTACAAAATGGCCCTTTGACTGAGTTGACTTGATAGTTTGACCAGGTTTGACTTGAATCTTGACTTTTAATTATTTGCACTTTAAGTCCTCCAACTTTCACAACTTGTCAAGATAGGTCCTTGAACTTCAAAGTCTTGTCACTTTTGATCTTCTTTTGTCTTTTTCATCCATTTGAGCTTGGTTTTTCCTTGTTTGCTTGAAATTGTATCCTTTTACCTACAAAAGTGCACACAAACACAAACATACCACATAACACTGCTTTTACAAGATAAATGGGTATTTTGCTTCATGTTTTAGGGTTATTTTGTTGATAAAAGGATATGAGTTTAAGCTCATATCAGAAATCAAGGAACTAGTAGCCAATTGCAAAATCAAAATCAAAACCGTAATTTTCAAAACACAAGTCAAGGTCTTCAAAATGTTTACACTAAAGAACTTCCAATGGAATTTTTGAACTACGCCACGGCAAATGATAAGATTTTGGAAAACATACAAGAGCAATTGGCTAGTCAAATTAGGGACACGGCTAAAAACACTAAGGAGTTAGCAAATTTTGTGAAGGAAAATCTTAACATGAGAAATGAGTTGAAAAATGATTTTGCTAATCAAATTAGAGGTCAAAACAATAAGATTGAACAAAGTCATGCTAGGCTTGAACAAAGAATTGACCAAAAAGCCGCTAGTCAAGATTTGAAGTTTAATAGTCAAGATGCTAAGCTTAATGCAATTTTAGAAGCCGTCATGGGAAACAAAGCCTCTACTTCGAGTGGTCTACCTAGTAACACCGTTTCAAACCCGAAGGGAGAGATGAAAGTGATTACCACACGTAGTGGTAAGACACTTAAAGAACCGACTCCTCAACCAATTACTCCAACGGTGGAGGAAATTGAGGAAGAACCCGAGGTGGTGGTCGAAAAGGAGCATATTTCAATCCCACAAAGTACCGCTCATGCCACACCTACGGTCGACCCTTTACCAACATTGGAACCCGAGATTCCAAAGGCTATGCCTATGCCCCAACCCACACCACCCTTGCCTTACCCATCGAGACTTAGGAAGGAGAAACGACAAGAGCGCGACAACTACCAATTTGAGCTTTTTATGAAAATGTTTCGTGAGTTGCACCTTAATGTGAGTTTCGCCGATGCTTTGGTCATGATGCCTCGATTTTCCGCTAACTTTAAGAGTATGTTGAACAACAAGGAGAAATTGCACCAAATGTCTAGTTGTTCGTCGGTTTATCTTAATCGCATACCTCAAAAAGTCGGTGATCCCGGTAAATTTTTGATCCCTTGTGCAATTCAAGATATGGAAGAATGCTATGCCTTGGCCGATCTTGGTGCTAGCATTAACTTGATGCCACTTGCAATCTTCAAGTCGCTCAATCTTTCTAATCTTACTCCTTCACGAATGTCTATTGAGTTGGCCGACCATTCCACGATTCTCGCATGTGGTTTGGCGGAAGACGTTTTTGTGAAAGTGGGGAAGTTCTACTATCCCGTATACTTTATCGTTGTTGATATACCCACGGATCCTCAAGTTCCGCTTATTTTAGGTCGTTCGTTTTTAGATACGTCTATGGCTTTAATTGATGTGTATGCTAGAAAGATCACCTTACGTTTCAACGACGAGGAACTTGTTATAAACGCAACTCAAAATTCTCAACTTTCTCATGTTTATTCCGTTGCAACCATAAACCTCATTGACATGATCGACGTGGTTTGTGAGGAATTTTCACAAGAAGTTCTAGGTTTTGGTGATGAAGAAACTAGTGGCAATCCCACTATGTTGGATCCAATTCTTGATAATTCGACACCAACCTTCACTCCTTTTGAAGGTGGTGGTTTTACGTTGGAAGAATGCAATGTTCCACGTACTTGTGACGAAGACCTCGACAACGATGAGGACTTCTCGATTATCAAGGATTTTCTTAACGATTTCCCATTTCCTCCACCCGAGGAGGTTATGAGTATCGAGCCCAAATCTTCACTTGAGGAACCACCTATCCTTGAGTTGAAAGATTTACCTCCTCACCTCGAATATGTCTATTTGGAGGAGGACGACAAGTTGCCGGTTATTATTGCGAAAGACCTTTCGAATGATGAAAAAACCGCACTTGTCGATGTTCTAAAGGACCACAAAGGGGCAATTGCGTGGAAGTTATCCGACATTAAGGGAATCGATCCCAAGTTTTGTACCCACAAAATATTAATGGAGGAGGATTTCAAGCCAACAATCCAAAGTCAAAGAAGGGTGAACCCCAAAATTCACGACGTCATCAAAAAGGAGGTCCTTAAACTCCTTGACGCGGGAATGATTTACCCTATTTCCGATAGCCCTTGGGTGAGTCCTATTCATTGTGTCCCTAAAAAGGGAGGGATGACCGTTGTGCCAAACGATGCCAACGAGTCGATTCCCACTAGACTCGTGACCGGATGGAGAGTGTGCATTGACTATCGAAAGTTGAATGAAGCCACTCGAAAAGACCATTTTCCCTTGCCCTTCATGGACCAAATTTTGGAGCGTCTTGCGGGAAACGATTTCTATTGCTTTCTATATGGTTTTTCCGGTTACTTCCAAATTCCCATCGATCCTCGTGATCAAGAAAAAACTACGTTTACGTGTCCATATGGAATGTTTGCCTATCGTAGAATGCCATTCGGACTTTGCAATGCACCGGGAACCTTTCAAAGGTGCATGATGGCTATTTCTCATGACATGATCGAGAAGACGATGGAAGTCTTCATGGATGACTTTTCCGTGTTTGGTGATTCTTTCACTTCGTGTTTGTCGAACCTTGAGAGAATGTTGAAACGTTGTGAGGAAACCAACCTTGTGCTCAATTGGGAAAAGTGTCATTTTATGGTTAAGAGTGGAATCGTCTTAGGGCACAAGGTCTCTAAAGCGGGGATTGAGGTAGATCAAGCTAAGGTAGACGTCATCGCCAAATTACCTCATCCCAAAACCGTCAAGGGAGTTAGGAGTTTCCTAGGCCAAGCGGGCTTTTATCGTCGATTCATCAAGGATTTTTCAAAGATTTCTCGACCCATTACACATCTTCTTGAAAAAGAGGCACGTTTTGTCTTTGACGAAGATTGTGTACGAGCCTTTGAAATCCTTAAGAGGAAACTTACCGAAGCTCCCATTCTTGTTGCTCCAAATTGGAACCTCCCCTTTGAGCTTATGTGTGATGCTAGTGATTACGCTATTGGGGCCGTTTTGGGGCAACGTCATGATAAGCACTTCTTGCCTATTCACTATGCTAGCAAGACGATGATCGAGGCTCAACTTAAATACACTACAACGGAAAAGGAGTTCCTTGCCGTGGTGTATGCATTTGAGAAATTCCGACCTTATCTCGTCTTGACAAAATGCATAGTGTATACGGACCATTCAGCTATTAAGTATCTCATGGCAAAGCAAGATGCTAAGCCTAGATTACTTCGTTGGATTCTCCTCCTTCAAGAATTTGATCACACCATCGTTGACAAAAAAGGAGCCGAGAATCTAGCGGCCGATCATCTCTCTCGTTTGGAAGATCCTCACCAAAGTGTTTACGAGCCTAAGGAGATCACCGAAACATTTCCGCTCGAGACACTTGGTGTAGTGAATTCCAAACTTGATTCTTCCACCCCATGGTTTGCGGATTTTGCAAATTACCATGCGGGTAACTTCATCATTAAGGGTATGACAACTCAAGAAAAACGAAAATTCTTTCGTGATGTCAAGTTCTATTTTTGGAACGACCCTTACTTGTTTCGAACGTGTGCGGATCAAATCATCCGACGTTGTGTATTTGGCACCGAAGCTTCTAACATCCTTAGAGCTTACCATGAGGGACCCACGGGTGGTCACCACGGTGCTAATCTCACGGCTAAGAAGGTGTTTGATGCCGGGTTCTTTTGGCCTACTATTTACCGAGATGCACAAATTCTTGTGAAGTCTTGTGATGCATGCCAACGACAAGGAAAAGCCTCACAAAAAGATGAAATGCCACAAAATATCATTCAAGTATGTGAGATCTTTGACGTTTGGGGCATAGACTTTATGGGTCCGTTCCCATCATCTCGTAGTAATAAGTACATTCTCGTTGTGGTTGACTACCTTTCTAAGTGGGTGGAGGCCAAGGCCTTACCCACCAATGATGCTCGTGTGGTAGTCAAGTTTTTGAAGCAATTGTTTTCTCGGTTTGGAACCCCTCGTGCTATCATAAGCGATCGTGGAACCCATTTTTGTAATGACCAATTTGAAAGGGTTCTAAGGAAATATGGAGTTACACATCGGCTTTCTACGGCTTATCACCCACAAACGAGTGGGCAAGTCGAGGTTTCAAACCGAGCTTTGAAGAGGATCTTGGAGAGATCCGTAGGAGAAAACCGACAATCATGGTCGGATAAGTTGGACGATGTTTTATGGGCCTTTAGGACCGCTCATAAGACGCCCATTGGGTGCACTCCCTATAAGCTTGTGTATGGAAAGAATTGTCATTTGCCTATCGAGTTAGAACACAAGGCTTATTGGGCCCTAAAGCATTGTAATGATGACATGGAGACCGCGGGAAAACACCGGAAAATGCAATTGAATGAATTGGATGAATTGAGGGATATTGCTTATGAAAATTCATTGATTTATAAAGAGAAAACTAAAAAGTTGCATGATTCTAAAATTAAAAACCGGGTTTTTAACATTGGGGATCAAGTTTTGCTTTTTAATTCAAGATTGAAAATCTTTTCCGGTAAATTGAAATCCCGTTGGTCCGGTCCATTCACCGTGACTCAAGTGTTTCCGTATGGGACCATCGAGCTAGCTCAAGATGATGGTCCTAACTTCAAGGTGAATGGACATAGGTTGAAGCACTACTTTGGCGGGGAAGTTCCATCCTTGAACCACCTCGACCAAGTCACCTTCCCCAATGATAATTAGTATTGAGGGGATCGAGTCGAGCTCATGACTCGGTAATCAAAAACGAGGTGCCTCGTGGGGGAGTCCCATACTTATCCTATGTACATATTATCGCTTTCTAATGTAGCTTACGTGTGGGGATTTGTGCCCTTCCAACCTTTGTTCCGTGGTTGTTTGTGCATTGTGGTTTTTAGATCATGATCTTCACGATTAGAGCCTCTCGTGTTCGTTTTATGGGAGCACTCGATCGTTTGCTTTGAAGACATTTCTCAATATCCATGATATATCCTTTTGATGTTCTAACCATAGGTTTTTAGCACACTTCATAAACGGTTATTAATTTATTGGTTACACCCTTTCCATGCTAGATTAGGCATTCGACTACGTCTCTAGTATGGGGGTGTTTGCACCCCTAGACTCGAAACATTGAGGACAATGTTTAACTTTAGTATGAGGGGTGAATAGATACTTGCCTTGCCAAACCTTCACGCTTTCCAAAATTTATCTTTTTGTTTATCGTTTTGTTGCAAAATAAGGCTAAAAATGGCCAAATTTTAAATTTTTTCTCATGTTTTATAAGTGTTTGAAGACACGAATGTAGGTTTTCCGATGGCGAGAATAAGAGTAATTTTTGACTCGACCGTGCGTGTTGAGCACTTAGCTTTGATTCCTTAACTACACATTAGGCTAAGTCTCTTAAATGAGGACGAGAAATGATAGAGTTAATTATAAGTTACTATGCTAAACGTAGAGTACTCGTATTCTTTCAAAAACTCATGTGTTCTCGTTGTTTGCTTATTCTCCCTTCGCATGTAAATAATTTTTGCTTAATAAATATTGACTTAGCGGTTTAGTTAGGATTGTTGGGTTTCTAGTCTTTTCTAGTAGTTTCCGTGTAATTAAATTAGGAAGACATTAAGGTATCGCCAGCGTCATGGTTTTGAAGTATTGGCACCCGAATAATCGAAAGCTTCACCTAATAATAAGATTTCAAGTGCTCACCTAAATCTAGCAAACAATTTGAAGCCCCGCAAGGCCGAAAAATCTATGCAAAAATTGAAAGTGAATCAAGCCTTAATCTTCGAAGCTTTAAAGATCCAAAATTCGCTTTTGCGTGAGGATATACGTCTTTGGCTAATAAAACCACCGATGAGGCGGATAATAAAAGGCAAGGCAAGACCGAAGTCATAATAAAAGCTTCATGGCGAAGTTGAATAAAAGATGGAGGTAAACCAAAGATAATAAGGCCCTTCCGTTAGGGGGCGTATAAAAGTCTTGGTAATAAGTATCATGTTTAAAACCGTTATAAAACCGTGTTTATCGATCCTTCTTGTTGACTTAATTTTTTAACATCCTCGTCTATTAGGAGGGGTTATTGATTTGATGGTCTTAGTTACACCGTTAAGACTCTATTTTTAGACCTAAATCTCTATTATCGCATAAGTCAAACAATGTATCCTCGTGAAACATTTAAGACATCATAAAATATAAGAGATACAACTTAGGAATAATGGGAGGATAAGTACGTGATTAGGGCATATGAGTAGTGTTAGCATTACTAACTTATAATGACAATGATCTCGTTGCACGCTTGGCATGGAATTGGGGTGAAAATCGAGGACGACGGAATTATTTCTAACGAAGCATTCACGTGTTCTTATTCTATGAACCTAAACGTCCCATTTTGCGATGAAAATCATACATTATGTCTGAAACGCAAGTAGTAGTAATAGTAGTAGTATAGCTAGTTTATCATTTCAATAAAGTGAATAAAATTGAATTTTGGAGATGCTACGATACTTTATTCTAGCATTGCGTGAGGGCACGACAATGGTTTAGTATGGGGAGTGATGAGACTGCTTTTATACATAGTCTCATCGTCCAAATTGGGCTTAAAATGCATTAAATATCATCAAAATACCCAAATATATGCTTGTGTTTGTTGCTTGTGTACTTTAGGTACGGATATTGAGAAAATGACAAAAGATCACAAGAATCACGCAAAAACGAACACGGGAAACGAAGCCGCACAATGAACCAAGCCCTAATGAAGAATTTTCCAAGAAAACCCTTGAAGATTTGAAGAATTATGAAGATTGGTCCTCCAAGTTTGAAGAATTGACACTTTATACCCTTGTATCTTCATAATTACAAGTTTGGTCCCTAAAGTTTGTCAAAATTACAAAAAGGACCCTTGACTTTGAAGAATTGGCAAATTTAGTCCCTCAACAAAACTAAATTGTCAAAAATGGTCCTCCAAGAAGTCAACAAACAAGTCAAAGCCTTGAAGTATGAAGACATGTCAAAAACCGCCCTTGAAGAATGCCAAAATTACACTTGAAGTCCTTGTTAGAAGTATGGAAAATTGATGTGCCATTTTTGACAAGTTACCAAAAGTTGTCAAAGAGTAAAATGGGCGTTGATGGAATTATTTACAACATGAACAAAAGAAGAAAGCTTGGGGCCATTATTGCCAAGACAGCCAAACCTCCTCATCCAGTCACACCCTGCCACGTCACCCCACCCAAAAATCCCACCAAATCCCCACTCTTCCCTTCACCACGTCACCATTCCACCAGCTAATAAACCCATTTATTAAACCCTTCCTTCCTAAACACATTTTCAAAAAGTCATTAATCCACAAACGGATTAAAACCCCCTTAATCCTTCCATAAACCCTAGATAATCCCAGAATCAATCAACTAAAAAACAAAGGGTTTTTTAACCAACTTGTCCAGATGGGTGATTAACCTAATACTAAGCATATCCCAAACCCAAATAACCCATCACTTTCACTCATGTGATACCCCTGACCCTCCCCTGCACAAGAAAACAAAGTGTACAAACCCATCAACGGCTAAAAGACTCATTCTTGCTCCATACGTGTCATCCAACGCTCCAAAAACAGTTTGACACCTCTGGCACCCCCACATCAGTCCAAGAACATCACATGGATCCTCTTGACCTAATTCAAAAACAAGCATCTTCATAAGAATATCTGAATTTCCAAGGGCAATGAAGGAAGTTCACACATTAGGGTTTTTAGGTTTCTTTCAGCTTTCTAGAACAAGTGTAAGCCTATATAAAGGCACATAGGACTTAGCATTAAGCTGTTCTTGATTTTTTTCTCCTTTTCCACAAGCCTTGTAAATCCAGTTTATTAAGGAATATAAATGGTATTGAGTTTGGTGATGAGAAAGATTGAGTTCCCTTTACATTTCAGTTGATTTGAGTTATAATTGTTTGAGTTTGGTTTAATTTTCAGCAAAAGTTTTCAAGTTTTCAAAGTTTCTGTTTCTTTTTCAAGGTTTTCTTATAACTAAAATTTTCATACAAAACCTGATAAAATGGTGATTAAGTGTGTTGGTGTGATGGTATTTGAGCTTGTGTATGTCCATGACACCATGGCTTGTTCTGGTGTAGTGGGTACCCAAGTTTAAATAAGCCATTGGTTTGGTCATTTCTCCTTTTTTTTAGTTTATCATATTCTTACCATAAGCTAAGGTTTCCTTCTAGCTTAATCTATAAGCTAGGGGCAAGCTCTTAAGCTTTTACACAAGCTTTGTTCCCTTTTCTCTTAGCAGATTCAAAGAGGAACCAATCTTGTTCATTTTTGTTAAGCAAAACTTCATCAGAATCTCAACCAAGTTCAGCACAAGCCCGGGCTTGTTTGGAGGTGACTATTCAGTCACTGTTGGGCCTGGATGTAGGGCCAACAAGGTAGCTTACTTGACCCTTTTTCAGTTTTCAATAAATTTTCAGTTTATTTGTGATTTGTATGAATTTTGTGAGAAGTTTCTTATTTGTTGGTTAAAGCTGTTGGATATTGATTATCATAGGATATTATGCATGTTTAGGACTAGTAGAATCAGTTTTGTTGCAGTTTGAAGTAATTTGTTTTGAAAAATTTTCAAAATCAGTTTTTAAGGAGTGTTTGGGATAAGGGTGAAATTTGGATTATTGTTAAGGATCTTGTGTTTAAACCTGTCTTTTACACTTGTTAGGGTGTTGTTAGGTTATGTGTTAGTTTGATTGTCAGTTTGGTAGTATATTGAACACTTTGGCTTGCTAAGAATTGGATAACATTGCCTTAATCAGAAAAGTTCATTTTGCTGCTTGTTTTTAAGAGAATGTGTGCCATCAGTCTGAATCATTGCTAGATTATAGGATTGTTTAGGATTGTGTATGGTTTGTATGTGAACTGGTAATCTTGAATGCAAGTTTTATTGGCCCTTAAATCATTTTGGTGCCAAGTTTATCAGCATAATACTCTCAGACTTTTGCAAGGCTTATCAGTAACTTGTTGTGGTGAATCTTTGTGTTAATTTGGCTTATACTTGTGTTTAATTGTGCTATTTTTGACTCCTTATACTCCAAAGAGTATAAGGGTGCCCTTGTCTATCACAATCATCCACAAAAACGCCAACAAATCAAGTCCTCTTGATACTTTTCACTTGTGAAGATACTCATTGTACACTCTAAGTGTTCATCAGAAACATTGCCAAATCTGGGCACGTTTTGGTTTCTAGCAGCTTAATTATAGCTTGTTATTGGATTTGAATTGTGTTTTTGAGCTTAACTAGGTCATTGGATTGTGTCTTAAGTTGAAAAAAAAAAAGTAAAAAACTCACCTGGCCTGGGCTCGAACACGCGACCTCCCGTTTGGAGGAGTAACGTGTTAACCAGTGATCCGGATGGTTCTTTTCGTTTAAGTTTCATTTCAAAATCTATTTAAGGGCTTTTGGTTTTATTGCTTATTTGAATAGCAGCTTATAAATAAGCCATTTCTAGCTTACTTCTTTTAGCTTTTTCCTGTTTAGCATTTTTCTTAGGAATATATTAGGGTTTTTTATTTTTCTGAGCAAAAAGCATAATTTTCCCATTATTAATTAATTTATTAGGATTATTTTTAGTTTTAATTTTAGAAAGTCATTAAAAAATAGTAAAAGGTATATTAAAAATCTGAAAAAATAATTTTTAAGTTTTTAATCATACTTTTGAGGTTTACAGCTTTTTAGGTTTTCAATTTAGCTTATTTTTGATTTTATAGGATTTTAGGGTTTTTAAGCAACTTTAAAATTTAATATAAAATTATTAAATAGGTTTCTGAAAATTTGGATTGCATTTTTGTTTTAGTTATAATATTCTAGATTTTTGGTAATTTTTTAGAATTTATTTATAAACTTTTTATTTTTTTGAATATTTTAATATTATTTTATTATTAAAAATTGAAGTTTCATTTTTTTTTAGTTTTTACATTTTTCCTAGGTTAAGGACACTTAATTAGGAGTTTTGTCACTTTCCAAATATTTTTTAGACTTTTCAATTAATTTTTAGAATTAATTTAAGATTTAATAGATTTTAATAGTTTTTAAGTGTTTAAAAATAGTTTAATTTGGTTTTAAAATTTTTAAAAATACTTTTTAGCTTAATTAGGATATTTTTGAGGTTTACAAACTATTAGATCTTGTTTAGGGCTTTTTAATATTTAATTGTGATTTTTAGGGCTTTAATTAGCATTAAAAAGTCATTATTGAATTAATTAAAAGGTTTTAGCAAGTTTTGATTTTTTGTAAACTCTTAGAATATTATTGTGGATTTTTAGAAATTTTTAGGAATTTTTAGGTTAAAATTTTAATTTTTGTACTATTTACGGTTTTACGTTTACGCCTTTTTCGTCGTAGTTTAATCCGTCTTTGTAACCGTCTTTCTCTTCTAATCCCATTTCTTTCTCAATCATATAATCACAAATCAATATCAATTCAATGCACAACGCACTTGCCTCCTTGGGAAACGAACTTAGACTTCATTTGGGTCATTAGTGCTCGGTTTTCCTAAACCGACACTTAATACTACCACTATTTGTCATCCTTTTCCTAAAGGGTACAAAAACACTACAATCAATGATAACCCCTCATGTGCTTTTAGACGGCGTGCATAAATGTTTTGGATGCTAAAGATGTTTTTGAAGCCGTGCATAGATGTTCTTGAAGTCGTGCATAGATGTTCTCGAAGCCGTGCATAGATGTTCTCGAAGCCGTGCATATATGTTCTCGAAGCCGAACATATATGTTCTCGAAGTGGTGCACCCATGTTTTCCAAGCATTCACGCATGTTCTTCGAAAAGTTCACGCAAGCCGTACATATACAGAACATACATGGGTGCGTCACTTCGAAAACCTATATGTACGGCTTGCGTGAACTTTTCGAAGAACATGCGTGAATGCTTGGAAAACATGGGTGCACCACTTCGAGAGCATATATGTTCGGCTTTGAGAACATATATGCACGGCTTCGAGAACATCTATGCACGGCTTCGAGAACATCTATGCACGACTTCAAGAACATTTATGCACGGCTTCAAAAACATCTTTAGCATCCAAAACATTTATGCACGCCGTCTAAAAGCGCATGAGGGGTTATCATCCTCATACACAGTGTCACTCCGATAATTAGGCCACACACCTGGAAAAAAAAGAATATTATATATATAGTCATCAATTTCATAAATTGAAATGGGTATTTTCATGCCACTATAATGCATATCTAGTTATGTATCGTAACCATTTCTATTGGGATGCCTCGTAATCGGAATTTAAAAATGCTAATGTGATAGAACTTTTGTAATTTATGTCAAATTAACACATGCGATGCACAACATATATTCGGTTACAATATTGTGCTTAATTAAGCTGATTCGACAAGACTCGATAACCTGACCCACCGATGACACGTATTTGTAATAAATTAATATAACTCTCAACACTGATGTATTAAAGTAAAATAAAACAACTTGAAGAAAAATCAAACATGTACATAGTTAGATGACGATGATGAATAGATAAGCTTTAATTTATAAAAACAAATTTATGGGCCATCTTTAAACATCAATAAAGCTTAATTAAGTGTGTACCTTGTTGATTCGACAACATCCGATCCACATAGATGCTTCTATTATTTATAATTTTTTGGTTTGGATTTGCGTATAACTATAACTCGTTGCGTATAGAAACCAAAATCGTAACAAGCAAATGATGACGCAAATCGATCATGTTTGATAGGAGAAAAAAATTAATAAGACGTATAGTGGTGTTTTTACATATTCGGATGTAACCGTCTTCCACTTGTTCATCATGTGATCATTGAGAATCATATCCCAATATAAATTTGAGTGGTGTTTTTTTTGGTTCAGATCTACAAAGAATGAAAGAAAGGCTGTAGTTGGTTTTTTTGGTGATATCTAGGTTAATAGGAAGTTACATAGATGGAGAGAGAGACGTGACTTTCTAGCATTATTTTAGGGTAAATATAAAATGCCATGTAACACCCCCAAATTTATACAATTTAATACAGCGGAAGACTCGTTGGTGTTACGGGATAGCACATTACTCACATCATAGACAACGCTTTAAAAAATCGTGTCGTTTAATAATAAAGCATTTTCATTCGTAAATATCAAATTTACATAGGTCCCAAGTCATTGTATTTCATACAAGGTTTACAAAGCATTTGAATGGAAATTATTATTTAAGTGCGGGTCATGAATTCTTGTTGTCTTCCCGAGAATTATCTTCAAGTACCTGAGATAAAATATGTTAAAAGAAAAGGTCAGCGATAACGCCGAGTTAATTCATAGAGTTTAATAAAATCCATCTATATAACATCGGTATAAAATTATTACCGAAAATCATTTTGTACAAATCTTTGTAATAGGCCATAAAATAGCCAAAGTCATTTTATACAAATCCTTATAAAAAATCATAATATAGGCGTTTGCCTTCAAAATCATTATACGAACCATTGTCGTAAAAACATCATACAATACGTTTTATAACGTTGTATATAGTTAAATAAAAACCGTTATATGAATATGGTTATGTAAAACCAAAGCACGAACATAATATCAATAATAAGACCTCGTATTGCTAGTCAGGCAATATATCGTAATTTAGTGCGTATAGCAGTATTTCGTTATTTGGATTATTATAAGCCGCATGACATTGTTACCTTACTACAACAAACAACGGGTAGCTAACCCGAAACTCATTTTCCCATCTAAAATAGCGTGTCGTCACAATAATCACGCTTGTGTAAATCTTCTCATACATAAATTTGCTTACCAATCAATGTGGCACGACGGGGATCAACCGTCAAGGCGCGAACTGGGGTGATCGTCCCCAAATAGTACTATTATATGCATAAGCGTCTACCAAATCCCGGTAGTTCACAATTCATGCTAATGGGACTTTTAATGACATAACCTAACTTTAATAATCCATTTTATCTCATACATCGGGTCATATAATCATTCCTCGGGTCATACAATCATTCGGGTCCAAATCAATAAACAAACAATCGGGACAAATGGTGTCCTATTTTATCAAAACTAACATGTTATCTCTCTCGTGGGTTTATAAAACATTTCATAAAAATATTTAAAAGAGTACGAGGCTATGAACTCACGTTGATTGGGAAAGGCGGGTTATCAGCGATTCGGATGTACGGTACGTGCTTCAATCACAGAAACCTAGACAAATAATACTCGTCTTAGAATCTTGTCCAATGACTTTATGAAAACCATAACTATGTACATATATGATGATTTTATAATATTATGATGATCAAGTGGGTTTATACATCTTTACTCATTCATTATAGTGTTTATTTGTTGGTAACATTTTTATACTAGTTTACTAGTTTTACCTATTTACATGTTTTAGGCCCAATAAGCCTATTATAAGTCCAATAATTTATGTTAGTCCATTTTACACTTTTATTATCATTATTATATTTTACATGTTAGACCCAAGTGGGTTAAGCCCAATAAGTAAGTTTATAAGTGTTTTACCAACTAGTCGGGTTTATAGTCCAATAAGGCTATTTTGGCCCGTTAATGTTCATACGTGATAAAGCTCGGGTTTTATCGGTTTTTAATTGTTATATAAGTTCATATATCAGTATGTGAGTTTATAAAAGTTTACATTAGACGGGTCCGACCGCCTAAGTTTTATTTGACAAAAACGTTAATCTTTCGGTTTTAGCCGAAAAGACGTAAAACTTAAGTATATAGTTTTATAACTTGGTAAAACATTTTTACTTGTAATTTATAAAATGTATCCCATTTTAATATCAATATATATGTAACTCTTTATTTATTATTTTTTTTATCAACTAGTGGGTTTTATATATGTATATTTTATATAAATATTTGAGTGCTTATATTATATACTATTTATTTTCAAAATCAGTCCTAAATTTTAAGTTCACTAAAATGTCCATATCTAGAGTTCTATAATGAGATAGGACCTCAAATTTTAATGACAGTAACTACATGATATGTGCTCCATTTTATTCCTTATAGCTACTGATGAATCAACCTCTAAATATTTTGATAAATTCGTCCAAAACAGTATAGGCAGATTTGCACTCTAAACTTGTTTTGATCATATCTCACTCATTTTGATGATTCCATTGCATGGACAACTCTCACATATGTATAACACCTAATACTTACTGTAAATTGATTCCACTATGCCATTTTATCAGTTTATCATTTGGCTACTTACTATTTTTATACAGCCATCATATTTAGCAAGATTTTAACCTTGTTACCTGTGGTTTTCCATCTTTTTAACCATATTTATTAACACCAAATCCCCACATAATATTTTTATCATCATATATTCATTATATACATATACAATAGGAAAGAAAATACAAGATTACATAATCAAAATAACAAGAGGATAGGAAGAACAATCTATATACCACCAAGATTAAGTAGTTTATGATCAAGGCTTGGATTTTTGATGGCAAAACTTGTAATAGATCAACACCAATCTTCAAGACCACCAATACTTGTAAACTTCTGGTAGAAATAAGCCCTTGAACATCACCAAATCACATCCTTGGATGATAGAATCACCTCCAATCTTCAAGGCTTCAAAGGAGCATCATCATGTGTGTAGATAACACATGATTTTATGGCTAAATTAGATCAAATGAGGGTTGTTGTTGGTGATTGTTGGACAACTTTTAGAGAGATAGGAAGGTTGAGAGAGTGGTTTGCATGTGTTGGAAGTGTGTGTGTGAGAAGTGAATGGTTTTAGCAAGTTGGTTAATGGTTTTGATAAACCATATGGACAAGTGTCCTTATTTTGATACAAGGGTGGTGTGTTGTGGCTTATGTTGGACGCCACTTGTATAGGGGTGGGCAAGTGTAAACTTTTCCCATCCCTATTAATTTACGGGTACTCCTCGATTCTAGTTTCCTCGATTTGCGTACCCTCGGGTCGTTTTACAAAAAACGTTTTTATAAATTATGAATCAACGGCACAAAACGAATCTAATAAAAATTGTCTCATAAAAAACGGAGTTCGAAAACGTAAATACGTAATCCTAAGGTTTCCGGTTTAGTCGTAAAGGACGTTAAATTATAATCGTAAGTCCTAATCTCTTCTCGTAAATTTGTGAGTTTATGAACCAACAGAAATATAAATCCCAAAATAATATTCACCGATAAATTTATTTCCTGAAGTGTCGGACTGTCACCAAAACGGTGTATGTAGACGTAAGCATGTAACGTAGAATCCTCCGGTTTACACGTAGTCGATGCTACTTCAAGATGTAAACCCAAATTTCTTCCCAAAAATAAGTGAGTTCATATTATAACATTAAAATAATATCTTTAAATAACACTTGAGAATAAAATATCAACCATAAATTGACGGATTGTCACAACATTTACCTCTAAACAGGATCTTTGTCCTCAAAGATCAATTTATCTTACTACTCGTTTCTTCTAGAGTTAAAGCCATGTGTGTATTTCCTCCACATTCGGTCTTTTCTCACAAGTGTAATTCATTACAATACGCGAGTTTCATCAAACATAACTACGGGAGTAAGATCAGGCTTAATGTTGACTTACTTTCTCTATCCATGATGTTCACGGGTTTTTGATGAATGCAACTTTTCGCCGATCTAAACTTCATTAAGGAATAGACAGATTTTCACTTGATAGACAATTTATCAAGTTGGATATACAAATCATAATTTACGCAGCCCTTGAAGTCCTAGGGTAGATCCAGCTTATATGCCTTTCAAACCAACTTTTTACATCATCTCAATGGTCCCATATAACGGAGACTTTATTCCCATGATCTTTCAGATCATCAATTCATTTTTCCAAGGTGAAAATTTTGGCATAACTTCGCTACCCATCCTGTACTTCAAGATCTACATTTCTTATTCACATAACCTCCTGCCCACTACTGGCAGTCAATAATCAGATCCTAATTTCAACAACCATTTCAGGTCTCGCGAGTCGGGTATTTTGTAAGGTTAGGTTTGTCGTCATAGAAGACCTTAAACCTAAAAGACATGTCCAACTCACAGTGGTTGTATGTCGGGTGTCTTCATCCCAACTCCTGCTTACAGATGCTCTCATATTTAGATCCTAACAAGATTCTATCTCAATCCTAATACGATAATTATCAATGATAATCCCTCCAAAGGAAAAAGATTATACGGTTCATTACCAAAGGTCAATCATTCAAACATAAAACAAGACTTCTAGTGTTTTGTATCGTTACTTTACCTCTTCCCTTCGATTAGGGTGGTAAATAGTACTCTCATCAAGATTCGTTCCCAATGACTTCTGAGCAAATCTCTAGAAATTCGATGCGAAGCGAGGATCTTGATAGAGATGATCGATACAGGCACACTATGTTTACACAACTCCTTTAAATACAAAAGAGTCAATTTCTTCATCGAGAATCTATCATTAACAGGAATGATATTAGCAGATTTGGTCAGTATGTCGACGATGACCCAAATCGAATCAAATTCAGATGATGACCTTTGCAATAGTTAGACGTTTACTAATGTATGAGGCGATGTCTGCCTTCATAATTTGCCATTAGTACAACTTCTTCAGACGAATATACTTTTAATCAGAAATGACATGAATAGAATACTTATATTTACGAGATTCCAACATAACTAAATCTCAAAACCCTCCATATTTAGACAACCACAAACGGCCTTTAAAACATTTAACGCCATCGGCTTCTCAATTCTAATGGTTCACATTAGCCGCGAACCCCTTTTATTATCTATATTATCCTTTTTACAAGCATCGACTATATTTCAAATTGCTCGGCAATTTATTTTGCACCATCATTATTAATGAACAGAATCCTAATTGATTCTTTATCCTTTCTATATTATGTGTCAGTATCTACATTCACCTTTCCTGATGAAATAATTATCATGACCGTATTCATTAAAAATTTCTTTCTTCACATTTTCTAAGTTTTAGTTTCGTCTCTACTATCATTTTTAGCAGTTTTGCTCAATCCGACGTTTAAAGCGTCGATAAGTATTACAAGTAATTAAATAATAAATATTCAATTTTTATGAAACTTAAACGTAATTTTTTTTTAATTTCTTAGTTCGACCAATTATATAAAATGTTCAAAATAAATTTGAATTTAATTAACAAGATTTTTGTTGATTTATCGAAAATAATTAATAAGATCTGTAAATGTTCAAAAAATCTTTGGTTATACTTTGGTCAAAATTTTCTTAGCTGCAAAGCAAAAATTGTCGTTTCAAATTTTTTTTAAGTCATAAGTTATATAGATTCCTCAATTCTTCTTAAGTTTTCTAGAAGTATACACAAACATTTACCCCTAAACAGGAGTTTAGTTAAATGTTCTGGGTATAAGGGAATAATCCCTCAAAAGTTCTTTTTGATAAAACATTTGTCAAAACATATTTGCACTTTTCTCTTTGGTATAACCTTAAGCCTTAATGGCTCTAATCTTTGAAAAGTCAATATAGATCCCATTATCTTATTAATCACACGATCAATTCAAGTAAAGGATTTAGTCTTAAATCACATGTTAAATACTCAAGGTATAGGTTTTCACTACTCGGCCAATTCAGGGCAGTCTATAAACGATTATTAATTCCTTCTTATTCTTATAAACAAACAAATGGTTCTTAATGATCACGAGCATGAATTTATCAAATTACAGCCTACACACGAGATTCACCAAATTTATGGTTGCTACATGTGTATTAGTCAATCCAAACGACATCACGTGAAACTCATAATGTTCATTACAAGTTCTGGATGTAGTGATTAGAATAGATAATCTTTTTCGCAGATGCGAAGTTGATGATAACCATGCCGTGGATCAAATTTTTGAATATACTCTAGAACCTTGTAAATGATCGAACAATCTTTCATCTTGGGTAATGGATATAGATTTTAATCGTCAATTTACTTAGTTCACGGTAATTAATAAATATAAGAAATAATAACATCATAGCTCTTCATGATGACGAGCTCGGTAGAATAAAATATTTCTCCGACAACTCTCTCAGTTGTACGATAATTCTTTTAATTCAGATGGTGCTGACGTGGGGTGCACACGCCACAGGTGCAGCACCGGTAATATCATCAATACCAAATTCAACTTGCCTTAATGGCGAAAGTCTAGGTAATTCACAAACAAATACCTCCTAAAGTTTCAGATAACATAAACATCTTTACTTTAAGTTCCTTATAGATTACAAGATCTATGATCAGTTTTATAACCATTCATGGTTTAATTTCAAGTCCAAATGCAGAATATGGTCATCCATCAAAAATTATTTAGATCACTTTTGATAATCAACATCTTATCTTTTAGGGGAATTCTACTCGAGTTCCCATAAATTAAGACAATGTCGTCATGTCATAATCAATCAATCCTTTCTACTGGCACTATCAACCTTCTAGTTTCATTACCGTCGATAAGATGTGAACTTCTCAAAAGACTAATAATAACTCATAATCCTTCACAAATTCAAGGATATCAGGAGACATAACTAACCTTAAAAGATTAAGGTCAACGCATAATCTACGCGAGAGAATTTCAAATCAAATACAGACGAAAACATTTAACGAATATGAATATATCCCATGCTTTCATAATTTGAGTACGCATTCGAAAGCTCGTCGGATCGTTACCCAGGTCATTCAAATGAAATCTAATCAAAAGAAATGATTGGAACGTTGATACATCCAATCGGGTATCAACACTCGGTAATCAGATACTTTTCCAAAGAATCTCGCCACGGGAGAATTAGACAAGAAGGGAATATCAATTGTCAAATAAGGCAAATTACACAGATGAGTAAATTCGACTCAGAAGAATAAATAGTACGGGCACATATGTAGGTGTCCCTATCAATATGTCCCTATTTTCACTTCTTGCAGATCTCATAAAATTTAATATTTCACAATCTTCAAAGAAAATTTAGTGTTTATTAATAATTTCATGGTGACTACTAATCAGCCTTGCATGGTCACTTTCAAATTGTATGTAAGCGCGCAACTATATACAATTTCAAGATTAACGATGCAATACTCAGTTCGTCAAAATTTTATCATCATGTTTAAAATGTATATTCATGCTTAATTCAAAATGAATTTACAGATATGTTCTTTATCCTGAAAACAATTAAGTTTTCCAAGATGTTTCATAAACAACTTTATTTTGATAACGATTATTTATAAGTCTCACTTTAAATAATCCATATGGTGATGAAAACCCAATTTTTCTCAAGGGATACTGTTTTAACTTATAAAAACAATTAGTGATCTGCAAAGGAGTGATGAAGAGTTGTTCACCAAGAACTAACTTAAATATGATAGGAAATGAGCTTAGCCAAATAATCATGAGGTTCGTGACCTCGATGGCACTCAAAAAGAATAATCCACAACGTAACTCAAATCGAGATGAGTACTCGTTCAACGGTTTCATCACTAATGCAAACATTAGGAAGAAGCAAGAACAGATAGATAACATCGATACATGTAGGATTTAGCAATCAATGGTAGTCTTTTCATTAATCACAAACAAGTCAAAATTGTATCGTAACACATTATGTGTCACTATGTCATACAATTCCAAGAACTCATCCTACCAACTGACGTCTCAGTTAAGTTAGGGATTATTTTTAAAAGATACCACAATGAATACTAATCTACAAGAGTCATTAGGTGTTCCACATGTCCCGAAAGATCCATCGGTCCCAATTTCAGAAGAAGATTTCTTCGATTTATTTCTTGGACACTGGGCATCCTCGTCATTGGATAATGGCCTAGGAACAACCCTTAACACGAATCAATAATCCTTTAAAACCTCATAATTCGATCACAGAACTTAATGAGTTCCTCTTAACAATTTCATATTCCATGCGAGTTAAATTTTACTTCACTCAAGTTTCAACCATCTTATACTCAATGCAACATCCTACCTCATTCTCCAATACTTTCAACTTTATTCTTAGACCTTAACACTCTGTTCTCGAGTTTTTTTTTAAAGGAATAGAAAGGAAGAGGAAGGGAAATCACAAAAAAATTGTGTTCTCAAGATTTTTTTTAAAAGGGATGGAAGAGGACGGGAAGAGGATAGGAAGGGAAGGTGTGGGCTTTTATGTGTAATCTTGATCACTCCAATTTTGGGATGATTAGGAGAGGAAGCAACTGATTAACAATATGGGTTTTTGGTAAATTACAGTTATACCCTCATTTTTTATATACACTCCTCATTCTAACCTATTTCCACATTACGACGGCATAATCACACAACTGTGCAGTTTTTTTAACCAAGATCAACACCTATCAACGTAGGTATTTGTTTCATTTGAGATGTTGTTAATTTGATTTATGTTTAACTCTTGTACATAAAAAGCAATTGACTTCTGTTTATTCATCATTCTAACATATATATGTCATGGTGATCATATAGTGTTATGTGATCTTATGATCATTGGTACATATATATGATTATATATAATCAATAGCTAGCTTGTGCGATCTTTTTTCCTAATTGACATATATCTGTTTTGTTTGAAAGTTGGATATAAAAACAGTTCAAGAAAAGCTTTTATGTTTATACGATGTCTTTAGTTGAGCTTGATTTATATGTATTCTAAATTCATATAATATTGCTAGACCAAAGGTTTTCTTGAAACATCTGTTGATGCATTGGTGGAAGAGCTGATAGATTGTTATCGGGAAGGTTCGAATGATTTTCAAAGGTTAGGGTTCGAGCAACGACCCTTTGCGACAAGATCTTGTGGTTTTGGAAGAATAATCTTTAGAATCACTCAAGGAATGGTTAGTTGAAGCATATGAGAGGTTGCTGAAGGCACGGTTTAATCATGATATTGCTTTAGATTCTCGAAACAGGAAAGTACAAGAGGTGGGTACAGAAGTTTGGCGATGAATATGATCATGTCTTAAAGGGGCGTCTTGGCTTCGGTATATTGCCCGGGTACTAGCTCATAGTGTTCTTCATGAATGTTTCATTAGAACTTGGACTAGGAATTTTGGATATTCGATTTTCGGCGTACTAGTAGTAATTATGTTGCAACTTGCAACAAAAGTATCATGTGTAGAGATATTACTAAGCTTTTTGACTTTTATCTAATCATATTTCGAAAAGGTACTACACGTATACATAAGCAAACTATAATGCATAATAGTGATAGTATAATACTACAATGAGCTAATGAATTTGGTGATCTGATGTAGCGAATGAATTTGGTGGGATCTGAATTTGGTGATATAGCAAACTATAATGCATAGTGAAAAATCTGGTGGGAAGTGATGTCTTTGGTCTATCAATACCAAGAAAATGAAAAATCTGGTTATAGAAAATTGGGGTAATTTAGTAATTATGTTCGGTTCCCTTTCTTTTCTTTCTAACTAAAAAAATAAACTCAAGAACAAAAATTAGTCCACCTGCTCCTTTCCTAATACGATCCCTTACTCTTCCCTTCCTGTCCTCTCCCTTTCTATTCTTTTATAAAATAACTCGAGAACAGAGCGTAAAAGGGCAATAAAAGCTCGATATGATCAACACTTAATTTCCAATCCTATAGCTCCTTCATCAATAGTTATCAAATGAGTCACTAGTATGAAATGACTCGATCATTCAGTTAGACTTCTCGGAAAGGTACTAGTGGCATGAGGCTTTTGGGTAATGGTTCCATTGACAGCCTCAAGTGCAACATTCACCCTTTCGATTTCAAATTTAAGAATTGGGTGACAACGAATCAGATGACACCTTTCCAGGTGGTAACGTTTTGTCAAACTCCACTCTATAAGGAAAGATCGTCATGACATGGATATCATATTTAATCTCACCAATTCTTCTTTAATATCACAATCAACTAATATCAACATTTCTACGAATATCAACCATTTTGTTGGGATTATGAACATTCACAACTTGGTTTAGATCTAGGATAGCTAGAATTCCTACGGGAATAGCTTCGATTAATTACTAGGGTAGTTAGGATTTCTTGTGACAATCTACGTCGTATAAATACCTCGTATAAATATCAAAATAATCCTCAAACAATCATATAATCAAATTACAACATATATATATATATATATATATATATATATATATATATATATATATATATATATATATATATATATATATATATATATATATATATATATATATATATAATCCAAGTTATATATATATTAAAATAACACTTCTCAGTCTGGCCTTGTCGGTAACTCGGGAATTCTTCGGTACCGTTATAGTCAAAATATTTTTAGACATTATTAGAAAAATGTTTATAGTTAAAAGATTTTGAAATTTTTTATTCAAAACCTTGGTTTTAAAAATCTTTCGTTCTCTATAACGAGAGCTCTGGTACCAAACTGTAACACCCCAAAATTTATACAACTCAATACAGCGGAAGACTCGTTGGTGTTACGGGATAGCACATTACTCACATCATAAACAACGCTTTAAAAGTTGCGTCGTTTAATAATAAAGCATTTCCATTCATAAATATCAAATTTACATAGGTCCCAAGTCATTATATTTCATACAAGTTTTACAAAGCATTTGAATGGAAATTATTATTTAAGTGCGGGCCATGAATTCTTGTTATCTTCCCGAGAATTACCTTCAAGTACCTGAGATAAAACATGTTAAAAGAAAAGGTCAGCGATAACGCCGAGTGAATTCATAGAGTTTAATAAAATCCATTTATATAACATCGGTATAAAATTATTACCAAAAATCATTTTGTACAAATCTTTGTAATAGGCCATAAAATAGCCAAAGTCATTTTATACAAATCCTTATCAAAAATTATAATATATGCGTTTGCCTTCAAAATCATTATACGAACCATTGTCGTAAAAACATCATACAATACGTTTTATAACGTTGTATATAGTTAAATAAAAAACGTTATATGAATATGGTTATGTAAAACCAAAGCACGAGCATAATATCAATAATAAGACCTCGTATTGCTAGTCAGGCAATATATCGTAATTTAGTGCGTATAGCAGTATTTCGTTATTTGGATTATTATAAGCCGCATGACATTGTTACCTTACTATAACAAACAACGGGTAGCTAACCCGAAACTCATTTTCCCATCTAAAATAGTGTGTCGTCACAATAATCACGCTTGTGTAAATCTTCTCATACATAAATTCGCTTACCAATCAATGTGGTACGACGGGGATCAACCGTCAAGGCGCTAACTGGGGTGATCGTCTCCAAATAGTACTATTATATGCATAAGCATCTACCAAATCCCGGTAGTTCACAATTCATGCTAATGGGACTTTTAGTGACATAACCTAACTTTAATAATCCATTTTATCTCATACATCGGGTCATATAATCATTCCTCGGGTCATATAATCATTCGTGTCCAAATCAATAAACAAACAATCGGGACAAATGGTGTCCTATTTTATCAAAACTAACATGTTATCTCCCTCGCGGGTTTATAAAACATTTCATAAAAACATTTAAAAGAGTGTGAGGCTATAAACTCACGTTGATTGGGAAAGGCGGATTATCGGCGATTCGGATGTACGGTATGTGCTTCAATCACGGAAACCTAGACAAATAATACTCGTCTTAGACTCTTGTCCAATGACTTTATAAAAACCATAACTATGTACATATATGATGATTTTATTAATATGATGATGATCAAGTGGGTTTATACATCTTTACTCATTCATTATAGTGTTTATGTGTTGGTAACATTTTTATACTAGTTTACTAGTTTTACCTATTTACATGTTTTAGGCCCAATAAGCCTATTATAAGCCCAATACTTTATGTTAGTCCATTTTACACTTTTATTATCAGTATTATACTTTGCATGTTGGGTCCAAGTGGGTTAAGCCCAATAAGTAAGTTTATAAGTGTTTTACCAACTAGTCGGGTTTATAGTCTAATAAGGCTATTTTGGCCCGTTAATGTTCATACGTGATAAAGCTCGGGTTTTATCGGTTTTTACTTGTTATATAAGTTCATATATCAGTATGTGAGTTTATAAAATTTTACATTATACGGGTCCGACCTTCTAAGTTTTATTTGATAAAAACGTTAATCTTTCGGTTTTAGCCGAAAAGACGTAAAACTTAAGTATATAGTTTTATAACTTGGAAAAACATTTTTACTTGTAATTTATATAATGTATCCCATTTTAATATCAATATATATGGAAATATTTATTTATAATTTTTTTATCAACTAGTGGGTTTTATATATGTATATTTTATATAAATTTTTGAGTGCTTATATTATATACTATTTATTTTCAAAATCAGTCCTAAATTTTAAGTTTACTAAAATGTCCATATCTAGAGTTCTATTAGATAGGACCACAAATTTTTATGACAGTAACTACATGATATGTGCTCCATTTTATTCCTTTATAGCTACAGATGAATCAACCTCTAAATATTTTAATAAATTCGTCCAAAACAGTATAGGCAGATTTGCACTCTAAACTTGTTTTGATCATATCTCACTCATTTTAATGATTCCATTGCATTGCCAACTCTCACATGTGTATAACACCTAATACTTACTGTAAATTGATTCCACTATGCCATTTTATCAGTTTATCATTTGGTTACTTACTGTTTTTATACAGCCATCATATTTAGCAAGATTTTAACCTTGTTACATATGGTTTTCCATCTTTTTAACCATATTTATCAACACCAAATCCCCACATAATATTTTTATTATCATATATTCATCATATACATATACAATAGGAAAGAAAATACAAGATTACATAATTAAAATAACAAGAGGATATGAAGAACAATCTATATACCACCAAGATTAAGTAGTTTATGATCAAGGCTTGGATTTTTTATGGCAAAACTTGTAATAGATCAACACCAATCTTCAAGACAACCAATACTTGTAAACTTCTTGTAGAAATCAGCCCTTGAACATCATCAAATCATCTCCTTGGATGATAGAATCACCTCCAATCTTCAAGGCTTCAAAGGAGCATCATCATGTGTGTAGGTAACAGATGATTTTATGGCTAAATTAGATCAAATGAGGGTGGTTGTTGGTGATTGTTGGACGAATTTTAGAGAGAGAGGAAGGTTAAGAGAGTGGTTTGCATGTGTTGGAAGTGTGTGTGTGAGAAGTGAATGGTTTTAGCAAGTTGGTTAATGGTTTTGATAAACCATATTGGCAAGTGTCCTTATTTTGATACAAGGGTGGTGTGTTGTGGCTTATGTTAGACGCCACTTGTATAGGGGTGGGCAAGTGTAAACTTGTCCCATCCCTATTAATTTACGGGTACTCCTCGATTCTAGTTTCCTCGATTTGCGTGCCCTTGGGTCGTTTTACGAAAAACGTTTTTATAAATTATGAATCAACGGCACAAAACGAATCTAATAAAAATTGTCTCATAAAAAACGGAGTTCGAAAACGTAAATACGTAATCCTAAGGTTTCCGGTTTAGTCGTAAAGGACGTTAAATTATAATCGTAAGTCCTAATCTCTTCTCGTAAATTTGTGAGTTTATGAACCAACACAAATATAAATCCCAAAATAATATTTACGCATAAATTTATTTCCTGAAGTGTCGGACTGTCACCAAAACGGCGTATGTAGACGTAAGCACGTAACGTAGAATCCTCCGGTTTAGACGTAGTCGATGCTACTTCAAGATGTAAACCCAAATTTCTTCCCAAAAATAAGTGAGTTCATATTATAACATTAAAATAATATTTTTAAATAACACTTGAGAATAAAATATCAACCATAAATTGACGGATTGTCACATGCCATAATTACCCTTTCAGCCTTTTTTAATTGAGAAAAGAATACCTTACCTTTTTTTTAATTACAGTTTTAGCACATTCAATCTTTTCCTTTAATTAAATTAATCTAATGGCCCATAATCATTTTGAGTAGTTCTGTATGTTCTGTACCAAAAAACTGGTTCTACATATAGCACTCCACTATATATATATATATATATATATATATATATATATATATATATATATATATATATATATATATATATATATATATATATATATATATATATATATATATATATATATATATATATATATATATATATATATATATATATATATATATATATATATATATATATATATATATATATATATATATATATATATATATATATATATATATATATATACTAGCGCCGTAACCCGCCCAACGGGCGGGGTCGTTTCGTAAATCTTTTTTAAAAGTACGTTTCTGATTTAATTATTTTTTCTTTGCAGCGAAACTCATTTTGGTTAAAGTAAAATTAAACGACATTAATTTTTGGTATTTTTAGGGCTTGGTCCACCAAACGATCTTGATTTGTCCTATGTCAATCTTTCGACGTTTCATGAAATCACATGCATGAGCGTTAATTTATTCTCAGGAATAAATCGGTATCAGTAATTCGGTGCGGGATCGCTACAGTACCGATACCATTAATGGATGATCGGAAAAAAAATGATAGTTGTTACAACTACGTCTAAGTTATCGAATACCGCTAATAATTGCCCTTACCGCTCAGTGTTATAGTAGAAAGTATTTATAAGACAAGCTATTGATCTCATTTTATGCATTCGGGGCAAGAGTTTTAGACAATGTTTTGAAACCCGGTTCGACCCGGCCGGTTCAACCGGTTCCGGCCTAAAAAACGGGTTAAAACAAACCGGTTCTCTAATAACTAAAACCCAGCTTAACCCGCCGGTTTTTTAAAAACCCGGTTCGACCCGGGTGGACAATACCCGCCGGGTTATGTTTCTTGTTTGGTTTAAAAGTCAACAAAATTAACAAAGATATTTACGGAGCACTTTTTATTTACTCCCTACCTACCCACTCTCTCTCTTTCCTAATTTGTTTACATCTGCCAGGTATCATTAACTTTTTTTTTAGCAAGAGCCACCATTAACTAAAGCATCCCAATCATCAAATTTGACTAATCAAATTTATATTTAGCAAAACGAGTGAAACAATCACAAAAAACAGGAAGCCCAACATAATTAATAGAGGTAATTTTGAATCTTTATTTATTTTTCCAATTTAGGAGTTTTTTTCTATATATGGAGTGCATGTATAGATTCGAGATATCATAGATTTACTTTGTTTTGTTTTGGTATTTTGTTGTTTTCAGGATCTTCAAGATAAAACATCAAGTGGTTCTATAAATCTCCCACACCAGTTCGTGACTTTATAAGCTTGGGATTATATTACACAACAACAGAAGTAGTGTTTAGAATATAGAAACTCTGTGGTGGACATGTGCATAAACCGGGTCGACCCGGCGGTCGAACCGGTTGACCCGGAGACCCAGCGACCCGGTGAGTTTGCCGGGTCGATCATTAACCCGGTTTTCAAAACATTGGTTTTAGAGTCTAAGCTAGTCCACTTTATTTAATACTTTTCTTTATAATAGTTATTTTATTCATTTATGTATATGGACCAATGAAATTAGTCGCATTATAAGGACCAATATTATTATTATTGTTGTTACTTTATTGTTGTTATACAAATTTTATTTGATGTATAACATTCACTTTAGTGGAGCTCCACTTCCATTTACTATTTTTCTTATTTACTCGATTATTAGCTGCATTAGTGATTTACACAAACACCTTATCAACTTGGGATGTTAGTGCTTTTGTTTTAGTAGCTGCCTAGGTCAGAAGGATAATTTTACTAACATGTTCCATCTTTCATGGATCTTCGATCTTCTTCATTTATCAAATATAGTAAACCTTATTTCAAGATTCACCCAACATTAATAAGATCCAATGTTTCAAAATCTTGCTTTTCTGTTTCTGCTGCGGTTGTTAAGGAAGAAGAAAAAGAAATATTTCCTCAGAGACTAAAAATAAACCATCTTTTTGTTTTAAAACATTTATGTAAGAAAAAGCACGCTAAGAACACAATTAAAGATTCATGAAGCAATGCGGTATTCGTTACTTGCTGGTGGTAAGCGAGTGAGGTCGATTATGTGTATCGCGGCTTATGTGCTTGTTGGAGGTGATAAAGCCACTGCTATGCTATGCCTGCAGCTGCTGAAATGATACATACAATGTCTTTGATTCATGATGATTTACCTTGTATGGATAACAATGATTTTCAACGTGGGAAGCCAACTAATCATAAGGTTTATGGTGAGGATGTCGCGGTTTTGGCGGGTGAATCACTTTTGGCATTAGCTTTTGAGTTTATTGCAAATGAGACTGTTGGTGTGCCTGCTACACGGGTGTTGGCTGTTGGGGAGCTTGCAAAATCAGTTGGGATACAAGGGTTGGTCACAGGTTAAGTGGTTGATATAGCTTCGACTGGGGTGCAAGATGTCGGGTTGAAACAACTTGAGTTTATTCACATTCATAAGACCGCGGTTTTGTTAGAGGCTGCAGTCGTGTTGGGTGCAATTTTGGGTGGTCGGAGTGAGACACTGTTGGAGAAGTTAAGGAAATTTGCAAGGTGTATAGGGTTGTTGTTTAAAGTGGTGGATGATATATTGGATGTAACTAAGTCGTCTGGGGAATTGGGGAAAACGCCTGGGAAAGATTTGTCGACGGATAAGATGACGTACCCGAAACTGATGGGGTTGGAGAAGTCGAGGTTGTTTGCTGAGGAGTTGTTGGTCGAGGCTAAGCAGCAGCTGGAAGGGTTTGAATCAGAGAGGGGTGTGGTGCCGTTGGTGGCTTTGGCGGAGTATATTGTTTACCGCCAACAATGCAGAATTTGTAGATGACATAGACGTACACGATGTAACAACAGTTGTATGACTTGGTCCAACCAAGACGCGACCAAACCTGAATAAATAAAAGAATCGTTAACATTAAAATAAAAATTAGCAGCAGGTATAGAGTGGACTAACAGGAGAAGCTTTGCAAATTAGAAACTAGAATGTAATCAACGTGAAAGTATCAAGTATATAATTTACGCTTCATAATTTAGAGTCAAACATAGTACTTCACCAAAGCCAAAATTGGTTTAAGGTTTAACTAAATTAGAAATAATAATTACAAATGAGAATCAGTTAACCTTTTAACCACAGTATGACCATTACCTTGACTTAATTAGCTCATAGTTCATATGACTAAAAACCAAACACTCCCCTTAGCTAAGTAAACAGAGAAACTTACTTTGTATGTATCCACTTGGTTTTCAAGGTCATCACAGCTTCCAAACTAAGCCAAACAACCCCACATTAGCTAAAACATATTTGCAAATATGATGTAAAATATTCTTTTATATAAAAAGGTTTCATGAATTAGAAACACTTACAGTGGAATGAGTTCTTTGTTGTTAGAAGTATTTAGAAATAACAGTGGAATCAGTACCTTGTTGACATGGTAACCCATTGAGTGGTTGTCCTTCAAGGTGTCAAAATAACATCAACTATGATAAAAAAAATCTGAGAGCTGAAGCTGCTTTTAAGCTTATTGGTGTACTGTCAGTAGTTGTTTCATCATCAGTTTCTACGAACATGTCAAAGTCATCATCCTCCTTGACTGAAGTAGTATCAGTTGCATGTAGTCCATTGGCTCAAGAGGCATCAGATTGTATATTTTCTGAACCCGAAGAGGTTCTTTCCCCTCTAGCTTGTGCCAGCTTCTCAAATCCCTCTTTAAGTTTAAAAAAATGAACATGAGTAGTGTTGACAGAAAGATGGTTACATCATTTTACTCTTCATATAATCTCGGTTCTTTCCTCAAGATCTCCATACCTCTTGTGCTCTCGTGACGAATGAATTAGCAATTTCCTATCAGTTAGCAACACAAAGCATTATTAGCTGATAGTAAAAGACAAAGAATAAAGTATCAATGTCGATGTTATCAGATCCAAGACGTACCCAAAAGGCTGGGGTTATTGACGATTGGAACCTGAACTTGAGGATAGCTGTAGGGGTCCACCTTGATGGAATTTCATCCATACCTTCATCATTGTAGCTCTTTGGCCAAACCCCTGAATTAACAGTTCCGCTTATTACATATTTCCCATATCTTGAAATAGGCCATGCTCCAAAATCAGATTTCAAACCCAGGGATTCGATTGAATGGGTAGTAAGAAGGCGGACTCTTTTGTCTTCTGTTAAAAAAGAGGTACCCAGGTGCCTTTTTTAAATTATTATGCTCAATTGTTGTAAGAGTTGCACTAAACCCTTGATTGGCATGTGTATAGCTATAAATAAGTTTTTCAGTGGATATGTGGGCGACGATTTGGTCTGAGACAGATTGGAGTGTTTTCTATAACATATTACTCACTCAATATCGAATGTCAAAAGCTGAAGTTTTCAAAAACGTAAACTTACTGTGATTTTAAATAAAAGGATTTAACACTCATTCTTCTATTAACTCAACCTACAGACTGTCATTACAACTCATTAGAATGTGATTATGCAACCAATAGATTCCCCACGTATTGGAAAGGACTTACAATCCTGAGTTTGGCTACTTCTGCAGTTTCCATCCCTCCTCTAGATACTAAAAAAGGATGTTTTATCATATTGCTAAAAAAATTAATCCTTTCTTAATTTAGGAGATTTTGAAAGAACAAGAATGAAATATCTACTTCTTATACATGTAATGGTGTAAATATCACACCAACCTGTTGAGCAATCTGTTCTAAGGGCAACTACTCTTTAGCAGACATTCCTACTGAGACGACTTCCTCAGTCTGCTCTTAAGCTGACTCTTGCATTGAATTGACTTCCTTAGTCTTCAAAACAACATTTTTTTCATCTTCACTATTCGTTAAATTGTTTCTCACGTCATTTCCATCACTACCTCCGGTCCCTCGCTTCCTCTTCCTTTGATATTTGAGAAGTGGCTTGGTCATAGGAACCCCGTCAGTTTCCAAATCTTTTGCTTCAGGAGGGTCAACCTGAGCCTCATTGCCTAGGGGCAGTTTTGACTTTTCATGCTCCAAAGACTGAAGTTCCGGGTCTGATTAGGTTAAAAACTATTAGTTACTCTTACCCAACCCATAATGGTATCAGAACCTCTATCAAAACTTTTTTTATGAAAATTTTTAAACTAACCTTGTGGTAGTCAAAGATGAACAATCAGCCACACTATCCTTCTCCTTTTGATTTGGGGATGAGATTTTCTGTTTGTTGTTTGAACTTGGTATTGTTTTGATCTTTCTTGTTTCGTTACCGGGAGAGGGACCTTTTTGTGGATTATTATGACTTTCAGTCACTTTAGTGGTTAAATCGTCATGAATGAGGTTCTTTTGTTCGCATGCTCTGAATACACCCACTTCTGTAACGCTTCGTTCCATTGCTTCTCGATATTAAAGCAGGTAACTCCATGTCATTATAATAACTCCTCAAAGGAGGAAATAAACGTTTTTACAGTTTCTAGCCTATGTTATTCGTATCTTTATCAGAATACTGGAAATTTTTCTGTTGTATATATGGAGGGAATATCAAAGAACTGGGACTGCTTTCCTTCTGGCCTTTCATCCTCTTCCACAATGTCCTCGGCTTCATGGACTTGTGCTTCAAGTTCGTTAATCTTCTTTACCTACCTTTCACAAGAAACCAGTAGATCCTCATCCACCCATTAGATTTATTCTTCGATTATGGCATCAGGTTTTTACCAAAATATTTGTAGTTTTAAACCCGGAGATAAAACCTTTTTGACGTAATCATAGAATCTGGGCATAGAATCATCTGCATCATAAGCCCACAATCTCCCTGCCCTAACACTCTCTTGTATTCTGTTTTTTTAAGACGCTGAAATCAGGTTTAGGACACTCGAAAAGTTCGGGTTTCTTTGCGATCTTTACAGGACTGTTATCCCACTCATTCTACAATCTTCAACGATAACAAAGCCACCTGTTAGATACAATCTACGATTTTTTGCAAAATAAATATTAGGAAACCAAACATTCTGGGATTACTAAAAGCAGTGGGTTGCTGTAAAAACCTACTGATCTTCTACAAACGTTTAACAGCATCTCTCAACTTCATGTCAAGAGCATTTGATGTAACTTGTGAGTACTTTTTGTCAAGAGCATAGAGATCCCTCGATCAAAATAAAGAGTAGCAAACGATATCAAAAACTAAAAAGAAAACATTTCAAGCATCAAGTAGTATGACTTATGAGAGTTAACTTTAACAACATACTTTATGTATCAAATGCAGGTGCAAAGACAATAGCTTGCCTAACTAAAATCTCTACACTTAGGTTGTCTCTGTACTTCTTTCCTCTCCTAATATTTCAACTACTAAAAATTTAACAGATAAATAATATGGGTCAAGTGAATATCACCTCTATATATGAACTCACGATGCACTAAATTCATTTTAGTAGATAAGCAGTTAGGAAATAAGCAATCCAAAACTCTTCTCAATTGAAGTGTAGCAATGGCCAAAGTGTTTGAGGCTTTTTGTCAAAAATATTTTGGTTTAATTTATGTCCCAGATGTTTTTTATTACCGTATTACTTGTCAAGACGATTTTTTATTCTCGCCACTTACGGGGTACCTTTTTCTTCTAAGAAATAACTAATCTTACTCAATTAAGTGGGGCTTATAACAGAATATACCTTTTTCCTGCTGTGTAACTTAGCCGAAGTATTGAATGTCATAAAAGCTAATGTCATTTTTTAGGCAGGTATGGGATGTCTTATCTAATAAAGAAGCAATCGACATTGTGGTTGCAGCCACTAGCCGAGCAACTGCTGCCAGAGCTCTTGTCGGATGTGCTACAAGATCATTGAAGCTCAAATACCCCACATCTAAAAACGACAATTTTTTTGTTGTTTCCCTTTATCTTGACCAAAAGCACATTTAAAATGTACAGACTATCGATAAAGAACTGTAAGAACCAGATATTGCTCAGGCAATCGCCAAATCATCTTCACCCGGATAACACTGCATAGCCAAGCACAAGAAGAAACATAGTTGCATCGATTAGGTAACAGAAAAGTAATAAAGGAGCTGATTAAGTACTATTAAACTAAGCGATTTATACTTACAAAGGGATAACTTCAACATCAAAAAATACAGACAAAAAAAACGAAACCTTTAGGGTTGAACTTATTCCATCAATATACGATCAGTATGCACATTCTAGCACCACACATCTATCTTAAGTACTATGGAAATTGATAATGATATATTCTATGGTTGATCTTATGGAAGATAACCTCTTCCAACTTGCGAACTTTCACAAAATAGTCACTTCAGTATTAACGTAGGTTCAACAAAATCACATGAAATAATTGCTCCAAAGACTACTTGCTACATAGTCCATGGATTATAAACTATTGGTATTTGTATTTAATTTTTTAGAGATGGTTAGTTCTTCAAGAGTTTCAATGTGGATATAAATCGGCAAATAGAACTTAAAAAGACATTGTTAAGAACACTACACCACCTGAAAAGATCATAGCTCATTCTTGTTGTCGAGGATAAAGATGTTCTCCGCATAGATAGACCCCATAGCCAATAGCTACAATTCAATTTTTCATATTTATGATCAGTGGAATTTCTTTTTGCTATTACAAGATATTTATGTGTTGTTTATGTTTTCAATGCAAAAATAGTCTGTGAAAGCAATGCACATGCCCCAAGGCAGAAACCGGACATCACCAAAAGAATAAACTAACACTATACAGACTGTCTTATACCTATCAGAATACTAAACTCTTAATGATACTATTTCTTCCCATTCTAGCAACAACCTCAAGTCTGAACTACCAAAATCATAGCAGGATTGTACATCGGAGGTACAACTACCTCCTTCAAGTATATGAAACCTTATGTGAGTTTTTTTCTAAGTATTTGGACCTTCATCAGGAAAAAGAATTGAATTTGAAACGCTAGACCTGCTACTCATCTTTTCCCTATTAACATAAAAATTCAACATCATTAAACTAACAGAAATTCATTATCTAAATTACACAAAAACAACCAAATAGCAAAACAAAAACAACCCTAATTAATCTGATTCGGAGATATTAGTTAACCCAAAAACAATCAAATAGAAAAACCCTAATTAATTAATTAATCAACACTAATTAATTAATACAAAACCCTAAATAATCTGATTCGAAGATATTACTTAACTAAAAAACAATCAAATAGCAAAACCCTAATTAATTAATTAATTAATCGAACTAGTGTACCAACCTTGATTGATTTTGCATAATAAAGATCGGATGTGGGATTAGTTATTGATGATGGATCAATTATTTGATCCAAGGATTGCAAGGTTTATCATGGATGTGGGATCGAATGATGGAATGGAGACCGTTTTTGTGTGTGTGTTTTTTCCCCGGCGGCTGTGAGAAAAAAAATGGGAAAAAGTTAGATACCATTATTTATACCGCAGGTACATAACGCGATTTAAAAAAAATGCGTTTTACAAAAGTGCGTTCCGCCCAAAATTATGGTAAATAAGGCAATAAATGAGATTTTTTTAGCAAATACTCAAATCCTATTGGCTAAAAGATGTGACTGAGATATGATTGGATTAAAAACTATGGTTTCAAGTCATAATTATACCTATAATATATATATATATATATATATATATATATATATATATATATATATATATATATATATATATATATATATATATATATATATATATATATATATATATATATATATATATATATATATATATATATATATATATATATATATATATATATATATAAGGAATAAAAGGCAAAAATGAGCCTATAGTGTGAAGTGCAAAGTATAGAAACAATAAACATGGTGGAAAATGATATGTTGTTCACTCTTTAAGCATGTGGTGGTAATAAAAGTTTTGAAAAATACCTCTTTTGATATTTTACTTGGTGCTTAAGGCAAATTGGTTTAGTTTAGTTCCTTGTACAAGCTTATGATAATTTACTTTTCATGACCGTGCTTTTGAGCGATAATTTACCCATTTATATGAGAGTGTGTGAAATCAAAATATCTACTCCGTGAGGTATTTTGTGGCGTTATCTTTGCTTTGTCCTTGTTGCTATGTAAATAAATAAATTATGTGTTGAATTGTTACTAATAATAAGTACTGTTTTGATTGTAGTGAAGGAATAAAACTATGAAGGAAAGAAGTGAAAGAATGGAAAGAAAAGGAGTAAAGAATAAATTGTGCTGAAAAAGAGCCAAAGTGCGGCGCACATTCAATGTACTACGAACTTGGAGAACTATCAAAAGTGCGGCGCACAAAAGGAAAAGTGTGGCGTACATTTACAACTCAGAAGTGCGACGCACAATTGAGAAATTGCGGCGCACATTTTGTTGTAGTTACATGAATTAAGAGCCATTATGCATGGCAATTATTGGAAACCTTTGGCTTATTTCCAGGAGTTATTGGCTACAAAATTGATGCTATAAAAAGGACCTAAGGGCAGGCATAATCATACAATTCCATTCTCCAATACTCCATTGTTATAAGGGTTTTCATATAATCAAGGATTCCTTCAGTCCTTGATCATTGTTGCTAGTGCAAAGTGAACCTTAGTTGGTTCATACCCATTGTTGATGTAGCAAGGGACTCAGAACTTTGCTTATTGATTGTAATAAGTTGGAACAAAAGTTATAACTTTTTGGAGCAAGTATTGATTAAACACTTTTGGT
Source organism: Glebionis coronaria (assembly GCA_025667525.1). NCBI lineage: Eukaryota > Viridiplantae > Streptophyta > Magnoliopsida > Asterales > Asteraceae > Glebionis > Glebionis coronaria. The sequence goes on along the minus strand of CM046875.1, from coordinate 434,453,110 downwards.
GGTATAATTCTCATTAATTCATGTTATTCATTTCTTTTGATTTAGGGGGTGTTTGTTTTAGCTTATATGAATGGCTTATAAGCTTATTAGCTTATATAAGCTTATAAGCCCAAACCAAGTGTTTGGTTAAACTTATATAAGTGGGCTTATAAGCTTATATATGGATGTTTTGATAAGCCACAAGAATACAACTTTTTATGAAAGTTTGGGTTTATAGAACATATTTACTATTTTACCCTCATGTTAACTTAAGCTTATATAAGCCATGGGCTTATAAGCTTATTAAACATAGGCTTATATAAGCCATAAATAGCTTATATAAGCCCATTATATAAGCTAAAACAAACACCCCCTTACATATTGTTGAGATGATTATTTTTATAGTTATTATGGAGTAGTTTATTGTGCAAATGGTTAAGGCTTAACAACCTTATGATCAGATATATTTATATTGATTTGCGAGGGCAAAGTGCGGCGCACAATTAGTATTGTGCGGTGCACTTTCCTCCTTGGATAGTGACTATGAGTGTGATTTAGATGCTTTTGTATTATATGTTATTATGTAAGACCATTGTTATATGTTGAGTTTTTTCATGATCATGACTAGTACTCATGTGAATGGATGAATTTCATGTCATCTAGTAAATGAATCTTGTTATTCACTTTTGTCGCGATTAGTGGAATAAAACATATAACAACTCTTACATAATCTCATGTATTGCTTTAGTTATCGAAATCAAGCATAAACCATTCTTAATGCTTTTGGTATGACATGATCTTTAGTCGGATTTTTCTTATGTTAATTAGATGTTGCGTGTACGACTAGTAATCGACATGTTATCTTACATTGTTTATGTGCTCATATTCATCATTGCTACCTATCTTTCATATGGTTGTGACCTTAACCAAACGCACCCTTTAAAACCATTTTTAAGTATATCTTTAGAACTTAGGACACTCTAGATGTAATTGTTTTATATTCTATAACACCAATCCCGTGGAACGAACTGGACTTACCTTAACACTATGCTATACATGATAGGGTATACTTGCCCGTGTTTGTGAAGGACTACGACATCAATCTTCAGTACCATCCCGGCAAGGCGAATGTAGTGGAGATGCTCTCAGCAGGAAGTCGGGCATGATTAACGGCATTAAGATAGAAGAGGAAATCATACGTGACTTAGAACGACTGGACATTGAGTTTATGGTACGTGGATAGCATGGCTACTGGGCTAATCTTATAGTTGAGCCAGACTTACTCTCTAGGATCAAGGAAGCTCAGAAAGATGACGGTGAGATCTGGGTGATTATTCAGAACATCGACCAGCAGGCGGAGTTTTGTGTAGATGATAATGGTATCTTATGGCAGGGCACTAGATTATGTGTTCCTGATGACATTACACTCAGGGAGGCTTTGCTGACTGAAGCTCACAGCTCTCCCTTCTCCATTCATCCTGGTTCCACCAAGATGTACCATGACATCAAGCAGCATTTCTGGTGGAGTGGTATGAAGCAGGATGTTGCTACCTTGGTCTCCAAATGTCTTACTTGCCAGCAGGTTAAGATTGAGCATCAACAAGCTAGTGGTTTACTACAACCATTAGACATTACAGATTGGAAGTGGGACAAGATCTCCATGGACTTTGTCACAGGACTTCCGCAGACCCAGAGGAAGCATGACGCCATTTGGGTTATTGTTGACCGACTGACCAAATCTGCACATTTCCTACCAATCCGCAAGGATTATCCAGTTTGCAGATTGGCAGATATCTATCAAAAGGAAATCATGAGACTGCATGGTACTCCATCTAGTATCATCTCAGACAAAGATCCTCGTTTTACATCTGGAAGAGTCTACAGAAAGCTTAGGGCACCAGACTTAAGCTTAGCACGGCTTTTCATCCTCAGACAGACGGACAGTCGGAGCGTACCATTCAGACACTAGAGGACATGTTGCGAGCTTGTGCTTTAGAATGGACAGGAAGTTGGGACGACTATATCTGCTTAATAGAGTTTGCATACAACAACAGTTGGCATGCCAGTATCAAGTGTGCACCATTTGAGATGTTGTATGGAAAGAAATGTCGCGCCCCAATCTTCTTGGATTAGGTTGGTGAGCGAATTAGTGAGGGTCAGGAGATGATAGAGGTGACCAATGAGAAGGTTGCCATCGACAAGGCAAAGCTACAGGAAGCTCGTGCTCGTCAAAATAGCTATGCTGACAAGCACCATAGAGATTTGTACTTCAACGTGGGTGATCATATCTTTCTCAAGGTATCACCAGCACATGGAGTCAAGCGTTTTAGAATCAGGGGAAAACTCGGCCCTCGTTTCATTGGACCGTTTGATATCCTCGAACGTGTAGGTGAGGTATCGTATCGTCTGGCGTTACCTCCTCAGCTAACTCACGTCCACAACGTATTCCATGTGTCTTTACTCAGAGGGTACAATTATCACCCCCTACATATGGTTCAGTATCCACTCGAGCAGATTCGTGAGGATCTTTCTTACGTCGAGGAACCCGAAAGAGTTCTTGATCGTCAAGAGCAAGCTAGTCATGAGGAAGAAGACGGTTTCATTCGTCAAAATCCTTTGGAGGGACCATCCTGAGCGGGAAGCCACTTGGGAGACGGAGGAGTCTATCCGAAATCTCACCCTCATTTCCAGTTTTGATTCAGGTATGTGCTCTTTCAGTTATGTTATCTATAATTCGGGGACGAATTATTCTTTTTTAGAGGGGAAGAGTTGTAAAACCCGCATAAAATACCATGAAAAGTACAATACATGAAAATACGACTAAATTAAAACTTTCTATTAATAATATACTACACGTGTCACAAACATTTAATTACAAGTATTAAGTATATTATTAATGCACGATAAACATTTACGTATAATAATTAATTCATGACACCTAAAGCACAAATGCATACGATAATAAGCAAGACACAAAAAATAAATGGTTTGGTGTTTGGGCTTGTGCTTGTCCGCGACAACAAGAGGAAAGGGAGAGGGCCCAACCCATTTTGTAAACCAACTAGTAATTGTTTTCACCAGGTAAATTCATTATACATCTTTTAGCAAAAATAAACAAAACCCTAGCCCCCTTTTCTCTTCTCCTTGGCCGCGGCATAGCAAGAACAAGAGGGAGGATTTGTTGGTTTTGATCTTGAATAACTACGTGTTCGTGATTCTATTCTTAATTCATTCATGCATTGGTGTTAATCATAACCTTAATCTTTTTAATCTTTCATTTAATTATGGTCCATGTTCATGAATCTTTTAAAAACTTTAAATAAAAACATGTTATGTTAATAGATTAAACAAGATTTGGGTGTGTTTGGTTTGTTTGGTTCGGCGACACAAATCAAGAGCCCCATGGCTCTCGGTGGTATTTTCCACCAACAGCTGCAACCCATATGGGGTATGGTGGTGTTTGGTTTTTGTCAGCCGCAAGTCACGGGCCCCAAACAGGGGGAATGGGTCAAAACAGTGGGAACCGAGACCCCTCAGGGTCTCGGTGTGTACTTTGGTCGTAGCAGGGGGACGCGGCTTCGGTCAGTGGGAAGCATGCGAGGGCAGTGGCAACCGACGGCTGTAGCTTTGGCTGCTTAGCCGCCGGCAGCAACCACCAGCCGTCGGCTGAGTGGGGGTGTTTGGCTCGGTTTGGTTTTATCTCGGGTTCGGGGCTCGGGTACATTTTTTTAGCCATTATTTTATTGATTAGTTAGTTAAATTAATTTACATGAACTATTAATTTATTTTATTAAAATCATGACTTAGGTTATATTATTGAAATTAATAATACATGTTATAACCTAAGTATTTTATTTGACTTAATTAAATTAAAAACCATGCTTAATTTAATTAGTTGTATAAGGTAAAGTTTTATTAAATTAACCATAACATATTATTAATTAATAAACCATGCATTTTGATTATTAATTAATAATCACTTTAGCTTAAGTATTTATTTTAATAGACTTTACTAATAATCATCATGACTTATAACTTATGACTAATAAGCACTAACTTATTTCTATTTCAGGAAACTTACTATTTTTGGAAACTTTATATTTTTGGAAACTTTCTATTTTTGGAAACCTGCTATTTTTAGAAAGTTACTTATTATGACACTACAAGTATAGTAATACACGAATACATGATATACATAATCAGAATACATGTAAAACCTGAATAAATACAAGATAACACTTAAAATAGTAAAACATGACAAGAACATATAAAATAAGCTAAGAACACACAAAACCAGTAACACACACAGTAATCAGACAACTCATACACGTCCTTTATTTATGTAGTATCCGCGAATTCAGAGTAGATCGTTCAGCTTCTATTCTAGCTTCACTACTGGACATAAGGTACGGATATTCTGTCCTTCAGTATGGACATTCCTTCGTATGTTTGATTAGGATTCCCGGTTTACAACCATCTATTTTCCCCAGTTATTTTATATGTTTTGAATGCTTATGTTATATTTTAAATGCCTGAGATATATAAATGCATGCCAGTTCATGTAGTTATTGTAACACCCCCACAATTGTTATGCGCAGCGGAACTACAACAATGGGTGCTACACAGTATTCATTGCACACAAGAGATATCAAACGACGCTAAAAAGACGTCGACTTAAAAATTCAACATTTAAAATTTTTAGATAATACATGTCCACAGTTTTTCCAACCCCAAATAGTGCACAGAGTTTAGCGTTTCGGTCCCCATGAATCTCAACCCCAAAAACTTCAGTTTTACAACCACATGACATTAAACATAAAAATTGTTTAAGTAGAAAAGGAGGGAAAAACAAGCGGACACCAAGCCGATCACACAACATCCATCCCATGCATGCTCCATCCTACTGCTCAGCGGTTACCTGAAATACATGCCAAAAATTTGGTCAACGAAAACGTTGAGTGGAATTCATAGGTTTTTCAATCCATTTGAACGTATATATAATAAAAACCATTCGTGATCATTTATAGTCTTGTCGATCAAACAAACTATAATCAGGATACTGACAATTGTGTTTAAGCTCATGACACTAATCCGTTAACTCAATCACCCGCGTAAATATACCGGCATGATTCAGATGAAACCAGTGCCCCTCTAAAGGCATCAGTTGCAATTATACCTTATTTCTCATACAAAATAATCTACCGCAGAACTTACTATAAGTACAGCTTCTCGGCTAGCATTGGGTCGTTAACCCCGTAGTACTACAAATTGCATAAGCGGCTATTTCCCCCTTCGCTAGGGCAAGACAATAGTTAATAGTTCATGAATTTAGGGACTTTTGCAACTTTGGTACTCAACACAATTTCTAAGGCAACTTTCGGGTCTAACAATCATTCATGATATACGTTCCTTTTAAAAACTAGCATGCATTTCCCTCGCGGGTAAAACAATTTGAAATAATATAAGCGAGGCTATAAATTCACACCTTAGATATTAAGTAGTCGGTAGTTCGAGGAGTGTTCACTGACGATGAAACGGATGCCCGGGTAAATCAACATCTATCACAAATAACGCGTAATGAGTAATCTCATTTAAATACTTACGGTACTGTATAAATTACATATATACAAGTCACTTAAGACAAATATAACTCACGCCAAAAACAAAAACAACAAGTATCATTCATTTTATACCATCCATTCTTATAACCTACGTTGTCCATTTTTTTACACGTTCTCGCCGGTACTTGACTAAAGTACGGGCTGTTTTACCTTATTAAACCATGCTTATAAAATTTGATAAAATTTCCAAAAATCCTATATGACCTGTAGATAACATGTTTTTAAGCCCAACAAAAGTTTTCACTTTTACGACCCGTCACGCAACTCATTTCCACGACTACATTTTACGGGCTGAAATTGCGCTTCGACCAATTTTTGACCACTTTGACCTATATGAAAAATACCTTTGACTTCCTTGACACCTAAGTCAACATATAGACTCATTTGTACAGGTTAGGGACCAAGTTTTGACCCTTGAACATTTACCAAATTATACTTGTGACCCTCGGGATTTGACTAAAACTTTACACAAATCCGGATTGTGAAAGTCCTCGTCTCCCGGTACCCGATCTTTAAAATGTCATAACTTTTAGCTCGTTTTGAGTCACGGGCTCTACCTTATACCAAATTAAAGCTAGAAAAACCCTCTATCACTATATTTAGTTTTCAAGACTTGGAACAAAAATCATTTTTCCAAAATAGACCAAATGTTTCTGCCTAAAAATGACTATACCAAAAACATGCTTAGACTCGATTCCAAGACTTCTAACCAACACTAAACATCATCCTAAGCCTTCCCAAACATATCCTAACATCAAACTTCCATCCTACCCCTATTGATCAACCAATCTCAATATCAAAATCAAAGAAAAATACACATGCAAGTAGTAAAACCTATATGAATCTTTCTAAAACAACAAACCGAACACAAATATGACATGCAAATTCATCAACCACCATGGCTCCCCAAACTACCCCTTTGCCGTGGGGTTTGGGTGACCAAATCACCACAACCAAATTAATTTTGGTGGGTTTTCATGGTGTTTATACTTCCATAACACTCAAAATTAACATGCATTAGCTCAATTAGCCACAAAAACGAATTTGGATCATATGAAAAATCTTGAAAAATTTTTATCAATGCATGTTGGATTTGATTACATGAATAGGTGGGTAATGACCAAACTAAGCGTGGTCTAACCTTAGATTTTTGAAAAATCAAGTAGAAAAGATTTTAGGTGGATTTTTGTGTGTTCTTGGGTGTGCCGTGGGTTTAGAGAGAGAGGGAGGGAGAGTGTTTGATTTTTCTTGTGAAATGTTGTATGTGTTTGTGTGTTTGTTCACTTAGGCCCTTTTTGATGGTTAGGAGGGACCTTTGTGCAATATTGGGCTTCTTTTGTCCTTAAATAGAAAACGACCTCAAAACTTTGCGGGTTTGACTCATTTGTCAATTTTGAAAATTTTACGGGAGTCGGAAATCTTCCCGAATGCTCCAAAATATTTTTGGGATACTTTAAATGTACTTGGAAGGCTATAAAACTCACACGACTCAACTTAACACGTACCGTAAATAAAATTCTCGAAAAATTACATTATCGATAAATCGTCAAAAATTATATAAAATTGGGCATCTCTCGGGATCGTAATCGTCATCGTCCTTCTCAAAACGTCAACCGTAAAAATTATAACCTCGAACATCGGTTTTAACCAAAATACTTAAAATTATAGAAATTAAAATTTATCAAAAATTTCAAAAATTAGCGTAATTTAGGGTATCGTTAATGACCTCGATTCTAGGGTGTCACATCCACCCCTCCTTAAAGAGAGCGACGTCCCGGCGCTCGCCTCTTCTTGTACTCACATTTCGTCTTACTGGAACAAATGAGGATACCTTTCCTTGAAAAAGTCCTCACGTTCCCAGGTGTATTCCGGTCCACGCTTAGAATTCCATCGGACCTTCACAATAGGAATCCTACTATGCTTCAACCGCTTGACCTCCCGGTCCATAATTTCCACAGGTTCTTCCACAAAGTGCATTTTGTCGTCTAGTCGAATCTCGTCCAAAGGAATCACCAATTCCTTATCCGCCAAACTCTTCTTCAGGTTCGATACGTGGAACGTGTCATGAATAGCACTAAGCTCGGTCGGCAATTCTAACTTGTACGCTACTGGTCCAATTCGTTCAACGATCTTAAACGGTCCAATATACCTCGGACTCAACTTTCCTTTCTTTCCAAAACGAATTACACCCTTCCATGGCGATACCTTGAGCATAACCATATCTCCAACTTCAAACTCCAACGGTTTCCTTCGGTTATCGGCATAACTCTTCTGTCGGCTTCTCGCAGCAAGTAGTCGGTTCTTGATCTGCACGATCTTCTCTGTCGTTTCTAATACCATTTCGGGTCCAGTCAATTGACTTTCCCCTACTTCACTCCAACACACGGGCGATCTACACTTCCTTCCATACAATGCTTCGAACGGTGCCGCTTTGATACTCGCGTGATAACTATTATTGTACGAAAATTCCACCAGAGGCAAGTGGCGTTCCCAACTTCCTCCAAAATCAATCACGCACGCTCGGAGCATGTCCTCCATCGTTTGAATCGTTCGTTCACTCTGGCCGTCAGTTTCCGGGTGATAAGCCGTGCTTAAACTCAGTTCAGTGCCCATCGCACGTTGAAGCGATCTCCAAAATTCCGACGTAAATCTACTGTCGCGATCCGAAATGATCGATAACGGCACTCCATGTCTACAGACGATCTCTTTCGCGTACACGCTGGCGAGTCTTTCCATGCTGTCCGTCTTCTTCATAGGTAAGAAATGAGCAGATTTCGTCAACCTGTCCACAATTACCCATATCATATCGCATCCACTAGGAGTCCTAGGTAAACCCGTCACAAAATCCATTGCGATTTTCTCCCATTTCCATTCTGGGATTTCCGGTTGTACCAACAATCCAGATGGTTTCTTATGTTCTGCCTGAACCTTCGCGCAAGTCAAACACTTACTGACGTAACGAGCAATATCTGCCTTCATATTCGGCCACCAATAAACTTTCTTCAGGTCGTGGTACATCTTATCCGATCCAGGATGTATCGAATACTTCGACTTATGCGATTCATTCATAACCAATTCTCGAACTCCAGGCTTTCCTTCCTCAGATGGACACAATGGTAACCAAATTCGATTCTCAAAATATCTTAGTCCGTCAGACCTAATCACAAAAAGAGGTTTCAACATTCGTCCCAAATTCTCGGCTTCAACATTCCCTTTCATCAATCCTCTCTCCTGAGCCTTCAGTATGGTTTCGGTTAAGTCAACGCTCTCACTCATCACTAAAGCTCTAACCCTCAAAGGTTTCTCCCGTTCCTTCCTACTCAATGCGTCTGCTACAACATTCGCCTTCCCAGGGTGGTAGCGAATTTCGCAGTCATAATCACTCAGTAGTTCAACCCAGCGTCTTTGTCGCATATTCAACTCCTTTTGATCTAAAATGTGCTGCAAACTCTTGTGATCAGTGAATACAACACACTTTGTCCCATACAGATAGTGTCTCCACAGCTTTAACGCAAAAACTACCGCTCCTAATTCCAAATCGTGCGTCGTGTAGTTCTCCTCGTTCTTCCTTAATTGCCTCGACGCGTAAGCTATCACCTTTTCACGTTGCATTAACACTGCTCCGTAACCTTTACGAGACGCATCACAATACACTACGAAATCTTCGGTTCCTTCAGGCAATGATAAAATCGGCGCGGAACATAACTTATCCTTGAGCGTTTCGAAAGCAAGCTCTTCCTCATTTCCCCATTCATACACCCTATTCTTCTCGGTAAGCCGCGTCAATGGTTTCGCAATCAACGAAAATCCTTCAATAAACCTTCGATAATACCCAGCTAAACCCAGAAATTGTCGAACTTCAGTCGGCGTCGTCGGTGCTGACCATTCCCTGATCGCTACGATCTTAGCAGGATCTACACGAACTCCCTTACTATCAATCACATGACCTAGAAACTGCACTGATTCCAACCAAAACTCACACTTAGAGAATTTTGCATACAGCTTCTCCTTCCTCAACAACTCCAAAATCTTTCTTAGGTGCTTCTCGTGCTCCTCCTTACTCTTAGAGTAAATAAGTATATCATCGATGAAAACAATAACAAACTTATCTAGATACGGCTTGCACACGCGATTCATAAGATCCATGAATACAGCAGGCGCGTTTGTCAACCCAAACGGCATCACTCGAAATTCAAAGTGTCCATACCGCGTACGAAAGGCAGTTACAGGAATATCCTCCTCTCTTACACGCAGTTGATGATACCCTGATCTTAAATCGATCTTTGAGTACACACTGGACCCTTGTAATTGATCGAACAAATCATCAATCCTCGGTAATGGGTACCGATTCTTAACCGTCAGCTTATTGAGTTCTCTATAGTCAATACACATTCTAAACGAACCATCCTTCTTCTTTACGAACAACACTGGCGCTCCCCAAGGTGATGAGCTCGGCCTAATAAATCCTTTGTCCATCAACTCCTTCAGTTGATCCGCTAACTCCTTTAACTCAGATGGTGCTAAGCGATAAGGTGCACGTGCAACCGGTGCAGCTCCTGGCACTAAATCAATTCGAAACTCGACCTCACGATTAGGCGGTAAACCTGGCAACTCGTCTGGAAAAACGTCCGGATACTCGCGAATAACTGGCACCTCTTCAATCCTCGCCTCTACATCACCATCGCTCGAAACTTGTGCCAAAAACACATCGCATCCGCTCTCTACGTACTTCATCATCTTCAAACACGAAATCACCTTCAAACGAGAAGTGCATTCGTCTCCCTTAACCGTCAAAACCCTATTCCTCAGCGGAATCTGCACCAATCTCTCACCACAGACGATTGTAGCACTATGCGCCATTAACCAATCCATTCCCACAATCACGTCAAACGATCCTAGCTCTATAGGCATCAAGTCGATTTTAAAAGCGTAGTTTCCTAACTTCAAGGTACACCCTTTCAGTATAGAATTCGTACTAACAATTTTTCCATCGGCTAATTCAACATTATAACTAGTCGTTAACAACACCGGTTCTCTATCGATATGACGACTAAATCTAACGTCTACAAAACTCTTGTCGGAGCCAGAATCAAATAAAATACTAGCATAACAAGCGTCTAGCAAAAACGTACCGGTAACCACATTTGGACCTTGTGGTTTATCAGCAGTTCCCACTTGATACACAGCTGCCGCATTATTTCCTCCCCGTCTGTTCCCTGCTTTCGGGCAATTTGCTTGCACATGCCCCCTTTCTCCACAGCTATAACATCCTCTCATCCTGATAGCATTAGCCCCAGTGGCTACTCCTCCCGTTCGACAACTAGCAGTCCTATGGCCTGCCTTTCCACACTTGCCGCATGCCTGCGGGCAGTTTCCAACATGATACAAGTTGCACTTTCCACAATGGGGATTCACTTTCACACCTCTAGGGTTCGTCACGGCCCTCATCCCTTCGTTCCTTCTCTGATTAAACTGCTGATTACGGTTCGGCCCTTGGTTGTTTCGGTTTCCTCCTCGGTTCTGGCCTTGGGATTGATTGCCTTGTGCTGCTTCCCATTTTCTTTTGTTACCCTCAGCAATGTAGTTCTGCTTATCCTGAAGCTTAACGTCCATCAAAGCGTGTGCCATTTGAACCGCTTCGTCAAACGTTCCAGGTTTCGACGAAGTTGTTTCACCCTTGATGTTGCTAGATAAACCCTTAATATACTGCTTCATTTTCTTGGCGTCATTGGCAAATATGTCCGGACACAAAAGACTTAACTCGTTGAATCTCCTGGTGTAAGCAGCTATATCGTTGTTTCTTAAGGTCAAGTGTCTCAGTTCGTCCTCCAATTGCCCCAATTCCTCCTCTGGGCAGAACTTCTTTGTCAACAAAGCTTTGGTCGCATTCCACGTTCTCGCATTCGCCACAGCCAATCCCACCGTAGCTACCTGGGTGTTCCACCAGCTTAACGCATCATCCAGAAATGTAGCTGCTGCAAACTTTACTTTATCCGCCTCTGCACAACCACTGATTTCAAACGTACTCTCAACTTTTTCCAACCATCGCCTAAGTTCTAGGGCTCCACCTGATCCACGGAACTGCGTAGGACCGCACTTCATAAAGCTTGAATAGGTACACACTCTCGGGGCTGGTTGTCTCCCCGCGTTCCTTCCTGGATCCTGATTTCTCCCAGCTCGGTCTGCTTCCAACGCATTAGCTATCGCTTCCTGAATCATGTTGTTAACACGATCGGCAGTCAACTTTGGAGGCATTGTTTTATCGAATATCTCTTTCTGCAAGACAAGAAAAAATAGAAAAACAATGTAAGTATTCATATCAAGTTTCCCAGACATAAAATACATACAACGACACATCACTACGGAGTTACTAATATTCATCAATTCACACCACAAAAGATCAAATTTAAGACATATCACAGATCATGAAAGGTAACATAGATTGTATTGATAGTTAACCAAAATCGTGACAAGTAATGCCACTACAATCATTCACCACAAAACATCAAGTACTTGAGTTTCTCGTCATAATACCATCATACAAAGGTCTAAAATAGTTCTATTACAATGATCAAAGAAAAATACAAAACAAGTAACTAGGCATGTGGTGATCCACACTGCCTCTTGGATGGCGGCTCGTCGTCGTCCTCGGTTTCCTCATCACTCGCGTCCTCGTCCACATCATCCACTTTCCCCTTTCCTTTCTCATCTGGCCCACATTCTGTTTCCTTTCTCGTCCCTGATGTGGATCCATGCTCAATCGCTACTTGATTTCCCACCGAAATACAAGCACCTCCAGTAGGCGGCTGAACCATGAAGTCATTCGCCTCCATCTCCACATCGTCCACGAATCTCCAATCCGGGGGCAATGAATCCCTCACACGATGCTCCCAACTCTGCATCCTCGACAACCTCATCTGATCTTCCCTCACACGATCAAGACTAGCACTCAAATTCGCAACCATTGATTTCAAACTGTTGATGGCACTTGTGTTCATCATCCCATCATACGCAATCCTTGAAGTCCTTTCCAACAATCTTTGATGCTCCCTTTCAGTCTTATCAAACTTCTTAATCACCCTAGTCTCAACTACAAACCGCTCATACATTAACCTTTCCATCCTCCCCAAACGACCTGCGGGATCCCAGTAGTGACTCGGTCTCGGAAAATAGACCCTTGTAATATTCTCGTGAATCGATGGCGACTTGGATGACTCTCCACTGCTCCCATTACTATTGTCCATCGGGCGATCAAAAGGTTGCTGCTCATAACGACCGGTCGGTGGTACCTCATAACCCTTCGGCGAACTCGGAGACTGAAACAAATCGGGTTCGGTCTGGCCTACGGCATCCTCGGGAATACCATCATCCAATAGCTCCTCGGGCTCTTCTTCGGAATCCTCATTGTCGTCACTACTCATGCTGAAATTATCCACCTCACTTTCGCCATTGTCGTTTTCCGGCCCTATTTCGTCTTCTGGAGCGATCCATCCATTATTATTGTCCGGCGGGTTCGGAGGAAACGGTCCCCCTTCGTGACCTACGACGTAATCGTTCCCGTTATCGTTGGGCGGTACCTCGGCCATTCCTGCAATAACAGCGAATTTCGGAGGGTACATAAGTAATTATACAATAATTATAAATATATGCATGCAAATGCAATGCAAAGGTGGTACATATGCCCGAAATGTAATAATATGATGCTCATGCATGATTAATACAAAAATTACGATGTCGGATATTTCACGTAAAATTTAACGTCTACATATAGTAATTCCATACTTATATAATAATTTCCCACATATATACTTTACTCAAAAGTATACGTCAAATGCCATAAATACAACAATAAATCTTACCGGAGCCATGCAGGATAGTTGTGTGTGCTTGGACCCTTTTCTTACGACACCAAAAGTTATAGTTTAGGATTTTTAAAAACGACCTAGTTCTCTATAACTCGTGGCTCTGATTACCAATCTGTAACACCCCCACAATTGTTATGCGCAGCGGAACTACAACAATGGGTGCTACACAGTATTCATTGCACACAAGAGATATCAAACGACGCTAAAAAGACGTCGACTTAAAAATTCAACATTTAAAATTTTTAGATAATACATGTCCACAGTTTTTCCAACCCCAAATAGTGCACAGAGTTTAGCGTTTCGGTCCCCATGAATCTCAACCCCAAAAACTTCAGTTTTACAACCACATGACATTAAACATAAAAATTGTTTAAGTAGAAAAGGAGGGAAAAACAAGCGGACACCAAGCCGATCACACAACATCCATCCCATGCATGCTCCATCCTACTGCTCAGCGGTTACCTGAAATACATGCCAAAAATTTGGTCAACGAAAACGTTGAGTGGAATTCATAGGTTTTTCAATCCATTTGAACGTATATATAATAAAAACCATTCGTGATCATTTATAGTCTTGTCGATCAAACAAACTATAATCAGGATACTGACAATTGTGTTTAAGCTCATGACACTAATCCGTTAACTCAATCACCCGCGTAAATATACCGGCATGATTCAGATGAAACCAGTGCCCCTCTAAAGGCATCAGTTGCAATTATACCTTATTTCTCATACAAAATAATCTACCGCAGAACTTACTATAAGTACAGCTTCTCGGCTAGCATTGGGTCGTTAACCCCGTAGTACTACAAATTGCATAAGCGGCTATTTCCCCCTTCGCTAGGGCAAGACAATAGTTAATAGTTCATGAATTTAGGGACTTTTGCAACTTTGGTACTCAACACAATTTCTAAGGCAACTTTCGGGTCTAACAATCATTCATGATATACGTTCCTTTTAAAAACTAGCATGCATTTTCCTCGCGGGTAAAACAATTTGAAATAATATAAGCGAGGCTATAAATTCACACCTTAGATATTAAGTAGTCGGTAGTTCGAGGAGTGTTCACTGACGATGAAACGGATGCCCGGGTAAATCAACATCTATCACAAATAACGCGTAATGAGTAATCTCATTTAAATACTTACGGTACTGTATAAATTACATATATACAAGTCACTTAAGACAAATATAACTCACGCCAAAAACAAAAACAACAAGTATCATTCATTTTATACCATCCATTCTTATAACCTACGTTGTCCATTTTTTTACACGTTCTCGCCGGTACTTGACTAAAGTACGGGCTGTTTTACCTTATTAAACCATGCTTATAAAATTTGATAAAATTTCCAAAAATCCTATATGACCTGTAGATAACATGTTTTTAAGCCCAACAAAAGTTTTCACTTTTACGACCCGTCACGCAACTCATTTCCACGACTACATTTTACGGGCTGAAATTGCGCTTCGACCAATTTTTGACCACTTTGACCTATATGAAAAATACCTTTGACTTCCTTGACACCTAAGTCAACATATAGACTCATTTGTACAGGTTAGGGACCAAGTTTTGACCCTTGAACATTTACCAAATTATACTTGTGACCCTCGGGATTTGACTAAAACTTTACACAAATCCGGATTGTGAAAGTCCTCGTCTCCCGGTACCCGATCTTTAAAATGTCATAACTTTTAGCTCGTTTTGAGTCACGGGCTCTACCTTATACCAAATTAAAGCTAGAAAAACCCTCTATCACTATATTTAGTTTTCAAGACTTGGAACAAAAATCATTTTTCCAAAATAGACCAAATGTTTCTGCCTAAAAATGACTATACCAAAAACATGCTTAGACTCGATTCCAAGACTTCTAACCAACACTAAACATCATCCTAAGCCTTCCCAAACATATCCTAACATCAAACTTCCATCCTACCCCTATTGATCAACCAATCTCAATATCAAAATCAAAGAAAAATACACATGCAAGTAGTAAAACCTATATGAATCTTTCTAAAACAACAAACCGAACACAAATATGACATGCAAATTCATCAACCACCATGGCTCCCCAAACTACCCCTTTGCCGTGGGGTTTGGGTGACCAAATCACCACAACCAAATTAATTTTGGTGGGTTTTCATGGTGTTTATACTTCCATAACACTCAAAATTAACATGCATTAGCTCAATTAGCCACAAAAACGAATTTGGATCATATGAAAAATCTTGAAAAATTTTTATCAATGCATGTTGGATTTGATTACATGAATAGGTGGGTAATGACCAAACTAAGCGTGGTCTAACCTTAGATTTTTGAAAAATCAAGTAGAAAAGATTTTAGGTGGATTTTTGTGTGTTCTTGGGTGTGCCGTGGGTTTAGAGAGAGAGGGAGGGAGAGTGTTTGATTTTTCTTGTGAAATGTTGTATGTGTTTGTGTGTTTGTTCACTTAGGCCCTTTTTGATGGTTAGGAGGGACCTTTGTGCAATATTGGGCTTCTTTTGTCCTTAAATAGAAAACGACCTCAAAACTTTGCGGGTTTGACTCATTTGTCAATTTTGAAAATTTTACGGGAGTCGGAAATCTTCCCGAATGCTCCAAAATATTTTTGGGATACTTTAAATGTACTTGGAAGGCTATAAAACTCACACGACTCAACTTAACACGTACCGTAAATAAAATTCTCGAAAAATTACATTATCGATAAATCGTCAAAAATTATATAAAATTGGGCATCTCTCGGGATCGTAATCGTCATCGTCCTTCTCAAAACGTCAACCGTAAAAATTATAACCTCGAACATCGGTTTTAACCAAAATACTTAAAATTATAGAAATTAAAATTTATCAAAAATTTCAAAAATTAGCGTAATTTAGGGTATCGTTAATGACCTCGATTCTAGGGTGTCACAGTTATGGAGGTACCATAACCATAACACTGGAGGCACCAGTGTTATGACTTTCCCACGATGGAGTGATTGCTCGTGGCGTCCCTTCAGTTTTGGCCATTTATTTATATTATCATGTGGGGCGTATGGGTGCATCCTAGTTACATGTTTTCAGTCAGGATTTTCATGGTGAATGTGGTGTGTGCCTTGCATCCTTCACAAGGAGTTGATCCCTCCTACCCAGACCAGTATAATTAGAGGCAACCCCTCTAATTGCGTGATGAGGTCACCCCTCTAAGTAGTCATGCACATTGATACCTCATGACATATATGGAATCTTGGCTAAATTTAAAATAAAGTTTTTCATAAGTTAATCATAAGCTTTTCAAACTATAAAACCAGTTTTATAAACATGTTCTAGGTTTTCCAAGACTTACACATTTTTGCTGCTAATCAGTCTTTATTATGCTTATGTCATTCATACTATGTTATATATCCGTTCACTGGTCGTCTTGCTCAGCCGTTTCCTTTCCATGTTCCTAAACG
The DNA here is from genome assembly GCA_025667525.1 of Glebionis coronaria. NCBI lineage: Eukaryota > Viridiplantae > Streptophyta > Magnoliopsida > Asterales > Asteraceae > Glebionis > Glebionis coronaria. The sequence continues at coordinate 434,436,212 of CM046875.1, read as the reverse complement.
GCAGGTACACAGGGACGCACTTAGGATCTTGAGAGTATGTGCATTTGGATGGAAGCTATCCAGCCTTCTTTACCTTTTGCATTTCCATACATTACTTTATTTCTTTTGGACATTGTTCAGTCTTTCCCTTTCAGTACTATATTTCATGTGTGTGAGCTTATGTTGGACTATCGATGTTTGATTCTGTTATTTGTCTTTGTGTTCATTTAATGTTTTTAGACATTTACCTTGCATGCTTTGATGACACGCCATAATTATCCTGTTATATTATATTTATCAAATGGGGTGTTACACATAAAGAGCCTTCTTGAGCTTGTACACATGATTAGGATACTTCGAATTCACAAATCCATTCGGCTGGCTTACATAGACTTCTTCCCTTAATTCACCAATGAGAAATTTCGTCTTAACATCCATTTGGTAGACGATCATGTTCATGTGAGCAGCATAAGCAAGGAATAGTTTGATAGCCTCCAATCTTGCAACAGGAGCAAATGATTCTTCAAAATCAATACCCAATGTTTGTCTATAACCACGAGCGACCAATCTTGCCCTCTTCTTTAATATTACACCCAACTCATCGAGCTTGACCTTCTAAACCCACAACAAAGTAAGAACTTTGACGTTGTCAGGTAAAGGAACTAATTCCCATACTTCAAGTCTTTTAAATTCATTAAGTTCCTCTTGCATGGCTTCAATCCAACATGACTGTGTCATAGCTAGTTGCCATGTTTTAGTTTCAATCTCAGTTAGAAAGGCATCAAAGTAGAAAAAAAATGCATGTTCTTCTAATTGGTGGCGTGTAGAGACTGGTCTTTTAATGGCACCAATACTATTTTGTATTGGTTGATCCTTTGTCCACTTGGTTTTGTGAGTTTCAATCAGGTGGGCTCCAGAGTAAACGGTAACAAGAGCTCCCTCTGAGGTAGATGCCCTGATAGGGTTGTCGGGTATGGGTAAACCAAAGTATGGGAGCTCTTGTATGTGAGCAAATTCTAAATCATGATTAGTGTGATCCTCCTCAACATCATTAGGAACGAGTGGGGGTGTTGATTCAGGTGTAGTTTGAGAATTACTGGGGGATGGTGCATCTGGTTCAATAGTGAGTGTAGATGCATCGGATTGATCTCTATTATCTTGAGCAACAACTTCAGTAATTAGAGCTACTACTACAGGGGCTGGAGAATCATCACTTGGGGGATCAAAGAATTCATCAAACATCGGTTGAAATAACTCATCCCACTCGGGCCTTGTAGGTGGTTTAAATGATGGAGAAGTAGGATTGTTGGGAACTAATCCGGAACTGATAGTACCGGGTCCCATCTCATGAAGCGCGGTTTTTGAGCTGCGTTGCTCAGAAGCCATCGATGTTAGTTCATTAAAATCGACATCCATAGTTTCTATTATCTTTCCAAGATGAAGGTTATAAATCCGGTAAGCTTTCTTCGCGGGTGAGTAACCAATGAAAATTCCTATATCAGCCTTCGGTTGCAGTTTTCCCAAATTTTCACTGTTGATGGTTGGGTAACAAAGTGCACCAAACACATGAAGAAATGACAATTCAGGTATTCGTTCATGTAGAAGCTCATACGGTGTTTTTCCATGGCGCTTACGAACAATAGAACGGTTTTGGGATAACATGTGGTTGCTACAGCTTCTGCCCATAAGAATAAAGGAGCATTTACATAAATCAACATAGTTCTAACATCTTCCATAAGTGTACGATTACGTCTTTCCACGACACCGTTTTGTTATGGAGTGCGAGCAACTAATGTTTCATGTGAAATGACAACTTCTTCATAATAATTCCGAAGAGTCTGATTGAGAAACTAAGTTCCATTATCAGTACGGATTCGGCGGACAGTAGCATTAAGACGCACTTCGATCATCTTGAGAAACTTGATAATATATGCTAGTGCTTGATCCTTGGTTGTTAAAAAACTTTACCCATGTAAACCTTGAAAAATCATCCACAATGACGAGGACGTATTTTCTACTGCTCACACTTGCTGTACGCATTGGCCCGCAAACATCCATGTGTAAAAGATACAATTTTTCTTGATTGGTGTCTTCAGCTTTGGGTTTTTAAGATTTCTTGGTTCTTTTCCCCAATGAACACGCATAACATAAATGATCCTTGGTAAATTTGAGCTTTGGAAGACCACGAACAAGTTCATTTTTATCCAAATAATTAGTATCATCAAAATTGTGATGAGATAAACGTCGATGCCATAACCATTAGATGCTTTGGATAAAAGACATACGGGAGAAGCGGCTATCATATTTTGTATAGACAGTGTGTAGAGATTATCCCCTCGAGAACCTTTTAACAAATCTCTTCCTTCCAAATCACGGATGAAACAATTATGTTGTTGGAAAGCAACCTCAAGGTTTGAATCACAAAACTATCCCACTGAGAATAAATTATGACCAAGTCCTTCCACATAATACACACGAGAAACTATAACATTCCCAATTTGATATTCACCATAACCCATGATCTTTGCAATGTGGTCATTTCCAACTTTAACCGTGCCTAAAAACTTGCTGACGAAATTTTTAAGCATAGAGCGATCTCCGGTCATGTGCTTTGAACACCCAAAGTCCAAGTACCAGAGGATGATTTGGACCACCTGAATATATCACCAAACAAAGGTGATTTATCGGATTCTAATTGTTCCTCTGTGTTAGCAGGTACAAAAAAATTATATTAGATTTGCTATCATAAGGTTTCTTAGATTTCCAAAATTTCTTCCTAGTTGTCGGCTTAGATTCTAGTTGTCTAAGATCCTGAGGTATTTCTTCACTGGTAGGCACAATAGTATGGGCAGACCTAATTAAAGGGCGCTTTTTCCATTTTTTTTAGTGCTAGTATTCCTATTTAAAGGATGCTGAGACCTAACTTCAGTGGATGTATTCCTAGTTAAAGGGAAATTAGCTCCATTAATAGTGAAGGTCCTACCAGTGGGACGTCATTGCCATCCAACTTGGGTACGAGTTTTTCTAGTTGGCCTCCATTCAAGGTTGTTCCTAATGGCAAACTTTCATTAACGTGATCAACAAGGCATAAATCATGACGCTGAGAAAACATGCATTCATTACAATTCCAATATTTTAAATCAGAATTCACTTTGCGCTTAGGCCGCTGCACAACCGCAGGGCCTTTAGTCTTAGCTACATGATTCATGTTATTCAAATTTGAAATAACATTCCTAGGGTGAACTTCTACTTTCTTCTTCATAGTCCTACTAGTGGAAGGCTTGATCCAATCTTTCTTGTCTTGAGATCCTTTAGCCTTAGTAGAAATAATTACTCCTATAGAAGGCACGAAAACATTAGTGACAAATTTTGAGTTATCCTTGTTGGTGTACCTAAAGAAGGTTTAGCTCTTGGGGTTTTGTTGAATGGAGTAATGGCAATGGGTTGTTGTTTGAGTGGCGCAGAAATCGGTTGACCGATATATTCCATGTTAAGGCAGTCTTGAATTCAATTCATATACATGCAAAGCTCATACAGTGCATGACTTGAGGGATCTAGTGTACGCATTTAATCAATGACCTACCTAGCAAGCTCAGCATGTCCTAAGGCATTCTTCGTATAAGAGGCAAACTTGGTTGGACTATTCTTAAATTTTGGGTCCCGATATAGCACACGTGGGTTGGGTTTGGGAGCACTAGAGGACGGTGCAGAGATTATAGCTGCGTTATCAACAACTTCTAGTCCTTTGAGTTGAAGTGTTTCCATTAACTCAGCTAAAACCATGTTTTTGTTTATGAGTTGAATATTTAAATCAGAGATTTCTACAGACTTTTGGTTCAGTTGGTCAACAAGTGACTTATATTGTGTCGCATTAAAAGCAAAGTGTTCTTCTAGTGAGACATAAAGTTGCGAAAATCTCTACTTTGCTCATTCAAGCTCCCCTAGAATATAGATGATTCTATTTTCCAAGGCATGGTTTTTAGTCTTTGCGGCCTCTAGTTCCAATTTCACAGTTTCTACTGATGACTCTCTCTTAAGTCTCATAATCTCTTCCTCTAATGCCTGAATCACCTTTTCACTCATCTGAACGTTATTTTCACATTCATTTGTTAAAAGAAGAGTTTCATTTATAGATTATTGTTCTATTTCAAGATATATACAATGTTTTTGAAGCTCATCAAAACGTTTAGAAAGTAAATTATAAGAATCTTGAAGCTTTAAAAATTCAGCGTCAGATTCATGACAAGGTTGATTATCTACCACAACATTTACATTCTCAACAATATTCACAGAGATATCATGCACATCATCACATTTATTCATAAAGAGATTTAAAATATCAAAAGACATCACTTTTTTCAAGAGTCGGTCGTTTTCTTTTAAAACTTTTTCTTTCTCAACTAGCATAAGCTCATAAGCGTCATCCATTTCATAGAAAACTTTTTGAACGTCTTTAAGGTCCGAAACTAAGTTTTGATCAATAGTTTTAAACCCCGCTTTAATATCATCCACAAACGGAACAACTTCATCCCGAAACACAGATTTAGTGTGTTCGAAATTCCATTCCCCTTCGGTTTGTGCCGTTGGATCATACGTTCCGTAATGACCTTGTCAAACCTTGTAAAATGTCGTCATAGCTCTTGTAAGCCAGTGAACACTTTACTTACCGGTGGAACCTCTTTTGGAATTTATTTAGGTAATACCGGCTCGACAAGTGTAGGAGACGTATTAGGAATTTCAGTCAATGACACTTAGGGTGGTGCTAAAAGAATGTCTGGGTGTGGTTTAAAGCGAGTTATAAAATCCAATGGTTGTTTACTATGTGATTCATAATCAAATGGTTTTGGAAATTTAGAAAGCATTTTACCAATTCTCATCGTAAAGTGGAATATCTACCACATCATCACGAACATCAGGTAGACCTAACACCTTTCCAAGTTTGGTAGCATCATAAAGTCTTGGGTTATGGATAAGAGCTTGATTTGCATAACCCGGGTTAGGTGGAAGGTATTTTTGACGAGATAAATTAAATTCCTTAAACGATGATTCAAACAAATGTATCATGTGTGACGCATGATATTGTTTTAATAGCAACTTATCAATCTTTTTAATCTGGTTAGAAGCATTAACTTACGTTTCAAGCTTTTTATACTCGAGAATTTCGAAATCCATTTTAAGTTTTTGAAAATTAGTGGCAACTGGCTCTTTTACTTTAACTTCTTTAGAAAGATTTGCTCTTAAATTTTCAATCTCTTGTAAATGACCAATTTGAATTTTTCGAAACTCATCAAATTCGGGATTGGTTAGAGAATTGGTCGACAGAGTTAACTCCAAGGTTTGAACCTCTTCCTTATACATAGCAAGCTCGACAGATATGGTCTTATTAACACCTAGGGTTTCAAGGACCGCAGTATTCATTTCGTCAAGCAGAGTTGCCAGAATCATTACCAAATCTCGTTGAGCAGGGGGGGGGTCATATGTGAAATAGCTTCCGGTTGTATTTCACTCAAAGTCTAGGGACTTGCATTGATATTACTATCATTGTTTGTCTCCTCGTTTGAATTACTCACCACCGGAGGCTCTTCCGGATACTGAGACTCTTGCCCGACTTGAGGTGGTGCAATACTAGTATCAATGGTAACACTTGGTACCTCAGATGTTTGATCGGACCCATAAACTGAAAGATTTGCCATAAGAGCTGCTTTAGCGGTGTTGAAGTCATCACAATCAGAATCGTATGCATCGAGATCATCTGCTTGATATGCTGCATTATGAGTGATAGCTGATGTGTGACCGTCATTATCTGTAACTCCTGGATCACCAAGAAACGCTAACTCCTCCTCTTCTAGCTCACGGCCATTTACGTGGGCATTAACCAAATAACACCTTCTCCTCAAACCATGAAGCATCCATTATCCTCTTGGGTTTCTTACAATCCCTAGCCATATGTTCTTCTCCCTTGCAATTGTAGCACGTAATCATCTTCAATTGCCAGTAGCATTTCCCCTAGAAGCAGTAGTGTTGAAAGTTCTTGCACCGGTGTTGGATGAATTCGGTCTCCCCTTAATAGGTTGAACCGTGACTCTGCCTTCTTTAATGGTAGCTTGTTGAGGAGAGTTAGAAGAAGTTCTTAATTGATTGTTTGTTGTAGGAAGTCCTTTGTATGCTCTTTTGTTTAACGTTTGAGTGATATAGGCAGACATGGCGTCAAACACTTCAGTAGGATTATCGCCTTGTTTGAATTCAGGAATTGGAACCTCATCATCACAATACAATACTAGTGCTGGTGGAGCTACATAAGCACTTGAAAGGGCACTAAAATGTTGGGAGTAGCTTGGTTAAAGAACTTCAGGTGGCGGATAAGTGATGGTAGGAACTGTAGGTTCTTGGTAAGAAGGGTATTGTTAATGAGCATAAGTTTATGGATATGGATCTCTGTGTGATGGTGTTGCTGGAAGCTGATATTGTTGATGTGAACTAGGTGGTTGTGGCAGAAGAGAATACTATGGAAAGCTTGGAGTTTGATACAAGGACTTCTGATATGATTGCTGCCCATTTGCATAAGGAGGATTGTTATATGACAGCAATTGATGATTCGCCATTAGTTCCATTGGTTCAGGGTAAGATCCTTGAGACATACGAGTCATTATCACATGCGTCTCATGTTGTTTCAAGAAAGCATAAGCTTGATCTAGATTTGTCTTGTGCAAATCCCTTACTAGTTTAACATCAGTGACGTAACGGCTCCACTCAAGAGGTAACAAATTCAAGAACTTAGTGTTGATTTGAAATTGAGCAATCATCAGATTATAGGTATTCAATTCATTCATCAATGTAGTAAATTGCAATAGTAATCATGAAGAGTTTCCCATAAAGTGTGTGTGAACCTATCAAAGAGATCATAAAGTTGACACTCACGTTCTTGCTTAGTAGGTGAAGTTCCATGTAATGAAACAGCCAAACGATCCTATAATTCATTCGTTGTCTTATGTTGACTTACCATTCGATAAATATCGGGTGGAAGAGCTTGAAGAATAGTCTGAAGAGCCTTTTCGTCCGCATCATCAATAAGTTGATTTACAGGAGTTAAGTCAGAAAATTCTCTTAGTCGAGTCACATCGTTTTCAGTCACTGTTCCCCAAACAAGTGGACCTTGTTCGATTGACATAATCATAAGTCTCCTGCTGGGTCTAGCAATAATATATGACTTCATTTGGCCCTGCCATGCGTCAAATACCTCTTTGATAAGCAACGGTGGACGGGTATCGGTACCCGATATTATGGATAGGTCGGAAAGCGATGGCATTGTCGGCATTACTGAATGAGGATTCATTTTTTGATCACATGAAAAGGATTACCAAATGATCGAGCAATGAAATAAAGATAAAGTGTTTCTAGTTGTTGAACCAATACGTAATTATCCTTTAGTCGTGTGTTGTTTCGGAAACCTTCAAATAAATGTAGAGTCCAAAAAGATCTTGGAATAATGCGAAGCCACAAAGCTTTCAGAATAATCCTAACCTAAAGATCTCGCAAAAACCTTGTATTAAAAAATATCTCGCAATAATCCTAATGCAAAGATCTTTCAATAACCTTATATCCAAAACAAATCTCGGAATAACCCTATGATGAAGATCTCACAATAATCCTAAACCAAAAGATTTCAGAATAATTCTTTTCTAAGGTTCTCGCAATAACCTAAAGCCACCAAAGATCTCGCAATACTCCAAATCAAAGATATCACAATATTACAAGAAAGAATTCTGTAATATTAAGATTCCTGAACCCTAAATATTGCAAAATTCCAATGGAAAGATTCCTCAAAAGACAGTGATGATTCCGCAATAATGTGAAGAAAACGAGGTTTTTTCCCTAAATCGATCCAAACACCCCAAAAATTCGTGTTTCTGGATGATCCAAAGTACCCAAATCCCTACTACAACTATGTAGGAGATATCTAAATAAAAGAGACAGAAAAAGACACGATTTTCTTTTGAATCTTGGGTTTATGATCAAAACATACAAACCAAAAGTTTTAAAACAAAAAACAACACAAAGCATACCTCTATTTCATCCTATGGCTCTTGATATCAATTGTAGAATATTGGTAATCTTGATCCTAAAGTGAGGTTGATGTTTCTAAAAGAGAAAGTAGTAAGAGAAAGTAGAGAGAAAATGTGAAAATGTATTAAATAAAATGAAACAACCAACACCCTTTCCATGAAGGAAAGGGGTTTATATACCCAAGTCCATAAATGGACTTGGGCCTCTGGGCCATGAACATGCTCATGGATCGGTCTTTCTTAAACTATTAAAATAACTATACTACGAGCCCGTAACTATATTGTTGGAGTGACCAGGACTTTCTAACTATAAAAACGTATTTCCAACAGATCCCATACCAGATGTAAGGATTGCTTTTGCTTCATTATCTAGGGTGAGTCTCATATGAATAGTCTTGGTTCTTCCAAGAATCCTAAGTCTGGGCCATCTGCTTTTGTTGTTAAGTTTGGTGGGAATTTTAACAATTGGAATAAAAGGTTTAATAAAAATAATAATAAAAATTAGAATTCTAACAAGACTGGGTCTGGTGGTTATAGAAATGACAGTCTTGTTTGTAAAATTTGTAATATGACTGGTCATACTATAGAAAGATTTTTTGAGCTTATTGATTATCCAACTAATTTCAAAAGGAATAATAATAATGCTACTCAAAGTAATGTTCATAATGTGAGTGTTAATGATAACAAAGGTGATCAGAGTAAGAGTGTTTCTCACACTCTCACTTTTGATCAATATCAAAGATTGATGAGGTAACTGAGTGTTTTAGGAGATAATACTAGGGGTTCTGTAAGTATTGCAAGTACCTTTAAAGTCAATAATTGTATTGTTAGTTTTTTGGCTTGTAGATTTTTTTAACTATATTCAAACATAAGTACTTACAGTACTTATGTTGGGTGGATTATAGATTCTGGGCTAGCCAGCATATAACTTTTTCTGAGAAGCTTTTGCTTAATGTGATTGATGTGCCATACTTAAATATTAGTGTGGCTCATCCTAATGGAACATTGGAATATGTGAAAAAAAATTTGATGTTTTAAAATTAATAATCTGATTATTAAAGATGTGCTGGTTGTTCCTGGGTATGAAGTTAGTCTCTTATATGTTCAAAATTTGTCTACTGATAATAAAGTTAATGTGATTTTTGATGAATCTAAATGTGTTATTCAGGGTTTAACTCAAAAGGTCTTGATGGGGACTGGTAGTGAAAAGGATGTGTTATACTTTCTTGATGAGGGTAGGCCTATGTTAAATAAAAATGCTAGGTTTTGCCATATGTGCAGTTCTATTTGGCACAATAGGCTAGGACATCCTGCTAATAAAGTTTTAGATGTCCTTATAAAAGACAATAATATATTAAACTCAATAATTCTGAACCTTGTGATGTGTGTCATAAAGCTAAGCATATTAGGGAGTCTTTTGCTTTAAGTGATCATAAAACCAAGAATCTTGGTGATATTGTTCACATTGATGTTTGGTGTCCTTATAAAGTGACCACTAGGGAAGGTTTTAGGTTTTTTCTTACTATGGTTGATGATTATACCAGACCTGTTTGGGTTTTTTTGTTAAAAGGTAAAAATGAAGTTTTTGATTGCATTGAGAGTTTTTTTAACTTCTTAATAATTAGTTTAACAAAAGAGTTAAAAATTTTCAAAGTGATAATGAAACAGAATTTGTTAATCATAAGTTTGCTTAATTTGTTAAAAATCATTGTGTTATTCATCAAACTACATGTGCCTATACACCTCAACAGAATGGTGTTGCTGAAAGAAAGCTTAGGTATTTACTTAATACTTCTAGAGCCCTCATGTTTCAGGGGGCATACCATTAAAAATGTAGCATGAATGTGTGCTAACTGCTACTTATTTGATTAACAGGTTACCTACTGCTGTGTTATCTGGTAAAACTCCTTATGAAATGGTTTATGGGTCTAAACCTAGTATTCTACATTTAAGAGTGTTTGGTTGTTTATGTTTTTCTACCGTGTTAAATGTTTTTGATAAGTTTGAGTCAAGGTTTGAAAAATGTTTCTTTGTTGGATAAGCTTTTGATAACAAGGGATATAAGCTATTTAGTTTGGAAAATAAAAAGCTTATGTTTTCAAGGGATATTAAGTTCTATGAGACTGTTTTTCCTTTTATAAATGATGTGATTGGTAAAGATTTTGTTTTTTTAAAATGATATTAATGATTTAAACTTTTTTAATATAAACAGTCAAGTACCTAGTGAATCCTATGAAGAGAAGGGAGATAGTACAGGTATTAAGCATAGGTTTGTACCTATTGATAGTAGTCTATATACTAGTGACAACACTATAGATACTACTGAAGGTAAAGATGGTGTTCATACTGATACAGATGTTCATTCTGAGGTAGATAGATCACTTAATACTAACACTAGTTCTAGTAAGAAGGACACTAGTAGTTAGTATGCAACAGAAAATCTTATTTACGAGGGTATACCAGACTCTATCAATGATGATAGGTATAGTCTTTTGGTCAAATGTTTGATTGGTCACCAGAACCAGCAGCAAATAATAATGTTAGGAGAACTAGTAGAAAAAGTAATTTTCCTTCTAAATGTAAAGATTTTGTGCTTAATAAAGATGTTAAATATATCATTAACAAAGTTGTAAGTTATGCTAATCTTAGCATTGACAACTTTGTGTTTGCTACTAATTTGAATAAAATTCATGAACCATCTACTTATTTTGAAGCTATTAAATATAGTAGATGAATAGAGGCTATGAATCAAGAAATGGAAGCCTTACATAGGAATAATACTTGGGTTATTAATGATCTTCCTAAAGGAAGAAAAGCCATTTCATGTAAATGGATATGCAAAGTCAAGTATAAGTCTAGTGGTGATGTAGAAAGGTTTCAAGCTAGACTTGTAGCAAAAGGTTTTAATCAGAGAGAAGGAATTGACTATGAGGAAACATTTTCTCCTGTTGTGAAAATTGTCACTGTTAGATGTGTTCTCAGTCTTGCTGTTTGTAATAATTGGCCATTATTTCATTTAGATGTGAATAATGCTTTTCTGTATGTTTAACTTGATGAAGAAGTTTATATGAAAATTCCTGAGGGTTATGGTGATAACAGTGATAAAAAAGTTTGTAAATTGATTAAGTCCTTATGTGGTTTAAAAGAAGCACCAAGAAAATGGAATGAAAAACTTATTTTTGTTCTACTTGAAAATGGTTTTATTCAAAGTCTAAATGATTTTTCATTGTTTATAAAGAACAAAAAAGGTATTTTCTTGGTTCCGCTTGTATATGTTGATGACATTGTTATTACTAGAAATAACTTGGATGAGGTGAATAAGTTTAAACAATTCTTGAGTTCTAAGTTTCTTATCAAAGATCTCGGAAAACTTAAGTATTTACTAGGTATTGAGGTTATTGATACTAGTGATGGAATTTGCTTAACCCAAAGAAAATACTACACTAAATTGTTATCTGAATTTGGAATGTTAGGGTGTAAACCTTTTGGTGCACCTACTGAGGTTAATCCAGATAGTAAAAAACTTAAAGATAAGTTTAGAGATGATGAAAAACTTGCTGAAATTACTCCATGTCAAAAACTTGTTGGTATCATTGATTTACCTTACTATGACTAGACCAGACATTGCATATGTTGTGCATTGTCATAGTCAAGTCATGCATAGTCCTATGAATTCTCCTCTGAGACTTGTTTTCAGAATCTTAAGATACTTGAAAAATGAACCTGGTTTATGTATTACTTTTAAGTAAGGAGTCTGTAACACATTGAATGTGTATGTAGACTCAGATTGGGCTAAATGTAAAGTAACCAAAATGTCATTAACTGGTTATTGTGTATATCTTGGTGAAAATTTGGTTTCATGAAAGAGTAAGAAACAAAGTGTTGTTTCTAGGTCTTCTTCTGAGGCTGAATACAGGGCTATGTGCAATGTATGTTTTGAGGTTATGTGATTCATAAAATACTTTGTGATCTGAAAGTGGATGTGATGCTCCCTATTGAGATGAATTGTGATAATAATTCTGCCATCCAAATTTCTTTGAATCCTGTACTCCATGAAAGAAGTAAACATTTTGAAATTGACCTTTATTTTTTAACAGAAAAAATATCTATAGGTTTTATTAAACCTTTAAAGTTAAATATGAAAATAATACTGCAAATATATTTACAAAGGGGGTATTGATTTCTGACCATAATATATTTTGTAGTATGCTTGGTTTGTTTAATGGTTTTACAGGTTAAGGAATTAAGGGGGAGTCCTAAGAGTTATAAGTCCAAAACCTGAAGGACTTATTTTGATAAGTGAGGAAAGTTAAAGGTGCTACTTGTCTACCGAAGTGTCAAGTTATATGTTGGAGGGACTAAAGTTGCGTGTTTGGATAATTAAAGGGTTGAAGATAGAAGTGGGAGTATATATCCTCCCACCTAACAACTTGTATCTTATCTTTTACATTATTCGTTTTTTCATCTATGTGAAACTTGTGTGTGTATTCTATTAAAGATCAATACGTTTTGATATGTGAGTTTGAGAGATTTCCATTGTTGTTTTGTATCAGATATTGTATATTCATAGATTAATAAAGTGAGCCAAAGGGAGGTTGGTTGGGTTCAATAATATCTGTTTTCTTGTTGATATAGAGCTTTGATTCATATATTTTTACAATTAGACCGGGTGTTATAGTTGCGCATCACTAGACGTGAAGCACCAGCCTCCATCACATATGAAGGCCACGACGGCTCTCCACCTTGGTGCATGAAGTCTCCATTTTTGTGTTGATTAGGTGGTGCAAATCAGTACGACTCTAAAAGTGTGTTGAAATAATGATGTGACGTTCTTTTTTTGAAAAAAATATAAAAATAAATTGATAACTTTTAATCAACAATAGTTGAGAAAAAGAAAAACGATACAATAAGCTTATGACACTAGTTAGACATGCTAAACCACCGTGAACTAAACTGAATCAAAACACCAACAGGTGAGCATGTGGTCTTGAAAACTAGCCACATTATTGAAGATGATCAACAAATGCTCATATAATTGAAACACTACCTAATTAACATGAAAACAATGAAAATAATGAAATTGAAACACTACATAATGATGTAACGTTGAGATGAAGTCGATGATAGAGTGATCATTACACCCGAACTTAAGGGGCTTAACAAAGAGATACCATTTTTGACCCTTATTCTCACTAAAATCTTACTTATTCACCAATAGACACTACAAAATAAAAAGACATATATATATATATATATATATATATATATATATATATATATATATATATATATATATATATATATATATATATATATATATATATATATATATATATATATATATATATATATATATATATATACTAGCCTTAAGGCCCGTCCGATTGACGGACTAGCTTTAAGAAAATTTTTTAGTATAATAAAATGATATTAAACGGTAAACAAATTTAGGTTATGTAATAGATAATCGAAGTTTATAAAAAATAATGTCATAATTGAGGATAGAGCATAACATATTTAGATAAATGTTAACGTTTATGTACAATTGATAAAAGTTACATCAGGCAATGTTCACCATAATAACAAAAAAAACAAATAAATATTCATTTATAAAGAGTTAGGTGTTTATTCAGTTTATTATATGAAAATAAGGAACATGTTTTGCCCTTAACACATTCATTATATAAGTAAAAAACATAAAATATTTAAATTTCATGAATTGTAATAGCATGACAAAAATTAGAGAGAAGTTATTTTTAATATCATATTTTTCCTTGGATATAAGGGGACTCATCCCCAACCTCCATTTCATTTTCATCTAATGAATAAGATTAAATATATTTTATTTTTCACATATTTTTTATAATTTAAATATCTTCTAAACCGTTAAGTGCTAAATGAAAATAATTATACTATCGCGACGAGCGTTTAATTATATTTCTATCAATATGCATTATGATATACTTTCTAAGAAAAAAAATTCGCTATTTTTCTTTTTGTTAACATTTACGTGAAATATCATATATGATAATACTGTTTAATCATATATGATAACAGTTTTAAATCAGATATGCTATTGGTTTCTATCATATATGATAGGTTATAGCATATATGATACTGGTGTTACTTCATATATGATACTGGTGTTACATCATATATGATATTAGTATCATATATGATAATTTTCGAAAACGTGAAAAAAACAAAGTCATTTTTTTTGTCGAAAGTGCATCATATATCATATCTATAGAAAGATAATTAAATGCTCTAGGTAACGATATATTTTTTAGCATAACGATTAACGGTTTAAGAGATATTAATGTTTGAAAAAGATGGTAAAAATATATTTTGGGTTTAATCTTATCCATTAAATTAAAATAGATATAAAAGGTGGAGATTAGTCCATTAGTATTCAGATAAAGTTTAGTATCCATGAAGTTAGATCTAAAAATTAAAGTAGTTACAAATCTAAAAGTACAATTTAAGAGATTTCTCAAAAGGCCATCCTAAATGCGCAACTTCATAATCCAAATCCTCAAAAAATCTCCTATCAATGTATTAAGAATCATCATAAGAATAATCTCTAAATAAATTAAGTCATGAAAGTACACCAAAAAAACTTAAAGAAACTAAAAAATATGGTGTTTCATTATGTGGCATATTAATTCTGGTAGTTTTCTTAATTATTTTATTTTTAACGGAAACATAAATCAAACATTTTGTTTAGATAATAGTGGACTATTTTCTCAAAAGATTTTGGAAACTTCAAACACTTGGCAATATCAAAATTACGTGAGACATGGTCAACATGACCAAGTTTTCGAATTTTGGAGGTGAAGTATAATGACGAAAATGACAATACAACCAATAATGGAGTCATAACATACATGTAATTACAAAAGTAAATGTTTTGATTACAACATAAACTCAAATGGCGTAACATATATTCATGGCCTTCTGAGCATGGATAAAAATGCAGAAATACTATTTTGTACTCTACATAAGTATTATTCCTTGACCAACAGTTAGTCAAATAGTTGTAAATCTCCAAATTTTGCAGAGATGTTATTTTGTACAGTACTTTATATAAACATTTTTTCTTGACCAACAGTTAGTCAAGTAGTTATAAATCTCAAAATTCTAGCAAAGTTTTCTATGACTGTGAGAGGAATGATCACTAAGATCAAGTTTCATAGGAATTATAATCCTTAAACAACTTTTGGATGAGTGAAACACGGAATTTAAACTCAAGTTTGGAATATGTACTTTTTAATTGAGCTCGATAGAAGATCAAGTAGCTCATAGTATACTTTTTCGTATAAATAATAATGACCGTCAAATTACATGCTGAAAAGAACAATTTGAAGAAAAAAAAGACTTCTCCCGAAGTTACGGGGTCATTTTGCCGAGAACAATTTATTCAGTTAACGTGCCTAGATACACAATCCATATCTGATTTCAATGTATTTTACACACATCCATATGGTACCCTTTGGTTGACATTTCTTATCCTAAAATCCTCAAATCTTGAAGATAAGAATTGATCAAAAAAGTTCCTTCTTACTTTGGCAAGACAATCAGTTTGTTGAAGATAGCCAAAGTTTCTTCAAACATTGCAATTTGGATCAACACAAGGTCTTATACAAATGAAGTAACTGACATATCCCTTAGATTTCTGGGCGAAATGTTATCTTTAATTTCCGAGGAAGGCGCCAAAGCATCCACATCCTTCATATAGATCAAATCCCCTATTTAAAAGAATGATTATCTTAACTGGTCTATTTGAGGTAAATGTTTCAGAAAGAAAGTATAGGAAATAGTTAACTATAGATAAACTCATACCTTGCCTTGGCGTAATTCCACCCTTTTCCTTTGTCGCAAAATCTATTTCACATCACGGAAATGGTCTATTCGTGATGTTAATACGATGTAATTATCATATGCATGTTTCATCTTTGTATATTATTGTGATAAAGAAAACACCAAGTACGGATCTAAATTTGATAATGCACCGTGTAATAGCTTTCCTTTCAAATGATTTATCCTAGTCAAAGTCTATTAAAAAGTCGGTAAAGTTTTCAGAGTTGACTATAGCTTCCTCTAAATTCACTTTACCTTTATCGTTTTGCAGGTCATGTTGCACATAACACGTGGAGTTAAAACTTTTTAGGGTAGTCTAAAAACGAATCTAATAATACAACTTTTTAAAATTACGTATTCGCTCGAATATGCTTCTCAAAAGACCTCTTTGGCTATCAACTTTTTATAATGGATCTTTTTTATTATATTTTCACTTGCAGATCAAAATTTCTTGGCAACTTTGTTAATAGGTTGACCTGTGTTAGTTTTTATCCCTAAGGGTCAAATGGTTAAGAAATGGGTCAAAGGGCTAAACGGGTTGAAGCCATCTGAAAGGTGCTTGAATCAGTTATTTTGTTGTCAACCTATAAAAATATGACCCATTTTGTAAGTTTACCCAACCCGCCTAAATCCGGGACCACCACCTAATTTGTCGCCACTAACTATATTTGATAAATATGTAGTGATTTACATACAATAATGTAAACAACCTTAGAAAACATAAGATCAAAAATTACAAAAAATCATCTTTGCTTTGCATAGCTATGGGGTAGTTTTCAAGACACTCCGGCTTATATTTTCATCATCGTTAAATTTACCCTTACTATTGATATCCAAATATGAGGAAATGAATACAACCAACATCAAAACTATTTCATTTGTTTCAAATAATGATAAAAAATAACAGAGATTTTTACCTCTTTTTCACCATGTCATCGGCTTTAGCCATATCGTCATCTTTAGAAATTGTTGTTTTACCTATTCGAAAGAAATGGCGGTTTCTAGAAGAACTAATGCATGTAAAGATGTACAAAAATGATATAAAAGTTTATTACCACTCTACTGTTGACACGATCTACATCAACTTTGTTCCCAAGAACTACAATCAGAAATTTTCCGGGTCAGAAGGATTTCTTACAAAATATTAATTAGTCCATCATTTCATAGAACAAATTCCCATTTACCGGGGTATCCCGTTACCAAAAAAATTCATAGAACAAATTTCTGACCTTATAATAAGTCCTAAATTGAAGTGCGAGTTCAAGATTTTCTACAAATTCTTATAATATCACTACCTGAATAAGGAATGCTTCCCTCTAGTTATTGAGATCATCGAAATATTTCTCCACATTCACATTATACACAAGGATAAAAGAATCTGCACCATGGTAGAAAGCAACTGCAAGGCTCTAAAACCTTTCATTTCCAGCAGTCCCCAAATTTGTAAAAGCATATGTCAACTACACATTTAGACCATAACTAATTTGTTAAACATAAGCGTATAGTATAATATAAAATGTTCAGTTTACAAAAGAATCGATTTGCTAACAGAATCCGGATTTAACTTTAAATGTCGAAAGATATCGCTGAATATTTTTATTAGTTATATGAATATACATTTCTTAAAAAAACTTATCATTAAAAAGGTGGTACCTTATCATTAAAAAGGTGGTACATTACGAATTATTAATGCTAAAAGAACTGGTGTTAAATGACGAATTAAGTAAAGTTCCACACTTTAATTTATAGTCGAGCTATCAGTCGATCATATGCTCAAGCATGAGATCAGAACCCAAAGTATAAGATAGGAGATAACCAGAAGATTATATTATAGTTTTTTGTAGATTAACTAACTAATTAAGGTTTTAACTTCAAAGTTGCATTTCTAAACAGTAAATCATAAAAATAAGTTCCTGAACCAAGAATCCAATATATGGGAAATGGATCCCATATTAATTACACATCAAAAGATCTCTTGTTCGAATAAGGTTACAAAATATATGCTCTATGAAATTAGATAACATGTTGTACTTGGAATCATAATACTCGTTGCTAAAAAATATACTTTAGGAAAATGTTTGGACCTTTATTCGAACATAAAGAATATCTACTTTATTGCAATTACCGACAAAAAGAAGACATTTTTCTTGTTGTATAACTTCAACCTTCCTCATTCATCGTCTATTTGGGTTAAACGTGGTGAAAGATTTAACTGATTAGAATATGCACTTATCATAGAGATTAATCATATAAACAACTTCTTGTTTTAGCTTACTTGACGCTAGACTTGAACATTTTATATTTGAATCATTGGCTCTAAAACTGGTTTATACATGGTCCTTTTGTTCCACTATAAGTTCTTTATGTACGGGTCTAGTAGCTAACATTAAATATCTACCATCTCTATCATATTAGCATACACATACATAGACCTACTACTATGATAAGTACTCCAGCAGATAAAGGCTCGATAAGTATATGGATTAAAACATTCAATGGTAAATCATCATGAATTTGATATATACTGAGATATGGCATATAAAAGGTACCTCTAAAGAAATCCATCAGTATGTCCCCATTTTTGTTGTCATGACACCAGTGGGAGCCTTTACTATAGAACACCAAACTCACCTACCTTAACTACATGAAATATATTGGGTTATTTAAACATGAATAGATGGTGCTCTGAATTTCTCATGTTGCGTCTCTTGTCCCCGTGACCAACAACAAAATTAGGAAGTGAGGGCATATATCATAATATGCGCAAAAAGTCTATAATTACCCAAACAAGACCACCAGTTATATTGTCTCATGATTTAAGGTACATCAACGTCTTGTTCGTATCATGAGCACAACAAATATGTAAATTCTATCGAATTATTCTAACAGGCATTTCATCGAACACCTTTATGTGTACTCACTTTCCCAACAGATTCTTAACCAAAAGAAACCCAATAATCACACTAATGAATGAAACTACACAATATTCGTTGCTGATAACCTTGATAGTGTACCAACTGCTGCATTGTTGTGCAGGCAGACCAAGTGGACGCACCATCATGATGACCAGGAGGACGCACCTGACTCATCAGAGACAGAAGTGAACTCATATGATTCAAGAAACTTATCAATTCACCAATATTCAGTAATCTAACTTACCTTCATCAAGAATTATCAAATCGACATTTAATGTAGCATATTCAAGATCATGATTTAGGATTAAAAAAACACCTAAAATGAATTAATCCAACTTCTCAATTGTGTTTGTTATTTTGATTATTTGATTCGGAGAGTTTAGATTAGGGTTTTTGATTCTGAAGGATATTAAGCAAGGTTTGAATATTTGTTTTCAAATCAGATAAGGATTTTAGATCTGTTGACAATAAATTGGGGCAATATGTTTTTCTTTGGAAAAGTTCAATAGTTAGGTCGATACTGTTGAGCCAGAAAGTAGGGTAATTATGGAAATCTGTTATTGATTTACACGTGTCATTTTATTATAATTTTGTAATTAAGGTATTGTTTCACCATCCTTTCTATATAAGGTTTTTGATTTGATATATATATATATATATATATATATATATATATATATATATATATATATATATATATATATATATATATATATATATATATATATATATATATATATATATATATATATATATATATATATATATATATATATATATATATATATATATATATATATATATATATATATATATATATATATATATATATATATACTAGTGTCGTAACCCGCCTAACGGGCGGGGTCGTTTCGTAAACCTTTTCCAAAATTACGTTCGTGTATCAGTTATATATGTTGGCGGTAGGCATTATTTTTGTTACAAGAAAACTAAAGGAAAACTAATCTTTGATTTTTTTTGGCCTTAGTCCACCTAACGGTTGCGTTTTGTCCCACGTGAATCTTTAGTTGAACGTGTACAACACTTTTGATGCATGTCACAGTGATAATCCTTTTGTAATTTCCGCCTATGGCTTTCCTCGTAATTGGTCAGAGTCTTTTCCTTGTGTCTATGGGATATATGTTCTAATTATCTTTCTACCTCATGGTAGTCTCGGCGCTTTTGAATACCATCATCTTCCTAATTCGAAAACTGTTGTCTAGCAAAAAATAGTCCTAAAATTTTGTTATTTGAAGGTTGTGTGCATTACTAACTCTTTGTGAGTCTCTTAAGCCGTTTCATTTTTGGCTAATTTTTATGATTTTGCCTACTTGAGAACCCATTCGTAACAAAACGGGTCAAAATGGTCATATCTAATTCTTTATGATTCTCCCTTGCTCCACACTTATATATACATAAAAAATGCCCATATAAGTTAACAGGACTCGACGCAATGCGGGATAATCACTTAGTATAAATATGTTCATTTAACTATGTTAAACCGAACCACGCTAAACGGTTAACCAAACATCAAGGTAACCAAATAAGCGGTTAAACTCAGTTCGGATCACGGTTAACCGTCGTAACAATAAGCTGAGTTAAACTAAATTAAAAAGAGTACGACTCACATGGTAAATTTAACTTTACCAAGGTTCAACAACATTGTTTATAAGATCAGGTTCATGAGTTTGATGGGACTTTTTTAGGATATCGGGTACAATACAAAGTTACATCAGTGATTGGTCATGTTTTTAGGTTTCTTTTTCTTCAAATCATCATCTTTTATTTTCTGAATTGTTAGCATGTTATAACAAAACTGTATATCGGTTTCTAAAGTTGCAAAATTTTAAGATATGGATTTATATATGGTTAAGTGTATCGGTAATTCATGGATTACGGGCATTTTTTACATGTATATTCAAGCTAAGTTGTAACATATCTGAGTATATGCTTCCTTTTGTGTGAATATATCGTAGATTTTCCACGAAATTATCAAGACTGGGTCACGACATATCGTCTCACTATATTTGAAGCACCAGTTGTCAAGTCGGAATCGTGTCCAAATGTAGCATCATTTATGTCAACCATTTATGCCATATATCAGGTTTTTATTATAAAAGATTAAACATCTTTTTGAATTATAGTATGTTTTTTGTTTTTTGAGTAACAAAGCATTACATAATCATGAAAAAAACTACTTGGCAGTCGACACCGCCAAATCATTAAAAAACTCTTTAATATATAGTCTATGAAGATCACGGGCTTATAAAGTAAACAACATATTCCATTAAAAATTTAGGTCTTGTATATACATAACACATTACACATATCCACTGAATGGACATATTACTTTAAACCGAGCATTAAGATTATTCAATCAATTATAAAAATCTAAGTATACGAATGATCACCTTGTATATGTAAATATAAGAGTCTACTTTATGACGACACAAGGTTTTGGTGAAACATACAATGATAACGGATCAGGCATATAATATTATTTTATTCTCTCATTAATTTCCCACATATACTCTAACCATAGTTACCGTAAGCTTAACATGTGAAAAACAAATATAGAATCGCTAACATCATAACATGATACACAAAATAATTCAAATGTTTTTACAATGTTTGTTTTACGGGTTGTAGATATGTTTTCCCAAGTCAAGATTTCTAGCATCTAAGCATTAAATGGGTGGTTCACATAAAAAATATTGTGCGTCATTGTTGAACCATTTAATCTTGATCTTTCGTATCGCTATTATCTTGCTATAGAGTATGCAATAGTTTATCAATTTACTAAAGAGCTCATCTATTTTGGTTGGATGGCCTGTGTTCCACCAGTATCGGATCACCCATGTAAATCAAACAGATTAAAAATGACCCACATTATGTGTATATGATGAGATGGCATTTATACATGATCTCATCGTTCTTTTTGGGCTTTAAATGCATAAAATGTCATCAATATACCATATATATGCTTGTATTTGTTTACTTGTGTGTTTTAGGTATGGATATCGTAAAAAAGACAAAAGATCACAAGAAACAAGGAAAAACGGACATGAGAAACGAAGCTGTACAAAGAACCGGGCCCTAGTTCATGAATTATCCAAGAAAACCCTTGAAGACTTGAAGATGTACAAGATTGATCCTCAATTTATGAATAAATGACACTTAAAACCCTTGTATATTCATAATTAAAAGTTTGGTCCCTTAAGTTTGTCAAAATTACAAAATGGTCCTTCAACTTTGAAGAATTGGCAAGTTTAGTCCCTCATCAATTCTAAATTGCCAATATTGGTCCCTCATGAAGTCAAAGATACAATGAAGACTTTTGAAGATCAAGAATGTCCAAGTTCAGTCCTTCAAATATTCAAAAATGGCAAAAACAACCCTTGAAACCCTTATCATAAAGTTTGGTGGCCAATGTATGAAGTTTGAAACTTATTTAACAAAGGAATATGTTTTAATGACTGAAATAACTTGCTATTCACTTTCTTCCAAAAACCAAGGACCAAAACTGCCAAGTCCAAAGTTCAAAGTCCTAAATAAGCGGGTAACATTTACTGTAGAGATTTTTACCACCCAAGAACACCCTTTTACCTAGGTTTAAAAATGAAGAAAACAAAGGGGAAAAGGAAATTGGCTCATCTCACGTGTGATTCACCTCACCTCAGTCACATCCCACAACAAAAACCTCAACTTCCACTACCAGAAAGACCTCACAAGTACCTCTCATGAGTCGACACCTGGCAAAGAATCATGACATGGCAAAATCAACGAACTAAAGCCTTTCCTTGGTCACCAAGCACTCAATGAACGTCCCTGATTCATGCAAGCAAGCTGGCAACAAGCCTAGAAGATTCTGCAAGGCTAGTTTAGAGAATTTAGTTCATTAGGGTTTATGAATAGTGTTGTAGCATTTGCCTATAAAAGGAGGCCCAATATGTGAAGTACCCCTTTGTTCCATTTTCTAGCATTCTAAATTGTAATTTTCTTTCAAGTTTTAATAAAAGTTGGTTTTTGAAAAGTTCAAGTGTAATTCCTTTTTATAAAGTTGAAGCTGTTGTTTAGATGCTAGAATTTGAGTTCCATATTCATTATTGATGTTTGTGAGTGGTTTGTTTAGGATTCAGATTTGGTTTGATAGGATTTCAAAATTTTTACAAAATATTTTCAAGTTTCTGTCATATGCGTTTAGGGTTCTAAGTGCTTGATACTTCAAGTAACTTTGGATCTTAGGGTTTGTAAACACTCCTTTCCATCTTAGGTTCATCATATCTAAGGTGTAAGGCTTGGTTTCAAACCTAGGATAGAAAACACTTTTGGAATTTTGATTTCAAAAGTAGTCTGAGGTGGCATTTTGATATGTTGTTCATAGCTTCAATTGTTGAAGTTTGTGAATAACAAGGTTGTAGATCTGTTGTCTTGCCTCTCAAGTAGTCTATACTTGAAAGGCTTGGACTGGTCTTCCATAACTAGGCTTCTATAAGCACTCAAAAGGTGCTTATTAGGTTGTTGTTATTGCTTGTTTCATTATTTTTGACTGCATCTGTTACTAACCCCAACCCTGCTCCAAGGATTGATCAAAGCTTGTTACC
This sequence comes from Glebionis coronaria, assembly GCA_025667525.1. Taxonomy (NCBI): domain Eukaryota; kingdom Viridiplantae; phylum Streptophyta; class Magnoliopsida; order Asterales; family Asteraceae; genus Glebionis; species Glebionis coronaria. The sequence goes on along the minus strand of CM046875.1, from coordinate 434,412,791 downwards.
AGCAGGCTTTAGGAAAGATTTGGGGTATTGGTTTGGTTGTTTGTTCATTGTGGAAGGAGATTCACCATTGAAGGCCCTTGGGATCAACCTTTGATCCTCCTTTAGGGTATTGTATTGTCCAAGTACATTGGTCTTGTTCTAGCTGTTGAACAAGGTCCAAGGAGCATAGCTGAATCCCCTTAGGAAGTTGTGGGGGATAGGTTTGTCTTCTCTTTAAAATTCCTCTCAACAAATTTGGCTAAAAATCTGTTAAGTTGGAGTGCTATGTGATTTTGTGCATTGGTGTTTGTAGGATCAGTTCTTTTGTTGAGTTATATTAGTAGTCACCTAGTGGACTTGTAGGAATCATAAAAAGGATACGTTATTTGGAAAAATTGGAAATCAAGTGAAAATCAGTCAAACAAAGGATTTAAAGGGTGTTTGGTTGAGTAAGGCCTTAAGGCCTTTGCTTATTGGTTTTTAAAGTTTGTAGGTCAGTAATAGTAGTTTTTAAGTTGTTTTAGCTATTTGGGAAGTTCACTAAACCTATAACTAAGTTTTGCACATTTTATCAAAAATCTGTCAAAAAGGTTTTGGTTTGAGGTCAAACACGTCAGAAGCTGTAAATTGTTTAAAACTTGGATTCAAGGGGTGAATTTTGGTTTGGGAGTAGTTTTCATTGGTGTGTATCTCTGTACTATCTGTTTTCTTGGATTGGTGGCTTACTGAATAAGCTAAGAGCTTGTAAATTTCACTGAAGTGGTCAAATGCACCAGCAAATGACCACCTCTATTTGACCTCCACATTTGCTTGCACCTATAAGATTTTGGATTATATTGCTTGATATCTCTTCTTTGGTTGCTATTGTGATTGTTTAAACTGGTTGTGTGCTTATTTGAAGACTATTAAGCTAACTGGCTTATAGTGCTTATTGTGCCAAAATCAAGCATAGTAAGACAACTGTTTTGCTAAGCTCATTGGTCTAGACCTCTAGACTTGATCTAAAACAGCTTCAAACAAGCTTATTTCCATCTCATAATCAAGTCCTGCAAGTTTGGTGACTTTTGGAGCACGTTGACCAAGGCAAAAAGTGCTTATTAATCAGTTCTGCTTATTGAAACGTGCCACAACTTAATTTTTGTACTTTTCATCATTTATCTCACCTTATAAGCTTAACTGGAAGAAATCAGAACTTAATAGGAGCTTTTCACTAGGAAATTAACTTTTTTTTAAAAGAGTGCTTATTGGTTCACACAACTTATTGTACTTGGCTTATTGGGGTTTTCTTTGTTGATTAGTCTTAGTTAAGCTATTTGTGAGCTTTTGCAACAAACCAGAGCTTCTGAAAAGTCCTAGAACTCTATCCCGACTATTTTGTCGTTTTGTGGAATTTTACTTTGCTTATTTCTGGCTTATTGAGTGTGTTTTTTCAAAATTTCTTTTCACAGACCTCTTAGGCATCTCAAAAGAAGGTTGTGTGTTTAAGCAGAGGTTATGGCATTGGCTTATTGCTTAATGGGCTTATTGACCCAATAAGAATAAGTTGTTGACTATTTAAGTTGTGATAAGCTCAAAAACAGCTTTTGGGCCTTCAGACTTTTGTGCTTATAATTAAATTTTGAGTCAGATAGGGCTTTTCCAGGTCATTTGGCCTAGTTTGACTTTTTGGGCCCAAAAGCCCATTAAGGTTGATTGTTTTTGTTTTTAGCCCATTATGGGTATTTGGTAATTTAACTTTCATTTTATGATTATTTAGGTTAAAATAAACTATTTTGCAAGTTTTTTAGAATTTTTTATAATTTTTGGATTTTTAATATTATTTTAATATTATTTTATTATTAAATTTCAAATTTCACATTTTTGCACTTTTTATATTTTTCTTAGGTTTAATACATTAAAATAGGATTTTTGCAACTCTTAGATTAATTTTATCATCATTTTTCTAATTTCTAGAATTATTTTAAGTTTTTAATAGTTTTTAATCATTTTAAATAGTTTTAATTAGTTTAAAATTTTATAAAAATAGTTTTTAATCTTTTTAGGTCATTTTAGAGGTTTACAAAGTGAAAAATCTTTATTTGGGGTTTTTAATAATTAATTTGATTTTTAGGGCTTTAATTAGCATTTAAAAATTAATATTTAATTAGTTTAAAGGTTTGAAAAAGTTTTGATCATTTGTAAACTCTTAGTTTATTTAATTTGATTTTTGGTAATTTTAAGAATTAATTTTTATTTTAGCTATTTTTACGGTTTTAATTTTGTCGTCGTAGTAATAAATTTCACGTCTTCGTCATTCTATTTTGTCATCCCCTTCTTTCAAATATTAATCTCAAATCAATTACGAATTATTCACACACGTATACCTCCTTGGGAAATGAACTTATTTGGGTCATTAACACTTGATTTTCCTAAATCATTTGTTTAATATTTTTCGCTTTTACGCTCTTTTTCCTAAAAGACGTAAGTTTACCACAATCAGTATACCTATCCACAAAAAATCGTATATTTTGACACATTATCATGAGTTGTTGGAATCACGTGTTATTTATCAGGGAGGAAATTTGAACTTAGAAGTAGATGTATCATATAGAAGGTATAGTTAAAGCTGGTCATTTCACATTTTTACTTCTGAAATCGAATGGAAAACACCCTGAAAAAAACCTTGTTGATCATACTACACAACCAACTCAACCAAATGTAACTGCTAATTATTTATAAAATTTATGAGAACGAATTAAGAAGTGGTGACTTGGCTTTCGATCAGTTTGGACTTGCTTTAAAAACCCAATGTGACCCAAACCATCCTTATCCGTTACTAAGTTACCCACATCGTGCCAACTAAGCTATCTATATCTGAAATATATATACGTTGTGTTTTTTTAGAGATGGAAGATATGGGATTTCAGAACCAGGTCCTTTATCAATCGAAGAGCAGGAAATATGCAACAATAGAATCAAATGTTTGTTTGGAGCATGCAATAGTTGAGTTTTGGCACCTGCGTCTCATTCAGGAACTGATCGAGGGGTTCGTGTGTTTCCTAGTAGGAATGGTATGGGTGCCATAAGTGGGATGAACAGAAAAATTGGTATGGCAAGACCAGTATTCCAAGGGATTCCCTTTCCGTCTATGGTGAATTCAGGTGCGACAATGTTAACACCTGCAAATATGCACGCTGAGGCTGGTCCTAGTCATGGGAACTCGCTGCGACCTCGCGAGGCCTTGCGTATGACGCAGGTGAGTTTTTTAGCATTTAGATTTTTGCGTAAATATCAAATTGTATGCTATAAGAATTAAAGTAGGTTATTCTTATAATATTTGGGGATTGGAGGCCAAACTTCTTTGACTTCTTTGTAAAGGTATAAACGGCGTGCGAATTGTATTTTGAAAGTGACCCTGAATACTCATATTTAGATAATTCACTTTTATATTCAACAAAGTGTAGAAATAAGTATTATATGGTCGACTACAAAAGGTAAACCTGGACATGAAATAATCGTGCATCCATTTTGGATGATGAATGGTTTGTTTCAGTGACTTTCAAGTACTAAAACAACAATGTTTTATATTGGTATTCATGGTCCATGATTCCAGCAGAGGTGGTAAGGAGAATGTAACCAAACTACAAATGTTAAATGTCCACTACAACAAAGGTAGTTTCTTTTTTTACGACAAGGGAAATAGCCATTGCAACATTGTCAAAATGCAGTTTGCATTGAAATCAAAGAGTGAGACAAATACTTCACCTTAAATGTGATGTTGCTAGAAGCTGGAGCCCATTCTTAATTCGTGTCTCTAGTTAAGATTGATCATCAATTGGTGAGACTCGAATATCAAAACCAGCCTGCGCTTACTAATGACCTACAATAACAAAAAAGGTATGAAAACAACATAAAAGAAAGTATTTGGGATTAAAACTAATCTTTTAGGGAGCAAACACAGAAGATCAGAAAACAACATGACCACTATAGTTGTGCTTTTTTCCTACTCGTAGGTGCGGTGACAGAGAATCTTTGGTCCGTCTAAACAGAGAATCTTCGGTCTGTGAAAGAATACCATCTTTGATAAAAGCAAACGAAATTGTTAGTTAGAGGCATGGTTAACATGAACATCCCTTGTACTATATTAAATTTTTTAGTGAAAAGTACAACAAAGCTCCAAGAGAGTGCACATAATGCACTTGATTTGAGCATCTTTTTGTATAGAGATAATTATGACACATATTTAGTTGTGTATCGTGAAGTTAGAATATAGTTACTTACCCCATCATCAAGGTCCTCCTTAAATATTAAAAGTATGACAAATATTATGTAATGATCAAGCTACACCTATAACTTTCCCTTGTTATATTCAGCCTTTCCCACAAAATCCCCTGAATAACTGAGTGGTCCAAGAAAGGGTACATAAAGATACCTGCAAACATTTAAATAATATGACACCAGTTTTCAACTCGCATATTTTTAGTTATACAAATAAGCAGTATATTGGAAAATAAGTAATCCCAAACACCCCCTTATTACTTGTAGGTTAATGTGCAGATCAAGACTGAGGGAATTAGTTCACATGGATCTGTGAAATGCATAACAAATCAATAATAAAAAGTAAGCGGATACATCTCTTTTTTTCCAAGCACCCTCATATTACTTGGAGGCTGATGTGCAGATCAAGTAAATGCGGATCCTTGGGTGGTTTTTATGACTCGAACCTGCCTCTCCCTAAATAATTTAAATTGATCAGATTTTATTTCATATATATATATATAAAAAAGATAAAAAGAATATAAATGCTTAGCTATTGAAAACGAAACTCAGTAAACTTTCTTTAGCACATGTTTTGCTTATCTTGACAGCAATACAAAATAAACAGGAGATAAGACCAAACCTGACCGAAAATTCAAATTTATAAAAATCTAATTTGTTCACGTATTCCCTCTATATAAATTCTGCACAAGCTCATAAACGGTAAGCACCCAAATACGGCAAGGGGTGTGGTCAAGTCTAAAGAGTAATCCCTGAAATGTTATTTTTTAGTAGAAATTTCATACATCCAGCAAAGTTGGACTACTACTGTTGATTAAAAGCAAATGGACAATACATGTGCATTAAGTAAAAGCATGAATGCGTATAACCGAGGAATCCTCTTTGACACTGCCAACTTTTATAGTGTGATTCTGTAGTGTGGACCTTGGTTATTGGCTCTTAGTAATCCCATTAGATCAGTTTTGAGCTATAAACAGTCAACCATATAAACTAAACATTCAACTTAGCAACTATATTGATTATGTGAATTCATTGTCTAACTGACCTGAATGAACCATTGTGTCTTCACGCCAGCTTTGGCAAACTTAGTAGATTTTCATGGTGTTATCACCATTTTCAGCATCATAGTCCAATGACTGCAGCACAAAAGAAATTGAACAGGAAATTATATATAGTGCATTTTATAATAAATGAATAGGAAAAGTATAATTCTCAAACCATTATTACTTTAGCCATAACTTAGTTCGGGTGTGGAACCTAGAATGACATCCTTATCTCGATCAACTTTCTCTATAGCAGGAATGAAGAAATAAACTGTTATCCAAGTCCCGTTTTTGGCTCTCACAAGAATCTCGCTTCCTCTATGCTTTCTTCGTGAACTAAAGATGGGCTTCTCAGACCTTTCTCATATATCCCCATAAAGTAAACAGAGTCATGTACAGTTATAAAATTCAGATCACATATATCATTGTAAAACACAAATCAGTTCGAGTTACCTTAGCCTAATTTCGCACTTTCATGCTAGATGTCCTCGTTATGGATATGCAGTACCCTGTGTCCACGTATAGTGATGTATTAGAACAAATTTTAAACAATAAATATATTCCTATCACGTAGACACGAGTAATTACCGATAGCCTGCTTCTTTGATTTGTTTGTTTAGTGCATCTTCTTTAGTGTAGTTCTACGCAACATGTGCTTCATTCCATTCAACGGCTGCCACTTGTACATCTTAAGGAACACGTAAAGATTCCCGCGCATCTAAGGTGCTAACATATACTGTTACAATATCCCCATCTACTACCGCCTTAGCATCCACCTTTTTTAATCAAGTAAGTTGAAAAATATAATCAAAAATCGAGTTTGTAGGCATCGTGAGCATGAGTGCATTAAGGACTTGTTTCTTACCAGTAGTGTGTGCAACTCAACCTTGAAACCATCAGCAAGTGGTGGTGCTTCATGATCGGTTATGTACTCAAAGTCGTCTGCTCAGGTTGTTGGTTTTTGTGTAGGGAATCCTCTTCAGGTGGGCCAATTAACAAATCTATAAAAATAAATCAAAGCTCAAAAGCAATCGGTTATGTACTCAAAGCCATTTCAAAACATGTATGGGCAATTCGTTAGAAATAACTACATACCAACTACTTGAACATACTATGCTTGACCCTTTAATGCTTTGCCAGCAAGTCCAACGTGTATAATGTTGTTTTGGTCTATTCTCATTTTGCTCTAGCACAAATAACTTTAACGGTTGATAAACACTATCTGTTTGCTCACCTATTTGCGTTTACCTTACAATATATAGATGCTCTTCTCCACTGATATCCAGAGCATCACGACTTAGTAACGAACATGGAAGTGCTGGAAAAACGATATCAAACTGCAATTTTAGATGAAAAAGATGGTACAACGTTTAATACAAAAAAATGGACTGATTCTAGAAATTTAAATACAATAGAACCGTAATTAAAAAGCTATACTAAAAGGAAAATGTAGCTACATTGATTCGTAGTCGTTCTCCTTTTGATGTATCTACTATTAGCTTTGTTTCAGTAACAAAATGAAGATACAATCCTGCAATTAAACAAAATAGCATAAGAAAACGAATATGTGCACCCTGAAACAGGATAACTACATAATACATACCTTAAACAAAATACATACCTCTTTATGTGATTCATTAGGGTTTTGAGAAGACTTCTGAATAATTACATTACCTAGCAAACCATACCTCCTTTGTCATCAATCCAACCTCATACCTGCAAAAAAACAATAGAAATCATTATAAAACGTGTTATTAGGGTTTTGAGTCTTTGAGACGAGATAGATGAATTAAGGCCTCATTTTTAGATACGTATGAATATATTATGGTTTTGTATGAACATAAAATTTATTTAAAAACGATAATTTAGGAATAGATATGTATAAATTCCAAAATTATAGATAAAGAGTGATTCCAGTTCAATATCTATAAGCTAATTACGTATATACAAAAAATACAAAAAAATTGTGTGTATCTTTTATAGAGCTTATTATTAATGTATATCTCCTGTGTTTATATTATATAAGAATGAATATTATTTACGTTAATATTAGATCTCGAGGAGCTTATTATATGTGTTTGTATTGAAAATCACAAATAATTGGTTGGATTAGTTGGTAAAGGTGCTTGCATTTGAATGAGAGGTCATGAGTTCGAACCTTGCAATAGACATGATGTTATTTATAAATAATCTAAATTTAAATTCATTTTTATTAAGATCCAAAATTAAATAAAAAATTTGATTCAATCCGGTTCAGATTATACCCAGCTCGGCCCAGAGTTGAACCGGACCGGTCCAAACCATCAAAACGTGATTTTCAAAACAAAGTTTTCAAAATTGTGTTTCCAAAACGCGATTTTCAAAAAAGTGCGATTTCAAATGGGATTTTCGTGAAATTTAGAGATTTTCTAGGAAATTCTAAAATACTATTGGCTAAAAGATGTGACTGGGATTAAAACTGTGGTTTCAAATCATAATTATACCTATATAATATATATATATATATATATATATATATATATATATATATATATATATATATATATATATATATATATATATATATATATATATATATATATATATATATATATATATATATATATATATATATATATATAAGTTTTGCTTACTAATAAGAACCAAAACTATTTAAGGCATTATAATTTTTTCTTAATAAAACACATTTAATATAAAAGTAGGCAAAAGAAACGCATACTCTGTCTACTAAAAAAGAGAGTCATTAAAAGTTTACTCTTTTGCTTAATCAATATTGAGTAAGAATAGAATTAATTATCCATTCTATTACTTACTTTTTTCTCTTTAATATGAGTTAATAAAAGTAACTTTTAGTGATTTTTAGTAGAAATTAATAAAAATATTTTAATACTTTTTTAATTATTTACTTTTTTCACATTTAATTTAGTAAACTAATTTATAAATTTTGTAGTGAAAGTAAAAAATGTTATAAAGTTTTAACTGGATCATTTATTTATTTTGCTTAAAAAGACCGATCAAGGTATTCTCACTAGAACGGATAAATCGGTAAATAAATACGGCTTTTCTTGTTCAAGTTATTTGAAAAAAGGAGCGTTTCTTTGACCCGTTTCTGATACTGTTTTAGACCGTTTGAAATTATTCATACTAAAAGCTTACCTAAATGGTTAAGGATGGTTTTATTTTAACAAAATATTTTGGAAATTTAAATACCAAGCAACTTTTCGTATGAACTCTAATTTTTTTTGGAAATCTCCAAGTTTTCTTTCGTAGTCTCTAGAAAAATGAATTTAGAGTACTTGGTACATGTTGGCCCGTGCCTTTTACGGCCCTTAGCATTCAATCATTCATGCATCAATAGACAATATAGGTGTCCGAGTCACAGAAACATAGAACCTAAATCTATTGTCATACTTAGCATAAAAAATGGAACTCATCATTTAAAATCAAAACTTAACATGTGATAGAAAATATAGAGACAAAGTTCATAAGGTTGGTCGCTATGAACAGGGAGGGGATCTCAGTTTCTCTTTTACTTAGCTTTCGTCATTCGATGGTTTTTTGTCACTATAAGACGACCACCAATACGAAGAACATATTTCACAAAAATAAATTTTAGTTTAATTCACACACAAGCACATAGAACGACTTGGTATTTTATGAAAGGCCATTTCAAAGCGTAATTGTTTAGATTCGAATGTAAAGTATCCTAGGTAGAAAATAAGTCGTTGAACTTATACAAGTTTAGAGAGTCATCTTCAAGATGTTATTCAAAAGTCTAGAAGAAAGACTCATCACAACCTGAGGCGGATCTCAAAGAGTGAAAAAGGAACCAAGATTAGGGTGATGGAGTCAGTGGGTGATGAGAATAACTCACTCACTCTCTTATAACCATCTCTAAACACACTAGAAGACAAAATGTACAAAAATGGAGGCTTGTACTTTATTAAAACTTCACAAGGAACCTTCACTTTCTCATATATATATAGATAGGCATGTATAGAGAGATGGTTAAAGATTCTCATTCATAGAAAAACACAATGTAACATTATAGTAGATAGTGTTCTCCTCCCATTTGTTTATAAGCTTAGCTAGCTTTGAACAATATCAGTGTAGTTTATCATTCAAGTTCCTGATTTTTGTTCCGCAAACAACCCGATGCACTTGTAAATCTATTGATTCATTTCTAATAAGATTTATAACTATTGTGAAGAATCTATGTAATCCTTAATATATTTTAGAGAGAGAAAGAGTAGAGAGAGAATTGGCACACACACAAGATACAGAGAGAAACTAGAGAGAGAAAGTGAAGAACTATGTGTGAAATTATTAGAACCAACCAACCCTCTCCATCTAAGGAGAGGGTATATATACCCAAGCTCATAAGATGGGCTTGGGCCTCCGGTCCATGACATTTCATGGACCGGGTTTGCTTAATAATGTAATAATAACTAATGACGTATAGTCCCTATTCGGGTTGAATAACCCGACCCACGGGTACCACCCGTATCCATTGATCATGACTTCACTGTGCACGAAAGGCCCGGGGGCCCGGTAAGCTGTTGTCGCACAACGGTTTATTACTTAGTCGTGTCTTCGTCGCACCACGACAAGATCAGACAGAATGTAATCTATCTTATGATTACGCCTAAGAGAAAGAGATATACACTTACCTTAGTTACGTAATAAGGATCAAAGCTATTTTAGGTCATTATCTCTTCCTTAGGCCGCAAGATTAGGAGAGCCCAGCCAGGACTCTCTCGGGCATAAAAGGAACCCCCGAGGTTCCACAAAGGTATGATACACAATACTCTAAAACCCTCACATATACTCAAACCGATTACTTACTCTTACACTGGAGTCTAATCGTGAGACACGCGCCCACGGTAAGCCTAACGGTGTCTGTTATTTAGTGTGCAGGGTCTTCAAACAAGATTCACTTGGTGCAAGAGCCGGAGTCCACAAGACCCCGAATTAAGCCTAATTTGGGTCAAGCACGGTCCATCCAACTTTCGTATCAACAAGTTGGCGCCATCCGTAGGACCCTACACTAAACCTTGAGCAATGACCAAAAACGGTGCAAACCCGTCTCACCCAAAGGGTGGACCTAAGAGACCATAAGGGCCACCCTCGGGTTTTGAATCACTCAACAATCCAAGGCGAGGGCCAGGAAGAAAAGTACCACAAGCGCCTACTCCCCAACTAATCACCCCCAGCCCACAGGTGGCAGGAGATGCATCGTCCTCACGCAAAACTCCCGGCGTACCTCATAACGCGGCATTGAACGCAAGGAACGAGTTAACGCTACAAACTGCAACGGAGACCCCTTCTATACCTGACCAAGACATGAGCGAATACGTCGCAAGAAACTTTGTAGCTTTGGTACCAGTCATAAAAGCACAAATGAAGACAAACCCAACGAGAGATTTGAGGATCAGCCTGTATTTCGATAGAGAACTTAGAGCCCTGGAAGGGTCAAATCCTAACAAGGAATCTAGAAAAAAATAAGAAGTGGAGAAGAGAAGGGAGACCGGACATGTCGATATCCCGCCCTGATGAGCCACTCATCGAAGACGCACCATCTCCAGAAGACTCTGATGACTCAAGGGAAGAAGATGCTTTCGTCACGCCAACAAATAACAGGTGACACACAAGTGTGAAGTACAGACTAGGACCCAACCCAAGGGGAGCCGACACATCTGCCGAGCCATACCCGCATCAGCGAAGTGCCCTCAGAAGACTGGGTCTATTAGAGGGAAGCTCATCCCCATAATCGTACGAGCGAGAACGAAGCAGAAGTACTGAAAAAACTCGACGCAATTTTTTTTCAAGTGATAACTCCTCGGACTCTAATTCCAGCGATCACCATCCACGACGCAGAAGGATTGTTCTTTCATCCCCTGACACCTATGAATCCTCTGACTATGACAGGAAACATCGCAAGACACCCAAGCAACCCAGAAGGCGTAATGAGGAAGAATAGTCTCTCCCATGGCGTCGCGAGAAAGGAAGTGCTTTCTCAAAACGCATAGCCATACTCAAGGATAATAAAAAGAGACATATGTCGTCCAATGTCAAGACCTGTGATGGTACAACAGCTCTGGACGATCACCTAAAGGTGTTTGAGTCCCACGCAGGTATAGAACAATGTCCAGAGGCTGTGTGGTGCACATGTTCAACTCGACACTAATTGGAAACGCCCGAAACTGGTTCGACCGACTTCCACGAATAAGCATCAACGGATTCGAAGAACTAAGGAGAGCATTCAGAAGGAACTATGTCTAGCAGAAGAAGTGCGACAAAAGTCTTGTATCACTTGCGAGGGTTAAGCAAAGGTACAATGAAAGTTTGGAAGACTTCATGGAATGTTTTAAATCCGAATGCAACCAGATTAAAGGATGCCCAGAAATTCTGAAAATTTCAGGATTCCTTGCAGGCATCACTAACCCGGATTTGAGAAGGAAATTAAACGATAGGACCCCAGAAACTTTTGATGGCGTAATGAAGAGGGTCCGAGCGTTTATCCAAGGCGAAGTCGCAGTAGCTGACAGCAGGCAGATGACTTCGAGCTACAAATTCCAAGACCGACCCAAGAAGCAGCCATACGGCCAAAACATTAGCCAATACCCTAGACTTTCTAAGTGCGATGAAGCCTGGACGCAGCAACAATAATAAGTTCACCCCACTGCAGAAAACATCTAGGGAGATATTCCTATCTGAAGGCGCGAACTTCCCAAAACCTAGTCTGATGACCGGTCCAGTAGACAAAAGAGACAATAGCAAGCATTGTGAGTACCGCGACGATAAGGGCCACGTTATCGATGAGTGCATCCAACTGAAAAGGCACATCCAAAGCCTTGTCAAGGCCGGTAAACTGAACAATATGATAAGGGACTGGAGAAAGGGTGCAGACGCAAAGAAAAGTGAAATCAAAAAAACAAAAAGAAAAACCCATAACCATTTATATGATACAAAGGGGTGGATCCCGTATGCAGAAAAAAACAATCCAAGAATTCGTGCACAAAAAGGAGATATCGTTTCCCGTCCTCACCGATATGGACTATAGGATAGGATCATTATCGGTTAGCATAACCCTTGGAAGGCATGTCATACGCGACATGTATGTTGACGGGGGATCCGCAGCGAACATACTGAATGATATTGCTTTGCACAGTTGCATGTGGAAATAAATAATGAGTTAAAAGAAGCCTCGTTCGTGCTCACAGGATTCAACGGTGACAAGACCCGACCAATGGGGCACCTTTACACACAAGTAACGATGGGAAGCGTGGATCACTCGACAACTGTGTGGATGGACTTTATGGTCATGTGATCCCACTCATCATACAGTGGCATCATCAGACAGCCAACACTCTTAACACTGCGTGATGTGCCTTCCACAATACATGGTATACTTAAATTTCCAGTACAAGATGGAATAGTTACCATCCGCAACATAGATACAGTCAAAGAAAGCAACAGCACCTCTACCCATAGTAGAAAAATAAAGAATATCGGGCAAGGCGAGCACAGCGCATAATCCAGTTCACACGCAACATGGAGAACGCGTAGCTCAGAAAGCTACCAGATAATACTAAAGAAGGATAAGATATACAGGGGCGCAGAATCATCAACAAATCTCCTATGGGCCTTACTCACGACAGGTTTCGCACGAAGAGGAGGGCCAGATGCAGGCTTCGTCCTCACAGACCAGGGAGATATACAAATCAGTCACGCGCTATGCTTCGAATTCACCGCTATGAGTAGTGAAGCGGACCATGAAGCCCTAATGGCTGGACTAGGGTTGGCATTAAGAATGGACGTGAAAATTTTGGTGGCTTACGTATATAATCCCCTACTAGCAAATCGGGTAGCAGGGTTATGTGAACCCCGAGGGAGCACGTTAATCTAGTACACGCGAAAGATAAGGGCCATGGCCAGACAGTACACCAACTTTGCTATACAGGAGGTCTCAAAAGAAAATAGCGCAATGTTAGTAGCCATGGATCATCTTTTAATCATAAACATGGAAAATCCCCCTAGGAATGTACTTGTTGATTTCATCTTATGCAAATCTATACCTGCGAAATCAACACCCGTAGCTGTTAGGGAAGAGTCACCCACATAGATGACACCGATCGTAAACTATCTGACAAATCGTGCACTACCCAGCGACAACAGAAGCGCCAAACGATTGCAGCACAGAGCAAGACAGTTCATGATCATGAACGGGGTTTTACACAAGAAATTAACACGCGGTCCAAAGCTACAATGTCTAGGACCTAAACGAGCACGAATAATTATAGAGGTCGCACATAGGAAAGCATGCCAACAAGGTCCAAAAGCTATGGTAGGCGAAGTTTTTCGCTCAGGCTACTATTGGCCCTTCATGCATAGGGACGCCCATAAAAGAGCGGTGTGGTGTCGCCAATGCCAGACACGTACGAACCATGTAGTAGAGCCTCACATAATGTCTTGGAATTCGCTAGAAGCAACCGCATAGGAAAGGGGTATCATTTCAGGTATAGGGAGTACACTAAGTTCTCTCGTCACAACGGTGGGCAGCATTGCACGAAGAGTAGTAACAATGCTTTCGTCATGAACTGATAACCAAAATGAAACAAAAGGAGTCGTCGCTCCACCGGTTAAGATGGTCACCAGCAAGCCACGACAGACAAACAATGGTGACATAATGCGGGGAGCGCAGGGTGCACAACAGTGTAAGGAGTCTGGAGGATGCCCCGCCGAAGCAGGATAAGCACAGACAGCCATGTGCAGTCGCTATCTAGTCAGACGATGCAGGATTCATAGCAAATGGAGGATAGCCAGGGACTCAAGCAATATTATCTTTAAGCCATTGCACCACCAGCATGGGTCACTCTCTTAGTTGTAGGTAGATCCCAATAAAGATCCATGTATTTTTTCTTTTCAGTACTTTAGGATGTACTCTTTAATGTTTTTAAACACTTGTAAAAGCATGAATAAATATGCGGTCTCTAGCTAGTTCCACAGTTCAAGTACTTTTTTCTCTCAATAATGAAAATTTTGCATGAAGTATTTTACCTTTTAAAATATATGTGGCCCCCGGTGTACATGTACAATACACGTTTCCAGGTGAAATAAAAGGAATAAGTTTAACCTACTAATTAAACTTGTCACGTAAGAGGGATGCAACCCCAGTGGCGACGGATCAAGTATCCTTTGTTAGGCAGCTTACTAGAAGACATTGTAGTAAGTATGGCATTCCTCACATTCCAAGAAGGATATGCACAAGACACAGTGTGCACGCCTAACAAACATGTCAAAATCGATGACATCACTTATGGTAGTAGTGGCATGCCACACGTAATGAAACTTCAAATCACCCATAAGTTCAGAGATACACTTCACTAAATGTACTCATAAACAGGCACTTATACGCACAATCTCAAGCGTGGTTACAAAGACCTAGAAATGCTCAAACATGATCGCATTATGCTATATATATAGATACATAACTTTACATGAAAATCATACAACAAACTATAAACATGGATAACAGAGTTACAAATAATTACATGGTGGCAAGGTATTCCTTATAGCAAGTCCGCAGCACACAGGGATCTTTTCAGCTTCCGGTGTGACGGGTTTAGGGACGCACGACGTTCCCCCAAACATCCTACATATATTGCAACACGGGCACGTCCCGTAAAAGTGATGGCAGACTCACCTGCACGCCATCAGATTGACTAGGGGGCGCTAGACCCAGCCCAATTACAGCACTCCTAGCACGGGACTTGTTCTTCTTAATGACACGCCTTTGCGTGGTGCTTTAACACCCTCTCCAGAGAAACCATATTCAATGTACCATCACCAACATAATAAATAGGAACCCTCAGTTGGGAGACGTCTGGCTTGACGCAATAATCTGACTCATTTTCGGCGCCCTCTTCAAAATGCTTCAATAGAGTAAGTCCTGCCATGGTTACAATAATTGGGTCATCTTGGTCCTTCTCGACAACGTCGATAAAGGGGAGGTTGCATTCTTTCAACACCTGACATGCAGCGTCAAAATTTTCCTGAGCCTATGGAGTATAAAGGAGCACATCTCCCAAAGGTTTTGTTAATAAACCTTACCTATAGGCACGCTCCATAGCAAAACTTTGGCCTAGAACTTGGGCAGTGTTCAGAACATCCCAGGCAGCTGCGGCAACATTGGGTGAGTCTAAAGCACCCTTGGCGGCCAAACGAAGGTCGTATCTAACCAACCAGTTCTTTTCTGCGCGCACGGCTGATAAATGTGGATATAGTTTCTCGTCAAAATCGGTACTTAAGCGCCTCGGGACTTCCTCCTTCTTAGCTAAATCTTGTTGGCAATTCGTAGTAAAATCATCATAGTTCGTAGCAAATATTTCCCTACACTCATCAAGTTTCTCCATAGCCCAAAGGTTATCCTTTTATTTTCTTTCGCACAGCCGGCGCTCCCAGGCTAGGGATTCCTGTAGTGAAATTTTCTCATCCTCAAGGTATTGGATAGAACCAACGTTTAGGCTAGATACCCATTGTAGATGCGCTAACTTCACTTTGGCACAAACCAGTTCATTATTTTTCTCCTCCAGGGTTCGGTTTAGGTTGAGAGAAACATTGTCAACGTGTTGGGAAAGATGCAATATTTTCTTGTTCAGATGGGATGCTAATGTCACCTCCCGCGACACACTCATTGTCAACTCTCTTAGTAACACTTCATCAGATAGCTCGTCAAGGTGTTGGCGTGCCCGGTTGGAACAATGAAATGAAGAAAATATTTGTAGTCAGACCTACTGGTCAACATATAGGACTGTGTATACTTCCACTGAGGTAGGAACTCACCGGCCGAAGCAGCGCTGGTGGTAGCCCTATGCGTCACATCTTTAGAACTGCAAATTTATAGAAGGAAAAGATAAGAGTCACTCTCTTATTCTATGACCTAGTACACAAGGATTTATAGTGGTTCGGCAACGAAGCTCACTCCTCGTTCCTACTCTACTCCTCGAGTACACCTTACTCGAGATTTCACTAATCAACAAGCTCCTTAAGGTGGAGAAACTGTACACAACGTCTGTTGGTCCCTTGTAAATAGTACTATACTCAAGTAAACTGTCACACTCCCAAAATATCAGAGTATAATGGCGACAAGGGAGTGGTGACGTCATGATTATCATACACACACAGTCACAAAGAACGACCTCTAAATGAGACGTTCGGAAAATAGATCACTTGTAATTAATAAAATAAATAGTTTTAACCAAGTGCGGAAGCATAAAACTGGATACAGTTACAAAACATAGTTTTCTCAAATAATACAAATGATCTTGGTTTCAAAGAAATGACGGCAATGTATGAGACCTCACTTAGCATCTTCCTTCTTAATACCTGAGAAAAACATTGCTAAAGCGTCAACATAAAGTTGGTGAGTTCATAGGTTTAGTTAATTTGAAATGTTTAATGAACCACAAGATTTTCCCAAAAGTGATGACAATATAACAGATACAAAGTCATCCCAAAAGTATTTATTACAGTCTAAGCTCGTGATACCGAAGCGTTAACAACACCGGCAGTATAATCATATAAATGTAGCCCAACTAGATGCCTAAACCCACGACATCCTATCTCAGACTCAAATGAAACTGTGCCCGCTTGTCCCCTTGTTGGACAAGACAGACAGGGACGTCAATCCCGATAGATATATCCATAACATTCGCGCTTACACAAAGTAATTAACGGTTCACGATTCACGGGCCAAAGCAACTGGGTTTTTAGTGGGACTTAGACTAATATATAAATCAGTAAATGCACTTGTGTTCATACGTTAAAATCAAGCAATGTCTCACCCCAAAAGCAATAAAAATAGTTAAGACAAACTCACCTCGTAATTCAGCAAAAAGGACGAAGATAAAGGTAGCTCGAGAGTACGGTTACGCTAGCCGCGACCTATTTAATTATAAGGATCGGGTTACGATACGAAAAGTTATACTAATAAAGACACGACACCCTAGTTGTGCTTGACAAAACCTTACGTTTACGGAAAAATACGACAAATAAAAGTCGGTTATTAAACGGTCGAGTTTTACGGGTTAAATTATACCCTTAAGTTACCAAATTCGTTTTTGGGCTTTTAAATAAACTCAATATATAACCCTGGCCCAAAATGAGTCCATTATCCCCACTCACAATCCGGCCCAAGGGTCATATGACCCGGCCCGACCCATTGGCGATATAAACAAGGAATCAAAGGAGTAAATACGTGTGTTTATTCACACACTTCTCAAAAACAGAGAGTTTACTCTCTCTCTCTTTTCTCGAAACATACCCACCGCCCCACTCTCATCTCTCTTTCTAATCTGGATCGGATCATCTCTCTCCCTTGGTTATCATGTTTTTCAGTTTGATATAATAATCATTTGGGGATGGTTTGTGGTGTTTAGATCGCGTGAGATGTGGGGTTTCATCCCCACATCAAACCGATTGGGTTCATGATGGTGTTCATCCTCAGGTCAATGTTATTCATCAGCTAAAATCAAAGATAAGTTGTTTCTCCTTATTTTCTTTTAACAAAAGTTAATTGATTTTCGTTTTATAAAAGATCAGTGGGTTTAATAACTTGTATAAACTTGTTGAGAACCACATGGCTCTCGGATTTGAAAATAAATAAATTAGGGTTTCGAAATATTTGGGGGTTTCTATAAATCTCGGGTTTAAATGCAATTAATTAATGTTTTCTTGTATAAAATCAAGTTAATTTCAACATATAATCGGTTTTATAAAAATTAGGGTTTCGGTCAAATTGGGGGTTTTTGCATATCTTGTTTCTAGTCTAATTAATTATTAGATTCGTGTTTAGATTAGGTTTAATTAGAGTTTTAATTAATAAAAATCAATTTAGGGTTTATATAAAATTGGGGGTTTTTACATTCGGTTGATTAATCATGATTAGGTGGTGTTTTTGGTATATAGAAAATATTAATTTCATGTTTAAAAGGTTTTCAGTTTTTAGGGTTTCGATTTGAAAAGGGGGTTTTGTACCCGCGACATAATTGGGGTTTTTATGATGTTTCTGTAAAATAAAAATGGTTAAGACATTTGGATTATGGTGACATTGGTTGATGGTGGTTTCGGCAGAAAGACAAGAACATTGGTTGTCTTGGTTTGATTCTCGGTTTGGCCTTGGTTTGGGTCTCGGTTTGGTTTGGTTTGGGTCTCGGTTTGGTTCTCGGTTCGGTCTTGGTTGGGGTCTCGGTTGAGTCTCGGTTTGGTCTAGGTCGGGGTCTCGGTTTGGTTGACAGAAAATATGGGTCATGGTCATGTAATAATTGCTATAGTTTAACCCTTTCAGTTTTTAATTAAAATAAGACCGTGACGAATACTAACACATTCATTTGATTTTTCGCAGGTTTGTCAAAGACGAGCACAACTAGGATTTCATTCAGAAAATAAGAGATGGTTTAAAAGACTCACAAATGGGATGCTAAGTTTCGGTTTGCAGGTGTGGACGAGATGGATGGCTTGACTCTTTCGATTTGCAGGTGTGGACGAGATGTATGGATCGGCTGGACACTTTCTTCACTTTACCCAGGAATTTGTATTTGAAAACTTGTACAGAATTTGTAATTGTAATTTTGGACTGTGAAAACTTTGTGTGTTATGTTTGGACATTGGGTAAACTTTGGATTGTATTTAATCAGGTATTATTAGTCTAGGGTTAGATTCAAGCTGATTTTGGTAAGCTTGTGATATACCCAATTTGGGTAAACTTGGCATGTGTGCTGTCTTGTAGTGTTTAGTGGGTAATAAACTATGGAGTTTATGTTGTGACTGAAAATGGGACTCTTGCTAAGCAAGTTGTTGAAATAAAAGTGAATAATGGTTTATACTTAAATGTTTGTACATGATGTATCAGCTGTACTACTCGACTCGGGTTCGACGGGTATTTAAGTTTAGACGCGAAACTGAATAAACACGACTCTATAACAGTTTGACACCCGATCCAAAACAAAGACAATTATGCGAGACTTCACGGGATTAAGTAAGTACATCAAATAAACATACGGCAAACATAATACGCCCACCAATTTCGTGTATTGCTTTCAAACTTAATAGACGCGAAAAACTCGAGATGTTACATATGCTCTCCCTAAAAAGGGCTTTGTCCGTAAAGCAAAATAAATAACACATTCATGTCGACAACTCGTCGGTAAATAATTAAAGTACTCCTACTATATGAATAATTTAAGATGAAAATTTGACGGATGTCACAGTATACCCATGTTTTAGAGATTTCGTCACGAAATCAAGACGTTGTTGTAGTAGGATGATTAGCGAAAAGATGAGGATACATGCTCTTGAATTGATCTTCACGTTCCCACGTGTATTCTGGACCTCTACGCGCATTCCAACGGATCTTTACAATAGGTATACGGCTCTGCTTGAGTTGTTTAACTTGACGGTCCATAACTTCTACTGGTTCTTCTACAAAATTGAGTTTGTCGTCGAGTTGAATCTCTTCCAAAGGAATAACGAGTGTCTCGTCGGCTAAACATTTCTTCAAATTGCAAATGTGGAACACATTATGCACTCGGCTAAGTTCTTGGGGTAATTCCAAACGATAGGCTACGGGGCCAATCCTCTCTATAATCTTGAAGGGTCCAATGTAACGAGGATTTAACTTTCCACGCTTTCCAAAGCGAATCACACCCTTCCAAGGTGAGACCTTCAACATGACTCTATCACCAACCTCAAACTCAAGGGGTTTGCGTCTCATGTCAGCATAACTCTTTTGTCGATCTCTTGCGGCTTGCATACGGCTCTTATTCTTAAAGATCTTCTCAGTAGTCTCGTGTATGATCTCGGGTCCAGTGAGTTGTGCTTCACCAACCTCTGCCCAACACACGGGTGAACGACACTTCCTACCATACAGTGCCTCGAACGGCGCTGCCTTAATGCTAGTGTGATAACTATTGTTGTATGAGAACTCCACCAGAGGTAGGTGTCTATCCCATCTATTTCCAAAGTCAATCACACAAGCTCTCAGCATATCTTCTAAGGTTTGAATGGTCCGTTCACTTTGACCGTCAGTTTGGGGATGGTACGCAGTGCTCATATCCAACTGCGTTCCCAATGCCTTCTGCAGTGACTTCCAAAACTGTGAAGTAAATCGGCTGTCTCGGTCGGAGATTATAGACACAGGCACACCGTGCTTCGTGACTACTTCCTCCAAGTATTTCCTTGCTAACTTGTCCATTCCATCGGTCTCCTTGATGGGTAGAAAATGAGCCGATTTGGTGAGTCGGTCGACGATTACCCAAATCGTGTCGAATCCGGCTGCGGTCTTTGGTAGCTTGGTAATGAAATCCATAGTGATCCTTTCCCACTTCCATTCTGGCAGTTCGGGTTGGACCAATAATCCTGATGGTTTCATATGTTCGGCTTTGAATTTGGCACAAGTCAAGCACTTGCTAACGTATGTAGCAATATCCGCCTTCATGTTCGGCCACCAATACAACATCTTCAGATCATGATACATTTTGTCAGATCCCGGATGTATGGAGTATTTTGACTTATGCGACTCATGCATAATCAAAGATCGTAGGTCACCATGGCACGGTAACCAACTCCTATTATCAAGGCATAACGTTCCATCCGAACGTGCTTCTAACTTCTTTATCATTCCTTCAACATCTTCAGTCTTGAGAATTTCTTCCTCGACTGCCTCTTTCTGAGCCTTGAGAATTAGGGATGGAAGGTCTAAGTCAATGGTCATCACCAAAGCCTTCACCCTAAGAACTCTCTCCTTTCGACTCAAAGCGTCGGCCACGACATTTGCCTTGCCCGGGTGATAACGGATCTCGCAATCGTAATCACTGAGCAACTCTAGCCAACGTCGTTGTCTCATGTTGAGTTCCTTTTGATTCAAAATGTGTTGTAGACTCTTATGATCAGTGAATACAACACACTTAGTACCATAAAGGTAGTGTCTCCAAATCTTTAGGGCAAACACCACTGCTCCCAACTCTAGGTCATGAGTTGTGTAGTTCTTCTCGTGTACTTTTAGTTGTCTTGATGCGTAAGCTATGACCTTAGTCCTTTGCATCAGTACTGCACCTAACCCTTTTATGGATGCATCACAATACACCACAAAGTCTTCATTACCCTCGGGTAGGGCTAGTATAGGTGCTTCACACAACATCTGCTTCAATGTCTGGAATGCCAAATCTTGATCCTCTTTCCACTCAAACTTCTTGTCCTTTTGAGTCAATTCCGTCATTGGTTTAGCTATCTTGGAGAAACCTTCAATGAATCTCCTATAGTAACCAGCAAGACCTAAAAATTGGCGGATCTCCGTGGGTGTTGTTGGAGTCGCCCAATCCTTCACGGCCTCGATCTTAGCAGTATCAACGTGAATACCACTGCTATCGATTACATGCCCAAGGAATTGCACTGTGTTTATCCAAAACTCACATTTGGAAAACTTTGCATATAACTTCTCCTTCCTTAGCAACTCTAGTATGGTCTTCAGATGTTCCTTGTGTTCTTCTCCATTACGAGAATAGATGAGAATATCATCGATAAATACAATCACAAACTTGTCCAAGTATGGTTTGCAAACTCGGTTCATGAGATCCATGAATACCGCAGGCGCGTTTGTCAAACCGAAAGGCATAACTTGGAACTCGTAGTGTCCGTACCGGGTTCTAAAAGCCGTCTTATGAACGTCTTCCTCTCTAACCCTTAGTTGATGATATCCTGACCTTAAATCGATCTTCGAGTATATGCTAGATCCTTGCAATTGGTCGAAAAGATCGTCAATTCTTGGTAATGGGTAACGGTTCTTTATCGTCAGCTTATTCAATTCTTGGTAATCGATACACATTCTAAAGGATCCATCTTTCTTTTTGACAAATAAGACCGGCGCTCCCCAAGGTGAGGAACTTGGTCTAATGAAACCTTTGTCAGAAAGTTCCTTTATCTGTTCAGCTAACTCTGTCATCTCGGCCGGTGCTAGACGGTATGGGGCTCTAGCAACAGGCGTGGCTCCTGGTGTAAGCTCGATGTGAAACTCCACTTGCCGTGCTGGTGGTAGTCCTAGTAAGTCCTTTGGGAATACGTCCGGAAAGTCTCTAACGATCGGTACATCTTCCACCTTCTTCTCGTGATCTTCTTCTCCTTCCTTTTGTGTTACTTGAACCAAGAATACTGGGCATCCCTTCTCAATGTATCTTTGGGTCCTAATACATGAGATGACTTCCAGTCTTGATCCATTCTTCACTCCACTCCTTTCGCCTTGTATGATCAGTACATCGTTTCCATAAGGAACACGGACGCACTTCTCATGACATACAATTTCCGCGTGATGCTTCGACATCCAATCCATTCCAATGATGACGTCGAAACTTCCCAATTCTATAGGGAGTAGGTCGATACTGAACGAACGACCTTGTAACCTTACACTACATCCTTTCAGAATAACGTCGGTGGTTACTGACTTCCCATCGGCTAATTCTACATTATACTTAACGTCTAACGCGGTAGGGGTAACATTTAGGCGTTCACTAAATATAGACGACACAAAACTCCTATCCGCACCAGAATCAAATAGTACTGAAGCATAGTTGTTATTGACTAGAAACGTACCAGTCACAACATTGTTGTCTTGCACTGCAGCTTCAGCACAGAGATGATACACTTTGCTAGGTGCCGTGAATCCTCCAGGAGTACTAGTTGTGGCTCGGTTATTCCCTCCTCGGTTCCCTTGATTCTGCCTCTGGTTCCCTTGGTTGTGATTTTGATTGCCTCGAATCTGGTTACCACGACCTTGGTTCCCACTGCTTGGACACTTGTTCTTGTAGTGACCTTTCTCTCCACATCCAAAGCAAGTGACATTTGCTCCTTGGCCACCTTGCGTTCCAGGTCCTCTTTGGTTAGTAGGACAAGGTGGTGCTCGACATTCCTTTGCCTTATGTCCGGCCTTCCCACAATTGTAGCACGTAGGGGGACATGCTCCTTCGTGGTGTCGGCCACATTTTCCGCAGAAAGGAAGTCTTCCAGCGTAGTTTCCAGTATTACCTTGTCCAGCAGTAAACACCCTTGCTACTTCTTGTCGCTTGTTCTGGTTGTAGTTGTTTGCGTTGTTGCTGTTGTTGGTATTGTTGGTATTGTTGTTGTAGTGGTTGCCAGACCACTTCCTTTTATCCCCAGTATTTTCTCCCAACTCCTGTACCACTTGGTACATCAGACTCTGAGCCATGTCGATTGCTTCGTACAAATCAGTTGGCTTGGATGAAGTCACATTCCCTTTGATGCTCAAAGGTAGTCCTTCAATGTATCGCTCCAACAATCGGTCGTCGTTGGGCACCATTTCAGGACATAGCAAGATCAGCTCTTGAAAGCGCTGATTGTAAGCAGTAAGAGCAGTACCCTTGACCTTCAGGTTCCACAGCTCAACTTCCATTTGCTTGACTTCATTTCGTGGGCAGTATTTCCTCACAAACATAGCTTTAAATTCACTCCAGGGCGTCGCTTGGGCAACGTCAATGGTCACTGCACGAGCATAAACGTTCCACCAAGTCAAAGCACCATCCACTAACGTGCTTGACGCAAACTTCACCTTATCAGCTTCAGCAACATTGCTAATCCCAAATTGGGATTCTAGCTTCTCAAACCATCTGGTTAATCCTACTGCTCCTTCAGTACCGCGGAAACTTACTTGCGTAACTGCACGAAATTCCTTGTAGGTACAAGTCCGTGCAATAGCATTAGTAGCTCCTTGGTTGGTCTCCTCCTGTGTGCTAGCTGTACGATTTGCTTCGGCTGTTGCGAGTGCCTCGGCCACTCGTTCGGCTATCATTTGACTTAGCATGACGGTGTCAATTCCACCGGTAGCGGCTGGTGGATTCTGCGTTTCGGATCTTCTAACTGGCGCCATAATCTAAAAGGTAATAGGACAATGAGTTTTGCCAGACATAACATGCATGGCACGCACAATACAATTATGAAATGCTCCAGGGTATAATACACAATATATAATGATCTCACAATTTTTGTAACCCATAATATCATTCATAGAATCGTTTGGTAGTACATCATAGTTTGTCATACATAATATAATAAAAGAAAATAAAATACCAACTAGCTAAGATAAACTTCAAAGCTTAGTGGTCATACAAGGATAAGTCGATGGTACAAGATAAATCTAACTAGTGCCCTCACGGCGCTGATGAAGCTCTCTCTCCAACTCTGCTAACCTCCTCTCAACCACGATCTCACGAGCCTGGGAATCTCTAAGTCTAACGTCGGTATCATAACAAGCGGCTCTAAACCTCTTATCCAAGTCTGCAACAGGGTCCTCCACTGGTGCCTCTAGTCCGCCTGTCTCAACCAATGGCTCTACTCCCCAACGGGTCATCAGGCTCTCGATCTCCTCAAGACGAGCATTCGGCATGGATTCCATCTGATCAAGAACAGTATGAAGCTGTCCTCGTAGACGGGTCACACATACCGTCAACACTGTCTCATCCCTAACTGGACTCTTCTTTGCCAGTGCCTCCAACTTATCCTGCACTTCATTATACTCTTCACCTAAAGCCTCTACAGCATCCTCCAACCTGTTTAATCGTGTCGTCACACATCCATCTGCCGCCCCGAGCATCACCACTGTCGATGTAGCTCTCCTAGGAAGAGGAGTCGTAGCTCTCGGCCCAGTAGAGATGCCAGCATCAGTAAGCATCTCCTGGTACACAGTAGGTACAGTCTCTGGTGGTGGTAGTAGTGGTATCTCTGGGACAGGACTGGCAGGTGTGCGGGCTGCATGCCTGTCAGTGGCAGTGAAAGGTATGAGGGGTCGGTAAGGTGAAAGTGGTGGTCGAGCAGCTCTCCCCCGAAGACGTCGTCTCACATAGTAGAATGGTAGAGTACCAGGTGCTGGAGCAGGAATAGGAGTCCTTTCTCCTTCGTCTTCAGATGAAGATGAGGAGATGTGTGCTAGGGAAACCTCAGGAGTAGCAGCATACGCAGTAGGAGGGTCCTCAGTGTCAGTGACCTCCATAGGCTCTTCTTCCCCATCTGTGAACTCCATCTCATCATCCTCTGTCTCCTCTACCGTCTCATCTCTAGTAACTGATGTCTGACCTGGTGACTGCACCACATCAGTGTCTAAGTCATCCTCTCCTCCGCCCTCTAGGCTAAGTACGTCGTCAGCTGGTGCATCAGGAATACGGATCGGTGAACGAAGAACCTCCTCAGTCTCTCTCTCTGCATCATCATCTGAAACCATCCGGTACCACGGATATCCTGATGGTGATCCTCTAGGTAGTCCTACTGATGAACTGATAGTCGACTGTGAACTACGGTTGTAGTACGCTCTGTAGACGTGGAATCATCAGAAGAAGACATCGCTGTAATCATAAACAAAATAAATGTGTGTAAATATCTTATAAAATTAGTCCGTAAAAGGGACATTAATCATAACATAGCAATCATTGTTGAATCCACATATATCCCATATAACATAATTCAGATTTTGTTGTTGCACATGTAACCCATGTAAATATACCTCGTAATTGTTAAATCACATGTATCCCATTTATTACTTATCTATGTTCATGTATCTACATATACTTAATACTTACAATCCGTATGATAATCGATTAAACATATAGCAGTTATAGTCTAGAGTTACTAAATGCAACCTAGTTCTCTATAACCATGGCTCTGATACCAATCTGTCACACTCCCAAAATATCAGAGTATAATGGCGACAAGGGAGTGGTGACGTCATGATTATCATACACACACAGTCACAAAGAACGACCTCTAAATGAGACGTTCGGAAAATAGATCACTTGTAATTAATAAAATAAATAGTTTTAACCAAGTGCGGAAGCATAAAACTGGATACAGTTACAAAACATAGTTTTCTCAAATAATACAAATGATCTTGGTTTCAAAGAAATGACGGCAATGTATGAGACCTCACTTAGCATCTTCCTTCTTAATACCTGAGAAAAACATTGCTAAAGCGTCAACATAAAGTTGGTGAGTTCATAGGTTTAGTTAATTTGAAATGTTTAATGAACCACAAGATTTTCCCAAAAGTGATGACAATATAACAGATACAAAGTCATCCCAAAAGTATTTATTACAGTCTAAGCTCGTGACACCGAAGCGTTAACAACACCGGCAATATAATCATATAAATGTAGCCCAACTAGATGCCTAAACCCACGACATCCTATCTCAGACTCAAATGAAACTGTGCCCGCTTGTCCCCTTGTTGGACAAGACAGACAGGGACGTAAATCCCGATAGATCTATCCATAACATTCGCGCTTACACAAAGTAATTAACGGTTCACGATTCACGGGCCAAAGCAACTGGGTTTTTAGTGGGACTTAGACTAATATATAAATCAGTAAATGCACTTGTGTTCATACGTTAAAATCAAGCAATGTCTCACCCCAAAAGCAATAAAAATAGTTAAGTATGGGGCTACAAACTCACCTCGTAATTCAGCAAAAAGGACGAAGATAAAGGTAGCTCGAGAGTACGGTTACGCTAGCCGCGACCTATTTAATTATAAGGATCGGGTTACGATACGAAAAGTTATACTAATAAAGACACGACACCCTAGTTTTGCTTGACAAAACCTTACGTTTACGGAAAAATACGACAAATAAAAGTCGGTTATTAAACGGTCGAGTTGTACGGGTTAAATTATACCCTTAAGTTACCAAATTAATTTTGGGCTTTTAAATAAACTCAATATATAACCCTGGCCCAAAATGAGTCCATTATCCCCACTCACAATCCGGCCCAAGGGTCATATGACCCGGCCCGGCCCATTGGCGATATAAACAAGGAATCAAAGGAGTAAATACGTGTGTTTATTCACACACTTCTCAAAAACAGAGAGTTTACTCTCTCTCTCTTCCCTCGAAACATACCCACCGCCCCACTCTCATCTCTCTTTCTAATCTGGATCGGATCATCTCTCTCCCTTGGTTATCATGTTTTTCAGTTTGATATAATAATCATTTGGGGATGGTTTGTGGTGTTTAGATCGCGTGAGATGTGGGGTTTCATCCCCACATCAAACCGATTGGGTTCATGATGGTGTTCATCCTCAGGTCAACGTTATTCATCAGCCAAAATCAAAGATAAGTTGTTTCTCCTTATTTTCTTTTAACAAAAGTTAATTGATTTTCGTTTTATAAAAGATCAGTCGGTTTAATAACTTGTATAAACTTGTTGAGAACCACATGGCTCTCGGATTTGAAAATAAATAAATTAGGGTTTCGAAATATTTGGGGGTTTCTATAAATCTCGGGTTTAAATGCAATTAATTAATGTTTTCTTGTATAAAATCAAGTTAATTTCAACATATAATCGGTTTTATAAAAATTAGGGTTTCG
Organism: Glebionis coronaria; assembly: GCA_025667525.1. Taxonomy (NCBI): domain Eukaryota; kingdom Viridiplantae; phylum Streptophyta; class Magnoliopsida; order Asterales; family Asteraceae; genus Glebionis; species Glebionis coronaria. The sequence goes on along the minus strand of CM046875.1, from coordinate 434,385,094 downwards.
GTCAAATTGGGGATTTTTGCATATCTTGTTTCTAGTCTAATTAATTATTAGATTCGTGTTTAGATTAGGTTTAATTAGAGTTTTAATTAATAAAAATCAATTTAGGGTTTATATAAAATTGGGGGTTTTTACATTCGGTTGATTAATCATGATTAGGTGGTGTTTTTGGTATATAGAAAATATTAATTTCATGTTTAAAAGGTTTTCAGTTTTTAGGGTTTCGATTTGAAAAGGGGGTTTTGTACCCGCGACATAATTGGGGTTTTTATGATGTTTCTGTAAAATAAAAATGGTTAAGACATTTGGATTATGGTGACATTGGTTGATGGTAGTTTCGGCAGAAAGACAAGAACATTGGTTGTCTTGGTTTGATTCTCGGTTTGGCCTTGGTTTGGGTCTCGGTTTGGTTTGGTTTGGGTCTCGGTTTGGTTCTCGGTTCGGTCTTGGTTGGGGTCTCGGTTGAGTCTCGGTTTGGTCTAGGTCGGGGTCTCGGTTTGGTTGACAGAAAATATAGGTCATGGTCATGTAATAATTGCTATAGTTTAACCCTTTCAGTTTTTAATTAAAATAAGACCGTGACGAATACTAACACATTCATTTGATTTTTCGCAGGTTTGTCAAAGACGAGCACAACTAGGATTTCATTCAGAAAATAAGAGATGGTTTAAAAGACTCACAAATGGGATGCTAAGTTTTGGTTTGCAGGTGTGGACGAGATGGATGGCTTGACTCTTTCGATTTGCAGGTGTGGACGAGATGTATGGATCGGCTGGACACTTTCTTCACTTTACCCAGGAATTTGTATTTGAAAACTTGTACAGAATTTGTAATTGTAATTTTGGACTGTGAAAACTTTGTGTGTTATGTTTGGACATTGGGTAAACTTTGGATTGTATTTAATCAGGTATTATTAGTCTAGGGTTAGATTCAAGCTGATTTTGGTAAGCTTGTGATATACCCAATTTGGGTAAACTTGGCATGTGTGCTGTCTTGTAGTGTTTAGTGGGTAATAAACTATGGAGTTTATGTTGTGACTGAAAATGGGACTCTTGCTAAGCAAGTTGTTGAAATAAAAGTGAATAATGGTTTATACTTAAATGTTTGTACATGATGTATCAGCTGTACTACTCGACTCGGGTTCGACGGGTATTTAAGTTTAGACGCGAAACTGAATAAACACGACTCTATAACAGTTTGACACCCGATCCAAAACAAAGACAATTATGCGAGACTTCACGGGATTAAGTAAGTACATCAAATAAACATACGGCAAACATAATACGCCCACCAATTTCGTGTATTGCATTCAAACTTAATAGACGCGAAAAACTCGAGATGTTACATAAACTAAGTATAGTACTAACCCATGGTTAAGTAATGCAATTAACTTAATACAAGTAAGTAAATTAACACAATGTTTTCAACGTTTAACTCTTAGCTTTATTAAAGAATTATACCCTATTGTATACGAAGCTACAATAGGGATTGAATAGACAATGTGTGGTTTTGTGATCTCCTCACTAACAAGCTAGTCCAATCCTAACGATTGCTAAGCTTGACGATTCTATCAACAGGAGTTTATAACTCAAGTGTATGATCGTGTTTGGAGGAGAGAAAAACTTGTTTGTGAATGTCTAAAGCATTTACTGCACAAACTTATTTTTCTCTCCTTTACAAGCGTCCTATTTATGAAGGAAAGTGGGTAGAAGACAATAATTGCCCATGTGCAATTCTTGTCTTATTGGTACAGTGTAGTATCTTGTCTTAACCTATTCTAAGTAGTAAGACGTAAGTCCTTTACACTTGTCAGTACCCCATCTATCCCAAAAGGGTAAGTCACGCTAATTGTGTGATGTACTTCATCTTGTCACAATTCAACTTATCCCGCCTTTTCTTCAGTCTTGGAGAATGCTTGTTTTCTTCAGGGAGATCGTATGGGGTTCAGTGAGTCTATTGCCACAACTCACTGAACCCATCACCTTCTTCTTTGTCATAAAAGACATTCGTTGAGCTTCGCCTCTCTGAATGCTTGAGTCTTCCTTTTAGACTCAGTCTAGGAACTCGAAGGCAACTCACTGAGTGACTGTTCACTCAGTGACTTCTTTATGTTCAAGGTTAATTATTCACTTAGGCTGATTGTTATTCAAATCCTTCAGGGAGGTCATTAGGTACTGAATCGACCTAACAAACTCCCCCTATTTGGATATAAAATTTGCCTAAGTAAAATTGTTATAAGTGAGCAAAGAGGCTTCTTCTTATTACAAACTATTCTTCTTGATGAAAAGACTTAATATAACAAAATACTTCATTTTCATTTATCATTACATAAGACTGAATAGTCTGATACAAGAAACAAAAAAAACAAAAGATTACAGTTATTCAGGAATCCATTGCTTCCCTCTTCACCCTTGATGACTTTAACACCTTTTCTTTGTCAGGCCTCCTAGCAATTATCTCTCTGAGCTTCTCACCAAATATTTTATTCTCATCAGTCTGAATTTGTCCAGCCATCACAAGAAAGATGAGAACACTCTCAGTGGTGCATTTCTCTATGTCACTCATTCTTTGAAATGCTTGATCCCCAAATACATCAATGAAGAAGATACCCCACTCAGGTTCCTCTATAACCATGTTGTTCACAAAGGGGACATTTTCAGGGAGAGTACGATTGCATTCTAACCCAGAGATCTTAGTCTCAGCCTCAAGCTCAACTCTTTTTCTCTTTCTTCCCTAAGCTTTGGTAGGATCCTGTTCAGATAAAGGAAGATCTTTAGTGATTCCCAATTGTTCCTTCATTTGCTTCAACCTCTCATATCTCTTACTGAGAGAGTTGAGTATCTCAGGGACACACTTGTTTGTTTTAGTCCTGAAAATCCTTCCCATTTCGTCCCACTCACTGAGACCGAAATCACCAAATGAAAATTTCTTCATGACTTCAAAGTTCCTCTCATCATTATTTCTGTAAACAGATACTGAGACTGGTGTGGTATGAGGAATGATCTGAAGATTAGTGATTGGTTCAGGCTTTCTTCTTTGGGTGACGACTTTGGTGTATTGGTCATACAACTTCTTGAGTTGTGTGGTTCTTTGTTTTTGCTTCAAGACCATTTCTTCCTGAATGGCCTTGAGTTCCTCCTCCTGCTTCTGAATGAACTCTTCTCCCCCTTTCTTGCTCATCAAGACCTCAGGGTTACTACCTACTTCTTTTACAAACTCAGTGGACACCTTCAAGATCTCAGCCTTTGTTGCTTCATTAGCCTTAGCCGACTCCATTCTATCTAGATACACTTGGATTTGATCAGAAGTCATTTGGTACATTATTCCATTTATCTCATATGGTACCAAGACCAAAGCATCAGGATCGGGCCTTACTTCCCTTGAAGCCTTTACAAGTTTCTTTGGAGGTGTAAGGGTTTCATCAGCTATACCTTTGCCCCTATCTGTCTTAGATACTGATGGCTCAGGCTTGGGAGGAATTGAGTTTAAGGGTTGGGGTTGTGCTAGTCTTTCCTGCTCCCCCTCAGTGTGAGAAGGAGGTTCATTCCATGTTAGCATCATTGGTGGCACATTCTCCCCCTCAAAAGTTGAAAGATCAGCCTGACTAATCCCAACTTTTGCCCGTTGTGAGGATCCTGAGGTGGGGGATGATCCCTTAAAAGCCTGAAACATCTCAGTCGCCATTTCCTTCATGGACTGAGTGTCTGCTTTGATAGTGCGAACATCTAACTGAATAAGGGATTGAGTGTTTTCAATGGTGGTGATCCTTGTCCTGAGCCTAGGAATATCAGCTTCTTTCAGGGATTTGGAGATGTCATAGAGATTGGTGGCATTAGCCATGTATCCTTGTGCAGCCCTTGACAATATGAACTCTGCTTCTGCATCCATATGAACATCCTCATAGATGGCATCGCATTTCCCTTTCACCACATCCAAGTCAGACTTGAGAGAGTCTAACCTAGTGAAAACCTCAGTGAGCCTGTCCACCTTCAGGAACTCAAGTAATTGACCAACTCTGGAATTGGACTCAGTGGTGCTAGTGATCAGTCCATCCAGAGTTGTCTTTAAGGACACATTTGCCCCAACCGTTGGAAGAGCATGGTTAAGGAAGTTGATGAGCTTCTTTTCTTGATTCTCATGACTGTTGTTAACAGAGCTGATGAATTCCATTTGATTATCTACCTGAATTCTCATCTTCTCCTCAGCCACATCAAACCTATCACCATATGTCCTGAACTAATCAAGGAGTTCATCAGCCTTTGAAGCTAAATCTTCATGAGCCTGAGTTACCTCAGTCTGTAAGGCTTGCAAAGCTACCTGATCCAGAACCACAGTCTGAGTCCCCAATGTGGAGGTGTCAAGTTTTGCCTCATGGGAGGGCTTGTTCGGTGCCTTAGGGGAGGGCTCCTTTTGTTCGGATGCCTCAGGGGAGGGCTTTTGTTGAGCCTCAGGGGAGGGTTGTATGTCTGCGAACAAGGGAGGGGACTGTGGCTTCTGGTCTGATTGAGGAGGAGCCTGAGTGTAAGGTTCTTCCCCAGCCTCAATCATTTCTTCGTCGTCACTGAACCCTTGGAGTAACTCATCAGGCTTCTCAAGTAAACTTATAAAATCTCCAAAGTTCAGTGACCCCTTAGGTTTATCCAGCTTCACTTCAGAAGAAGGTTTGCCTTTGTTGTCGTCACTCCCTGCCCCAAATCCTGAGGCTTGGGATTTAGCCAACGGATACTCAGGGACAATTTGTGATTGATCAGGTTTGGAGGTAGGATTCCTATCAGCGGGGTGTTTTACCTGTGGGCGTCCCTCTGAGTCTTTGGGATCAAGAGTGGTTCCCTCAGGCAAAGACTTTTGGTTTAGTATGCCTTCATCAGGAGTTGTGGAAGTGAGATTCCTATCAGCGGGGTGTTTTACCCGTGGGCGTCCCTCTGAGTCTAAGGAATCAAGTTTTGGGTCCTCAGGCAAAGACTTTTGAGCTAGTGTGCCTTCATTGGACTTGGTAGAAGTTAGGGGCCTATCAGCGAGGTGTGTCACCCGTAGGCGTCTCCCTGAGTCTTTGGCCTTAGTTTTGACCTCAGGAAAAGGTTGTGATTTACTAATGCCCTCATCGGTCTGAGTGGAAGGCAGTCCTGTAGAAGAAGGTTGTATGTTTCCTTCTCCATCAAGAGGACCAGTAGGTTGGCCCGTCGACCCTGATTGTGATGTATCAGGGCCTCCCGTAAGCTCTTTCCCTTTGGGTATTTGAAGCTTGGTCTGAACAAGGGTAGTCTTTTTAGCCTTGGCCTTTTTGGGTCGTGCCTCGGAAGCCTCAGGGCCCTGTGCTTTTGTTGGTTTGGTCTTTGGCACAGTCTGAGTCTTCTTGTTCCCCTTCTTTGGTAAGAAGGGAATGGAAGACACGGATGATTCACGACTGATCACCTCAGTCATGTGAGCCGTCAATACAATAGGGTTGACTTCAGATGGGTTCTTTGAAAAATTTGTGGAACTCAGGATTGGAGTAGAAAAAACATTGAATTTTTCCTGAGTGTAAAGAGAACCCAGTAACCGTTCTAAGGCGCATGATAAGAATCTTGGGTAAGAAACATATTTTTGCCTTGAATCCTTCAGGAGCCTGGTTACGAGATCATTATAAACAATCTCTCCTATGTCAATCTTCAGTCCATTAATAAGACTGTAGATTAGCATCTGCTGAGTAGAATTAACTTGCTCAGTAGATGAGTAGTTCCCACCGATCACCTGAATCACAAAAGTGACTAGGATCCTCCAAGCCATGGGGAAAACAGTTTTTATCAATAGGGTTTTAGTCACAAGTAACTCAGGGGACCCCAATTTCTTTTAGGCCTTTTTTAACTGACTCCATGTCAGGGTGTGCAACATACTTTCCATTGTTATAATCAAGTCCACTGCTTTGACAAAATGTTTTGAAGTCTAAAATCAATGGTGTCTTCCCATTGTTTGTAGTGAACATGATGACATAGTTCCTATGTGACTTGATCTCAGACCCCTGAGATCCTTCAGGCCCTTGGGTAGGGGTTACAACCACAGCCGTATACCATAACTCCCTGAGATATTCATGGTAGAAGACTAAGGGGGTTTTTGTAAAAGCATCAGCCCAATCACAGTTTTTCAAAAATTTGCAAATTGGTTTGTAGGCTGATACACTACTAGGGTAATTGAAATTTCCCTCATAGTTGTTTCCAGCAAAATGGACACCTTCATTGGTGAGATGTTCAGCCTGAGGGGCATATTTGATAGCCTTGGACATTGCCATTAAAGATAGTTTTTTTTTAAAAAAAATTGAAAAAGGACAATGGCAATTTGTGGAAATCAAATCAAGACTTGTTTCTTGTTATAATACAACAAGATTCACCAAGTGACCTAATGAGAAATTTTGCCTTGTAAAAGGATCAAGAGTTAGAAACAATAGGTAACTTTGATTGTTGTGCTATATAACAATAAAACGAGTAGTCAATGTGATCGCCTTGTGTACAAGAAATCTTTTCTGGAAATTAGTTTGAACACACACACTTTTTCTTTGAGAGAAAATATTTGGCAGAGTAAAATTGCAAGTTCTTTGTGTGTGAGTTTTTTTGTGGTTGTGGGAACTCAGAACTCTCAAAACCAGGGGGTTGAGCAACATAAACTTCTTCAGTGATCTTTCCATTCAGGAAGGCACTTTTTACATCCATTTGGAAACCTTTGAAGTTCATGTAGGTAGCATAGGCCAGGAAGATCTTGATGGCTTCCATTCTTGCTACAGGGGCGAAGGTTTCCTCATAGTCTATCCCTTCAAGTTGACCACACCCCTGAACAACCAGCCTAGCTTTGTTTTTTATGACAATTCCATCTTCATCAGTCTTGTATTTAAATACCCATTTTGTACCAAGAGCTGATTTCCCTTTAGGGAGAGGAACTAGTTTCCACACTTTGTTCCTGAGGAATTGGTTGAGCTCTTCTTGCATGGCCTCAACCCATCCTGGATGTGTCAGGGCCTCTGAAACCTTCTTTGGTTCAATTTTAAAGAGAAAGTCTGTAAACAGACATTCATGGGCTGAGGCAGCAGAGAGTTTAGCAGCCTGACTGCGTGTGAGCATCCCCTCAAATACATCACCAATTATGTTTACAAGCTCTATGTGTTGTTGTCTTGACCATCTGTCCTGAGGACTTGGATTAGAGCTTGTTGACGGTTGGTGATTATCAGGGACCAGAGATTCAGTACATTGTACTGAAACATCACCTTCTTCTGAAGGATTTTCAGTAATAGGGTATTCAATATTTTCATCACTTGTCCCTTCAGTGTTCTCATAGATGGGTGAACCGTTTGATTCATTAGCTTGAGAAGTGATAACTTCAGGGATATGTTGGGATGTGATTAAATTATTAATTGACCTATTATGAGGTGATATATGGAAGAAAATATCAGCATCAGTTTGATACTGTTTTGAGGGACAGTGTTCATACTCATCAGGAGGATATCTTGATGAGTCATTGATCCCTGTTTCTTCCATTGATTAATTTGTGAAGTTAATGGTATCCATACTTTCATCAAAGGTGACATGAAATGACTCCTCAATCTGTTGTCTCCTTGTGTTAAAGACCCTGAAGGCTTTGGAGACAAAGGAGTATCCAAGAAAGTATCCATCATCAGCTTTGGCATCAAATTTACTAAGATGGTCCTTTTGATTGTGAATGAACACAGGACAACCAAACACATGAAAGTAGCTGATATCTGGAATCCTTTCCCTGAATATTTCATAAGGAGTCTTATCATGTCTTTTGACAATGATACATCTGTTCTGAGTATAGCAAGCTATTTTTACGGCCTCAGTCCAGAAGTGTTTTGAAAGATTGGATCCATTAAGCATGGTTCGAGCAGCTTCGATGAGAGTTCTATTCTTCCTTTCAGCCACACCATTTTGTTCAGGTGTGTAAGGAGAAGAGAAGTTCTGAGAAATTCCTTTCTCATCACAAAAACTCTCAAGCTCTTGGTTCCTGAATTCTGTTCCATTATCAGTTCGTATTTGTTTAACTTTAGTATCATTTTGATTTTCTACTTGCCTGATAAAAGACATTATGAATTCAGGAGCTTGACTTTTCTTTTTCAGGAAGTATACCCAAGTGTATCTAGAATATTCATCAACAATCACAAGAGTGTATTTCTCATAATTTATAGACATTGGACTGACTGGTCCAAACAAGTCCATATGAAGAAGATGAAGACACTTCCTGATAGAAAAGTTCAGTTTTGGCTTAAAAGAAGCTCTCTTGTGTTTACTTTTTTCACAGGCTGAACAAGGTTTGTCTTTTGCATACACAAGAGAAGGTAAGCCAAGAACTTTGTTTTGTTTTGCAAGTTTGTTCATATCTTTGAAATTTAGATGTGACAGTCTCTTATGCCAAAGCCAATTGACAGAGTCTGAGGCTTTAGCAAAAAAACATGCTCCTGAGTTTGTTACAGAGGACATGTCTAGGACATATACATCATTTCTTCTTGGAGCAGTCAACACAATTTCTTTGTTAGCATTGAAGATTGTACCTTGCTTATCATCAAACTGAACAATGTACTTAGCATCACACAGTTGACTGATACTGATGAGATTGTACTTCAGACCGTTTAAAAACGCCACTTTTGAGAAAACTATTCCACCACATTTGATTGAACCATATCCCTCAGTAACACAGGATGAATTATCACCGAATACTACCTTAGGACCTGGTTGCTCCACGTATTTGTGTAGATAACTTTTGACCCCTGTCATACTTCTTGAACACCCACTGTCTAAGTACCAGACAGGCTCCTTGAAGTGATCCTGCACAGATAACGAGGTGGATTAGTTTCTCTTGTGAGCCCACTTCTTAGTAGGCCCTTTGGCTCGAAGAGCCTGACGTCTTTCACCTCGTTTGAAATACTCAAACTCAGCGTGGTCTGAGGTAGAATGAACATTGCTTCCACATGTTTTGCAGCTTAGTCCGACTGAGGATTCAGTACTTTGTGATGACTCAGCTATCATTCCTCTTCTGACCATGATGATTCTATTGTGTCCTGAGGTAGTGTGATCATTGCTTCCACAAATCTCACACTCAGGGTAGTACACACAATCATCATGTCTATGATCGGGAATCCCACAATATGTACAAGGTGGGTAAGGCTTAGCCTTGGATTTTCTGGTTTGTTCTGAGGTGGGCCCATAGTTGTAAGGCTGAGCATTGTATCTTTTAGCATTTTTAATAGAAGCAATGTGCATCTCATGATCTGCTGTCCTGTGATCTTCACTTTTACATTTCATGCAATAGAGAACTCTATAGCAGTCATCAGTGGTGTGATTTGTATAGTGGCATAGCTCACAGGTAGGTTTCTTTGTTTTAACTTTCTTGGAAGACTCAGGTTCAGTTTTGTTACTTTTTGATGATTTAGGCTGTGAGGACATAGATGTTTCACCCTGAGATTTAGAGGCTGAGTTCAGCTTCTCTTCCATGAAAAGTTGGAATAATCTACTTGACTCCTCTTGATTTACAATAGGAGTAGAGTTGACTGAATGTTTAGGAGTCCCTGAGGGAGATATGGGTTTGGTTATCTTTTCAGTGACAGTTCCTGACTCAGTGTGATCTTGTATCATTTTTGAGTCAGGCTTTGTTTGTTTAATACAACCTAATCCAGCTCTTCCTCTAGGTGAGTGTTCTTGATAAGACAAGGGAATTAATTCAGAACATGGACTTGCTCCTTGAAGGTTTTTTCAAAAGAGGTAGAGGAGTCTGAATGTTTTCAGTGACATTAGATGTTTCAGTGTTACTGACTTTATCAGTCTCTTCATTCAGACCAAGTTTTTCATTAATAGCCTGAGATTCAGGAATTAATATTTTTCCAGTGTCAAAGTTAGGCAAAACACTCTCAGGATTTGATCTCTCAACCCAGTCTTTTGACTTAGGAATCATTTCATGATCAAACCCAACTAAAGCAGGGAGAAATTCCTTTTCACTCATTTCCTTAGTTGGTGCCTCTTCATTGAGTTGTCGTGCCCCAAGAATTTTCTTCTTTTGGGCAGGTATTTGACTGTCTATACACTGAGAAGCTAAGGTAGAGCTATTTGTCCATTTCTCATTGATTCGTTTTTCTTCCTTAAGTTGTTCTTGAAGAGCATGATTGATTTTGGTGAGTTCAGTGTTCTGAAGTTGACAGCTTACTGCTTCAAGTTTAGCTTGTTTTAGAACTAATAAATCATCTCTACATTTGTTTAATTCAAAAACAAGTTTATTATATTTTGACAAAATATTCAATCTTTGCTCTTCAACAAACGATAGGTCAATGTTAATATACTTAAGGAATTTTTGCCAATCAGATTCTTCATCCATAGAGAGAAGCATATTTACCTTTCTAATGGTGATGTCAACCCATTCTCCATTTCGAGCATGATTCTTTCCAACTGATAATTCATCATCAGCTAGAGCCATTAACACTTGATACCTGACTTCCTCCTCTTCTGAGGACAAATCTTCATCATCCCAATCAAAAGTTTCAGCTACTAGACCTTTGGCTTTGTTTTGAGCAGGCTTTTGAGTCTGAGCGATGGTAGGTTCAGCTTCCAAGAGTGCAAGTTTAGCTTTTACCTTTTTATACTCAGACCTATAGTCCTTCTCAATTTTCTTATTATTCTGAAAACTTTGATTAATTGGAGAAGCCTGAATTAGTTTTAATGTAAACTTAGGTTGAAAATTGTCATTCCCTGATGAAAAACTTTGATTTTTATAAGAGGCCAACGGGGTTTTTGAAAGACAATACTTAGCAAAATGCCCAGTTTTACCACATCGATAGCAATCCACTCCCTCAGTGGATTGGTTACCAGCAAATCTAGTTCTTTTGATATAACGTTTGGTATTTGCCAACATGGCCCTTTCATGATATTCCCTGTTCAAATCTCTTATGTATTCAGTACTAGATCTTTCATCCACCTCATCATCTGAGGTTTCCTGAAATTTTTGAACAATTGCATTTGAGTAAAAAGTAGTTGAAATAGGGTCGTTGTCAATTTGAGTGGGTTTGGCTGAGGTGTCTGTTATTAAGGCCTTCTTGGACTCAGGATATCTTCTATTTATCAGATTATCTTCATAGATGAATCTCCCATAAATATCTGCAAGATCCTGAGTCTGTATGTGATTAGCATTTCTCAGTCCTTGAGAAAAACCAAGCCATTTTTCAGGGAGACTGTTCACAAAACCAACATTGATTTCATGCTTAGACAGTTTCACCCCGTCATTCGTTAGCTCATTGAGCAAGGTTTTATACCTGGTGTAAGTCTGAGGAAGTGTTTCAGATGTTTTGGCCCTGAAAGTGTTATATTCTAACTTCAGGTCCATAATCCTATTTTCCTTTGTGTCAGATGGTCCTTCGAAAATATGAACAAGATCTGTCCAAGTCTCTTTGGCCGTCTCACACTCAATGACAGCCTCCATAATATCGTCAGGAAGACAAGATATTATGATGCTTTTGAGACGTTGGTCTTGATTGACCACTCTCCTTTCATCGTTAGACCATTGGTTTTCAGGTTTGTCATCACCAGTTGCTGTTTTTGGTTTGAATGGACAATCTTTAATAAAAGTTATGTAATAAGGTTCCATTCCCATCAAATAACACAACATTCTTTTCTTCCATTTGTTAAATCTTTCAACTTCTAACTTAGGAGCGCTAACAGAGTAACTCGCTCCTTTTTTGTTAACAAGTTGAGGTACATTACTTTCAGCCATAATGGATCAAGGTTTTAAAAACTTTGAGACGGTGGTTAAAAGATTTATAATCCTACCGCTCTGATACCACTTGTTGGTCCCTTGAATTAGTACTATACTCAAGTAAACTAAGTATAGTACTAACCCATGGTTAAGTAATGCAATAAACTTAATACAAGTAAGTAAATTAACACAATGTTTTCAACGTTTAACTCTTAGCTTTATTAAAGAATTATACCCTATTGTATATGAAGCTACAATAGGGATTAAATAGACAATGTGTGGTTTTGTGATCTCCTCACTAACAAGCTAGTCCAATCCTAACGATTGCTAAGCTTGACGATTCTATCAACAGGAGTTTATAACTCAAGTGTATGATCGTGTTTGGAGGAGAGAAAAACTTGTTTCTGAATGTCTAGAGCATTTACTACACAAACTTATTTTTCTCTCCTTTACAAGCATCCTATTTATAGAAGGAAAGTGGGTAGAAGACAATAATTGCCCATGTGCAATTCTTGTCTTATTGGTACAGTGTAGTATCTTGTCTTAACCTATTCTAAATAGTAAGACGTAAGTCCTTTACACTTCTTAGTACCCCATCTATCCCAAAAGGGTAAGTCACGCTAATTGTGTGATGTACTTCATCTTGTCACAATTCAACTTATCCCGCCTTTTCTTCAGTCTTGGAGAATGCTTGTTTTCTTCAGGGAGATCGTATGGGGTTCAGTGAGTCTATTGCCACAACTCACTAAACCCATCACCTTCTTCTTTGTCAGAGAAGACATTCGTTGAGCTTCGCCTCTCTGAATGCTTGAGTCTTCCTTTTAGACTCAGTCTAGGAACTCGAAGGCAACTCACTGAGTGACTGTTCACTCAGTGACTTCTTTATGTTCAAGGTTAATTATTCACTTAGGCTGATTGTTATTCAAATCCTTCAGGGAGGTCATTAGTAACTGAATCGACCTAACAACGTCGCTTAACCAATTTCCGACTCTAAGCTAAAAGTCGAGCCCTAATCTTATCTAGGACCAATCTACACCAATATACTTTAAGGACTAAGTATTAACCTTAATACATACACAACTTCTAAATAGACACAACTACTTGGATCTTCACAATAATGACACAACAATGAATGAATAAGTTTGGATCTTTGAGGTAGACACAACACTTCAAGAATGATAGTGTTCTTCTCTTTGCACTTTGAGAGGAAAAGATGAGAGGAGAAAGATTCACTTCTAAACAAGTAGTAATCAAACAAATGATCAAGGATTTAAGTGATTTAAGAAGTATGAAAGAATCTGGAAATGTATGTGCAAAAGAGGTGAATTGAAAGTCTGAGAATGGTCGACTATTTATAAGACAAACATCCAACGGCTATATATGTCCGCGGTTCCTTATTGGAGCCCGCGGTTGCTTATCGATAAGGAACCGCTATAGGGGCTAAGGAACCGCCTGCATAGACTCCACTCCTTTTTGTCTTTTAGTGGATTGGTTCGAATCTGGGGATTAAAATATCCTGAAAGAATATTCCAAACCAAGATAGAATATGCCATTTTCAAATTTCAAATTTTCAAATAATTAATTTAATTAAACATTTTCTTAAAAAGAAAGTTTAATAAAAAAAAACTTTGTCACACTTAATAAAAAGTGAGTTTTAAGAAAAGATTAAATCCTTGATCACTTAATTAGGATAAGTACTTGTTTGTTCATACCTTAAGTGATAATGGTTGGAATGAAAAATACTTGAACTCAAGAATTCGTTTTTCGTTGTTTTCGTAAATGCTTATTTTTACATATTGTCGTAATCAAAACAAACTGAGACCAAAAAATGCAAGTACCGTTTTTAGGCATCATTGCATTAACAAGATCGTCATGAGCAAATGTTAATTAAAGTGCTTAACATTGATACTGAAAAGAATTTTGTAGATCTTTTTACTAAAGGGTTTGATATTAAAAGATTTCAATACTTGAGGGCAAGTGTTGGAATGATTAATATTTTAAAAGAAATTCAAAAGGTTTTTGCTGTGTACGGTTTGTAAAATTTAGTACTGGTAATAGTCATGGTTTAGTAATGTTAATGTTAAAATTAATGTTGTTAGTTTAATCTGTTTTGGGAAAGAATTTTGGGCAAATTATTTTCTTTCTCTATGGTGGTTGCTTCTTAGCAAGTTGGTTTGTATTAACTGGCCTACTCTCTGTCATTCTATTTATGGTGTGTTAGTCTTTGGACATCTGGCTTAGAGAACAACTTTTGCTGGAAATCCTGTTAAGAAGCCTTTTTCTTTTAAATGTTATATGTTCACAGGAGGTACTTAGTACTGATACTGGTTGTCACAATCCAAAGGTTATTGTAACCTACCAGTGTTAAAGTGTTTTAGTAGTTTACTGGTTGAGCATATAAGGTAGATCTTGTTTTAATGGATATTTTTGAGCAAGGAACCGTACTGGATTTGGTGTCTATCTCATTTCTGTGGGTGTGCATTAAGTACTTTGACGACTTGTTTAGATTTTGAAGTCCTTTCATTTCTTATTGTGTATGAGTTCCTATTATAGTTGTGTAAAAAAATAAAAAAATAAATTATAAAAAAATAATAAAAAAGAATGTATGTTTCTTGGTTATTGACTGTTGTTGAAGATGCATTTGTCATGTTTTTGCCCATACATGGTTGGTGTAATAGAAGTGAAAGTCCCTAATACTAGCTTAAAACGAACAATAAGGATATTCAACACAAGTAAATACTTTTCAAACTTAGTACTTTATTATTGTATAACAAGTATTACATGTGTTATGGATAACACAGTTTGAGTACAATGTGTTGTGTACACTTTGGACAAAATAAAGCAAACTCAAGAACACAGGCACATCTGTTCTTCTTATGAGTTGTAAAGAGTTAATGTGAGAAATCTAACAAAGTGAACAACATTAACTCTAGCCTACATATCATATTTATAGTGGTATGAGGTTGACTATATGTACTGGTTGATGGTGACTACACAAAACAGACAATGTCAGACATTTGTCAAAAGATGCTCTTCTATTCTTGGTAGTCTGCCACAACGCTTTAGGGAAACAGAACTGACATAGTTTCCCTTTTCTTCATTCCTTGTACTTTAGGCTGTGAAACTTCTCGCCTAAAAACTTAGGTATGTCCAAAGTGTACAGAGTGTTAACAGGGTATTGCCACCCCTGTTAACACTCAACCACTCAGAGTCCCTGATACATCTTGGTTGTTATCCAACACAGCCAATGAGTATGTCTTAAAGTAATCTTCGACTTTGTTAACAATGTCTCTGACATGGACTCCTCTGTGGTTGCTCACAGAGACTTAGAGCTCCGTGAGTCTTGGGTTACTTGCATGTTTCCTAGGCATAGGAAAGTTAATATCAAACAGCTTATTTAAGTTTAAATCTATGACTAAGGGAATTCTAACAAACTTAGATTCCCAATAATCTCCCCCTATTTAAACATAAATATAGCTAGATCTAAATAAGTTATAGTAAGTGAGATAACAGCTTCTTCTTACACATAAAGATCTAACAAACAACATCATACTTCATTAATACTAAAAACAAAATTACAAGTACAATACATGAGTAAACAAAATATGAAAGTAAAAGTTCAGCTGTGAAAATTTTAATAATAATCATTCTTGATTTTCTCTTCAGCCTCAGCTATGTCTGTCCTAGTCTCTAATTCAGCCTTCAATGCTTGGGCAAATACCTTGGAGTGTAAGTACCTTTTGAATCAAAATAAGCTGAATGGTTGATGCTAGCCCCAGCTCATCTTCCCTTTGGAACACATACTGACATCCCTTGTTCATGTAGGCCATTCCTTTTTCAGGCTCAGTATATGTCTGACCATCAACAGGCCCTAAAATCTCATTAGGGAGAATCAATTTCCTGTGCATTCCATCTACCTGGATATAATCAGTCACAAAGGTTTCTTGGAGGAATTGAGTAATTCTTTTCCTTTTCTTTTCAGTCTTTGTGGGTTCTGGTTCAAACAGCTGTGGTGGTGGATCAACTTTGAGTTTGGCTGCTGTTTCTTTCAGCCAGTTGAACTTATCTCTTAGCGTCTTGAGGAGTAAGAAATTTTCCTGTCCAGTTTTCTTTGCAGCTAAAGCTTCAATTTCTAGCCATTCAGTCAACTCAAGTGTCTTAAGCTTGAAATCATCAAACACATCCATGTTCCCTTGTTGGTTATCTCTCCAAATGACCATTTATGGGGTATGTGTTGATTTCTTGACTGTATATTTGAACTTGGTGATAGTGCCTGGAGCATATCTTTTGGAAACGCAGGTATCATAGTCAGCCTTTACCTTTTTCAGGGCCTCTGCACGTTTCATCTCCATTTCTCTTAGCCTTTGTCATTGTTCCTCTCTGAGTTCAGGAGACATGGCTTTCAACTTTGCTTCATCCAACTCTTTGGCTTTCTTGATTTCGTTCAGCCATTTAAACTCAAGTGCCTGTTTCTCAATTTCTTCAATAGTTAAGGGTTTTTCATCAGCTACTTTGAAAGTTGGGAATTGTGAGATTTTGGTGGTGGATCCTCCTGTCTCTAGCATCGTAGCTATTTTCTTTAGTTTGGCGTTTGTGTCTACCATAACTATTTCTTTCCCTTTTTTCAAGACAGAGGATTCTTCACTTGCTTTCTTCATATCATCAGCATGTTTCAAAAATGCTATCTGAGCCTATTCTTGGACAGCTTTTGGTAGGGAGCCAATAGTAAATTTGAGTTTCTTAGCTTTTAGTTTACCATCATTCACAACCTTATTGGTCTTATCCAAGGACATGGAATTTGATGAATCAGCAGCCTTATTGTCTTGTTGCTCCCCCTTACTTTCAACATCATCATCAGGTATTGTGATTGGTGTGATGACTTGGAGAGGAATGGGGTTTTCAGCTGTATTGGTGGTAGTGTTGACAGGTCCTAGTTTGAGTAGTTCAGTTTTCTCCCCCTCACATTTAGCCTGTCTCTTAAGACGTTTGGCTGAACGTGACTGAATATAACGAGCAACCTGTTCAACAGATGTGGCCAACTTCCTTTTCCTGTTTCTTGATCCTCTGGCGATTCTAAGAAGTTTATTGCAGTTGCGATACACAGATCGATCAACATGGCCAGCCAAGTAGGTGGTGTGGCATTTTTGCCTGTTGCACACAACTTCAAATTCTTTGTGCATCACTAACTCGTTGGTTGTTAACATATCTTGGACTTCTTGAATGATGGCAACTTTAATGCGAGTAGATAGGTGACTAAGTCCCTGAGAAACCCCCCTTCTTGTACCATCTTAGATGGGTTCAATGATGGCGTCTTTAACAGCTTGGGAAATGATCTTAGGAAAGTTGACTGTGAAGGAATGCATTTCAGATTTCACTATGTCCAGCTTCCTTGACAGGCGTTCAATGTCTGAGGCATGATGTTCAGGCTTTAAACCATGAACGTTCAAGCTTTGCTGCTCAAAGTCATCTTCTCTGGGAAAAAGATCAAAATTGGTCTGTTGTGGATGATCAAACAATAGAAACTCCGTTGTAGGATCATACACAGCGCTTGGAAGCTCCATTGTGACAGATGTAGCTGAGGTAGGAGTCACAACAGCTTTTTTGGAGGAGGAGTTGGTTCTCTGGCTGGTGTGGACAAAGCCTTAGGTGGTGACAGGTGAGGCTGTTCATCGTCTTCATCATCCTCCTCCTCAATCATCCCCTCAGGGAGAATTTCATCATCTGGCATTGATTCAGGTTCAGAGAAGCTTTCAATTAAGGCAAGCACATCCTCTTCAACATCAGGCATGGGCTCATCCTCGTTTGGCTGATCCTGAGTCAAGTTATCAGCCCCTTCGTTTGGCTGAGCCAGAGAGTCTACATTTTATTGTACAACATCAGCCTGCAAGTTGTTTAAGTTAGTAACAGTGAAATAGATAAAGGGAATGGTCGCCAGTTTGCTGTCCCAGAGAGGCTAAGGATGATTATTCAACCACTCCAAAGGATAAATCCTTGGGATTCTTTTAAGTGTGAAAGTAATGAGGTTAATGGTCGACATTCGCTGCCCCTAGGAAAGCTGAGTGTGATTATTCATCCCCTCCCTAAAGGATAAATCCTTTGGGACTCTTTTATTTGTGAATTAGATATGGGTTAAGATTGCCTGTTACGCTGCCCCTAGGAAATCTGAGGGTGATGATTCAGCTCCCCCTGAAAGGATAAATCCTCTGGGACTCTTTTAGTTGTGAAAAATATATAGTTGAAGATCGTCATGTAACTCTGTCCCAAGGAAGGTTGAGGATGATTATTCAGCCCTCCTAAAAGTTAATCTTTTGGGATTCTTTTTCTGAGAGAACCTAGAGGTTGTGTGAAGTATAGCTACTCTAGGTCGAGACATATATGTATTCAGGTTGTTGTTTGCCTAAATATTGTCTAGAGGGTGCAAGCTCATCAGGGTGCTTTATAAACACAAATGAATCACTCCCTGGTGCAGAGACAGGGTGTACAGAAGTCTTAAAAGATTTCTAAGTGCATACATAGACTCCTATGGGTCGAGGATAACCCTAACTTCACCACTCTCACCTACAGACATTTGAGAGTGGCTGCTTGTGTACCTCAAGAAATTATAAACTGATTACCTGTGAGATATCAGCAGAATTAGGCGGGTTCCCTGTTGTATCTACTGTTGTAGAGATGTTAGACTCCTGTTGTTTATCACCTGTAGTCTCTGTGTCCATAGAAGTCTCTAGACCAGAGGAAGGATTGGCTGTCTTCTTAACCCTGGCCTTAGCAACAGTTTTGGTTTTGGAAGAAGATAGGTTTTTCTTCTTCTTTGGCTGTTGGCCAGTTGTTGCCTTGGACAGTGTGGTGTGTTTGCCCAGAGGTCAAAGACGTTGACTTACCAGACACACCAGCTGCAATCACCTTCTCAGAGGAAGGGAGCTAGGGCTTCACAACAGATTGTTGTTTATTGGCAATGTTCTTCATGTGAGCAGTCGCTGGCACGTCATTGGGTCCCATCACCTTGTAGATAGCCCCAGTTATGTGATAAGGCTTCATGGCTATCAGCGCAGAGTTGTGGTAGTTATCACCCAGCAAGCTTTCGAAGATAAGAGAAAGAAAATCAACATAGCAAATGTTTTTCCCTCTGCTTTGGTTGATACCCTTCAGCTGTTCAACAAGGTTGGAGAATAAGATGCTACCAATGTTGATGTATGTTCCCCAGATAAGTCCATAGGCAATGGTTTGATGGTTAATGGCTAATTGGTCTTGAGATCCCTGCATACCACCCAGGGATTTGACTATGTGAGTTAAGAGGACACGCCACATAGGTGGGAAGAACTTGATCTTCAGAGGAGACTTGAGAACCACTTCACAAGGTGTAAGGGTTGGGTTAACATCAAAAACAGGGAAGATAGTGGCAAGGGCGACCTTCACAGCCTTCTTATCAACAGACTTTAGGCATTCTTCACAATGTCTTAGCCCAGAAACAGAAGAGAAATCAGCAACAGAAAATGCGAAAGGGTGTTCATTACATGAGAGGTTAAAGTAGATTGTGTTATCATCAAGGATCTTAGCAGAATACTAGAATTTCCTAAGGTATTCTTGGTAGAAAACAGATGGGGTTCTTGTGAACACTTCACCTACATCACAATTCTTCATAAAGTTCACCAGATCTGAGTAAGTGTCATTTGGAGCTTTAAGCCATCCAATCGAGTTGTTCGCGGCGAGGATACAATCATTCATTTCGAAAGTAATGTTAGAAGCTTTAGATACTGGAAATGCCATTGTTATTCGAGAATGAAGAAGATGAAGATGGTGAGAGGGTTTAGAGAGATATTTTAGTGAGAGAGATGAAAATGATGAATAATGATAAAAGTGTTTGGTAAAAAACCTTGGAACAATATATATATTCAAAATTTAAAACAGTTATTCAACCGCATTTAATGCATAGTGGGAAAACGACTACACACAAGTGGGTCCCTTGACCTTTCAAAACTGTTTGTCTCCTCGTTTATCGAAAAAATGTGAATAAAATATTGGGAATGTTTTTAGCATTTACTTGGAAAGTAACAACCTAGTTTCATGTGAAAAACATTTAATATTTATTCAGACATTAATGACACACATTAAATATCAGTCACAGGCTTTGAGATATTAAGCATACCCAGCTCAGCAACTAGCCTATTGAACGAAGGTTCAGCCAAAGGCTTTGTAAATAAGTCAGCTAGTCGCAACTCAGTGGGAACAAAATGTAGCTCACTATCTCCTTTAATAATATAATCCCTGATAAAGTGATACCTGATATCAATGTGTTTGGTTCTGGAGTGAAGCATAGGGTTATTTGAGATAGCAATGGCACTTGTATTGTCACAGAAGATGGGTACTTTATCATATAGAATCTCATAGTTAGCTAGTTGACTCTTCATCCAAAGTACTTGAGCACGGCAACTAGCAGCTGTAACATATTCAGCTTCAGCTGATGACATAGCCACAGAGTTTTGCTTCTTAGCACTCCATCCAACCAACTTGCCTCCTAGGATTTGACAGCTCCCTGAAGTGCTTTTCCTATCAAGGCAGCACCCAACATAGTCTGAATCTGAATAAGCCTTAAGATCAAAGCCTGATTCTTTGGGATACCATAGACCTAGAGAGGTTGTTCCTTTGAGGTACATGGAACTTCTCTTAACAGCCACTAGATGGGATTCCGTAGGGTTAGCTTGGTACCTTGCACAGAGACATGTGGAGAACTTGATATCAGGGCGACTGGCTGTGAGATACATGAGTGACCCAATCATGCCTCTATACATAGTCTCATTAACAAAGACCCTTGACTCATTAGGGCCCAAATTGTTGGGTGGAAGCATGGGGTATTTCATTGATGCACAATCAGCCAAGTCATATTTTTTCAGTAAATCTTTAACATACTTTTCTTGACAAATTGAAATTCCTTTAGGACATTGATTAATTTGAAAACCCAAAAAGTAAGTTAATTCACCCATCATACTCATCTCATATTTCTTGGTCATTAGTTTAGCAAAACGTTTACTAAGATTAACATTAGTAGACCCAAAGATGATATCATCCACATAAATCTATACAATGATGAAATCACTTTTATCCTTAAGGTAAAAAGTGTTTTATCATTGGAAAACCTGACAAATTTATTTTCAGTTAAAAAGGTAGACAGCGTTTCATACCATGCCCTTGGAGCCTGTTTGAGGCTATACATTGCCTTGTGAAGCCTGTATACATAGTTGGGAAACTTGATACAATGCGTTTTGTATGGGTTCAATATTTCTCACGATATCCTCTCGAATTGATCTTGGCTCTAAGTGGAATGATTTGTTTTTGGTTAATAAAAAGTGGTTGGTTTGTTTATTTATCTATTTTAATCTAATAACAAGAAATTAAGTGTCGAAGAGTAGAATTAAAACTTTAAAAGTTTAAACTAAAAAGACAAGTTAAAAGTGAATGCTTGAAAACTTAAAGATTATATTAGAAAAATAAATGGACATTCAATAAAAACTAACACTTGGAAAACTTTGTGAAAAATAAGAACTTAATTAAAGAGTACTAAAAGAAAGTAAGATCGGAGTAAAGCAAAATAGGCTAAATCGGAATAAGGAAAAACTAGCACCAATCGGAATGTATTCCGATCAATTGATCGGAATATGGGGAAAATGGGGGGCAATCGGAATATATGTAAAAGAGGGGCAATCGGAATAATGAAATGAGTGCTAATCGGAATATGATGAAAAAGGGACAAATCGGAATGTAATACAACTTGGTACAATCGGAATACTTGAATCAACACTAATCGGAATCTACTAAACTTACCAATCGGAATAACTGAATTAGCCTCAATCGGAATAAGGCTTGGAGGGCAAATCGGAATACTAGAAACCCTTTTCCGATCTATGGATCGGAATAGGGGGTACCTGGTCGGAATATACGGTCGGAAAAGGGCTTTCCCTTTTCCGAAAATGATGTAGATCCGAATTTTAAGCTAGGGAATAAGCTATAGAATAAGCCAATCACCAACAAGCTCGAATCCAATAGAATACTGATCAAATAAGCACTAAAAACAACTTTTCTAAACTCAAAATAATCAACTTTTAAATCAAATCAATAAAAATATGAACTTTTCATAAAAACTCTAAAAAGTAAAATAAGCTAAATCAACCAATAAGCCAAAAAGAACAAGGATCTTAAAGCTTATGAGTACATAAACTTAAGGAAACATAAAAAGAAATCAACTTTTTAAGCACAAATCATTGATGAACAACACGGATCATACGAGATTTGTACCAAAATCAATAAAAGTAAAAGAAAGGAAGGATGAGATTAAAGATTAAAAGATAAAAACTTGAACTTGATTAATGAAAAGTAATACAAATGTTTTGATCTAGAAAGAGAAAAAGATGAAATCTAGTGAGAGAAAGTTTAAAACTTTCTCTCTCTAAAACTAAAAACTATCTAAAAGACTAAGTGTATGAAATTTGTGAAGTAAGGGCCTTTATATAGGCGTGTGTATGGTGGTGGGCTTTGTGATTGGGCTTTGGTTTGGGCTCCTTTTTCTTCTTTCTTCTTTAGTCTTCACGCATCTTTAAATAAACGTTTCCGACTTGGATTTGAGAAGTGTCGGTGAATAATTCCAACTCGTCTTATAATCTTTTATTTAATAGACTCGAGTTCTTCGACATATATGAATCTTCCATCTTTGGCTCTATTCTTCGATAAATCTTCAAATAGGCACAATGACTTCAAATCTTTTGCATCTCTTGGACAATAGACTTCGTCTTGAGTCTTTTTCCTTGATAAAACCCGTGCAATCCCATGTTTTCTTTAATATTCATCCGGTTAGCTCTGAAAACACAATAAACACAAAAACCACGCATAATTCCAAACAAATGATATTAAATACGTGTTTTGGTCTTGTTTTAGCCAGAAATAAGTGGTAAAAGGATGGGTGTTTTCACACCTATCAAATCCCCTACACTTAACCATTGCCATGCCCTCATGCAATGCTTAGTGACAAAGCACATTTACACTTTTCTCATAATCAATCAACCTTGGCCTTATTAATATACTACTAAACAAAAATGAAAGTACTAAGAGAAATTAAAACTTTAAAGTAAACAAAAGGATAGAAAATAGCTATGTGGAAATAACTTGCAAAGAGATCGAGGACTTACATTAGGGCTTCGGTGCTGCGAAGATTTATCACCCTCAAGTTTCACGTTCCCCAAACTAAGCTTAAAAACGAGATCATTGTTATTATAAGTTAGCAATTCAAACATTCACACACATGGCTTAATTAAATGCTTAAACTCCCTTATTCCTAGGTGTATCTCTTATATTTTATTTTTGTCTTAGAATGATCATAAAGATGCATTTTTGGACTCATTTCGATAGTTTATTTAGGCTGAAAGCAAAGTAGGACGATTTGATCAATAGTTAGCTAAAGGACAAAATCTCTTAAAACTGCTTCTCGGGATATCAAAAAGTTCATATCTTGGCATAACTTGGTTCACGATTTGAGACCTTTCTCGGGCCGATATTTGGCATGTACTTCATACTTCATATCTTGAGAGACGTTCTTGAGATAATGGTCTTCTCATCGTAATAGAGTTTCTTCACTTGGACACTTTTGAGGGGTACTCCAACTTTGTTTACCACGACTTCATGATTATTTCTTCAATCTCTAATTGGGATTTCGAGATACAACGATCCGCCTCCTTTTCGGACTTGGATCTATTTATCCTCATACCTTGTTAGGGTCTTTTCGGATAGACTTCTCCATGATCTTTATGGAAGTTGATTGCTTTTCGTCGTGAGTCTTGATCCTTCATATTGATTTTAAGAATAATGTTCTTCACATCACTTTTGGATCTTCAGCAATAAAATGGAATCCTCATGCCTTGTTAGGGCCTTTTTGGACTCGCCAATCTTCGCGCCCCGCTTCATAAGTTATGCCTTGGCTATGAACTCTTATCATTACCGAGCAACTTTTAAACGATCTTGGGCTAGAAGCTAAGTAACTTTTCAAATCGTACGACCTTACTTATTGCAGATAATTTATTAGCAAGTGATGGGAGAATAGGCAAATAATTACACCAAGTGAGTTTATGCAAGAATACCGACTTATAATTGACTCTATCATTTCTCGTCCTCCACAATTTAAAATCTCAAGTAATGAGACTCGTGGATACTTAGCCTAATAAACCAATTAAGGTCTACATGGTTAAGGATACTAGCTAGAATAAACTTGGATAAGTCTATTCGGGTTGAGTCAAAATAAACGCAACGGGCCTAATATGTCAAAGACTTCTGAACTAGCTACACCACTTTATTAATATTTTTGACTTTATTACGGGATATATACATATGAAAGCAACGATAAAAATTTAAAAATTACGACTAAATGGCCAAAGTTAATAAAAAATTTGAAAAATGTTGAAAAATATGATTTTCTGGTTAAATGAAGGCATTTTCATGGAAAAGTCCACTTAAAACTTCGATAGAAGTCCCCCTACACTTAAGATAAACATTGTCCTCAATGTTTAAGCATGTGGGAGAAGTCTCCCCTACACTTATGACATTGTGCACGTTGGTTAACTCAAGTTAAGGAAGAGACGACTAAAGTGATCAATTTCAAATGTGAGTAT
The DNA here is from genome assembly GCA_025667525.1 of Glebionis coronaria. NCBI lineage: Eukaryota > Viridiplantae > Streptophyta > Magnoliopsida > Asterales > Asteraceae > Glebionis > Glebionis coronaria. The sequence goes on along the minus strand of CM046875.1, from coordinate 434,360,735 downwards.
GAAGAAAATTGAATCACGATAGTTGAGAGATAGAACCGGATTTTGGATAACACGGGAGCACGGTTCTTCAAAGTTTCCGAGAGTGCACGTATCCCTCTAATCACATCACCACACAAAAACAAACACCCATATAGGTCCCCCTACACTTAGGAGGTAAACACATAAAAGGATAGATACTCGGGCTGCCTCCCGAGGAGTGCTTGTTTTTGATAACCGAGTCACGAGCCTGACTCGACCCAAAGTTAGTTCATGGGGAACGTGGTGAGGGATGGAATTACCTCCTGAGAGGTGTCCTCACCAAAGTACAACTTCACTCGTTGGCCATTCACCTTAAAATTAGGTCCATTAGGTTGAGCGAGCTCGAGAGTACCATATGGAAAAATTTGGGCAATGGTGAATGGGCCGGACCAACGAGATTTTAGCTTGCCCGAGAAGATTTTCAACCGAGAGTTAAAAAGTAAGACTTTGTCTCCAACATGGAACTCTCGGTTTTTAATCTTAGAGTCGTGAATGAGCTTAGTTCTTTCCTTATAGATTAAAGAATTTTCATAAGCCACATTCCGAAGTTCATTGAGCTCATTGAGTTGGATCTTGCGTAGGTCATCGGCTTTGTTGATATCAAAATTAGCCCACTTCAAGGCCCAATGAGCCTTGTGCTCCAACTCAATGGGGAGGTGGCACGCTTTCCCGTACACGAGACGATATGGTGTACAACCAATCGGAGTCTTGTGAGCAGTACGGAAAGCCCACAAAGCATCATCAAGTTTATCAGCCCATGAGGCACGATGCTCTCCCACGGTCCTTTCAAGAATTCACTTAAGTCCTCGGTTGGATATTTCAGCCTGGCCATTAGTTTGTGGGTGGTAGGCTGTGGAAAGACGATGATTTACACCGTACTTAGCCATGACTTTTGCGAATTGGTCATTGCAAAAATGAGTCCCACGGTCACTAATAATGGCACGAGGCACACCGAATCTAGCGAAAAGAGCTTTCAAAAAGTTACAAACCACCCTTGCATCATTAGTAGGTAAAGCTTTGGATTCAACCCACTTTGAAACGTAGTCAACGGCTACAAGGATGTATTTGTTTCCTTTAGAAGAAGGGAATGGTCCCATAAAGTCGATACCCCAAACATCAAAGATTTCACACTCTTGAATGAAATTCTGAGGCATCTCGTCTTTATGTGTGATCTTGCCTTGTTTTTGGCAAGCATCACATCATTTAACCATCTCGTGAGCATCACGATAGATGGTGGGCCAATAAAATCCCGAATCAAACACTTTTTTGGCGGTGTAGTTGGGACCAAAGTGACCACCGGTGGGTCCTTTGTGGCAAGCATCAAGGATTTCCAAAGCTGCCGGTCCATCAACACATCGGCGAATAATCAAATCAGCACATTGTTTGAATAGATACGGGTCATCCCAAAAGTAAGTCTTAATGTCGTTAAAGAACTTCTTCTTTTTCTGGGATGTTAACCCGTCAACGAGAATTCCACCCGCCAAGTAGTTTGCAATGTCCGCAAACCACGAGGTTTCATCAGCAGTCGAGTTGATAGACATTAAGGTCTCCAGAGGAAAAGAATCATTGATTTCTTTGTTCGGATGATCCCCCTGGTAAGGATCCTCAAGTCTGCTGAGATGATCTCGTTTCTAAGCTTGGTTTGGAGAAAGTGAAAACTTGAGGATGATAATCATTCACGACATTTCCAAAACCCAAGGTATGTTTTTAATTTCCTTACTTTGAATGTTTATAATTTTCTATCTCTTTAAATAAAGGCCAAGGTAGGTTGATTATGATGGAAAATGTAAAACGTGCTTTGTAATTAATGCATTGCATGAGGACATTGCAATGGTTAAGTGTAGGGGATTTGATAGGTGTGAAAACACCCATCCTTTTTACCACTTAATTGCAATAATAACCGAGCCAAAACGTGTATTTTATGTCATTTTTGTCGGAATTATGTGTGGTTTGTGTTTTTGTTGTGATTTAGGACGAAAAGGTGAAAAGTGGAGAAAACACGGCATTCACGGGCTTTTATCGAAGAAAAAGACGAAAGATGAAGTCGAAAGATCAAGAGTGGAAAAAGAACGGAAGTCCAAGACCAATTCTGAAGATTTATCGAAGAAAAAGTCAAAAGACGGAAGTTTACTAAAAACCGAAGAACTCGAATCTTATTTATGAAGAAAATACAAGGCGAGTTCAAAGAAATCCCGAGACAAAATCATTTAAGTCCAAAATTTAAGAAGATTAAAGAAAGGAGGGACCTAATGACGCAATTAAGGAAAAGAGGAAAGAGGGAGGAAGCTTCCTAAAGCCCCTCCCTAATCACCACTATAAATAGACCATTAGTTTTCATTTTTCTAGTTGTTGGGTGGTTTGACAAACCACCACTTCCACCATTTTTATTTCTTGTTAATTACTTTCTTGCTTTTTAATTTCATGTTATGCACTTTTAATTCAAGTAAGTCTTTTAATTTTTTAATCTTTTCTTTTAATCAAGTTCTTATTTTTAATCATCTTCTTCTACCTTTCTTATCTTGCTTATCTTTGATTCATGTTCATCTTTGATCTTATTTTCATCTTAATGCTTATTTGATTTAAAGGTTTCTTAAAAAGTTCATCTTTTTAAAAGTTTGATTTGAAAGTTTACTTATTTTTAGTTTGATAAGTTGTTATTCATGCTTATTAAGTCAATTTCGATTTAGATTCGTGCAAGTTTTAGAGTTTAGCTTATTATTGTAGCTTATTCTCTTAGCTTAATTTTCGGATCAAACTCAAATCGGAAAAGGTGTTAAAACCCTTTTCCGATCGTCACTTTCCATCAGCTCCCTTATTCCGATCTACAAATCGGAAAAGGGTTTCACGTTATTCCAATCTTGCTTGTTTGTGGGTTATTCCGATTGCATCCAACATCATTATTCCGATTGGGAGGTTTTACAAGTATTCTGATTGTTTGTATTTAGTGACATTCCGATTGGGTTCAGTTTATAAACATTCCGATTGGTATGTTTGTTATCATTCCGATTGTAGCTTATTTCTTAGTATTCCGATTGCTGCTAATCTTTCCACATTCCGACCATGTTCTTTTTAATATATTCCGATCATGCGCCATTTTACACATTCCGATTGCGAGTAAATTACAACTTTCCGATCATCCGATCGGGACACCTTTTTGGGTGTATTCCGATTGGGTGGTTTTGGTTTGTTTTAATACTTTGTTCTAGTTAAAGAGTTAATGTTCTTGTTTTGTTTTTAAGTTCATTTTAATTTCGCTTTGTATTTTTATTTAATTGTCAATTTACTTCTCGCCAAGTTTTACTTTTACGTCATTTAAATTCTCGTCATTTACCTTCAACGTTTTAAATATTGCACCGTTTACGTTTCAACTAGTTTTAGTTTTAATTACTTGTCATTTATTTTTAAGTCTTGCACATTTATTTTACCAAAACCAAAAATATTATTTTCACCAAGAACAACTAATCTCACACAATTAACCGGAAATCAATTCGAGAAGATACCGAGAAAACGAACTTTCAACTAGTAAAATCCAGACATTAAATTGGAGGTATGACAATTGGATCCGTGTTGCCATCGACATGAGCTTGTAGCAGTTCAATCATCGGCCGATTATCCGGTTGAGGCTCATTGTTGTTGTTATTGTTCATGTTGTTGAAAGGTGGGTTGTTATTGTTATTATTGTTGTTTGGAGGTGGTATGTTGTTGTTGTTTTGTACACCGGCCATGTCTAAGTGATCAAGAGGCTCGGGCTCTTGATAAGACGTGGATCGAGTGCGCATACACCTGCAAAAGAACTAACAAAAGAAAAACAAAGCAAAAATATTTTTGGTTTTTATGTTTTTTTACTTTTTAGGATTTTTTGAAAATTTTGTATTTTTAGTGTTTTTGAAGATTTTTATGAAAAAGTAACGTTCACGGGGAACGGATCCCAAAATCTAAGTTATCACAAAAAACTTTTGATCTTAACGAGAAAAGCCGGCAGCGGCGCCATTTGATACAATGCGTTTTGTATGGGTTCAATATTTCTCTCGATATCCTCTCGAATTGATCTCGGCTCTAAGTGGAATGATTTGTTTTTGGTTAATAAAAAGTGGTTGGTTTGTTTATTTATCTATTTTAATCTAATAACAAGAAATTAAGTGTCGAAGAGTAGAATTAAAACTTTAAAAGTTTAAACTAAAAAGACAAGTTAAAAGTGAATGCTTGAAAACTTAAAGATTATATTAGAAAAATAAATGGACATTCAATAAAAACTAACACTTGGAAAACTTTGTGAAAAATAAGAACTTAATTAAAAAGTACTAAAAGAAAGTAAGATCGGAGTAAAGCAAAATAGGCTAAATCGGAATAAGGAAAAACTAGCACCAATCGGAATGTATTCCGATCAATTGATCGGAATATGGGGAAAAGGGGGGAATCGGAATATATGTAAAAGAGGGGCAATCGGAATAATGAAATGAGTGCTAATCGGAATATGATGAAAAAGGGACAAATCGGAATGTGATACAACTTGGTACAATCGGAATACTTGAATCAACACTAATCGGAATCTACTAAACTTACCAATCGGAATAACTGAATTAGCCTCAATCGGAATAAGGCTTGGAGGGCAAATCGGAATACTAGAAACCCTTTTCCGATCTATGGATCAGAATAGGGGGTACCTGGTCGGAATATACGGTCGGAAAAGGGCTTTCCCTTTTCTGAAAATGATGTAGATCCGAATTTTAAGCTAGGGAATAAGCTATAGAATAAGCCAATCGCCAACAAGCTCGAATCCAATAGAATACTGATCAAATAAGCACTAAAAACAACTTTTCTAAACTCAAAATAATCAACTTTTAAATCAAATCAATAAAAATATGAACTTTTCATAAAAACTCTAAAAAGTAAAATAAGCTAAATCAACCAATAAGCCAAAAAGAACAAGGATCTTAAAGCTTATGAGTACATAAACTTAAGGAAACATAAAAAGAAATCAACTTTTTAAGCACAAATCATTGATGAACAACACGGATCATACGAGATTTGTACCAAAATCAATAAAAGTAAAAGAAAGGAAGGATGAGATTAAAGATTAAAAGATAAAAACTTGAACTTGATTAATGAAAAGTAATACAAATGTTTTGATCTAGAAAGAGAAAAAGATGAAATCTAGTGAGAGAAAGTTTAGAACTTTCTCTCTCTAAAACTAAAAACTATCTAAAAGACTAAGTGTATGAAATTTGTGAAGTAAGGGCCTTTATATAGGCGTGTGTATGGTGGTGGGCTTTGTGATTGGGCTTTGGTTTGGGCTCCTTTTTCTTCTTTCTTCTTTAGTCTTCACGCATCTTTAAATAAACGTTTCTGACTTGGATTTGAGAAGTGTCGGTGGATAATTCCAACTCGTCTTATAATCTTTTATTTAATAGACTCGAGTTCTTCGACATATATGAATCTTCCATCTTTGGCTCTATTCTTCGATAAATCTTCAAATAGGCACAATGACTTCAAATCTTTTGCATCTCTTGGACAATAGACTTCGTCTTGAGTCTTTTTCCTTGATAAAACCCGTGCAATCCCATGTCTTCTTTAATATTCATCCGGTTAGCTCTGAAAACACAATAAACATAAAAACCACGCATAATTCCAAACAAATGATATTAAATACGTGTTTTGGTCTTGTTTTAGCCAGAAATAAGTGGTAAAAGGATGGGTGTTTTCACACCTATCAAAACTCGTTGTTCTCGAATCCTTCTAGCTGTTTAACATACACTTCTTCAGCCAAATAACCATTGAGGAAGGCACTTTTAACATCCATTTGATACACAGTGAAGTTCATATATGCAGCATAATCAAGAAAGATTCTGATGGCTTCAAGTCTTGCTACAGGTGCAAATGTTTCATCATAATCAATCCCTTCAGTCTGTGTATACCCCTGTGCAACCAACCTTGCCTTGTTCCTTATGATATTACCAATTTCATCCATCTTGTTCCTATATATCCATCTAGTGCCTGTGATGTTCTTACCATGTGGAGCAGGCACTAGAGTCCATACCTTGTTTCTTTTAAACTGACTGATTTCTTCTGGCATTGCAGCAACCCATCCATCTTCAAGAAGTGCTTCAGCTACACGCTTGGGTTCAATTTGGGAAAGAAATTCAGCAAAGAAACATTCATTGGTTGAGGCTGATTCTGAGTCATGAATTCTCTGTCTAGTAGTAACCCTAGCATTTGGTTCACCAATGATGTTGACAAGAAGGATGTGTTGATCTCTTGACCATTTACTTTGAGGAGCTGGGGAGTCATAGACAGGTGTAGGTATGGATGATGAAATTACAACTTGAGTTTCATTCTGCTGAGTAGGAGGACTCTCTTCAAAAACAATCTCTGTGTCTGTGTCCTCATCGGCTATTTCAGGAAGTGATGATTCACAGACCACAAGAGAGTCTTCTTGATTAATAGGAATAGGAGAGTCATCTTCAGCTGAGGTGGAACATGGGCTTGTGGAAGGCTAACTTTCAATTTCAGCTGTCACTTGAGTAGAAGGAAGTTCAATGTTGTGAGTTGATAGCGGATCATGTGCAGGAATATATGGGACAAGAGTATTTGTGTGTGGATGATGATGACAAACAGGCGTTGGCTCAGAGAACTCATCTTATGGGAAAGACCTATTTTCGTTGAAATCAATTTCATCACCTTTTGTTCCTGTTCTTTGTAGCACGTAATCATCTTCATTGAATGTGACATGAAAGGTTTCTTCTAGTTCCTGTCTTCTTGTGTTGAATACTCTTAAGGCTTTGGTTGTTGGAGAGTATCCTAAGAAGAAACCATCATCAGCTTTTTCATCAAACTTACCAAGTTGATCCCTGTAGTTATAAATGAACACAGGGCATCCAAAGACATGGAAATAGCTGACGTCTGGTGCTCTTTTTCTAAAAACTTCATAAGAGGTTTTTCCATGTCTCTTAACAATGATTGATCTATTCTGGGTATAGTAGGCAGTGTGGACAGCTTCACCCCAAAATTGCTTTGGTAAGGCTGCACCATTTAGGATAGTTTTGGCTGCTTTAATCAATGTTTTGTTTCTTCTTTCAACTACTCCATTTTGTTCAGGAGTACCAGCTGAAGAGAAGTTTTGTGATATTCCCTTTTCATCACAAAAAGCTTCAAGTTGTTGATTCTTGAATTCAGTTCCATTATCACTTTCTAGAGCTTTTACTCTAACTTCATTCATGTTTTCAACCTGCCTGATGAAGGACATGATGGCATCAGCTGCATCACTTTTCCTTTTGAGGAAGAAAACCCAAGTGTACCTTGAAAATTCATCAACTATGACCAAGGTGTATTTGTTGTGATTAATGGTCTGTGGTTTGACAGGTCCAAACAAATCCATGTGAAGGAGATGTAAGCACTTGTCAATAGAGAATGATTGTCTGGTCTTAAATGATGACCTGTGATGCTTTCCCTTAACACATGCTGAACATGTCTTGTCCTTAGTGAAAGTCACAGGTGGTAGACCAGCAACCAAGTTTTGTGTGGCTAGCTTGTTGATGTTCTTGAAGTTGAGATGGGAGAGTTGTTTGTGCCACAACCAATTGACACTTTCAGAGGTTTTGCTAGAAAACAATTTGAGCTGTCCTTTGAGCAAGAAGCCATGTTGATGACGTACACATCTCTTCTTCGAGGTGCAATTAACACCACATCATTATTCTTGTTGAATATGGTTTCCTGAGTCTTTGTAAACAAAACCTTGTAGTCAGCATCACACAACTGGCTGATGCTAATGAGATTGTGCTTAAGACCATTCACATATGCAACCCTTGAAAATGTTATTCCATTGCAGTTAACTGAGCCATATCCTTCTGTGTTTCCTGAAGAGTTATCCCTAAACACCTCTTTAGGACCAGGCTCTTTTGAATATCTGTGCAGATATTGTTTGATTCCTGTCATGTGTCTAGAGTAGCCACTATCTAGATACCAGACCGATTCCCTGAGATGTTACTTCACAGATATATAGAAACTAATTAGTTCCTATGGTGAACCCACTTTACAGTGGGTTCCCTGAATTGCTGATTAGCAACTCTTGAGTTCCTGTAAACTTGTGACGATGTGAAGGACAATTGGCTGTATCATGGGTGTACCTTCCACAGATGTCACATCTTGTAAAGTTCTTGCACTCATCTGAGTGGTGGTTTGTAAGACCATAATATTTACAGGGAGGGTAAGGTCTGTAGTTTCCTGATGGTCTCCTAGTAGCCTGTTGTCTTTCCCTAAAAGGTGTCTGAGCTCTTTTAACAGCCATATGTCTATCATGATCTATGGTCATATGATGAGAATTCTTAGACACATTACAATAAGGTTTGATAACATTTTCACCTTTGGGTTCTCCTAAGACAGACTTAGGTTTAGATGATGCAGAGCATTCAGCGGAAGGCTTAATATGGTCTTTTAAGAGTTCTACTTCTTTCATTAATGACAACAGGCGTTCTTTAGTTGATGGTTCAACTTTGTTCACAGGGTTTGTTGAGATAGCCTTATAAACATTTTGCTTAAGAGATGGTTTTGCAGGAACAACAAAAACTTTAGCTGGAGGTGTCTCAACATCTAGTTTGAGTTCAGCCTTAGCTCCTCTAAAAGAGCTTATGGGTTCAACACCAGATAGTTTAGGCAAAGGTGTTAAAGATTCAATGTTATCAGTAACCACTTCAGAGATAGGTACATCGGTCATGAGTGGATCAGATACATGTATAGTCTTTGTGGACTTGAAAACAATCTCTTTGGGTTTCTTAAGTGCCTTCATTTTGTTTCTCTTAGCAGTCACAGCCCTAGATATGACAGCTGGTACTTCATCATCGAGTAATTCATTTATAGTGAACCTACTGCACAGTCATTTTTCTATAACCTTGTTTAGTTCAGTTACTTGATCATTTAAGGCACTGTTTCTTAAAGTTAACTTATTAACTTCATTCTGAAGAGATGTCATTTCAAAGTTAACCTATTTTAAAGTTTCACATTTAGCCTTAACAGTCAACAATTCATGTTTAACATAGTGAAATTTATCAAGCAAGTTCTTTCTTTGTTCATCAACAAAGTGTAAATCAACTATGGTATAATCAAGGACATGTTTACGTTCATCACTTTCAGACATAGATTTAAGCCTGTGTACCCTTTTTATAGCGATGTCAACCCATTGTCCTGACCTAGCATCTCCTTTACCAACAGCAGGTTCATCCTCAGCTATAGCCATAAATTCCCTGACCCTGGTGGTATCTTCTTCATCAGATGTCAGCGGCTCATCATTCCAATCATAGGCTTCAGCTACCAACCCTTTCTCTGTCCTTTTATCACCCTCTTTCTTCTTGGACAGAGATTCTAACTTCAAATTCATCTGTTCCAACTTAGCCTTAAGTGCCTTGTACTTGTTTTTGTAATCTTTTTTCTCATTATCAGAGGAATTGGATTGATGTAATGAGTTGTTTTGTTGTGATTTGAATTTGTAAGGTTTGAATGATGAAGGATAGGATGGTGAGGATGTTTTTGTGGATGGACAGTCTTTTTGAAAATTTCCAAGTTTTCCACAAGCAAAGCAAGTTTCTTTGGATTTGTCAGTCTAATTACTAGCTGATCCTACTCTCCCTGACCTTTTGTAGAACCTTATTTTATTAGCTAGTAAAGCTCTTTCATGAAACTCAGCATTTAGGTCTGTCATGAACTCCTAGTTGCTACGAGTGTCTTCTTCAACATCTGACTCGCTGTCATGAGTGTGTGAGGTGGAAATCAATGCTTTGGATGTTGCTCCCTGAACTACAAATCTTTCAGACTCAGATTTGTAAATGGTATCCATTAGCTCTTCTTCATAGTTGTATTTTCCATATAGCTGAGCTAACGTATCATTCTTGATAGAGTTATTGGCTCTCTGGGTCTGATTCATGCTCAGCCATTTTCTGGGAAGCCTGTTGACAAAGGTGGCGTTTACTTCAGCTTGTCCAATGGTGACTTCATTCATGTCCAGATCGTTGAGAAGAATCTTCAGCCTTGTGTACGCCTGTTGTACCTTTTCACCTTCAAGTGCCTTGAAAGCATTAAACTGAAGCCTGAGTGCCTAAATCTTTGTTTCTCTGGTTTCAGAGGGTCCTTCGTGACCTAGGATGAGGTCCGTCCACATTTGTTTGGCTGTTGGACATTGGATTACTGATTTCATGATGTGTTTTGGGATACATGAGATGATAATGCTTTTGAGACGTTTATCTTGGTTAGCCAATTTCCTATCAGCTGGAGTCCACTGCTTGAGAGGTTTTAGAAGAGGAATCTCATCAGTAGAGGTAAGCGCCATGGGAACATATGGTCCATTTTCTAGAATTTCTAGAAGAAATGGTTCAAGTCCATCTAGATACACAAGAAATTAACTTTTTCAACTTGCAAAGTCATCTTCATCAAACACTGGTACGTTGGTAACATGTGAACCACCTCTTGAATCAAGAAGTTGAGGAAGATCGTCTTCATTTTGAGTGGGGGTTACTGTAGGTGAGTTTGGTGGTGGTGGTGTGTTGTTCCCGGAAACCAAATTTGGTGGTGGTGGTGGGATTTTGCTCGTTTCAAGCATGGTGGATCTTGATTATAAAACTTAGAACGATGTTTATGAAGGTTTTAATATCAAACACTGCTCTAATACCAATTGAAAGTCCCTAATACTAGCTTAAAACAAACAATAAGAATAATCAACACAAGTAAATACTTTTCAAACGTAGTACTTTATTATCGTATAACAAGTATTACATGTGTTATGGATAACACAGTTTCAGGACAATGTGTTGTGTACACTTTGGACAAAATAAAGCAAACTCAAGAACACAGGCACAACTGTTCTTCTTATGAGTTGTAAAGAGTTAATGTGTGAAATCTAACAAAGTGAACAACGTTAACTCTAGCCTACACATCCTATTTATAGTGGTATGAGGTTGACTATATGTACTGGTTGATGGTGACTACACAAAACAGACAATGTCAGACATCTGTCAAAAGATGCTCTTCTATTCTTGGTAGTCTGCCACAACGTTTTAGGGAAATAGAGCTGACATAGTTTCCCTTTTCTTCATTCCGTGTACCTTAGGCTGTGAAACTTCCCGCCTAAAAACTTAGGTATGTCCAAAGTATACTAAGTGTTAACAGGGTATTGCCACCCCTGTTAACACTCAACCACTCAGAGTCCCTGATACATCTTGGCTGTTATCCAACATAGCCAATGAGTATGTCTTCAAGTAATCTTCGACTTCTTTGATAATGTCTCTGACATGGAATCCTCTGTGGTTGCTCACAGAGACTTAGAGCTCTGTGAGTCTTGGGTTACTTGCCTGTCTCCTAGGCACAGGCAAGTTAATATCAAACAGCTTATTTAAATTTAAATCTATGACTAAGGGAATTCTAACAAACTTAGATTCCCATCAAGAAGATTCAAGTAAAAATGATAGTCCTTTGTATACTATCTTACTGACAAGAATTACACTTTCTGTTGTTTCTCTAGGACAAAGGAAGTGTGTTTTATCTAAATTCTTGATCAGATCCTACGATCTCATTTTTAAGGGTTACTTCTCTTACTAATGGTGAGGATAGATTATAACTTTTGGAAATTAATGATTGCAAAATTGCTCTGTGGTAAAGATCTCCTCATCAATTCAGGGGAGGAGTTAGAGACTAAAGACCTTCTTATGAACTAAGGGGAGGAATTGATAAAGAAAATTATATTCTAAAAGAAACTTGTGAAATTTACAAAGGAAACACAAGTTTAGGGAAGGATTGTTGGGAATGAAATTAGTATTGGCTATGCATTGTACTAACAGCATTCATTATTTTAAAACTGTTAGTAATATTATTAGTACTTGTAGTGCATGGTCAGAAGTGAACAAAGTGGACAAACAGATTATTAATGCTAGTTATGGTAATTAGTGTTGTTGAAGATATGAAGGTTAAAGACGTGTGTTGTTGAAGAGATAAAGGTTAAAGACGTGTGCTATTTCAACAGAAGATATCCTTGTACAAGATAAAGGTTGAAGGTTGATGAATTATACTAGAGCGATATTTTGTGTATATCTTATTAGTTTATTTCATACTTATCATGTAAAGGACTCCTTGCACTATAATAGGAGATCCTAGGTTTAGTCTGAGATACATCATTCTCATGTTTCATTATTAGCTTTAAGGTTTCTTGTAACCCTAGTACTTTTACTATAAGTACTCGTATCAATAACATTAAAGCTTTTTGTGAATTTAATGTCTTACAAAATAGTTCAACCTTCATAACATATGTGAGTAGATTCCACATACTCTCTGATATCATTCAAAATTTCTACTAAGTCTATATAGGATTTATCTTGTGTAGTTTAAGTCTTCAAGCTAATACTAACAAGATCATAAGGGATCAACATTAGTTGTCAGTTAATTGTGCAATACTTGTTATTCATCTATCCTTATAGATTCGTATTACACAAGAATCGTAGACCAAAAATTGGTATCATAGCGGGTGGGTTAATCTCATGCCTCATATTTGTTCGATATATGGATGCTAATAACTTTTTGGTATTGTCAAATTTATTTGTGCAATAATATTCAAAATATGCTACTATATTGCAGTTTTGAGAGGGAGAAACAAAATAAACTTTGACTTTATTTACCAGTGTGTACCTCTACCACACAAACCTTATCCACCCATCCTATCCATACAAAAAAAAATCAAAATCCATGTCCTCACGTCACCATTACACATCTCAATCACAAAAAAATCTCTAAAACCTCAAATCTTAACATAACTAATTTGTAAAACCAAGACCCAAAATCATGAGTAATAGAAACACACAATGTAACATCATAGTATATAGGGTTCTCCTCCTATTGGTTCATATTTTTAGCTTGATTTGAAGGATGTGCGTAATCTCCTTGACGAACGTTTCCTTCCTAAAGAGCCCATAGCTACTAGATGGATCAAGTATGTCCCGATTAAACTTAATATCTTTGCTTGGAAACTTTTTCTGGATCGGCTTCCTACGAGATCCAATCTAATTCTTCGTGGTATTTTTGTTTCCGATTCTAGCTGTTCGATTTGCTCCATTGGTCAGGAGAATTCTTCGCATCTTTTCTTTCATTGTGGTTTGATCACGGACGTTGTTAGGCTCATTTGTCGCTGGTGGAATTTGTCGTGGACTCCTTTGGGCTTGTATTCTAATTGGCTCGAGTGGTTTAAGTACTTAAGGCTTAATTCTTTGGCTAAAGATTTATTGGAGGGCGTTTTTTATGTTGCTTGGTGGAGTGTTTGGGTGTTCCGTAACCAGCGATTGTTTTCGTCACAATCTCCCCGTAAGGATGATCTTTTTGATGATATTGTTTCGTGTTCTTTTACTTGGTGTCATTCTAGATGTAAGCATTCTTTTAGTTGGGATCGTTGGCTTCAACACCCGTATCTTATTACTTTGTAATCTTTTTCTAGCTCCTTGCTAGTTTCTTTTTATATAAAAGTTGTCGTTCAAAAAAAAGTATAATTGTATATGCTTAAAATATAAAGTCAAAAAGTTAAACCAAGAGGGTAATACCCTTTTGGTGTCGTGAGCTTGAAAAACTTGAAATACCAACAAATTTCTAACAAAACTTGCAAAACAAAATTTTTAAACTAAGAACCTAATTCTTTTGCTTCAAATCAGTTAACCTAAACACCCTTAGGTTGTTCAAGCCAAGAGGAGTCCTTGGTGGTTGATCCCTACCATGAACACTCTAGTTGGTTACATTGTGTGTTTCTATTAATCATGGTAGGGATCAACCACCAAGGACTCCTCTTGGCTTGAACAACCTAAGGGTGTGTAGGTTAATTGATTTGAAGAAAAAGAATTAGATTCTTAGTTTAAAATTTTTGTTTTGCAAGTTTTGTTAGAAATTTGTTGGTATTTTAAGTTTTTCAAGTTCTGTGTTTTTAAAAGCCTTGAACGCTATTAAGTTGCATATGTTGTCTGTGTGGTATGCATAATTTGTGTTAAAGTCATTTGCTTGAACCATTGTGTGCAATGCTTGTTTAACTTCTCACTAAAAACATTCCAATCCACCAGTTACCCATTTTGATTGATTGATTTTGTTTTAAGTGTACAAACTTGGTGCTCAACTAGGTATTAAGTTATTTGAGGTCTGTTAATTTCTTGTTTCTAGTTTCATAGCTTATATATGCTCACAGCTTATTTTGAAATTCATAGTTTTGTCTTTAACAAATTTCTGTTTGAGATCCGTTCTGCTAGTATCACCCGATATCTAACAATAAGCCTTTGGCTTTGTCAGATATCAGGCATAAAGGTGTTGATATGCTTGCTTATCAGTGATAATCTATTTGCTTAAGGTGCTTTTTCTGGGCTTATTTGTTTTGTTATTGACTTGTTGCTGACTCCCCACAAGCAGAAAGCTTGTGGGGGTGCCTTGTATATCAAAGAAAACCTCCATGGCCTAGATTCGAACGCCCTACCCCCGTGTGGGACATAAGCGTTCTACCAGTGTGCCATGCGTTTTATTTGGTAAGACATTGCAAGGTTTTGTATTTTAAACCCTTTTGGCCCAACTTATCAATTAAAAGCCGTAGCTTATAGCTCTTTTCAAGCTTTTGTAGTCAACTTATTTACATTCTGTTATTTTTCCTTCAAAGTTGTTTACTTTTTAGACTTTTCAGAATAGGTTTTAGAATTTTCCTTTTTCCATTTATTTTTATAATTATTTTAATTTCTGTTTTTATTTAATCAATTAAAAGTAGTAAGAATAAGTTTTAAATTTTCAAAAAATACTTTTGAAAGTCCCTAATCAATGCAAGAAACCCTAATCTTAACTTAATCAACACAAGGTATTACTTTTCAAACGTAATCTTATTATTGTATAATAAAGAATTACAAGTGTTATGGATAACACAGTTTGATGACAATGTGTTGTGCACACTTTGAACAACTATAAACCCTAACTTATGAATACAGTCGTAGCTGTTTGATTCACTAAGTTATATGCAATAATGTTATGAATATCTCAAAGTGTTAAACATTAATGCATGGATACACATCCTATTTATAGTGTTACGAGGTTGACCTAAATAGTACTTGATGGTGACTACACAAGCTTTTACAAGTTCCCACATCAGTCACATGATGTTCTTCTATTCTTGGTAGTCTTCCATTATGCTTTAAGGAAACAGTTGTAAAAACAGTTTCCTTTTTCTTCATAGTCTCGAACACACAAATGGCATGTCCAAAGTGTGCTGAGTGTTAACAGGGTATTGCCACCCCTGTTAACCCTCAACCCCTCAGAGTCCCTGATACATCTTGGCTGTTATCCATCACAGCCAATGAGTATGTCTTCAAGTAATCTTTGACTTCCTTGACAATGTCTCTGACATGGACTCCTCTGAGGTTGCTTACATGGACTTGGATCTCTGTAAGTCTTGTGATACTTGCCTGCCTCCTAGGCACAGGCAAGGGACTATCTGACAGCCAAATTATGTTTAAATCTCTGATCAGGGAATCTAACAAGTTTAGATTCCCAACAATCTCCCCCTATTTAAACATAAATATTGCTAGATCTAACTAAGTTAAGGTAAGTGAGTTAACAGCTTCTTCTTACTCATAACAGATCTAAACAAACATACCTCATGATTTTATTAATACTTAAAGAAAAATTACAAGTACATTACATAAGTAAAACAAAAGGTGAAGGTGAAAAGGGGTGTGAACATCTTCAATAGTCATCATTTTTAATCCTTTCTTCAGCTTCAGCCACGTCCAATCTGTTATCTAGTTCATCCTGCAAAGTCTTTGCAAACTTCTTGGAATACTCTGTGTTGATCTTGAGTGACTTTTTGTGACAAAGTAGCTGAATTGTTGAAGCTAAGCACAGCTCATTTTCTCTTTGAAATGCATACTGGCAAGCCTTGTTCATGAATGCCATTCCTTTTTCAGGCTCAGTGTATGTCTGACCATCAACAGGGCCAACAATACCATTGGGGAGGATCAAATCCATGTGCATGCCATCCACTTGAACATCATCAGTAACAAAAGTTTCGTTAACCAGTTGAGAAATTCTTCTTCTTTTGTTGCCTGTCTTTGGGGGTTCTTGTTCAAAAAGCTGTGGTAGGGGATCAATCTTGAGTTTGGCAGCTGTTTCTTTGATCCAGGTAAACTTGGCCTTAATAGTCTTCAGCAGAAGAAAATTGGCCTGTCCATTTCTTTTGGCAGCTAAGGCTTCAAGTTCGAACCATTCTGATAACCCAAGTGTCTTTAGCCTGAAGTTGTCAAACACATTCATATTTCCTGGTTGGTTATCCCTCCATAAGATCATCCGTGGGGTGTTTGTGGATTTATGAATGGTGTACTTGAACTTGGTTATCTTGCCAGGGGCATATCTGTTGTTAACGCAGGCATCATAGTCAGCTTTGACTTTCCTTAGTGCCTCAGCGCGTTTTGCTTCCATTTCCCTCAACCTTTGTTTTTGATTTTCTCTTTCAGGTGGTGTCATCTTCCTTAGAGTAGCTTCATTCAATTCTTTGGCTGTCTTAAGTTCATTTAATCTCTTGAATTCCTCAGCCTGTTTCTCAATTTCTTCAGGGGTTAAAGGAATCTCATTGGAAGGTGTAAAGGTTGAGAATTAGGAAAGGTCTGTGGTGGATCCTCCAGTCTCTAGCATCGCAGCTATCTTCTTGAGTTTGGTGTCTGTGTCAGACAAAACTATCTCCTTTCCTTTCTTCGAGACAGAGGACTCCACACTTATGTTTTTCAAGACCTCAGCTCTTCTGATAAATGTTGTCTGAGCCTGAGCTTGAATTGCTTTGGGAAGGGAGCTAACAGTGAACTTTAGCTTCTTGGCAGCTGGTTCATCATCATCCCCAGGCTCACTGGTGTTAACCAAAACCAGGGACTTTGATAAGTCAGCTCCATCTTGATTCTATTGCTCCCCCTGAGTATCATCCTCATCATCAGGTATTATAACAGGTGTGATGACTTGGAGAGGAACAGGTGTAATGGTGGTGTTGTTTGTGGATGATGAGCCTTGTTTAGCAGATGCAAGGTTGAGTGTTGTATCTTTCTCCCCCTCACGTTCATCCTGGCTTCGCATACGTTTGGATGAACGTGCCTGAAAATGCCTTGCAATCTGTTCAACAGAGGCAGCCATAGCACGTTGTCTTTTCCTTGAAGCCCTGGCAATCTTTAGCAGGAGGTTTCCATTTGCATTAGTATTGGCCTGAGCGCGACTAACTATAAAGTTAGCATGACGGTATTGCCTGTTGCGAACATCATCAAATTGCATGTGCATGGTTAGCTCATGTTCATGAAACATGACAGGGACCTCTGTGTCAATGACATCCTTCACTCTGATAGAAAGGTGACTGAGACCTTGGGCTACACCTTTCCTGGCACCATCCTTGATTGGCTCAGTAACCGCCTCAGCCACAGCCTTTTGTATGATTCCAGGGAATGTAACAGTGAAGTTGTGCATTTCAGACTTGATCACATCCAGCTTCCTTGATAAACGTTCAATGTCTGACTGATGATGAACAGGCTTAAGATTCTTGATGTTGAGGCTTTGTTGAGCATAATCATCCCCCCTTGATAAGAGATCAAAGTTAGTCTGGGCAGGATGATCAAACAAGAGAAACTCCGATGTTGGATCATAGGCTGGGCGTTGGAAAACTGTTGTTGTTGAGGTAGCAGAGTTTGGAGTAACAACAGCGTCCTTGGGAGGAGGAGTCTTATCACCAGCTGGTGTGGACACAGCTATTTCTTTGGGAGGAGAGACTAACAGTTGTTCTTCCTCATCTTCTTCATCCTCCTCATCAAACATCCCTTCAGGGATTTCATCCTCAGGCATCGACTCTAGATCAGAGACATCATCCTCCAATGTTAGCATTTCTTCATCAGTATTTAACAGAGGCTCTTCTTCATTGGGTTTGTCTTGAGTGATTGTATCAGCCTCCTTCTCTTGTTGTACCTGGGATTCAGTGACTGGCTGTACAATCTCAGCCTGCAAATTGTTTTAATTAGTAACAGGGAAAAAGATAAGGGGAATGGTCGCCATTTCGCTGTCCCAGAGAGGCTGAGGGTGATTAC
This sequence comes from Glebionis coronaria, assembly GCA_025667525.1. Taxonomy (NCBI): domain Eukaryota; kingdom Viridiplantae; phylum Streptophyta; class Magnoliopsida; order Asterales; family Asteraceae; genus Glebionis; species Glebionis coronaria. The sequence continues at coordinate 434,342,628 of CM046875.1, read as the reverse complement.
TCAGCCACTCCAAAGGATAAATCCTTGGGATTCTTTTAAGTGTGAAAAAAATAAGGTTAATGATCGCCATTCGCTGCCCCTAGGAAAGCTGAGTGTGATTATTCAGCCCCCCCAAAAGGTTAAAAACCTTTGGGACTCTTTTGATTGTGAAACATATGTTGTTTATGGATCGCCATTCGCTGCCCCTAGGAAAGCTGAGGGTGATTATTCAGCCCCCCCAAAAGGTTAAGAAACCTTTGGGACTCTTTTAAGAGTGAAAACATATGTGGTTAGAGGTCGCCTGTTACGCTGCCCCTAGGAAAGCTGAGGGTGATGATTCAGCTCCCCCTGAAAAGGATAAATCCTTTGGGACTCTTTTAAGGAGGGAACCAAGAGGCTGTGTGAAGTACAGCTGATCAAGGTTGAGACATAAGTGTATTCAGGTTGTTGTTATCCTGAATACTGTCTAGAGGGTGTAGGGTCATCGGGGTGCTTTATAAACACAAATGAATCATTCCCTGGTGCAAAGACAGGGTGTACAGAAGTCTTAAAGAATTCTAAGTGCATTGGCAGACTTCTATGGGTCGAGGATTACCCTAACTTCACCACTCTCTCCTACAGACAAATGAGAGTGGCTGCTTGTGAACCTCTAAAAAAGTACACTGATTACCTGTGAGATATCAGCTTGATTAGGCTGGATTCCTGTCGTCTCAGCTGACTTTGAGACACTAGACTCATGTTGTTTGTCAGCAGATGTATCTGATTCCACATGAGTATCTGGAACAGAGGAGGTGTCAGTCTTCTTTCCCTTGGCCTTAGAAACAGCTTTGGAGTGGGAAGAAGAGGGGATTTTCTTCTTCTTAGGCTGTTGGCCAGAAGAAGCCTTGGACTTGGTAGTGTGCTGCCCAGAGGTCAAAGACATAGACTTGCCAGACACACTAGAAGTATTCACCTTCTCAGAAGAAGGGAGCAAGGGCTTCTCAGCTGTTGGTAGTTTGTTAGCCACATTCATCATATGAGAGGTGACAGGGACATCTTCAGCTCCTATTTCTTTGTAGATGGCAACTGTGATGCGGTAGGGCTTCAGAGCAGTCAACGCATTGTTGTGGTAGTTGTCTCCCAGCAGACTTTCGAAGATCAGAGAAAGGAAGCGCACATAGCAGATATTCTTTTCCCTGACTTGATTTCTTCCCTTCAGCTGTTCTACAAGGTTGGAGAAGAGAATGCTTCCAACATCAACATCAGCTCCCCAGATCAGCCCATATGCAATAGCCTGATGGTTGAAGGACATCTGGTCTTGGGATCCCTGCATTCCTCCCAGGGATTTAACAATGTGGGTGAAGAGGACACGCCACATGGGAGTGAAATACTTAATCTTCAGGGGAGATTTAGAGAGGACCTCAGCTGGTGTAAGGGCAGGGTTTACATCATGGCAGGGATTGAGTGTGTCCAGGGCTTCTTTGACAGCCTTTTTATCAACGACCTTCAGGCATTCATCTCCATGTTTTAATCCGGCCACACTCGAGAAATCTTTAAGGGAGAAGGCGAAAGGGTGTTCATTGCATGAAAGGATAAAAGTTATGGTGTCATCAACCACCTCAGCAGAGTACCAGAATTACCTAAGGTATTCTTGGTAAAAGGTTGATGGGGATTTGGTGAAGGCTTCACTTAGGTCACAATTCTGCATGAAGTTAACCAGATTTGAGTATGTGCTATTTGGAGCCTTTATCCATCCAATGGCTTTGTTGGAGGCGAGGATGCTTTCGTTGATCTCGAAGTTAACATTTGCGGCTTTAGGAACTGAAAACGCCATGGATATGAGGTCGAAGGTGAAAGGAAAATGGAGGATGGGTTAAGAGAGAGAAGTACTTAGAGAGAGAAAATATTTGAGAAATGAGAATGGTGAGGAGAGAAGAGAGACAATATATATATTCAAACAAAGTGAACAGTTATTCAAACGCATTAAATGCAAGGGCGAAAATGACTGCTCAAGTGGGTCCCCTTGACCTTTCAAAACATACTTGTCTCCTCGTTATTCGAAAAATAAATGATTAAATATTTGAGAATGTTTTTTGCATTTACTTGGAAAGTAACTAACTAGTTTCATGTGATAAACATTTAATATAGAATCAATCATTTAATGAACACATTTAATATCAAGCCACAGGCTTTGAGATATTGAGCATCCCTAGCTCAGCAACTAGCCTGTTGAACGAAGGTTCAGCCAAAGGCTTTGTAAAGATGTCAGCTAGTTGTAGCTCTGTGGGAACAAAATGCAGCTCAATATATCCCTTCATTATATGATCCCTGATAAAATGATACCTGATATCAATGTGTTTGGTACGAGAGTGAAGAACAGGATTGTTGGATATGGCAATGACGCTGGTGTTGTCACAAAAGATTGGCACTTTGTCATACAAAATTTCATAGTCAGCTAATTGACTTTTCATCCAGAGCACCTGAGCATAACAGCTGGCTGCAGCGACATATTCTGCTTCAGCTAAAGACATAGCCACAGAGTTTTGCTTCTTAGCACTCCATCCAACCAATTTTCCTCCTAGGATTTGACAGCTGCCTGAAGTGCTTTTCCTGTCAATACAGCATCCAGCATAATCGGAATCTGAATAGGCCTTGAGATCAAAGCCTGATTCCTTTGGATACCATAGGCCTAGGGATGGTGTTCCTTTGAGATACCTGAAAATTCTCTTAACAGCCACTAGATGGGATTCTTTTGGGTTAGCTTGGTACCTTGCACAGAGACATGTGGAGAATTGGATATCTGGACGACTAGCTGTTAAATACATGAGTGACCCAATCATGCCTCTATATAAAGTCTCATTAACAGAGACCCCTGACTCATCAGGGCCCAAGTTGTTGGGTGGAAGCATGGGGTATTTCACTGATGCACAATCAGCTAAGTCATATTTTTTAAGTAAATCCTTAACATACTTTTCTTGACAAATTGAAATTCCCTTAGGACATTGTTTAATTTGAAAGCCCAAAAAGTAGGTTAATTCACCCATCATACTCATCTCATATTTCTTGGTCATTACTTTAGCAAAACGTTTACTAAGATTGACATTTGTTGACCCAAAGATGATATCATCCACATAAATCTACACAATGATGAAATCACTCTTATCCTTGAAGGTAAAGAGTGTTTTATCAATAGAACCCCTGACAAATTTATTTTCAGTTAAGAAATTTGAAAGAGTTTCATACCATGCTCTTGGAGCTTGTTTCAGCCCATACATGGCCTTGTGAAGCCTGTACACATAGTTGGGAAACTCGCTGTTCTCAAATCCTTCAGGTTGAGCAACATATACTTCCTCAGCCAAATCACCATTGAGGAATGCGCTCTTTACATCCATCTGATACACAGTGATGTTCATATAGGCAGCATAAGCAAGGAAGATTCTGATGGCTTCAAGTCTTGCAACTGGAGCAAATGTTTCATCATAATCAATTCCTTCAGTCTGAGAGAACCCCTGTGCCACCAGTCTGGCCTTGTTTCTGATGATGTTCCCAATTTCATCCATCTTATTTCTATAGATCCATCTAGTGCCTGTGATATTCTTTCCAGGTGGGGCTGGCACTAGTGTCCATACTTTGTTCCTTATGAACTGATTGATTTCTTCTTGCATAGCAGCTACCCATCCTTCTTCTACCAGAGCCTCAGCTACTCTTTTAGGTTCAATTTGTGAGAGAAATTCAGCAAAGAGACATTCATTGGTTGAGGCTGACTCTGAGTCTTGGATTCGCTGTCTAGTTGTGACCCCTGCATTAGGTTCCCCAATAATGTTGACAAGAAGAATGTGTTGATCTCTTGACCACTTATTTTGAGGAGCTGGGGATTCAAGGACAGGAACGCTTGTGGGCACAGCTGGTACAATTTGAGTTTCATCCTGCTGACTAGGAAGGCTTTCTTCAAAGACTACTTCAGTGTCAGAGTCTTCTTCAGCCATATCAAGAGGTACAACTTCATTATCAGTAGGAGAGTCTTCAGGGATTTGAAGAATTGGTGAGTCATCAATAACATTAGATGGAGAAGGACAAGCAGAGGTTTGTGGTTCTTCTTCATCAAGTTCCTGAAAGGTAGGAACTTCAATGTTGTGAGTAGACAGAGGATCAAAGGCAGGGACATAAGGAGTGAGAGTATTGGAGTGATGATGACTGGTAGGTCTTGGTTCTGTAAACTCATCACTTGGGAAAGATACATTTTCATTAAAATCAATTTCATCACCCTCTGTTCCTGTTCTCTGTATGACTTCATCATCTTCATTGAATCTAACATGGAAGGTTTCTTCTACTTCGTGTCTTCTGATGTTGAATACTCTGAAGGCTTTGGCTGTTGGAGAGTATCCCAAGAAGAAACCATCATCAGCTTTTTCATCAAACTTTCCAAGTTTATCCCTGTAGTTATAAATGAACACAGGATATCCAAACATATGAAAATAGCTGACATCTGGAGATCTTTTTCTGAAAACTTCATAGGAAGTTTTACCATGTCTTTTGACAATGATTGATCTGTTTTGAGTGTAGCAGGCAGTGTGAACAGCTTCTCCCCAAAATTGCTTTGGTAGGGCTGCACCATTCAACATAGTTCTGGCTGCTTCAATCAAAGTCATGTTTCTTCTTTCAGCCACACCATTTTGTTCAGGGGTGCCAGCTGAAGAGAAGTTCTGTGAAATCCCTTTTTCATCACAAAAAGATTCAAGTTGATGATTCTTGAATTCAGTACCATTATCACTTCTTAGAGCTTTGACTCTAACATCATTCATGTTTTCAACCTGTCTGATGAAGGACATGATAGTTTCAGCTGCATCACTTTTCCTTCTGAGGAAGAACACCCATGTGTATCTTGAAAATTCATCAACTATGACCAAGGTGTATTTGTTGTGATTAATGGTCTGAGGTTTGACAGGCCCAAACAAATCCATGTGAAGGAGATGTAAGCACTTGTCAATAGAGAATGATTGCCTAGTCTTGAATGAAGACATGTGATGCTTTCCTTTGACACAGGTAGAACAAGTATTGTCTTTAGAAAACATTACTGAAGGTAGACCAGCAACCAGATTTTGAGTGGCTATTTTGTTGATGTTCTTGAAGTTGAGATGAGATAGTCTCTTGTGCCACAGCCAATTGACACTTTCAGAGGCTTTAGCAAGAAAACAATTTGAGCTGTCTTCAGAGCAAACAACCATGTTGATGACATAAACATCTCTTCTTCTAGGTGCAATAAGCACAACATCATTGTTTTTGTTGAATATGGTTCCCTGAGTCTTAGTAAACAAAATCTTATAGTCAGCATCACACAATTGGCTGATGCTAATAAGATTGTGTTTAAGACCATTCACATATGCAACCCTGGTAAATGTAATCCCGTTGCAATTCACTGAGCCATATCCTTCTGTTTTACCTGAAGAGTTATCTCCAAACACCACTTTAGGACCAGGCTCCTTTGAGTATCTGTGCAGGTATTGTTGAATCCCTGTCATGTGTCTAGAACAGCCACTATCTAGATACCATACCGATTCCTTGAGATATTACTGCACAGATACATAGAAACAGGTTAGTTCCTATGGTGAACCCACTTTCCAGTGGGTTCCCTGAATTGCTTGTTAGCAACTCTTGTGTTCCTGAAGAACTTTTGGCGTTGGGAGGGACAGTTCACTGTTTCATGGTTATAACTTCCACAGATATCACACCCAGGGAAGTCACCACACTCGTCAGAGTGATGGTCTGTGAACCCACAGAATTTACAGGGAGGATAAGGTTTGTAATTTCCCTGTTGTCTTTTGGAACTCTGTGGTCTATCCCTAGAGGGTGTCTGAGCTCTTTTAACTGCCATGTGTCTGTCATGATCTAAAGTCATATGGTGAGAGTTTTTACATACATTGCAATAAGGTTTGATTAACCTTTCCCCTTTGGGTTCACCTAGGACTGACTTAGGTTTATGTGAAGTAGAGCATTCAGCGGAAGGCTTAATGTGTTGTTTCAAGAGTTCTACTTCTTTCATAAGAGACAACAGGCGATCTTCAGTGGTAGGGTCAACCTTATTCACAGCTTTAGTAGCAACAGGCTTAAAAGCTACTTGTTTACCAGTTTGTTTGGCAGGCACATGAAAAACTTTAGCTGGAGGATTCTCAATATCTGTCCTAAGTTCACCCTTAGCAGATCTAGAAGAGCTGCTGGGTTCAACTCCAGAGAGTTTGGGCAAGGGTGGTAGCTCAGCCACATCTTCAGAGACAGGGTCATTAGTCAAAGTGGTATCTGACATATGAATAGTCTCTGTAGATTTAAAGACAATGTCTTTGGGTTTGGTAAGAATTCTCAGCTTATTTTTCTTAGCAGATATATCCCTTTTTAAATCAGCAGGCACTTCATCATTAAGCAATTGATCTATAGTGAACCTAGCACACAGCCATTTTTCAATAACCTTGTTTAATTCAGAGACTTGATCATTTAAAGCAATGTTTTTCAAGGTTAATCTAGCTACTTCATTTTGCAGGGATATTTTCTCTAAATTAACCCGCCTGAGAGTTTCACATTCAGATTTAACATGTAGCAGTTCAGATTTAACAGAGTGAAACTTATCAAGTAGGTTCTTTCTTTGTTCTTCAACAAAGTGTAAATCAACAATGGTGTAATCAAGGACATGCTTACGTTCATCACTATCAGACATGGATAAAAGCCTGTGTACCTTTTTCATTGTGATGTCAACCCATTGTCCTGATCTTGCATCACCTTTTCCAACAGCAGGTTCATCCTCAGCTATCACCATGAAAGCCCTGAATCTGGTGGTGTCTTCTTCATCTGAAGTCAGTGGCTCATTATTCCAATCATAAGCTTCAGCAACCAACCCTTTCTTTGTCTTTTTGTCACCACCCTTCTTCTTGGACAGAGCTTCAAGTTTCAAGTTCATTTGTTCCAACTCAGCCTTAAGTGCCTTGTACTTGTTTTTGTAATCCTTCTTCTCAGTGTTTGATGAATTGGATTGGTGAGATGAGTTGTGATGTTGTTTGAACTTGTAAGGTTTGGATGAAGATGATGGATAAGAGGGTGAGGATGTCTTGGTGTAAGGACAGTCTTTTTGATAATGTCCAAGCTTTCCACAAGCAAAGCAAGTTTCTTTTGACCTGTCAGTTGGTTTACTAGTTGATCCTATTCTTCCTGATCTTTTGAAGAATCTTCTTTGGTTGGCAAGCAAGGCTCTTTCATGAAACTCTGCATTAAGGTCTGTCAAGAATTCTTGGCTGCTGCGGGTGTCTTCTTCAACATCTGAATCGCTGTCATGAGGATGTGTTGCAGAGATCAGGGCTTTAGAAGATGCTCCTTGGACAACAAATCTTTCAGTCTCTGACTTGTAAATGGTATCAATCAGTCCTTCTTCATAATTATACTTTCCATAAAGCTGAGCAAGGGTATCATTTTTGATTGAGTTGTTAGCTCTCTGAGTCTGATTCATACTCAGCCACTTTCTTGGAAGGCTGTTGACAAATGTGGCATTGATCTCAGCTTGACCAATAGTGACATCATTCATAACTAGTTCATTGAGAAGAATCTTCAGCCTTGTATAGGTTTGCTGAACCTTTTCACCTTCAAGTGATTTGAAGGCATTGAACTGAAGTCTGAGTGCCTGAATCTTTGTCTCTCTTGTTTCAGAGGGTCCTTCATGGCCAAGGATGAGGTCTGTCCACATTTGTTTGGCTGTGGGACACTGAATGACAGACTTCATGATGTGTTTGGGAAGACAGGATATTATGATGCTTTTGAGACGTTTATCTTGGTTTGCCAATTTTCTATCAGCTGGAGTCCATTGTTTGAGAGGTTTGGGAAGAGGGTTTTCTTCAGTGGATGTAAGTGCCATGGGAATGTAAGGACCATTTTCTAAAATCTCTAGAAGAAAAGGTTCAAGTCCATCGAGATACACAAGAAATTGACTCTTCCAACTGGCAAAATCTTCTTCGTCAAAGACTGGTACACTTGTGACGTGTGATCCACCTCTTGAGTCAAGAAGTTGGGGTAGATCATCGTCATTGGCAGGAGGGTTGAGTCTTGGTGAAGATGGGTTTGTGGAAGGTGATTGTGGTGGGTTAGAAGTTTCTGGCATGGTGGATCTTGATTATAAAACTGAGAACGATGTTTCTTGAAGGTTTTAATATCAACACCGCTCTGATACCAATTGAAAGTCCCTAATCAATGCAAGAAACCCTAATCTTAACTTAATCAACACAAGGTATTAATTTTCAAACGTAATCTTATTATTGTATAATAAAGAATTACAAGTGTTATGGATAACACAGTCTGATGACAATGTGTTGTGCACACTTTGAACAACTATAAACCCTAACTTATGAATACAGTCGTAGTTGTTTGATTCACTAAGTTATATGCAATAATGTTATGAATATCTCAAAGTGTTAAACATTAATGCATGGATACACATCCTATTTATAATGTTACGAGGTTGACCTAAATAGTACTTGATGGTGACTACACAAGCTTTTACAAGTTCCCACATCAGTCACATAATGTTCTTTTATTCTTGGTAGTCTTCCATTATGCTTTAAGGAAACAGTTATAAAAACAGTTTCCTTTTTCTTCATAGTCTCGAACACACAAATGGCATGTCCAAAGTGTGCTGAGTGTTAACAGGGTATTGCCACCCCTGTTAACCCTCAACCCCTCAGAGTCCCTGATACATCTTGGCTGTTATCCATCACAACCAATGAGTGTCTTCAAGTAATCTTTGACTTCCTTGACAATGTCTCTGACATGGACTCCTCTGAGGTTGCTTACAGGGACTTGGATCTCTGTAAGTCTTGCGATACTTGCGTGCCTCCTAGGCACAGGCAAGGGACTATCTGACAGCCTAATTATGTTTAAATCTCTAATCAGGGAATCTAACAAGTTTAGATTCCCAAGAACTTTTCAGGCTTAGATTAATATACTTTAGGTTTACATTCGAAAAAATTTTAGGTTTGTTTTTTTTAATTATTTTGATTTTTAGGTTCTTAATTAACTTTAAAATTTAATAATAATTAAATAAATTGCTTTCACATAGTTTTGTTCATTTTTTTTCTTAGTTATAATTTTTAGGATTTATTAGTAATTTTTCAAAAAATTTTAATTTTAGTCGAATTTTATGTCATGTTTTATGTTTTTACATTTTACGTCGTAGTTCAGTTTTAGCGTAATCCGTCTTTTATTTTCTTTTCTTTTCTCTTTCCAAAAGCGTAACTTATCCAAAACGTCTCTTAATATTGGCTCATAAATACCATATCTCCTCGAGAACGAACTTAATTTGTCGGTATTTAGATTTTTCCTAAAACGTATTGACTAATACTTACCACGACATTTGGCTTTTGCTTACTTTGTCCTAAAGGTAAGTAAACAACTAAAAACCTCTACATCAATGGTCTCGATGTCTAAGTGTGTAACCCCTTATACCCACGTACTTTCAGCCGTATATAATATTAGTTATGACTTACGCACGTCCCAACCGCTCCCACTTGCGGAAGTCTCCATCATAGCATAATAAATAGTAACATTGACAGATAGTCTAACAACACTATCAATGCTTCCTAAAGTACCTGGGTATAGCAAACATTCTCAGCCTTATGGTATAAGTCAATGAATCCATTTTGTTTCTGATATTGTTAATCATAAATATGGATCAAACATCATTTAATGTATTAACGATTCTGTTTCTCGTTTCTATATTGATCATGATTACCCAAATGTACAAAGAATTAGCTTTACTACCATTTGGGCACGGCTATGCAGACATTTGATCAACCTTACAAGGGCCCCAATATGTATCATGCTCCATTCATGGAGGAACAAAATCATATTTTGACTACAAGTACCTTTTACATATGTCAAAGATATCTCTGGAATAGATTTTATAACTACCCATTTTACTGATGCAACGTTAACCTAAATTAAGAAATGCTATTCATCCATGCGAGGATCTGCTTGCATTCAAGTCTAAGGACTAGCAATACTTACATTAGTGCAATCTCTTAATGACGACGACCCATAAAGTAGACTTACATGCCAGGGGTAATCCAATTATTCAACCACATTTAATAACCTATGAGTTTGAAAGATTCATCTTTATGTATCAAAAGGGATATATCCGTTTTACGTCAATCCCTTTTTCAATGATCTCAATCGGACAAAGCATTAGATTTGGGATTAATTGCTAACAACGTGTATTATCAAAGGGGATATGGGATATATCCGAAATGGGCAATTCTTATTAAGTCCATTAAAAATCCCTCGAAAATGATGAAAAACAAAACGAAGCACGAAGCAACAAGGAGAGACGTGGAACGAGCTTTTGGAGTATTTAAAAAGAAGTGGAAGCTAATTAAACATCCAACTCGAGGGATGACAAAGCATATACTATCGGAGGTAAAGTACATGTATCAGATTATACAACATGACAATTAACAACAACGAGGCGACGATACCGCCCACATTTCATCGGATGGAACTACACCGTGATGAAGATCCTCTAAATAAGCATGAAGAATCAATGAGAATTCCTCAGGAGATAATGAGCGAAACAGTTCATCTAAACCTAAAAGCCGATGTTGTGGAACACATTTGAAATAATTGAACTAACTAGTAGTTTAGTTTTGTATTATTGTAATGTTTTTATTTTAATTATTATAATGTTTTTATTTTTATTGAATTTTATTATAAGAAAAAAAAACCCAACATGGTCGCCTCGATGTGAAAATAAATCATCAGTAGGTCGTAGGAGAGAAAAAGCTGAGGTAATGAAAGATTGGGGGTTAAACATGATCGTCTGATGTGTGTAGCCTTAGGACTGAGCATAATAAACACATGATTTAAACCTTCAATTCCGTCACTTGTCATGATCTTATGTGTAAGAGGATTTGTAGGAAGTTTTTGTAAGAAGAAATATTATTTCCAATTGAGAAAAAAAAAAAACAAATAGAACATCTCTAATTTTCCATCATATTTTGTCTTCGTTGTATTATTTGCAACTAAGTGTTATGCTTTGTTGGATAAAATCGGACTGGTGAACCAAACTAACTCATACATGAACTAAATAAAAGTGCTTACGGTAAAAAATGAACCAGACCGACTAGAATCGACTCAAGCATAGGCCGAATCGATTCAAAATGCAGACCAAAGACCGAATCAAAATAGTTTGATCTGATCCGATTCGACCGGATCCAATCTTACAAAGCATACTCATCGGGGTTTTAAAGATGAATTAAACCAAGTCGACGGGTCGAGGAACGAGCATGTGTCCATACAACACGTCAACACCCAGCCTCTAATATCCAAAATTCCATATCCACGCCACACGTCCACGCATAACATCAACACAACAAGTCAACAATAACAACAACAAGTATATAAACAACAAACGCCTCTTGTTCACTCTTGTGAAACAATAATCAATCAATCAATAATGGCTACACAACCGAAAACACGGATAATGCTTGGAGTAAATGAGTCAAGCATGAAAGGATATCCACACGCTTCAATCAGTAGCAAATCTGCATTCGAATGGACTTTAAATAAACTCATTCAGTCCAATACTTCTGGTTTTAAGCTTCTCTTTCTTCATGTTCAAGTTCCTGATCAAGACGGTATAATTACTATACTTCTTTTTACTCTCTCTGTTTAACTCATTTTAATTAGCTAATTAGGTTATTACACCTTTCTACTGTGTGTGTTGTGCAGTTAACTGAATTGATTCCTTTTATATAATTGAGGTTTTATTTCATTGATGCAGTTTTTACGCTTTGTCGAATTTGTGTTTTTATCCTTCTATTGTGAGTTTAGTTAGGTTTTATGTGATGAATTTATAGCTGAATTAAGTTTCGATGTTAGACTTGGGATCAAATGAGAAGAACATAAAATAAGAAGGATAAGAAATAACTATCACCACACATTATAGGTGAATCATATGTATTTTTTATCCTCTGCGCGTCAATTGTGTTACTGGTACCGCGCTTCAAAATCACTTTCGAAAATAAAAGAGATGCATCTAATTTGAGTTGGCACATCTCAGATGTGTTATTATAATTATTCTCACTCGTCGCATTTGAAGTTTTCTGTTCACTGTATGTGTGGTTATAATTATTCTCACTCGTCTTATTTTAAGTTTTCTCTCACTCTATCCCTACCCTCTAATGTGTGTGATTTGTTGTTGTTGAAATGAGCTTTTGTAAATGTTATACAAGGTAGGTTCTCTGTGAGTGTCTATTGTGCCGCTAACTGATTTTTAGGGTTTATGTTCTGCAATTTAAGGCGGATTAGGTTTGATGATGTGTGATTTGTTATCGTTGATATTCATTTGTAGGTGTTATCGGATTTGTGTTATTATAGCTTTATGCGTTCTACTGTGTGTCTATTGAGCCTTAAAGGCTGATTCTTAGGGTTTATGTGATGAAATTTTGGGCGAATTAGGTTTTGTTAGTGTGTGAGGTGTTATTGGTTTGAAATTAGCATTTACATGTTATCGAATTCAGGTTCATGTCATTATTACAGATTTTATAGTTTATTTTGTGTCGAATTTGTATTTATATCATTGTATGTGTTCTGCTGAGTGTTTATAGAGCTTTTAGCTGAATTTAGGGTTTATGTGAGAAATTTATGAGCGAATTAGGTTTCAGTGTTGTGTAATATGTTATTGTTAAATGAACGCCGCTAGATGTTGAGGATTTGAGAAATGATAATTTCTCGGTTTACAGCCAAATTTGAGAAATGATGATTTCTCGGTTTACGCTGTGTGATTGTGATGACTGTTTTCGTAATGTGGTTGTTAATATTGAATTTTATGAATTTGTGTGCCAGTTAATGATTTAGGTTCTGATATTAGCAAATCTAGCCGTTAACGAATTAGGTCTGACGTGATTGATGCACATTGACGGTTACTTGCTTTTAGTAACCATTTTGTGTTTTGGTGTGAAGTCAGGCCTTGTGAATTATTTTTAGGCGACTGAGTTGTTTTATTCGTGTAAACTGTTATTTTACGTGATGCGGTTGTTGATAACTGTTTTATTTTAGTTTTATGAATTTGTATACTAATTACAGTAGCTTTTGTTGATGTTATTGATATTCTTGAGTACCAATTAAGATCTTTAGAACTTTAGTTCTACATGATGTATGATTGTATGCAGCTTCTTAGTCTTGTTAGAGTCTAATGTTAGGTTCAGCTGTTGTGAAATCAACACTGGGGTTGAACTTTGGTTCATGTGCAAATGGAACTTTGAAATCATTTTAGTTGTGAGTTCGAAATAGAGGCGATTGAGGTTTTGCATTTGCGGAAATTGTCAATCTTTGCAATGTGGTTGTTGATGGGAATTTAATATTGAGATGGCGGTTGTAGGTGATATATTGATACGAACTGGATCGATAATAGAGATAAAAGGATAGATAGATTATAATAATGGGATAACCCGACCCCCCAATGGCTTATATTAGTGAGATAAACCGACTCCCCAATTGATTAATAAAACCAATACTTCATTATCATAAAACATAATCCAATAACAGCCCTAATATCCTTTATATATAATAGAAGGATAACTTGTTCAAGAAGAAAATATAATAAAAGGTAAGTAAATAAACTAATTATATAATTAATATTGCTGAGAACCGCAGGATCGTATCAATACTCCCGCCCCCAAAAACACCTTGTCCTCAAGGTGTTGCTTAAAAATGAAGCCCCGCGAATTCCTGGATCCCAAACTCTCGTTTGAACTACTCTCTTCGCAAGCCAGTCGACAAGACACTCAAAATGTTGAAACACGCTATTTATTAGTTCAGCGCCAATCTTCAAGTATCTTCTTGATTGATGGTAAGTGATCCCGGGATTCCATGTTCTTCTTTCTTCTACCCTCACTAGATCAGAATGACGCCCCTCAAAAACCCTTAAATCAATCCCAGCAGTAAGTTTTTCCAGCTCTGCATCAAAAATCTGTCCACCCATTTGTTGTTTCCTTTTCCCATGAGAAGGCACATCCCCTGCCCAATTCGGGTTCCTGTGGTCTTGGCTATTTGCTAATTCCAGAACTCCAATGTGTTTCGAATCCAAATTCTGAAATAAAACGTCTGTTTGTGGTGGGTTTTCCCTGCCATATCCATCAGCAACATCAGAATCTATGACATGAACGCCTTTAACAATGTTGTCTTTCATCTCTTCTTTCAACTCTTCTTTCACCTCCTCACCACTCGTATAACTTTGCCCGCTATTTTCTTCAAAACGTAGGGTATTTTGAATCGGTTTTGCGGGTACATTGGTTGTTACCGGTGGCGATATGGGATTCCGTAAAGACTGAATTAGATTTTTCATCTCTTCAATCTTTTGAATACATGCTTCACGCCACTTATCCTCTTCAATTTTTTCTTTAATCATTTGATTCCATTCTTCACGCCTCTTATTCTCTTGGTAACTTCTAATCGCCGAATATTGCTCATACGAACTACCCTCACGAGATTGTTCGAATCTGTTTAATATTCGCCTTTTAAAATCCTCCCAAGATCTAAACGGAATTCGACAATCACTCCAACATAACCAAGAAAGAGCTTGTCCCTCTAAACATAACTCCGCAGCCATTAATTGATCCTTAGCCTCAATCCTCTCGAAATGAAAATATCGTTCCATGCGGTAAATCCACCCAAAAACATCACCTCCTTCAAAGTTAGACATCTTTAAATCTCTTCCGAATGAACGCATGCTGTTAACCATCTTCTTGTGCCCCGGATGAACAGTAGTCGATGAACAGTAGCGATGAACAGTAATTTCTGGACGTGAACAGTGATTCGGATGAATAGTGTCCGGGTGAACATTTTTTTTTTTTTTTTTTTTTTTTTTTTTTTTTTTGTTAGTTGAAACCCTAGAATCGAAACAGCTCTGATACCAATTGATACGAACCGGATCGATAGAAGAGATAAAAGGATAGGTAGATTATATTAATGGGATAACCCGACCCCCAATGGCTTATATTAGTGAGATAAACCGACTCCCCAATTGATTAATAAAACCAATACTTCATTATCATAAAACATAATCCAATAACAGCCCTAATATCCTTTATATATAATAGAAGGATAACTTGTTCAAGAAGAAAATATAATAAAAGGTAAGTAAATAAACTAATTATATAATTAATATTGTTGAGAACCGCAGGATCGTATCATATATCCAGCTTGTAGATTATAGTTTCTTTTATAGTGTTGTGTTTCTGTGCATATGAAACCTTGAAGTAGTAAGGTTTGGGAAATTAACCCAAGACATGTGACATTTAGCCGCTGATCTGTATTCTAATTATCTGATTGGTGATAACTAATTTGATACTAGTTCTTGAGACTTGTAATTTTGTTTTCTGAAATTAGTTTTTATTTTATGTTTTCCGAACTTCATTTCTAGTAATTTGCAGCTTCCATCTTTTTTAACTACCTACTTCGTGTTTATTCTGCTTGTGAAACCACCAAGTGATTTTAAGGTATGTGAAATCAGATCTAAATGACTGAAGTTTTGCCTTTGTGTTGTGTGTTATTTCAACCATGCGGCAGAACTTGTAGTCTTGTATACAGAAATTAGCACTTTCTTTAGGCTTATTGAACTTCAAATTTACGAGTCGTAAAACTTATAATTTCCCTTCGCATCTCATGCTTTAATGATTGTGATGTGTAGAGTAGATGCTGATTCTGCTGTTTAATCTGAATGGTACCTGGCTTTAGGGCTATTGGCATTGCTCCTTCCCTAAAATACTAAAATTAGCTTAGCTTTATCAAGCCTATCTGTGATCAGACTCATTTTTTATGTAATCTTTTTTCTTAATAACCAATTGACATAATCTGATTGTTAATAATAATTTTGATGTACTTAGTTATATTATTATGTGTGCTGATGTTAGCATCGTACGCCGCTTATTAAACTTTATGGCACGTTCCTTTTAGATCTCTTGTTTTTTATAATTGTGATGTGTTATGGATCCTTACAATTTCATAGGGGAGCTAATTGTAATCTGATGAGCAATAGGATTAGTCGATACTGATTAGTCTAGATGGCACCCTTTTGTTTTAGGTCTCATAGGGTGGAACTATGACTGAAATGGAAAGACTTATTTTCTTAGTCACATTCCCGAATCAGCTTATTTAGGTGAAAATTTGAATTTCACCAAGTAAATGATGACTATGGGTGGTGGAATGGGAGAGTAGGTTGAATTCCTAAACCATCTATATAGGTGGTTCTGGAGTATGCTTAGTTGTAAGGAATCAAACCTATTCCTTGATACCCCAACCCCTAAACCCATACCCCTGAAACTAACATATGGGAGGTGATTTGCACACTCTATTATTTGATTTGCACACTCAAATTATTGTGTTGCGACACTTATGCCCTTAATATTTGTATTGAATTTGCCCACTCCACTAAATGATACATGGGTAAAAATGTCAACACACAAACAATTTGAGTGTGCCAATCAGTTTGTTGAGTGTGCAAATCATCTCCCATTTTTAATATCTATCAAACACATGCCATCTATTTTTTAACCAAACAGACCCATGAATGTCGCTGGTGGCATTTTCCAATGGTGATCACGTCTGTCTTTGATCGGATTGTGCCATTTCATTGCTTTAAGAAATAGCTAGTTGTTGGAAACCTCCTCTTATGATTAACTTCTCTCTTTTGTGCCAAGATCAGATCCGAACCATCATCATAGTTCCAAGAGTTTTTCTCTTTGCTTTTTCTGAACTTTCTAGCTTACTTTTCATAGACAGCAATTACCTGGCCTTTGAAAATCACATACATGCTTTACATAATGCTAACGTTGAAAACCTACTACCACCAGCTCTTCTGTAATAAGCTTCTCCTGAATTATATGTTTACCAGAATACTGAATGTTACCCCTAAAATTCTGCATAATGGTCAGTTCCAGAATGCAACACGGAAATGGATGTGAATGTCTTATCATCAATATGTGGATGGAGTCGCACTTGGACCCCCTTCTACATTCTGCATTCCCATTAATATCAAGATCCAATTTTGTCTCCTCATTAAGTCATTATCTAACATGCATCTCCGTTCCTTTTTTTTTTTTTTTTTGCAGAGTTACCTATCAACAAAATGCACTTAAATAACTTGTCTCTCTTACCCCATGGGGGCCGTGGTCGGGGTCACCGAGCGGTGGAAGCTTGGGATTCTCCAAAGGGGGTCTCAGGTTTGGTTCCCGCCAGCTACAATTCCTCGAGCGGCCATACTTCTAAATAAATAATAGAATTTTCTTTTGAATATTACTTGTTCTGCTTCCTTTGCATGGCTTGACTTCTGAGACAAACACAAAACTGCTATAAGTTTGATTATAGAACACGTATCAAATCTGATGACGTTTTATTCCTTCATTAATTTTCTGCTAGGTTTTGATGATGTCGATAGTATATACGCCTCACCTGAAGATTTTAGGGATGCAAACCGCAAGGACAAGATTAAAGGAGCACGTTTGCTGGAGTACTTCGTGAAGAGAAGTCACGAAATAGGGGTATTTATCTGCTTTCTTTCACACACACACACAGACGCTATCTCTATTCTCTCCCATGTGCAAACTTAGAAAAGGAAACTAAGATTAGTTTTCTATTCCCACTGTGATCCATTTATTATTTAAACATCCACAGGTGAAAATGAGAACAGGAAACCTAGATTAATCTCGTACTCCCATTGCGCTCAATTTATTATTAAAACATGTATCATTTCTGTCGGTCCTTGTGCTAATTTTAGGTTCTTGTAGGTTGCTTGTGAAGCATGGGTTAAGAAGGGTGATCCCAAAGAAGTAATCTGCCATGAGGTTAAAAGAATTCAACCTGACCTCCTTGTTGTTGGAAACAGGGGTCTTGGTCCATTCCAGAGGTATGCAGTAATTATTTAGATTCTGAGTACGTTTCATCGTTCATCTTTTACCTTTTATCATGCGGAAAAATCTGCAGCTGTGTCTTTATGGTCATCCTAATTTACGGGACTTGACTACTCTTTCATAAACATTACCTAAATTTTTAGTAAAAATGTGTATGAAAGCTTATTTTCGGTGAAGATAATGCAGGCATATGCAAATCGCAGTTGTGACTTTGTGTTAACTTGAGATGGAAAACATAAAGAGGAAAATAAAAATTGTCAAGTGATAGAACGCCCTTAATTTCTATTCTTTTGGCATAAAGAACAATTATATATCGAAAACTTCAGCAATGTTTTTAGTGTTCATGAATGACTGAGACTGCAAACAAATGCCTACCTAAGACGACGCCTATACAAATTACTATATTATATATTATACCTACTATATCTTGCTTTAGTTTTGGTGCCACCCTCCACTTGACCCTATCATCATCGGCACCACCATTGCATCGTTCCACACTTATGGATTCATCATTGCTGCACTCTCTTTTTTGTCTAGTTTGGTAGTAGAGATCCTAACACATGAAAGAAACTAGACAATAATGATCACAAATTCACAATCATTTACGGCTCAGGTGATTTTCCCAATGAGTTGTTATTACTAAATGAAGACCGCAATTATTTATAACGGGATAGGCAGAGACCAACCATAAGTAGTGACAGTGACTTGGTCAACTAAGTTTATTTCCTCATGGTATGATAACGGTTTCTTTTGTTTGGTATGGGGCAGAGATGGAACATAATGTTTGTTTAGGATATAGATTCTTTAGCTTATCTAGGATTCCATATGTGATGCGTCGCTTGTTACTTGTTAGCTAGCTAAAGTCTATACATCAACAATTAATATTTAAATACCATCATGAATTGTAGCGTACACTTATTATATTTTTTTCCTCTGAAACAGGGTGTTTGTAGGAACTGTCAGTGAGTTTTGTGTGAAGCATTGTGAATGCCCCGTTGTGACAATCAAGCGCAGTGCAGACGAGACTCCCCAAGACCCTGTAGACGACTAATTTTTCATATCACCTAGTAATCATGTGAATACGTAATACATTCGAATAGTTTGTGTGCGCCTAGTAGTTTTCATGAAAATTTGGTTTCTCACTGTTGATGTACGAGTTTCCTTTAACGCTTTTATGTCCTTTTGCGATTTCAAATGTATCCAACTATTGTGATGCCTTTAGTGTTGTTTGTGGATAATAAGGTGATTAATTCATTAAATGTATCAAGCAAAGTGCTTGCATGAAGAGTCCAGAAGTAATCAACTAGTAACTAGCACAAGCACACCGCCATGCCCAAAAAAAGAAAAAATTATTTGAACCCTGAGATGTATGAATTATGAATAAGTTAAAAGCAGGTTTCACAGAAACAAGGAACATATAAGATGTACTAGAATCAATCCAACGAAAAGAAGATAACAACACAGATGCATCTATTTTTTATCCATCTAACAAACACAAAATCTAAATACTAGTTAACTACCAAAAAGAAACTAAACTGAGTTCGCCTTCATTTTACCAACCTTCTCGAGGATCTCTTTGATCCCTCCTTCCAAACTCGCCTTCACCTCTGCACTCATTTCGTTTGCTTCACATTTCTTCACTGTTTTGCTCATTGCCTCTAGCTTCTGCTTGATGAACACAAGGTCCGATGTATCTCCAGCAACTGACTTTTGTGATTCCGATGTGTCTCCAGCAACTGACTTTTGTGATTCTGATGTGTCTCCAGCAACCGACTTTCGTGAGCCCTTTTTAGCACGCGGAGCAACTCCTTCAGAAATAAGATGATACATCACGTCCCCCAACGGCTTCTTCTCCAGCGACATAGCAAGAGCTGCTTCTGCATCTGCAAGGTTACCAAACACAACAAAAGCACTAGACCCATCAATATGTGATTCCTTCTTGATCAAGTCAAACTTCTTATACATTTTTGAGAGTTCAGGCTTGGTTGGTAACGCGACTTCAGGTGGGAACTCTATGACAAGAGTAGCCACAATAGCATCTTTCACAGTAGCATCCTTCACTCCATCAGTCTGGTCGTTGGACTTGGACCCTTCTTCAAAGATGGATCCCCGAAATAATGAAATGAAGTCAGTCATGAATGGGAGGTTTTCTTCCACGAAACCCGCAGGATCAAGCGCTGCACGTAACAGTCCATTCAACACATTCTCCACATTCACATCACTGTCAATCGTTGTCTTATGTTCTTGTTGAGATTTCTTTTGACGAGATCTTTTCCCACTGCTCTTTGTCAATGAATCCTCAGGATGTTTAGCAGCAACTTCGAGTAATTTTTCACCTTCACTTTTTGGTTCTTTGAATGAGCCCAAACCTGACAGTTTTCCATCCACGATAGGACTGTAGTAAGGTGGAGAAAGATACTTGCTCTTCTTCCTTTGGCGTGGAGACACCATGTCTTCGTCAATACCACCACCATTTTCAAGATCAACACCATTACCACTTTCATGATCGCTTTCAGCTGTCACCGACACCACCAAAGGCTTCCTTTTCTTCTCCCTCTTAATCCCCAGTGATGCCTTTGCTTTCTTAACTTTTGGCTCGTCATCGACCATCAACTCCGCCACGCTTTTCTTCTTCCTTTTCTGATTTGACTTATTTTCTGAAACAACATTCCCACTTATATTCTCGTCTTCAAGACCTTCAATATAGTTCGGATTCTGATATTCTGGTAACACGTAACCACCTTTTCGCTTATAAAAAGCTCTCAAACAAGTTTTCAGCACGGTTAGTTCAAGCTCAGGCAGTTCCATACCAGGATCCATTGTAACCAAAGCTTGCAAAGTTGAAAGAAGTTCAAGTGGCACAATTCGATCCATCAAAACCTTGATTGTGTTGCCTTTTGGCACAGATACCCCGTCCTTAATCCCACTGTTCCCACGGCACACATTCTCAACGTGATCAACGTTTTGACAGTTACACATCAATTCCACTTGCACAAGCTTACTAACTTGTTCCAGAGCCTTCTGGACAGCGTTCACAAACTTAATTGAGTCGCTCTGAACTGACATCTCTTGAAAGTTGTGCACAAAAGGTTTGAGCTGTGACGGTGAACACCAAGAAAACGACCCGTCTCCAAAATAAGCCACCAGTAGGCGCCCTTTGCGTTGCAAAGTAGCTGCATGATCTGAAGCATCCGAAGGGTCATATATCTGACCAGGCCACCAAGGGTGATGCTTGATTTTGCCCCACACGAAATCACCCTTAACAAAATCATGATCTTCTTCCATTTCATCTTCTTCCGCATCTTTCTCTTCTCCCTTTTCCGTTAACTTTCCCCCATTATCTTTCTTTTTGTCAAACTTTCCCTCCTCAATCTCCACATCTTCATTCCAATCAAATATATCCGCAATACTTTTAGCACTCCCTTCACTATCCTTATTCACATCTTCCTTTTCTTCAGCATCAACAGCTTCCACTCCCTCCTCACCATTATTCTCTTTCTCCCCCGTTAAACAAACATCCATCACATCCCGTCCTTCATTTTCATCAACCAAACCACCTCCATTAGTACCAGCCTCGACCACAGGCTCCACATCGCTCCCAATATCACTAGCCAAAAACTCACCATCAACCAAATCACCAAACAGCCCTTCTATCCCATTCTTTTCGCCCTGTTTACCCTCCCCTTCATTCTCCTTCATCAAAACATCGCCTTTATTCTCTTTCACAGTCTCAACAACAGAAATCTTGGTCCTTTCGACTATGGTAGTCGTCTTAACAACCGTAACACCGCCCTCATTTCCCTCCCCCACATCACCACCCAAACTAGGGTTACTTATTTTCAAATGATCCTCAGCTATAAGAGCCCCATCAACAATCTTATTCCCTGTATCCATATCTGGCAACAAACCCCATAATTAAACAAAAAAAACATCATTAATAAAAAAAACTTTTAGGGTTTACACAAACAATTAGCTAAAACTAAACTAAACCCAGCAATAATCAACAAAATAAAACATGGGTTTTGAATATTTTTGCATAAATTCTATAAAAAAAAAAAGAAACCCTAAATCTAAAAATATCTTCTATGGGGAACAATTAAATAAAAAGAGATAGGATACCTGGTAGTGAAATTTAGACCATGAAAGAACGAAGCTTTATTATTATTATTATGTTGAGTGAGAGTGAATAATAATTATTCGCTATCAAAGTAGGTAGTAGATTTTTATTAATTTGTGTTTGTTGGATTTAAAATGACAACAAAAAAATAGGGACGAAATGAAACAAGGTTATCTCTCGTGTTTATAGCATACTAAAGGGGTGCGTCTTGTCCTTTAAAATCACTAGGCAATTTTTTTTCTTTTTTTTTTCTAATGAATATAAAAATGATAGACTCACAAAATTTCAGAATCAAACTCTCGTATAATAATAGGACAAATGTAATGAATCAATTATTGTTTGGTTATTTTTTTTAACTTTTATTTTGAGATACTCTAAATGTATTATCATGATATTCGCGTAATACAACGATATGTATCGATTTATTAGCCGAATAAATGTTAGTAACTTTGTATCCATCAATTCCAATTTGGTATTCAAGTTAAAAATGAAATTGTAAAAAATTGAGTCGAAACACAATAAACCCACCAAAAATGAAAAAAAATTAAATTAATGAAATATTTAAAAAAGAAATTGAATTAAAAAGTATGAAATATTTTTTTTAGAATGATACCTCAATTTCACTGAAATTCTACCCCTGAGTTATACTATCCATAACCGGCAGGCCCCAGGACCCGAACCACTAGGGGGAAACCTTAGAATTCATGGTTTCGCACTAAAAAGGAGGAGCCCAGGTGGCCAACTACTCTAAAACAGTTGGTTAAAAAAATAAAATAAAAAAAGGATGAAATATTAAAAAAATAATGAAATTAGATTATGAAAAAGATAAATATATTAAAAAATATTTTAATTTAAAAATAAAAACAAGTTTTAATAAGTTATTATAAAAGTTTGTTAGAAAGTAGATGATTCTTAAAAATGTACATCTTGTTACAAATATATATTTCTATAACAATTAATTTTAAATGTCTGAATTTTTATATTTTTCTTAAATTTAAAATTGATATAAATGTTTTATACGTAATATAGTAAGATGGCAGTTAAAATTCTATTTGTTCTTTCTATTATCTATAATCCATTGACAAATTTACATGTGTATTTTGTTTAAAGGATCATGAAGATGTAACATTTCTCGTTTGTATAACCGGTTTTATTAATTGAATACACAATAGGTGAAATACACTTAAACAATATTAAATCTTTTTACCAAAAAAGTATAAACTAAAAAGCACTGGTATAAATTACTCCAATTAGAACCCAGAAATGACTGTTTTGGCTCCCAAATCACAATAATCAATTCTCAAATCAACTGATAGCAAGTGAACGGACGGCCACCTGCCGGTATTGATTCAGCTTGGAAGTTGTGATGACTGACACACACTAATTACATGTACACGTGTTAGTATGCATTTATCTACAAACTACTACTACCTGTATTTGATTCGTCACGAGCCTACGCCTAGCGGCCTAGGATTATATAGAGTATTTGAGTGCAAAGTTATTTCATTGGGTGCAAAAAAAGAATCATACACACTCATACTGTCACTTAAGAGTAATTTCTATAGAAAACTCATAAATTTATGTCCCAATTTTATTATGGTTAAACTGCTAAAATATATAAAAAATTTTGATCAAATTACCATATTACGTTTGGTTTAAAATTATTATTATCAATTATAAATAAAAATTTAATTAATTAACTAAATATAAAATAATCATGCTACTAAAAAATAAAATAAATAAATCTTTAATAAATATATATTATTTAAAATTGTTTATTTTTTTTATCTAAAAGTAATAATTGTGAAATGGATGGAGTAAGGGTTTAAGGCATAAAATAGCTACGTACTTTTAAAATTGTATCGATATGATACGTATACTTTTTTTATTATCTATATGGTACGACTACTTTAGCAAACCGGCTAATATGGTACATGTACTCATTTTCCTACCTGTTTAACCTGCTATTTTGTTTACGTGGCAAATGGTTAACGCGCGTTTGCATCAAACATTTGCACAGTTAGTCCTTTATACTAACGGGTTTTGTTTTTTAACTTTTCAAATTGTTTTTTATACATTATTTTTTGAAAAGTTTTTTCCCAAAACAAAAATATTATTCTTTTCCAACAAAATAACTTTTTTCGAAAGTTTTTTTTCCATAATTTTTTTAACTACTATTATAATTCGGAAAAAATATATGTTGGAAAAAAAAAAGATTTTTGTTGAAAAAAATCTGAAAATATAATTCAAAAAATATCGGGAAAAAAAATTAAAAATATTATTATTTTTAAAGTTTTTGTCCGAAAACAATTATGAGTTCAAAAACAAATTATGACAAAAAATTCATAAACTTTTTCAAAAACTATTATAATTCGGGAAAAAATCTATTGTTGAAATAAAATTGAATTTTTTTAGAAAAAATATGAAACAAAATCGGAAAAAATCTAGAAAAAATAAGAAAAATTTCGAAATATAATCTTATGTTGGATGTAGTTAAAGAAAAAAGTTCGAAAAAAATATGAAAAAGAATTCAATTGAATTTTTTTTGGTAAATCCAAAAAGAAAATTTTAAAAATGCTAATTTTTTATGAAATTATTATTTTTTTAGAAATTACATAACTTTTTTATGAAATTACGATATTTATTAAAACAATTTTTTTTATGATTTATTTTAAATTACAAGTTTTTTTTTTAAATTATAATTTTTTATTTAAAAATCAACTTTTTTCGATAAAAATATCAAATATTTTTTTTCATAGATTTTTACAACTACTATTTTAATTCGGAACAAAATCTTAAGCTGATAAAAATTTTGAATTTTTGTTGGAAAAGACTCAGAAAAAAATTCAAAAATATCTAGAAAAAAAATTATAAATAGAATTCAAAACTAATCTTATCTCGGATGTAGTTAAAGAAAAATAAATCGGAAAATATGAAGAAAAAAAATTGAATTTTTGTTGGAAAATATGGAAAAAAAAATTCTGTTTTTTTTATGAAATTACGATTTTTTTAGAAATTAGAGAAATTTTTTATGTTATTGCGATTTTTTAAAACAATTATTTTTATGATTTTTTCTTTTCAATTACACGTTTTTTATGAAATTGTGATTTTTATTTAAAAAATTACAAGTTTTTTCTAAGAAATTACGATTTGTTTTTTAAATTACAATTTTTTATGAAACAAAGAATTCATTATGAAATTACAATATTTTTTGGAAAAAAAATTTACCAAGTAACTTTTTCTAATGACTTTCTAAATGCGACAGAAAAGTTTTGTCACAAATTCATCGGAAACCATGAATAGTGACGAAATTATAACGGAAAAAACTGTCGCTATTGACCTATATTCCAATGGTAAATTGTTAACCGGTTTTACTGGTTACAGGTTAAAAAATGGCTATATCGATACATTTGATAAAATATGTGTATCATATAAATAATAAAAATAGTACACTTATCATATCGATACATTTCAAAAAGTATATGGCTATTTTATGCCTTATACCCATGGAGTAACCGATCAAGTATTTTATTTCATCACAAATCAGTAAATTATAAACTTTTTAAGTTGCATTCTCGAGTATTACTTAAAAAGAACAACATAAAATTTTGTGTTTTCAAGTACACATAACTCATAAAAAGGAAAAGAAATGAAAAAATGTGTGTTTTAATTGGTATATTAAGTAAAAGATGTTTTATCACATAACTTGGTTAAAAAAGTTTATTTTCTATTTCTTTACTCGCGATATGCCAGAGGCAACCACAACATATGAAATGTTATGAACCATATTTAGATTAAGCACCCTACAATATGTGTATGCTTTATGTTTTCAGTTTTTAATATGTTGTGTCGGCTATGGTAATATGTTATGCTATATTATGACACGTGCTAAGGAAAATGCAAGAAATTGAGTGTTTGAGGCTAGACACAACGCTAATAAGTCGCGACTTAGTTATTTCATCTGGCGACTTAGTGCGACCTATTTGTCATAACCTGACGATCTAGTGGTAACCTATTTTAATTTTCTTTTTAAAAAAAATTTCAATAAAAATAACATTTTATATTCAATAAAAGTAACATTTTATTTCATAAAAAACATTTTATTCTATACAACACACGTTACATTAAATAAAAAAATTACATAAAAACTTTAAACTCCTAGGTTATCGAAGTGTGGCATTTCAATGAAGTTTCATTGGGGACTGTGTTTCAAAACTTTCAAACATTCATAGTATGGAAAATTCATATGACTAACAGTGTGATATTTAAATGTGGCTTCTTGATAAATAGTATCTTCAGAAGTCCTAGCCGGGTGCCTACGTACGACACCATTGTAAATCTCATTAAATTGACCAATTTTAGGACGAATAAAATTTTTTCATTTGCTGATAATTGCGTCATAACTTCTTTTTCGCTCACCCATTTCTTGATAAAATAACTCACGTACCCTCTCCCAAAACCTTTCCGTCTTATGAGATCGACGCAGGAAATTCTCCGTAACGTCCACCCAAGCTTTACACAACGCTACCGTCTCTTCGGTAGTCCACGCCATTTGAGAACTCATTATTTTAGATGGTATAAAAACTGAATTTGGAGAATTGAAAGTTTAATGTGTGTGAAAAATGGTTAAATAAATGGGGTATTTATATAAGTAGAGGGTGGAAAATTAAAAAAAAAAAGTTTTTTTTTATACAAACAAGACACAAACTTTCAAACGGATAGAATTTTCAAATCAGTCGTGTGTAAGGTCGATTTCCCTGTGACCGAGTCCGGCGACCGAATCGCCGCAACGGGCCTATTCGGTCGCGACCGAAAAAAACCGGCTGCGTTGTGCTTAGCCTGATACAAAAGCAAAACTAACATTTTTTATTGTAATGTGTCAAAATAAAGTTGAAATAACTATATTTGCTTATGTTTGATATTTTTTTATATTTGGGTTTTTATTCGACAATACAAGCCGATTAATCTTAAGGCGGCTATCTTTTGGATATCCCAGAGTAGTTGCAGATAAACCTCCGTGGCTATCATGTACATATCAAATAAAGTTTGAATTTTTAACTTCTTATTTAAAAGTCAAATATCTTACCAATAAGTCAGTTAATGATGATTAATTGTGTTTAATGTCTTATATATTCAACTTTTAATTTCGAAAACGAGTCATAATGCATATTATAAAAAATGCAGGTTCAATCTCAAAACCCCTATGTGGAGTGCAGTGATAATAATCATGTACCACGTTAGGTACTATAGGACATATAATTTATCTTTATACGGCGTGTAAATATAATAATTTTAGTTTTTTTAAAGTTCTCGAAAAAATTTGAAATATTTCACAAGATCTTGTATGATAGTGCACAGAAAGCTGTGAAGGATGTTTTCTTTTTCTTCTAAAACTGGATAGTTTGTCAAAAAAAATAATGAAAAAAGCGTTTTTGCATTAAACTATACTTTTACCCAATTTTTTTTGTTTTTTTTCATCAAAATTTATTGCGCATTAAAATATAGGAAAAAGATCCTCATAGATCATTGGTTTAGCATAGACTTAACCAACCAATCACAACCATCCATTTTTAATATATAACAAACAAACTAATTTTATAAAAATTAAATATCTCACAAACCGTTCATTGTTACGTAAAATAAAACATATAATCACGACGAGAATTAAATCATCTATCTATCAAGGGGCACATATATATAAACTTTCGACGAACTTTTTTTCCGACTGTTTTTTCTTAAGTCACGTCTCGAGAGAATCATATACGATTCGTCACGAAACATATATGATTCGTCACGAATCATATATGATTTTCAGGAATCGTATATGATTCGTCACGAAACATATATGATTCTCAGAAAATCATATATGATTCATATCACGAATCATATATGATTTTCTGAAAATCATATATGATTCGTGACGAGTCATATATGATTCGTGACGAATCATATATGATTCTCTCCAGACGTGACTTAAGAAAAAAAGTCGAAAAAAAGTTCGTCGAAAGTATATACATGTGCCCCTCGATAGATAGATGATTTAATTCTTGTCACAATTGTATATTTTTTTTCGTTTGACGATTTACCGTTTGTAAGATATTTAATTTTTAAAAAAGTGGTGGGAAGTGGGTTTTAAAAAAAAAGGGTGATCATGATTGGTTGGATAGGTCTATGCTAATTTAAGTGTCTATATAGATCTTAACTCATATGATTCATATCACGAATCATATATGATTTTCTGAAAATCATATATGATTTGTGACGAATCATATATGATTCGTGACGAATCATATATGATTCTCTCCAGACGTGACTTAAGAAAAAAAGTCGAAAAAAAGTTCGTCGAAAGTATATACATGTGCCCCTCAATAGATAGATGATTTAATTCTCGTCACAATTGTGTATTTTTTTTCGTTTGACGATTTACCGTTTGTAAGATATTTAATTTTTAAAAAAGTGGTGGGAAGTAGGGTTTTTAAAAAATGGGTGATTATGATTTGTTGGATAAGTCTATACTAATTTAAGTGTCTATATAAATCTTACCTCTATAACAAGCTAAAATTTTGTGCATAAAAACTTCTTTTAGTGCATTTAGAACGTATAAAACACAAAATTAGAAAAAGTTGATTTTCAAAAGTTTTATGTACCAATATACCTAATTTTGTGGATTTTTTTTAAATTCTTTGAAAAATTATTTCAAAAATTTGTTGTATTATTCTCACGAATTTTTTTTTATTTTAGACTTTATATCAAATTAAATCAAATCAAATCAAAATCAAATCAAATCAAATCAAAATCAAATCAAATCAAATCAAATCAAATCAAAAACCCTTATATAGGAAGGATGGTGAAACACTTCCTTAAATACAAAATTCTATAAAAATGACACATGTAATTCATTAAAGGGTTTCCATAAAATGCTTCAAAAAGAAAATAGTAACTCCAAATGATGCCTTAAATACAAAATTCAATAAAAATATATATAGGAATTACAAATGATCCCTTAAATACAATATTCTATAAAAAAATATATAAGGAATGATGGTGAAACAATACCTTAAATACAAAACTCTATAAAAATAATTCCATAAAATGCTTCAAAAATAAAATAGGAATTACAAATGACGCATTAAATACAAAATTCTATAAAAAATATATATAGGAATTACAAATAATGCCTTAAATACAAAATTCTATAAAAATATATAAGGAATGATGGTGAAACAATGCCTTAAATATAAAATTCTATAAAAATGATTCCATAAAATGCTTCAAAAATAAAATAGGAATTACAAATGATACATTAAATATAAAATATTATAAAAATATATATAGGAATTACAAATGATGCCTTAAATACAAAATTCTTTAAAAATATATATGGAATGATGGTGAAACAATGCCTTAAATACAAAATTATATAAAAATGATTCCATAAAATGCTTCAAAAATAAAATAAGAATTACAAATGATGCCTTAAATACAAAATTCTATTAGAATATATATAGGAATTAAAAATGATGCCTTAAATACAAAACTCTATAAAAATATATAAGGAAGGATGGTGAAACAATGCCTTAAATACAAAATTCTATAAAAATGATTCCATAAAATACTTCAAAAATAAATTAGGAATTACAAATGATGCCTTAAATTAAAAATTCTATTAAAATAAATATAGGAATTACAAATGATGCCTTAAATACAAAACTCTATAAAATATATAAGGAAGGATGGTGAAATAATGCCTTAAATACATAATTCTATAAAAATGTTTCCATAATATATAGGAAGGATGGTGAAACAATTCCTTAAATATAAAATTCTATAAAAATTACACATGTAATTCATTAAAGGGTTTCCATAAAATGCTTCAAAAAGAAAATAGGAATTTCAAATAATGCCTTAAATGCAAAATTCAATAAAAATATATATAGGATTTACAAATAATCCCTTAAATACAATATTCTATAAAAATATATAAGGAAGGATGGTGAAACAATACCTTAAATACAAAATTCTATAAAAATGATTCCATAGAATGATTCAAAAATAAAATAGGAATTACAAATGATGCCTTAAATACAAAATTCTATAAAAAAATATATATAGGAATTACAAATAATGCCTTAAATACGAAATTCTATAAAAATATATAAGGAATGATGGTGAAACAATGCCTTAAATACAAAATTCTATAAAATGATTCCATAAAATGCTTCAAAAATAAAATAGGAATTACAAATGATGCTTTAAATATAAAATTCTATAAAAATATATATACGAATTACAAATGATGCCTTAAATACAAAATTCTATAAAAATGATTCCATAAAATGCTTCAAAAATAAAATAGGAATTACAAATGATGCCTCAAATACAAAATTCTATTAAAATATATATAAGAATTAAAAATGATGCCTTAAATACAAAATTCTATAAAAATATATAAGGAAGGATGGTGAAACAATGCCTTAAATACAAAATTTTATAAAAATGATTCCATAAAATACTTCAAAAATAAAATAGGAATTACAAATGATGCCTTAAATTAAAAATTCTATTATAATATATATAGGAATTACAAATGATGCCTTAAATACAAAATTCAATAAGAATATATAAGGAAGGATGGTGAAATAATGCCTTAAATACAAAATTCTATAAAAATGATTCCATAAAATGCTTCAAATATAAAATAGGAATTACAAATGATGACTTAAATACAAAATTTTATAAAAATATATATAAGAATTATAAATGATGCCTTAAATACAAATTTTTATAAAAAAATATATGGAAGGATGGTGAAACAATGCCAAAAATACAAAATTCTATAAAAATAATTCCATAAAATGCTTCAAAAATAAAATAAGAATTACAAATGATGTCTTAAATACAAAATTCTACAAAAATATATACAGGAATTACAAATGATGCCTTAAACACAAAATTCTATAAAAATATATACGGAAGGATGGTGAAACAATGCCTTAAATAAAAAATTCTATGAAAATGATTCAATAAAATGCTTCAAAAAAAATAGGAATTAAAAAGGATGCCTTAAATAAAAATTTCTATAAAAATATATATAGGAACTACAAATGATGTCTTAAATACAAAATTCTATAAAAATATATAAGGAAGGATGGTGAAACAATGTCTTAAATACAAAATTCTATAAAAATGATTCCATAAAATTCTTCAAAAATAAAATAGGAATTACAAATGATGCCTTAAATATAAAATTCTATAAAAATATATATAGGAATTACAAATGATGTCATAAATACAAAATTTTATAAAAATATATAAAGAAGGATGGTGAAACAATGCCTTAAATACAAAATTCTATAAAAATGCACAACAATAATATTAATTTAAAAAAATTAATGTAAAAACTTTATTCATAACATTAACATATACAAAATTATTACCTCATAAAATTCAAAAATTCAAAATATATTTATACAATATTATTAAAATTCTAAAAAATTTAATGTTACAAACTTATTCATACCATTAACGTATGCAAATTCAATTAACTCATAATATTCTTAAATAAATAAAATATCTTAAACTACGTTATTTTTGTCTATTCTATGCTGCTTTATTAAAATATCAATGCCATAACTAACACTACATATGCTAAACTTCTAATACAAACACACATAAACTCAGTTTTCATTAATATATATACTTAAAGCTAGCCCGTCCACCAGACGGGTCTAAAGGCTAGTGTATATATATATATATATATATAGATGTAGATATATATATATATCCACTTTTAATAAAAAGAAACAATTTTTATGTGATTTTAAATCCTGATAATCTAAAATTCTTAAATTATCATTAAAATATTATCTACAACGTTTATAGAAATTTTTTGTCTTTCTCCCAATAAATCTTATTTCATTTGATAATCTATCCACATAGCAATTAGGAATAATTTGACGTCTCCTCATTTTTCATGAATAATTTCACATCTTCTCATATTTTCATGAATAATTATATATATACCAAAAGAATTATTGAATGCATAATGTACATATTTTTAAATTCTTATGTGAGTATATATGAAGATCCAGCTATAATGACAAGAGATATGCCATTTCCCCAAACAATTATCTCATTTAACTATCATAACAAACTATCATACTAGTATAATAAAAGAATAAATGAAAAAAACCATAAATTTACATTAAAAAACATAACACACCAATCAGTTTAAAGGACACATATAATCATAACAGAAATTAAAACAAAATAAAAAAATTTAAGAAGTTATAAACATAAACACTACCTTGAAGCTTAGTTTGCATCGAAGGTTGAATCTGTTCATTTTCATCCACAATCAGAGTAGGTAATTGCTGATTTGCACTAAATTGAGCCATTATTATGAAGATTTGTGTATTCGTTATGATTGATCTGCAAGATTTAGAAAATTAGAGATTTCGATCAGATGAGGGCGTTTATGTGTTTGGGGGTGTGCGCCGCTGGTATGTATAAGAAGCTAACATAGGTTTAGGGTTATGATAAATTACCATAATGTCCTTTTATTTTCTTTAAAACCATTTAATTTATTAAATAATACACGCAATTTCCATGTATATCTTGCTTTCTAAACATGTTTGATCCAAATTATTTTTAAATGCTTTAAATTTTAATCTTTATCTTTAGCTGTTATATAATAGTAGCATTTAAGCTCCTCTCTTAATAGTATCTTAAAAACGTTAAGTTCACACTTCTTTCTTTTGTACGAGGTGATCAGGCCCGTGCGTTGCACACGGATTGTTGGCATTGTTAGATAACTAATTTCATTGGGCGTGTTGGTTGAATTTTGGAAAATAATAAAGTTTTTCAAGTTATTATTTTGGTTTGTGATTAAATAAATATCTCGTGGTTAACCGTTTTTTAAGTATATCGTTTTTCCTCGAATTGATATCCAATTTTATCGTTTTTTGTTATAAATGCTTGATTAGTAATTTATTTCCATTTAGCACAAAGCAAGCAAAAAGTAAAAATAATATCTACCTAATACGTATTTATTCTAAAAATAAAGTGCAAGTACCACAAGTAATGAACAAAGTACAACTAAGCAATGCACACAATTAAAATGATGACACAATTTAAATGGAAATTACAAAATTAATAAAACGCTAAAAAGAAAATTTAAAATAAAATGCAAAATACAAATCCCGAAGTAGGTTTATACAAAACTATAAAGAACATGGACTATTATGCAATTATTATCAAGTTTCTATCAA
The DNA here is from genome assembly GCA_025667525.1 of Glebionis coronaria. NCBI lineage: Eukaryota > Viridiplantae > Streptophyta > Magnoliopsida > Asterales > Asteraceae > Glebionis > Glebionis coronaria. The sequence goes on along the minus strand of CM046875.1, from coordinate 434,309,350 downwards.
TTAAACCAAAAATGAAAACAAACAGCAGTTGGAAGGACTAATATGCAATTATTTCTAACTTTTCAACAACACTGCTCAAAATGAAACCAGCCAGAGAGAACAAGGACCTAAGTATAATTTCCATAAAATAAAACTCAAAAACGGGCTTAATGGGCTTTTTAGCTAGTTTGAGCTTATTACTGGATGAAAATTAAAAATTCTTTTTGCAAAATGTTCCTTATCAAAATTAAGCTAGCCAAACTAAATATGAGCTTATGAGATTAGCTAGAACTCTGAATTTGATTTTTGAATAAGCTAAAAAGTTGATTACAACTTATTCACTTAAGCAAATGAGATGAGACTTTCCAGAAATGCTTATTAGGTGAGATAATGAACGATATGTTAAGTAGAATCTTAAAAAGCACTCAGAATAAGCTAGAATCACTATGTTGACCAAAACAGCTTATGAAATAAGCTGTTGACTTTTTGACCTTTTCTGAAAAGCTCACAAATGACTGATTATGACTTTATAAGCAATTCTAAGCACTTTTTGTGAAGAACTTAAGGCAAATAAGCACTAGAAAAGCAAATGCACAATATGATCAGCTTATGATGAAAATAGACCTAATCAACTACTTTTGAGACTGAATTTTGGGCTATCTAATAAGCTAGAAAGAAAACTTATACTTGAGCATCCAAACCAGTACTATAAGCTATCTGAATCACCAAAAAGCACATGCTGATTCTCAAAGATGAATGACTTATGAGCTATTGAAGATGACTGCTTAAGCTATGTTCTATGACAGAAAACCACAACTCACAAACACTTTTGATCCGTTTTGACTAAATGATTGACCAGTTATTTGACTGAATTTAGACTAATATTATGAGGCAATTGTGATACTACAAAGCTTCAAACAACAACTCCACAAATCGCTAATCCAAACAACACTTAAACCATTAATATGTAGAATTGTCAAAGGACTAATGAGATCTAATGAATGTAAGGCTATAACAAGTAACAAACTAACTATATCAGATCAAATGAGAGAGATTAAAGCATATATTAGAAGCTGTAACAAATTTGATCATACACTTGCACATAAAACCTAATTTTAGCCTAGAAAAGTAAATGAGAGCTTAAACCTTGATCCATGCCCTCTACTAGTGAAGAAGAAAACTCAATAACACTAACTAACACTGATTCAACACTAATCAACCACAACAACACCAAAAATCATAGAGGTGAACTCTGTGATTTCAAATATGCCTTTTTCCCTCCAAAAACTTGATCAACTATCAAAACTCAACCACAAACACTAACACTGGCTCCAAAAGCTTGTATAGCTTGTATTCAAGCTAAACTTCAACAAACAGTAACAAAAATGGCAATAGTAACAATAGATTCAACTGAGAAAGAAGATGAACAGTAATCGTGATAAATTTTATTTATTTGATGTAATGAAATTACAAATTGTGAAAAAAGAGTACATAACTATCACTAGCTTTAATCCTAAGCTAATGACTAAATTGAGAGAGAAAAATGCTTGAAATTTAAGCTAAAAGTGAACTATGTGTAAAATGAGGTGTGTTGAGCTATTTAAAGACGATTAGGGGACCGTCTAGGGGTGGTTGGGTTTTTGATAATGACATGTATGTCAGTGACAGTCATGGATTGGCGAATTGAAGAATTCTAGGTGGATTAGGGTATGTATGTTCAAGAACGAATTTGGGTACTTTTGATATAGGCAACGATAGTGTAATTGACTTGTACCAATGGATTCGCCATGGAGAGTCGATCAAAATACATGAAGAAATCGAAGCTTGAGCATGCTTGAATCGTGCTCTATGAACGGGTGAAGAAGATGGCCATGTGGTGTAATATTAGTAGATGAGAAAGGGTGTGGTGGATTAGTGACATGGCAACTGCAAAAGCTGAAAAGTGTAGTATAACAACTGTAGCAAGTTGGTAACCCGTATGCTCCAAATACTGCATCCTCATTTGTTCATGTGGCTTCTACTATGAAAACTTTGGCATATTGGCAGATTAAGTCCTTGTCTTTTGCATTCTTTGATCTTTAGCTCATAACTTCATAAAATCTTCATCTTTAGTCCTCCAAGTTTATTCTTTTGGCACTTTTGGTCCCTTTCACTTGTCTTTGACTTTTTCTTTAATAAATGCCCGTGAAATCTCGTGTTTTCTTCATTTTTTGTCTTTTTGTACCTATTTCACAACAAAACACAAAACCACGCGTAATTCTGACTTTTACGTTTATTTATTTACGTTTAGGTTTGGTTTTTGCTTATTTTAAGTGGTAAAAGCGTAAGTATTTTCACACTTATCAAATGCCTCTACACTTGACCATTGCAATTCCCTCATGCAATGCATGATTTTAAAGCACGGATTTACATTTTTCTCATAATTAACCCATCTTCGCCTTTATTAGACTATGTATACAAACTATTACAATATTCTACACTTATGGAAACTTATTTGAGCAAAAAGATAAAAGATTTTCAAAGAACCAAAAGATATACAATTTCACGTTATTTATTTACTTTGAATTTATTCGATGGAAGAAACTCGTAAAGAAATCAATGACTTTGATTAGGGCTTTTGGTATCATGAATATTTATCACCTTCAAGTTTCATGTTCCCCATACCAAACGTAAAAATGAGATCATTGTCATTCATAAGTAAAAGTGCATCAACTTATTCATAAGAATTAGTTGTGTTAACTACATAATCCCACTTATTATTTCTCTAAACCGGTTTTATTTGAGCAAACTGCTTGAGAGCAACTTTGTCTTTATTTGGCGTGAAATATAAAAATATAAAATCTAAAAATACGGAAGCATGGTTTTAATCAATAGTTAACCATCTCATCCATTACTTGAAAAACCGCCCACAATTAAAACAAGCATGTATCAAAGTTTTAAGTCGACCATCTTATGCGTGCTAAACTTATGTCATGCTTAGATAAGTGGCTACTCACTCGCTAATAAAAGAAAAATAAAACTTACGCAATAAATTATATCCGCCGCCTTTTTAAGACCTTGGATTCTCGATCCCGCAACCCTTGTGAGAGTAATACTGGATCGGAAAAGTAACTACCAAATCTCCGCAACCCTTGTGAGAGTAATATTGGAATTTAATAGCCACTTACACATCACTGCCCCTCTTTTGGGATTCTTTATTATAACAATAATAATTTCTTTTTCTAGCAACTCATTTTTTTTCGTCGCACTTATTTTTATTTATTCCTCACAAATAAATTGACACCCACCAACTAGTAAGCATGACAAAAGTCTAGGACACATAAAACGATCTAAACTTAAAACTTCAAGACGTACTCATATTAACCACGAATGATTAACCAAAATGCATAAGAGACTAAAAATCGGGAAAATCCGTTCTTGATAATATATTAATATATATAGATGCATTGACAAGAAAGTAAAGGTTACCGATGTGAAAGTTCCAAAATATGACAATTGTTGATACAATGTCTCGTATACAAGATAACACAATAAGAAATACTTTTCAAACGCGTAATGCTTTATTAATATTTTATAAACAAAGTATTACAAAGTGCTATGAATACACCCGTTGAATGACAATAAGAAATGAACCCTAGAACAAGTAAACTTGATTCGAGACTCAAGTTTACGAGAGAACCTTAGAGTCACTGGTAGACAGCTGGGGACTCAGAGGTTCTAGTGGGAGAAATGTATGATATGTAAATCTTGCTTATGTTTTTGAGAGAGAAATATAGAGAGATGATGGAGTTCACACACTTCTAGAGAGAGAAAGTGAAAGATAACTATATGTAAATTATAAAAACCACCACCCTCTCCTTCAAAGGAGAGGGTTTATATACCCAAGCCTTGTGATGGGCTTGGGCTTACAATATTGGGCCGGCCTACACATGTTGTAGGCTAGGCTTGGCCTTGTTTGTTTAATACAGATATCTAGACTACGAGCTACTACTTAATATATTGTCGGAGTGACCGAATCTTCCTAAATACGTAAAAACGTATTTCCAACAATCTCCCCCTAAGGGAGGTCACTCCAAACAAGGGCGTTACCCAAGTTACAATAATAATAAAATAAACCCTAGCATACTATGCTTGTCTTGAGCTCGTAGTCTTCGTCTTTCTTTTCTTTTTCTTTTCTGGTGAACATGCTGATGTGATATTTGATATCAATCTTTAGCATTAATCTCTTGCCTTGATCTTGTGCATCCATCACTTGTGATCTTTGCCTCCTCGTGACATCATGTCCGACATACTTATACCTTTGTAATTCTTGAAAGCTTCAAAGTTTGATACATCGGAAGACTTAATTTTTAGGCTTTCTTGAATTTGTTGAAGTATTAAGTGCATATAGTATAAGCATGTTGGGACGACTTCTTCTTGGATTCCGCAACGCCACCGTCTTCAAATGCCGCAACATAAGTAGACATGAACGAAATGGCTTTGAACATTTCATTCTAATTCGGTAGCATTTTACCTCCGGTCGGTGAAGACCGTTGGACGATATAAAATATCGTACTTGTGGCAGGTAGACCCGTTCTCTTTACTCGACCGTCCAAAGCTAACTGCGAACGTAAAGAGTGAATCATTTGGATAAAATTATCCGCATGATTGAAGCCGTCAATTCTGATTCATGGAACAAGTTTGATTCATTAAAGAATCGCACCATCGTTGCTTTCCAGTTGTCACGAGCTTGATTCATATTGAATCTTGCAAGTTACCTACCAAGTGCTGTTTGATGTTAACACTAGAAGGATTTTGATAGGTGTGTAAACACCCATCCTTTTTACCACTTAACTATAATAATAACCGAGCCAAAACGTGTATTTTATGTCTTAAATGTCGAATTATGCGTGGTTTGTGTTTTTGTTGTGATTTAGGACGAAATTGTGAAAAGGGGAGAAAACACGGGCATTCACGGGCTTTTATCGAAGAAAAAGACAAAAGATGAAGTCAAGAAATCAAGAGTGCAAAAAGAACGGAAGTCCAAGACCAATTCTAAAGATTTATCGAAGAAAAAGTCAAAAGACGAAAGTTTACTAAAAGCCGAAGAACTCAAGTATAATTTATTGAAGAAATTACAAGAGGAGTTTAGAAATCCCGAGACAAAGTCGTTAAAGCAAAAAATTAAGAAGATTAAGGACTTAATGACAATTAAAGAAAGAAAAAAGAGGGGAGGAAGCTTCCTCTAAGAACCTCCCTAATCTCCTATAAATAGGATCCATTTTCCTTTCATTTGTTTTTGTTGGCTAAGTGTGACAATTAGCTCTTCCATTTTAATTTCTTGTACATTTAAATACATGTAATTTATTTAATTGTCTTGCACCTTTAATACCTTTAATTCCAAGTAAGTGTTCTTCATTTTGTTGCTTTAACTTTATTTACTTTTGATCAAGTTTCTTTTATCATTCTCTTTCTACCTTTCTCTTGTTTTTGGTTTGTTTTAAAAGTCGGATTAAGCAAGAAGTTGCTTAATCTCTTTGCTTATTTTACTAAAAAGTTTACCTTTTTACTTTTGTCAAAGTTTTTGTATAAGAGAAGCTATAAGTTTGACAATCTTATTGGCTTGTTTCATACTTAGCTTATTTGTTTTTCTAAGTTCTCTAAAAAGTTTCATTTTTCTAAAAAGTTTGCTTATTTCATTTTCTTATTTCGTGTTTGAAAAGGTTTTAAATTTTTTGCTTATTATCTCGTTCTATTTCCATTTCATCTAAGTTTTAGAAGTCAGCTTATTAGTTCTAGCTTATTTGGTTCGTGTGCTTATTGCGAATTTGTTCTCCATCGGAAAGTAAGGGATACTACATATTGCGACAGCTCTACTTAGCCACATTCCGATTGTGACAGAATTGGGACAAGGGTTTTGGATTCCGACGTCATTGCGATCTAGAGTTCACCCCCTCATTCCGATCTGGGATTGCGATCGCATATTACGATCGCATATTCCGACGGATCTTGAGGTTTTCTAAGTCGAAGTGCTGCCCGATTTTCCTTAGCAACTTTCCGATCTGAGGATTGCGATCTGACACATTGCGATCTACATTCCGATAGATAGCAATTTTCCTTATTCCGATAGACCTAGTTTTATACATTCCGATAGACACATTGTGATCTGGATTCCGATGGGCATGGTGACAGCTTTCCGATCTGACATTCCGATGGTCTTGGGTTTGGGATTATATTTTGCTTTGTTTGATTTTTAAGTTACATTTTTAATACCGTGTCAAATTTTAATTTCGTCACGCTTTAATTTCAAGTCATTTTAATCATTTTACTTTTCAAAGTTTTAATATTGCACAATTTAAGTTTTAATTTGTTTTAGATTTAATTAACCGTCATCTATTTAAAGTCTTGCAATTTAAATATATTACAACGACAAATCTTTGTTTCCACCAAAAGATAGCTGAGTCGCATAGTTAACCAGTTATCAATTCGATTATACCACTATAACGAACTTTCTTACTAGGTAAAAACCTAGTATCAAATGGCGCCGCTGCCGGCTCTTTTCGTAAAGATTAACGGTTTTCTGTGAGAGACTCGTTGCTTTTTGGGATCCGTTCATTCGTGAGCGTTATTTTCTTGCTTAAAAATTTCTAAAAAAACCCATAAAAATTAAAAAATTGTTAAAAATCCATAAAAATTACAAATTTTCAAAAATCCAAAAAGATTTTATTTTCTTTATAGAGTATATATATTCTCTTTGTGTTTGGTATCTTTTCTTTTGCCTTTGTAGGTGTATGCGTACTAGATCTTCTAATTATCAAGAGACCGAGACTCCTGAAGATTTAGGTATGGCAGGTGTGAACAACAACAATAATCCACCGCACCTCAATAATAATAACAACAATGTTCTTCCACAGCCCGATCTTCGGACAATGGAGGAACTTTGTCAACCCACAATGTTTGGACGAGGAGGACCGATTGCGCCGACGCAAATCACGGCTCCAGAGTTTTCGTTGAAGCATCACATGATCCAGCAAGTGCAAACTAATCCATTCCAAGGATTGCCTGACGATGATGCCAACAAACACCTCGACAAATTCATTACTATTACTCAAAGCATGAAGTTGCCCGGTGCCACAATGGATGTTCTTCGCCTGCAACTCTTTCCACATACTTTATCACACCACGCCGAGAAATGGTTTGATCGTCTCCCGAAGAATTCTATTCATACTTGGGATGACATGACTCAACGCTTTTTGTCGCGCTACTTTCCACCATCCATGGTCACGAGCCTTCGCAATCAAATCAGCGATTTCATGCAAGAACCCGATGAATCTCTCTTTGATGCTTGGGAAAGATATAATGTTTTGATCGATTGTTGCCCAAACCACAACATGCTCCCTGTGACCTTAATTTATACTTTCTACAACGGTTTTGACTTTTGGTGATCGTGATAGATTAATGCAGCCGCCGGTGGCACATTTATGAAAAGGAGACCCGAGGAGTGTAGAGAGCTTATTGAAAACATGACTACTCATCAAAAAAACTGGGATTCCTCCGCTTCTTCAAGGAACAACCCGAGAGTCAATGTTTCTTCTACTTCAGGAAACCCCGACATGACCAAATTCACCCGCATGATGGCCGAAATGAACAAAAATATCTTGCTCCTCGCTACAAACCAACAACAAGTTAAAGCGGTGGCTAATCCTTGTGAGACATGCGGCGGTCCTCACTCATACACTGATTGTCCTTCTACTCAAGGAAATCCGGAAAACGTGTATGCGGCTTATGGTAATTATTCACCGGAAAATTACCAAGCCCGACCTCAAGGGGATAGAAATTTGCTAAGTTACCGGTCCAACAACTACCTTTCACCCGGTTTTTCTCCTCAAAACCAAAACCCTAACAACAACTACACTAGAAGCAACCAAATCCCACCTCGAGCTTCTAATCCTTATCACCCACCCTCTTAACAAGCCCCACCCATGAATCAAGATGTTGAATCTTTAATGAGAACCCAAGGAGAGGAAATTCAGAATCTGCATAGCCAAATTATCAATTTGAAAGGGGATATCACCAAGCAAGGGAATGACATTAGATCCGAGCTTCGAAATGATATACAATCCTCCTTCAGCAATCAAACGAATGATTTGAAGAATATGCTGGCTAGTTTATTTCCCACAACTCAACCCTCTACCTCGAGTTCTCTACCTTCAAACACCGTCACCAATCCGCTAGCGAATGTGAGTGCTATTACTACCCGTAGTGGAGTTACTTTAGTAGGACCATCTATCCCACCCCCAGTTACACCATCCACACCTCCTCCACCACCATTTATCCCTACTACTCCCACACCTAGTATTAGTACACCATTACCGTCTCCGCCTCGTCGTGATGAAGTACCCACCAAGAATCCTCCACCAACCCCACCTTCAACATCTCAACCTTTACCTTCTACACCTTCACCACCCAAACCCAATATTCCTTATCCATCTCGCTTAGGCAAGGCCAAAATGCACACCAAGGATGACATTCAAGTGTCAAACTATTTGAAGAAAGTTTCGGAAATGACCGTCACTTTTCCCCTTGTTGAAGCTCTAGCACAAATGCCTAAATTTATCAAGATGTTTAAGGAATTGCTTAATAAGAAGGAGAAGATGGTCGAGTTTGTTAATACTCGATTGAATGAAAATTGTTATGCCGTCCTTCTTAAAGAACTTCCGGAGAAACTTAGAGATCCCGGTCGTTTTGTACCACCTTGTACCTTTAACCAAACCGACAAATTTACTGCCTTAGCCGATCTCGGGGCAAGTATAAATTTGATGCCTTTAAGTGTTTGGAAAAAGTTATCATTGCCCGACCTTACACCCACCAAAATGACTCTTGAGCTAGCCAATCGCACTCTCGCTTACCCCGTTGGTATTGCCGAAGATGTGTTCATTAAAGTTGGCACATTCACTTTTCCGGTCGACTTTGTCGTTGTTGATTATGAAATGGACCCTCGTATTCCGTTAATACGTGGGCGCCCATTTTTGAGAACCGGTAGAGCTTTAATTGATGTGGATAAGTGTGAGCTCATCTTAAGAGTCGGGGATGATGCACAAGTGTTTGAAATGGGGAAGCTTACAAACAAATCCTATGGAAGAGAATCAACGAATATGATTAATGTACTTGATGATTTTGTCGTCTACAACAATCCTCTATTCGAGTCTTGCAATGATAATCCACTGTTTCACGATGATGTGGATGATTCTCTCTCCAATTTGGAACCTTCACCCATATATGATTCTCCACCGATCTATGATGCTTATGATGATGATTCTAGCTTCGATGGAGATGATTATGATGATTTTACTTCCGAGTATCCCGACATGCCCACCTATGATGATTTTGATGAGGCCGATACTCTTTCGAGTGATTCTTCACATGATGAAGATCCTCCGCCATCACTTGATCCTACTTTGGATCACTACTCATTTGAGGAAGACTTCTCTACTTTTCTCAATACATACTTCCCTCATGAGAGTGATTCTCCTCCTTTAGACTTTGATGATTATGGTCTTGATCCTACTTCGGATTTAAAGAAATTCTTTCAAAGGAGAAGCAACCGGACGACACCAACATCCGTAGCACGTATGATTTGACACCTCTGTGTCCACCTTCTGAGGACAAGGTTGTGCATTTTCTTCGCGGATGTCCTTCAAATTCTGCTGAGCCTGAGTGCTATTTTCCCCTAAAGGAAAAGGTGTTTGATAGGTGTGTAAACACCCATCCTTTTTACCACTTAATTACAATAATAACCGAGCCAAAACGTTTATTTTATGTCATTTATGTCGGAATTATGCGTGGTTTGTGTTTTTGTTGTGATTTAGGATGAAAAGGTGAAAAGTGGAGAAAACACGGGCATTCACGGGCTTTTATCGAAGAAAAAAACAAAGACGAAGTCAAGAAGTCAAGAGTGCAAAAAGAACGGAAGTCCAAGACTAATTCTGAAGATTTATCGAAGAAAAAGTCAAAAGAGAAGTTTACTAAAAGCCGAAGAACTCAAGTCTAATTTATTGAAGAATTACAAGACGAGTTCAAACAAATCCCGAGATAAAGTCATTAAAGTCCAAGATTTAAGAAGATTAAGAAGATTAAGGACTTAATCTTGCAATTAAGGAAAAGAAGAAAGAGGGGAGGAAGTTTCCTAAGCACTCCCTAATACTCCCCTATAAATAGATTAGGACTTCATTATTTTTTCTCTTGTTGGATAGTTTGACAAACTATTTCTTCCATTTTAATTACCTTGCACATTTAATTACCTTGTCATTTAATTTCATGTCCATTTAAATACCTTGTCTTGCACCTTAAATACCTTTAATTTCAAGTAAGTTTCCTTTTAATTCTTGTCAATCTTTATTTTTATTGTTCATCTCCTATCTACCTTTCTTTAATCTTTGATTTTTATGTTTATGTTCATGTTTATGTTTTGAGTTTTTATTGATTAAAGTGGGTTTTAATTATTTTGGTTATATTTGTTAGTTTGATTGTTTTGGATTGTTTGTTTATGATTAGTAGATGTTTATTGATTAGTTTGATCTAATCTTGTGGTTGATTTTGATTATTTTTGTCTAGATTCGTGTATATTGTTCTCTCCTTGTTCTTCGTGTTTCTGTTACTGTATTCCCAGGAAACATTCCGGATCAAGCCCAGTTATTCCGAGTGAAGGATTTGTTGAAAGTTTATTCCGGATCAAGGGTGTTCATCCGGAATATTGGACATTCCGGATCAGAAGAGTTTATTCGGAATAATTTATTGTTCCGGATCAAACCGTTCATCCGGAATATTAGACATTCCGGATCAGCCTTTCATTCCGAATCAACCGAACATTCCGAATCAAGGAGTCATTCCGGATCAAGGACCTTTACTCGGAATAATTAATTATTCCGGATCAAAGACTTCATCCGGAATCTTCAACATTCCGGATCAAGGACCAGCAAGGATAATATTCCGGATCAAGGCATTATTCCGGATCAAGCTTAAGTATTTCGAATCAAGACTTTATTCCGGATAAGTGACATATTCCGGATAAAGGATTTATTTCGGATCAAGGGTTTTTGTTAATATTCCGAGTGAAGAAGAACATTCCGAACGAAGGTGACATTCCGGATGAATGTTTATTCCGAACGAAGGATTATTCCGGATAAGCTGTGTTCAGGTTATTTTTAACTTTCTGTTTTTAATTTTCAAGCTTTATTTTTCCCGCCTTTTTCCTTAGTCGCACTTTTAGTTTAATTGCCTTAGATTTATTTTAGCCTTGCCTTAGTTTAAGTTTTAGTTGCGTTTTAAGTTTGCCTTAGATAGATTTAAGTTTGCGTTATTTACTTTTAGTGCCTTTTACTTTTTGTCACACTTTTAAATACTCGTCATTTATTTTAAGTTAGAGTTAGATTTAAATTAACGTCATTTAGTTTTAAGTTTTGCACTTTTAATTACTACAACGACACAACTATTTGTTTCACCAAAGAACGACTGAGTCGCATAGATAACCAGGATCAATTCGATTAGACCAGAACAAAGAACTTTAATTTTTATACGGGAAAAAGCAGTTATCAAATGGCGCTGCTGCCGGCTCTTTTCGTAAAGATTAACGGTTTTCTGTGAGAGACGCGTTGCTTTTTAGGATCCGTTCACTCGTGAACGTTATTTTTCGTGTCAAAAATTTTCCAAAAATCCCAAAAACATTTGAAAAATCATAAAAAGCATTTCTTTTTCAAAGTTTTGCACCAAAAATATTCCTCTTTATCCTCTATTATGTTTAGTTCTTTTCTTTACCCCTCTTATTTATAATTCTTCATGGATTCGTCTTGTGTACGGTGTGGGAGACCATGGCATGGTTTTCAAACATGTCAATGGTGTACTTGTGAGCGGTGTGGTTTTGATATCGACGATACACAATTTGGATTTTGTCCATTTTGTAATTCAACAAATTCATACTTCAACTCTTACAATACTTTCTCACCTTCTCCCGTCTATGACAATCCCTATCCTCAAGATGCACTGGGTTTTTCTCTATACCCGTGGTGCTATATTTGTGGGGGCCCTCACGATGCTTCTTCTTGTGATCCGTCGAAGGTCTTTAAGAAAGTTCCGTGCTATCATCCCATTGTGTATAACTTTGAGCCCCCACGTCACACCGTCAATCATCAACCCTTTTGTACACTTCATCCTGAGCAACTTGCCACAATTTTTGACAACTTTCAAAAAGTTCAAGAAGCTTGCAACAAGATGATGGAGAAATGTCAAGCGGATCAGCAACAAGAGCAGGTATCTAACCTTAATGCTTATACTCCTCCTCTTGTGCCTCCATATTATTATGACAGTGATGACGATGAGAGTTCTATTTCTTGGAACGATGAGAATTCTATTCCTTCTCCCGACTTGCCGGCTCTGGAGCCTAAGGATTCACCCATCCAAGTGAATCTGAGTTGACATCCGACAGTGACGTTGAGTATGATGCACTTTCTTCTGATGATGTTCTTTCCACCAACACTTTGGGAGAGGATTCTTTGGCTTTCTCTAATCCTCTTTTTGATCAAGATGATGATTTTACTTCTAGTGATGACGAGTCACTATCTGATGAAGACGTTTCGAAGGAAACTTTCAAGATTTATTCGAACCCTTTATTTGATTTTGATGACGCTTACATATCTAGTGAGGTGAATCCTATCTTTGACGAAGGGATTGAGGACATTGATAGCTCTGATTCTCCTACTATTGATGAGCATGCTTTGTTAGCCATACCCCCTTCTATCACAGAGGTGGAGAGTTCTGACTCTACTGGAAAGGTACCGCAGGTGGAAGGTAATTCTTCTCTTACTTCTCCTACTATATTTCCCCCTCATCCCACTAAATGCACGCCCAAGCGGGTGATGTATCAATTTCTCTCTCCGAGAAATGAGGATGAGTGCTTTGACCCGGGAGGTGACAATGACCATTCTATGATTGATAACCTTACGGCTTTGCCAATTGGTCAGCATCCATTGTCTTTGGAGGATGACAATGTGATTCCTTTACCCACCCCACCTCCCGTGGATCAAGACTTCACATACTTCTCGTATGTTGAATGGACCTTTCTACCGTTTAAGACTTATCCTCCCGCCTCCTCTTTGTTGATGTCAACCGGGAACGAGGACAAGGTCTTTGATCCTGGTATTACATTCGAGGCTTCCCCATGGACCATTTAATTCGGGGACGAGTCAGGCTCGTGACTCGGTTAACAAAAAAAAGCGCTTTTTGGGAGGCAACCCAACTATCTATCTATCTTTTTCTTTGTTTTTTACCATAAGTGTAGGGGGAGACCCGTTGGTGGTTGCTATTTCCTCTCTTCTCATACTCAGGGATTCGAGCTTCAAAGACACACTCTTGATGACTTTTGACAACCCGTGATTCCGTGTTCCCATTTTCCCGGTTCTATCCTAAACTCTTTTCGATTCACTATTTTATATTTTCCAATATTAAATAGGAATCTCGTTAGTTGTCTTTTCCTTAGCAAGATTTAAACAAAGTGCACAATGTCCTAAGTGTAGGAGAGTTTACTTCCACATGCTTAAACATTGAGGACAATGTTTATATTAAGTGTAGGGGGACTTCTATCGAAGTTAAGTGGTCTTTTCCTTGTATTTGTCCTCATTTTAACCGGAAAATCAATTTTTCGACATTTTTCAAAATTTTTGATCTATTTTGGCCTATTAGTTTTTCCCTTTGTATAGTTATTTTCTTTCTTTACTAGAATAAATTTTAATAAAGTGGTTTTAATTTTCAAACGTTGTGAATCTTTTGACTCAACCCGAGTTTACTTATCTAAGTTTACTCTAGCTAGTATCCTTAACGTGTTTAAGTCAAGTTTTGCTAGACTTTTATATAGGGATCTATAAAACGCGAAAGTCTTAACTCTCACGGGTTAAGAACAAAAACTTTTCGCAAGTTCCTATAATTGATCCTAGAGAGTCGTTTATCAAGGGAACTTTAAAATGCGATTTCTAAACTTGAAAAAGTCTAAGAGTTTGCAAGATCCTATAGGCGACTCGAAAACCCATAACTTTTATTTAATAGGCTAAGCATCCACGAGTCTCATTCTTTGAGATTTTAAACTGTGGAGAACGAGAGATGATTGTAGTGTTTTACTACTCTTTAGGAAAAGAGCGTAAATAGCGGTAAGTATCGAGTGATGATTTTAGGAAAAATCAACACTAATGACCCAATCACTTAAAAGAGAGGAGAAAGTTCGTTTCCCAAGGAGGTATATGTGTTGTGAATTAACTTGTATTTCTTTGAGATTAATATTAAGAAGAATGGGGATAAGAGGATGAAAAGACGGATACGTTAAAATTAAACTACGACGTAAACGTAAAACCGTGAAAAAACTACTCAAATTAAAAATTTTATTATACTAAAACCAAAAACAAAATATCAAAAAGGCTAAAAACAAGTCTAAAATAATATAAATAAAGTTAAAAATCCAATAAAGATATTTTAAAACCTTTTATTAATTAAATAATTAATTTTAAATGCTAATTAAAGCCCTAAAATTAAATTTAACTAATTCAAATGTCTAAAATATGATTTTATTGAATAATCACTTAACTTATATTATTAGAAGACTAAAAAGTAATTTTCTAAAAATTAAAAGCTATTAAAACTATTTTTAAAACTCTAAAAATGATTAAAAATGATTAAAACCTAATTAAACTTAAAATAATTATAAAAATAAATCTAAAAGCTATAAAAATATTCTAAAAATGGAAATAGTCTTAATTATTGCTAAAGAATCTAGGAAAAATGAAAAAGAAAGAAAAATAAAATTTTGAAAAATTAATAATAAAATAATATTAAAATATTGCTAAAAATAAAAAGTTTCTAAAATTTATTCTAAAAAATTTCTAAAAATCCTAAATAATATAACTAAGAGAAAAACACAAATTAGAGCTCCTAAACCTTTTTTAATAATTTTATAAAAATCTTTAAAGTTTATAAAAAACCTTAAAATAATATAAAATTAAAAATTAAAGTTTATAAAACCAAAATAAGATGTAAACCTCAAGTTATATATTCAAAAGCTAAAAACTATTTTTCCTGAAAAATTAAAAACTTTTTGGTATTTTTTATTGATTTAATAAAATACGTCTATTAAATAAATCCTAGAAAATAATTAAATAAAAGGAAAAATGTAAAAATAAGCTAGGAAAATCTTAATAACTAATATAATCCTAGGAAAAATCAAAACAAGCAAAAACGTTTAACAAATAAGCTGGAATAAGCTTATTTACTCACGGCTTTTTAAATAAGCTAGAAACCAAATTACCTTAAGTAATAGGCCTTGCCCTTCTATAAACAAGATTAAAGCTAGCACACTGGTAAGAGCCTTGAACCCTCCAACGAGAGGTCAGGGGTTCGAAGCCAGGCTAGTGGTTTTTGCTTTTTTTTTATTTTTTTATTTTTTCCTTTTTACCAAACCAATATGTGACCTTAAACAAGCTTAATTCCAATCCTGTTTCCTTTTTACTCTGATTAAGCCAAGTTTGGAGATCAAAACGTGCCAGTATTCACTATGAACACAAGCAGGGAAGCTTTGTGTATGCTTGAGTTTTAATTCAGCCAAGAGGGGCTTGGCAGTGCTTATTTGGTGGTAATTTTGGACAAGAGGGGGCACTCTTGTGTTCTTTGGAACACAAGAAGTCAGTAACACACAAGGATAAGCAATTAGCACTCAACAAATCCACAAAACAATGCACACAATAGCTTATTAAGGTTGCTGATGCAAAAATGCTAGACCTGGTGGTTTTATATGCTTCTAGCTTGCTCAAAATTCAACTTCAAGCACCCAAACTTGGCATACATACTCAACAATTAGCACACAAACCAAAACACAACTTAAATCAACCTACTCCTTCACAAAATTCAAAAATCAAGTGCCAAATTGTATGAAAGATAAGCAGAATTTGGTTTATGCAGATTTCTACCTTACCTTTTCTTTTTAAATACTCAAATCAGCTTCCAAATCTTTCCATTCTAACTTATAACTGCTAACAAACCTATATCAACTATTACCAATAACTTTTAACTCTTTTTCAAAGCACAATCAAAAGATTTGTCCTGCTAATCCTTGTAGCCAAACACCCTATTATTTTCTGAAAACCAATTTTTCTCAAATCAAAACCTAATAACACTTATGAAAACTGAACCAATTAACATCTATCATGCATACCAACTTACAAGAACATAAATCACACAGCTATAACACACTTATACCAACTAATCAACCAAGATCATTCAACTAGCTATTTTCTGAAATTTTCAAAGGTAAAAGGGAAGTTACCTTAGGACCCTTACATCCAAGGGTCCTGGTGGATGCACATCCACCTCCCTACCAGCTGGGGCTGGTGCAGATCCTTGGATCAACAATATATCACCACCTGCTAAGATCAAAACAAAGGAAGAACAAACAAGTATATGATATATTACTGATTTTACCTAACCTTCTTAAAACCTTTTCCAAAACTTTTCAAACCTTCTTAATATGTTTTATAAACAATAAGTAACCAATAACATCAAATTTCTTAACAATCCAAACCTGAAACAATCCTTACCAAAGTTTCTCAGATTTTCAGAAACTTTAAATTAACTTTGAAAATCAAAGTTACTTAACCAAATACAAAATGGAACTCAGAATCAAGCTTTCACACAATACTCAACTTTTAAAAACAATAAAAAGGCATTACACTTGAATAAATCAAAAACCAAACTTTTATTTTTCTAAAAAGGAATTACAAGTGAGAAAAACTTGAAACTGGAACAAGGGGTCATCACAGGTTGATGCCTCCTTTTATACTAAGCTAAGAACAATCTAGAATGCTAAAAACTCAAACCCTAATACAAGAAAATCCCAAAATTGCCCTTAAACGTTTTTGAGGTAGGTTGTCCAAATTTGATCTTGGCCGTGTAATTTTGCGTTGTGATGAAGCAAAACATCTTATCCATTGATTGGGGACACGTCATTTGCCTTGGGGACTAAGGTGTTCTCTGATTGGTGGAGTGGGGAATTGGGGGTGGGGTCTACAGTGAGTGGGTTGCGGATTTTAGGAGTGGGATAGCTTTCTGCACATGTGAATCACACATGTGCAAGGTGAATTGGTTTTTAACCCATTTTTAAGTGAGGTGAAAACTGGGCGTGTAAAAGGATAAACAGTAACTTGTTTGATCCTATTTTGGGGGAAAAAAAAAAGCTGTTAGGCGCGTTTTCTTGTTTAAATCTTTCCACTTTGACACCTTTGGTCCTTTCTTTTCCTTTCTTTTGTCTTTTCTCTTTTAAAACCTGTCAGCGCCCTATTTAGCTTATATCAACTTCCAAGGTTTGGCAATTTTGGCACCAAACCTTTGAAAAGGGTTTCAAAGGTAGTTTTTGACATCTTTGAATATTTCAAGGGCTGTTTTTGAACATTGTTGATCTTCCAAGGTCTTCTTTGTATCTTTAACTTCATGAGGGACCATAGTTGACAAATTTGATTTGTTGAGGGACCAATCTTGTCATTTCTTCAAAGTTGAAGGACCTTTTTTCAATTTTGACAAACTTAAGGGACCAAACTTGTAATTATTAATATACAAGGGTTTTAAGTGTCATTTCTTCATAGAATGAGGATCAATCTTGTTTGTCTTCAAATCTTCAAGGGTATTTGATGAAAATTCCATGATTAGGGCCCGGTTCTTTGTACGTCTTCGTTTCTCGTGTTCGTTTTTCCTTGTTTATCTTGTGATCTTTTGTCTTTTTCACGATATCCATACCTAAAACACACATAAACACAAAAGCAAGAATATATATGGTATTTTATGACATTTTTATGCATTTAAAGCCCGAAAAGAACGATGAGATCATGTATAAATGCCATCTCATCACTCCCCCATACTAAGCCATTGCCGTGCCCTCACGCAATGCTAGAATAAAGTATCTAAGCATCACCAAAGTTCAATTTAATTAACCTTTATTGAAGAGTAAAATACTTGCAACATACTACGAGATTGTGTAAAGACATAATGTATGATTTTCATCACCATAATGTGACTTTTAGGGTCAAAGAATAGAAACAAGTCAATGTCCCTTAGAGTAAATTTCGTCATCCTTGATTGTCATACATTCCATGCTAAGTGGAAAAACAAGATCATTGTTGGTACAAGTCACAATGCTAACACTACTCATACGTTCAAATTGTGTAATACTTTTTCTCCCCGCAATCCTAGTTATTATAAAAGGAAATGGGTTACTAGCATTTTTTATCTATTTGTCATGGATCACAAGTGATTCATATTGACTTATTTGAGTAGTTATTAGTCCGAAAGCAAAGTAGCACGATTTGATCAATAGTTAGCCGAAGGACAAAATCTTTTAAAACGGCTTCTCGTGTATCTCCTTAAGTTCATATCTTGGCATAACTCGTTTCACGATTTGAGACCTTTCTCGGACCGATATTTGGCATGTACTTCATACTTCAAATCTTGGGAAGACGTTCTTGAAATTATGGTCTTCTCTTCATATAATTGGAATTTCTTCACTTGACGTTTTTGAGAGATTCTTCATATAGGACCACGACTTCATCATTTTTCTTCAATCTTTACTTTGGATTTTGATATACAACGATCCGCCTCCTTTTCGGACTTGGATATATTTATCCTCATACCTTGTTAGGGTCTTTTTGGATAGATTTTCTCCATTCTTTAGGGGAGTAATAGCTTCTCGTCGTGTGTCTCGATCCTTCATATTGATTTTGGAATAATGATACTTCACATCATCTTTGGATCTTTAGCAAAAATAGAGCTCCTCATGCCTTGTTAGGGCCTTTTTGGATGATCGCCAATCTTCGCGTCCCGCTTCAATAAGTTATGCCTTGGCTATGAACTCTATTCAACCCCGAGCAACTTTTAAACGATCTTGCGCTAGAGGCTAAGTAACCTTTCAAATCGTACGACCTTACTTATTGCAATTATGATTTATTCCTAATGCATTGATCTTATGGGAAGAAAAAGCCACAATTAAAAACATATGAGTTTTTGAAAGAACATTTTCATGTTCTACGTTTAGCATGATCACTTGTCTAACTCTATCATTTCTTGTTCTTCACTATATAAAGACCTCTAATTAAAGAGACTCGTGAATACTTAGCCGTGCAAGTCAAAATTAAGCCAAATTTGGATTAGCTTTCATTAAGACTATATCAAATCAAAGTTTTGGGTTTTCAAGCCACCTATAGGATCTTGCACTTTCTTGGACTTTTTCAAGTTTAGAGAATGCGTTTTAAAGTTCCCTTGATAAGTGACTTTCTAGAATCAATTATAGGAACTTGCGAAAAGTTCTTGTTCTTAACCCGAATGAATTAAGACTTTCGCGTTTTAAAGCTCCCTATATAAAAGTCTAGCAAAACTTGAATTGAGCGGGTTAAGGAATGTAAATGGCTCCAAATGCCCATCAAGTCAAAAATTAACTCTTATTCTACCCATCGGAAAATATACATTCGTGTCTTAAAAACACTTATGAAAACTAAGAAAAATTTTAAAATTTTGCCATTTTTAGCCTTATTAGCAAAACAAAACATTGAAAGTTGGAAAACGTGAGGGCGTAGCAAAGCAAGTACCTATTCACCCCCATACTAAAAGTAAACATTGTCCTCAATGTTTCGAGTCTAAAGGTGGAGCACCCCCATACTAGAGACGAAGAATCGAATGCTTAGGATCTAGTATGGAAAGGGTGATCAACAATATATCTAAAGCCGTTTATTAATTATGCTAAAAGATAATTGTTAGAACAATAAAGGATATGTCATGGAATCGTGAAAAACTTCTTCAAACGAACGATGGAGGCTCACGTAAACGAACACGAGAGTCTTCAATCGTAGACGATGATGATCTAGATAACACAATCACAAACAACCACGAGACAACGAGTTGGAAGGGTACAAGTCCCCTTATTAGTGAATAATAAGCATAAAGATAAGCATGGGATTTCCCCCACGAGGCACCTCGTTTTTGATTACCGAGTCATGAGCTCGACTCGATCCCCTCAAAATGTGAACATTTAGGGATATCATGGTGTGGTCAATTTTTAGCGGGGCTTACATGATAAACAAGGCCCAAAAAGCAACCGGTATAAAGGACTAAGTCCTTAGATGATGCAAAATACCGGGGTCGAAGATGGCGTTCTCGTTCTCATGGAAAAAACAAATTAACGTCACTTCAACATGTGCCATAAACTCAAAGAGTTTGAAGAAAATAGAAGAGAAGTAGAAGGGTGAGACAATTGGTAAGACAAACGTTTGAGCTACTCGAGGTAGACTCGCACCAAGCAAATAGATATAGTTTCCATTTATTGCATCGGTGGAAGACCGAGATTTCCCTTTACATGAAATTCCGGGATCAAATATCTCGTCCTCGGTGGACAAGGATGAGGGAACATTAGGGGCTTCCCCCATACTAGAACCACACAAAACATCGTCAAAAGGAGTAGACGAGCTTGTAGCACTCAAATCACGTGGTGATGACGGAGTTAGATTTGTAGAAAAATCACATTTAAGATCTTTTTCCTTTTTATCTTTTAAACTCTTGAAGGCCTACTAATTCTAAGGATTTGGTAAATGATGGATTAGATCTATGGATTTGGTGGAAGAGATGGGGAAGAATGAGATTAGGTGTAGAGAGAGAAAGGAGAGGGAAGAAAAGTAGAGAGAGAAAGTGATTAGATTAATGATTAAGTGTGAATCAATGAACTACCAACCCCCTCCTAACATGCTAGGAGGGGTATATATATAGCCCACCCTACATGTGGGCTATATGGACTATACACTTACAAAGTGGATCACGAGCCCATTACATAATTATCATTGGAGCGACCGATCCTTCATAAATACGTAAAACGTATTTCCAACAATCTCCCCCTAAGGGAGGTCGCTCCAAGTTACAAAGTTCTAAATATTCTATGGCTCGTGATCTATGCTAATAATGATGTGACCGAGACTTTCTTTGGGAAAACACATTTCCAACAATCTCCCCCTAAGGGAGGTCACACCATTTTACAAAATCTTAAACCTAGCATCTATGCTTGAGTCTTCGATCTTGTTCTTGTGAATATGCTTGATATGATCTTTGACTTTAGTCTTGAGCATGTTTCCTTGCCTTGACCTTGGGCATTCATCACTTGTGAAATTTTCCTCTTCGTGACTTCATGTTCCACATACTTATACCTTTAAATTCTTGAAAGCTTCAGAGTTTGATACAGCGGAAGACTTGACCTTCAGACTTTCTTGAATTTGTTGAAGTACTAAGTGTATGTAGTATAAGCATGTGTTGACGACTTCTTCTGGATTGTACACCGCAATGCCACCTTCTTGTTACACTGCATAAGACAGTTAGCAACAAACAATATACACGGATGAAATGGCCTTGAACATTTCATTCTAATTCGGTAGCATTTTACCTCCGGTCGGTGAAGACCGTTGGACGATATTAAATATCGTACTTGTGGCAGGTAGTTTCAATGAAGAACCTCCTTGACAAGATTTCGCGGGTAAACCCGTTCTCTTTACTCGACCGTCCAAAGCTGACTGCGAACGTAAAGAGTGAATCATTTGGATAATATTATCCGCATGATTTGAAGCCGTCAATTCATGTTCCTGGAACAAGTGAAGTTCAATTAAGAACCGCACCATCGTTGCTTTCCAGTTGTCACTAGCTTGATTCATATAGAATCTTGCAAGTTACCTACCAAGTGCTGTTTGATGTTAACACTAGAAGGATTTCCACTCGTCACTGTGATCAATAAAGAGTCACTCTGAGTGTTCTGGCAAGATCATATGATAATGCGTAGAGGCCTGGAACGTGTTTAAATTCATTTAAGAATTAAACCACTGTTGCTTTCCAGTTATCACAAGTTTGATTCATAAAGAATCGCACAAGTCACCTATCATGAGCTTTTTGATATTCGCTCAAGAAGGATTTCCATCTTCATTGTAAATACTTTCGTATTACTCGGATGTTCAGGCAAGATCATGAAGATTTTGCGTAGGACTCTTAAGAACTTTCTTACTTTTCACAGTGTGTGAAGAAGCAAGCAAATATGAAAGTGTGTCCTAATGAGATATTTGATGATCTCAAATGGCTCTAGACTCGATCGTGCATTTTGGATTTTTAGTGATCGGAGGCTGGAGAGGAGTGCCACCTTTTCAATACCAATTTATTCGGAGTGAATAAATCAATAGATAATGTGTTGTCTCCGTGTGATTAAAACAAATATCTTTTAAGAGATATCTGAGTTAGCTGGGATGGGTTGTGCCTTGCATCACTGGGTCCATGATGTCTATCTTCAATATCAAGAATCATAAAATGATCTCAATAGCATATGAATTGACCCGGTTTCTGCCTAAGTTGTAAGGAGGGCTTCTTTCTTTACACCCTTTATCTTTACAATTCTTTTTCATTCTTCAACCCCTTCAATGCTTACCAATACGTCATCACTAGCACCTTGTTGTGATTGTTCCAGTGCTAACTTAAGTACTTGGTCGGCATTCAGCTACGTTCACAATCTTTCTCCATCTTTCCTAAGGACTACTATTTCTAGCTATGGAATGTCCTTGGGAAGATTCCTCCGGTTCTAGAGAAATCATTGGACTTTAACCTATCCTACCATCCTTATGTCACCACAATCTTCATCGTCGTGAAAAGAGATGTTTTGGGTAAGTGTATGTCACCATGAAATCCATTTTGAAGTGCAAATCCATTTTGCTCCCCCTTAACATATGCTACGATATTCGAAAACATTTCGCACATGTCGGGATGAGCTAACACGTTAAGTCAAACCATTTATGATTGATCATATCCCATATTAAATCACATTTTCTCCCCCATATTAAAAATATTAACCCAATCGATGTTTTTAATATCAATTGATTTAATAGCCTTTTAAGAAAATTTGGGAAGAAAAATGCAAATCCAATTATCTTCATGATTTTAACAAGCTCCCCCTCAAATTAATGAGGGTGTACTTGAAACGTAAATTAAATACCTTTTAAACACAAGTGTAAGGTATTTATTACGTGCAAAGATCAGATATAATAATGAATTCACAAGATTAGCAATGTACGAGGTTGGACCTGAATAATGGAGAACAGCATATGAAAGAAGCACATGGTTCTTGTTCACGAATGTTGGTCACCTCGGCACGTCCCCGAGAAAATTAATTCTCGTTGTAGAGTCAAAGCTTTCCGGTGAAATGCTTGACTTGATTATGAAAAGCGGGTTGCTATCTGAAATAATAGCAAACCATTTGGAGCATGTTTTAAATGTTTTAAACTTCTGCTCGAACTTTATTTACAACCCCGTGTCATTATTGAATGACATTTCTAGGTTCGTAAATATTATCGATTCCAGAAGACATGCTCTGTTTATCAAAACATTTTTGAACACACAATTTTGAAAGATTTAGAAAAACCTTTTGAGAAATTCTCGAAAAATTGTGTTCAAAGTTTTGAAAACCAATTACTTGAGCTTAAGATGTTGAATATCTGATAAAACGAGCTCAAGTCCGAGAAGTTGTAAACTTCCCGTTGTTAAGGATAAGTTTATCATCGGCGATAAACTTTCCTTTTATCTGAAGAACGAGTCCTAAGCTGACATTTACTTAGAAGTCGTTTTCATGAGCTTGAAAACTTTGACTGTTTTAACGGAAAGCTCATGACCGAGAAAGGTTAATTTCTCGTTATGAGGAAAAGTTCTCTTATTTAAAAGATACACTTTCCTTTCTGAGCTTAAAACTTCGAATGTTTTAAGACAAGCTCATGACCGAGAAAATTGAATTTCTCGTTATGAGGATAAGTTTATCATTAAGGATAAACTTTCCTTTATTTGAAGTTCGAGTTACAGTCTGACATTTAACTGTAAGTCATTGTGCATGAGCTTAAAAACTTCGAATGTTTTTAATATTAGCTCATGCCCGAGAAAACTTAATTTCTCGTTGTTAGGATAAGTTTATCATCGGCGATAAACTTTCCTGCCTTTGAAGAACGGGTTATAGACTGTCATTTATCTATAAGCCTTAATGCATGAGCTTAAAAAACTTGGAATGTTT
The DNA here is from genome assembly GCA_025667525.1 of Glebionis coronaria. Classification (NCBI taxonomy): domain Eukaryota; kingdom Viridiplantae; phylum Streptophyta; class Magnoliopsida; order Asterales; family Asteraceae; genus Glebionis; species Glebionis coronaria. The sequence goes on along the minus strand of CM046875.1, from coordinate 434,285,250 downwards.
TTGATATAAGCTCATGCCCGAGAAAAATGAATTTCTCGTTTTTAGGATAAGTTTATCATCGGTGATAAACTTTCCTTTCTTTGATGAGCGAGTTACAGTCTGTTATGTGACTGTAAGTCCTGTACACAAGCTTAAAACCTTTGAATGGTTTTAATGTAAGCTCGTGTCCGAGAAAATTTAATTTCTCGTTGTAAGGATAAGTTTATCATCGGCGATAAACTTTCCTTTATTTGATGCACGGGTTATCGTCTGATATTTAACGATAAGCCATAATGCATGAGCTTAAAAACTTGGAATGTTTTTGATATAAGCTCATGCCCGAGAAAAATTAATTTCTCGTTTTTAGGATAAGTTTATCATCGGCGATAAACTTTCCTTTCTTTGATGATCGAGTTATAGTCTGTGATATGACTATAAGTCCTTTACACGAGCTTAAAACCCTTGAATAGTTTAAAATGTAAGCTCGTGTCCGAGAAAATTTAATTTCTCGTTTTGAGGATAAGTCATCATCGGGATGAACTTTCCTGTCTTTTGAGAGCGAGTTACAGTCTGTTATGTGACTGTAAGTCCTTTGTGCAGCTTAACCATGAATCCCCTGAGACATTTGTTTCTCTGATATCTGCTTCTTCAGCAACCAAACTCTAAGAGTGTCCTTAGTTGAACGGTACACAACGATTGGACCGCTTCGTTCTTTTGGAACATCAACTTTGGTACCTGCAATCTCATTAGGAATTTGCATGCTTTGACGTGGGTTAGAAGCACATGGGGGTTCACAGTTGGCTTTACTTGTTTCAGAGGCGACCTGAGTAGATGATTCACTAGTCTTGGCTGGCAAACGTTTCCTTTTATAGAAAACCTTAAGTTTAGGCGTAAGTGAAGTATCATCTTTATCAGTTTCCTCCCTAGTAGACTTAGTAGAATCGGAGACTATCCTAGTTAAAGGGCACTCGTTTCCTATAAGAGTGAAAGTTCTACCAGTGGGGCGCCACATTTTACCAAAGGGTTTGATTTTAGCAACCCACTGGGATTTAAGTCTAGCACGGGAGTTCACCTCATTAAGCAATTTTTTGATACAGGAATCATGATTTGCCGTAAAGACACATTTTCTACATGTTTTACACGTAGCATATTTAATGTCCGAGTAAGATCTAGAATCCCTAGATAATTGATTGATGCTCCTAGGATTGGACATGCTACGGTTAGCAGTGTTGGGTAAACTAGAAGGCATCTGACTAGGTTTGAAATTCCTATCTCTTACATGTGTCTTTTGAATAGCTTCCCTTTGACCAGATTTGTGGCAAACGTCATTTGAACTAGTTCTAGACGTGGTCTTGGTATTTTTAGGGAAACTAGAGGCAATCATATGATTTGGTCTTGCTAAAGCTGGAGTGATCACGTTGGGCCTAGTTGCTGGAGTGACTGGTCTAATAAGATGAACCAAATCAACTTGGGAGGCAAACCGCGGTCTCGAGGATTGTGGTCGCTCGGATCTAAATGCAGTAGGTTGTCTGACAATCGGTTGTCTGACGAACTGATTTGTAGGCGGTTTCCCCAAGATTGATGGTTTTTCAAGCTTAGTGTCCACACTAGGTCCTCTATTTTTCCTTAACTCGTTTTTCAACGCGGCTATAGCAAAGACCTTTTCCTGTACTTGGGCTTTTAAATTCTCATTCTCTTTGAGCACGTTATCTTGGGATGCCAGCTTAGATTCAAGCAGTTGAATTTGTTTCAAAAGATTATCCTTTTCAGCTTTAGAATCTAGAACAGTTTGATCCAATTTTCTTTCAAGAACAACGTTTGACTTTTCAAGTTTTTCAAAGTATGTTTCAAATTTGTCCGTTTTCTTAGAAAATTCAAGTTTGGCATCCTCAAGATCTTTTGATTGCCGAGCTACGATCGTTTCGAGCTCTTTAATCTTGGAATCAGAAGCAGTCAATGAAGGAGTTATAGGATAATTATCATGATGTTTAGCATTCTGAACAATCTCTCCCCCATTATGACTTACATCGGATGAATCAGAAGTGGTATTTCTATCACTCGTTTCCATCCCATGTTTGTCATAATTAGGTTTAGAATGGTCAATATGCGGCATATCATCAACATATACATCATAAACAACATTACATTGTACCATGTTTGCCGGCTCTTCGTCATAAACGGGTACGGTGTCAGCAAAAGAGATCTCGTGAACAGTTCCTGATATGCCACTGGTATCATGTTGTCCTCCTGATTCCGTGCTCTTGGCATTGATAGGCTCCAATTGTTCAACCGTATGACAATTCTCCTCTTGCATCTGCGACATTGATTCTTGCACTCCATTATCAGACGTTTGCTGAAGTCGAGATCTTTCATAAATCGAAGACGAGACCGAGGTCATGAGTTTCAATATTGTATCACGAAAAACTCGAAGCTCGGTATTTGTATCTCGAAGAAAAGATTGGCAAAGCATCGAACTTTCAGACTTGATGATATTGAATTGTAGGAAAGGCGTGAGTTGTGTCACAAGAGCCTTATAAGCAAGTGCCGATGCAGAGTGATTAAAATTTTCATTGTTGAGTTGCTCTGCGAGTTGGGTCAAGATGGTGAACATTGATTCCATGAATATATGACGATCTTGACCAAAGATTGTCACAAATTCGCTCCCTCCTTGAAGCCGTGAAAGAGTAACAAGATGATACTGGAGCATTTGAAAGGAAGCGATGCCGTTTTTCCTAACATTATTTTGCATTAAATGCGATTCTCCCTTTTGAAACGTGGAATTCAAAGAGTCCATTTAATTATGATAAAAAATGATCGTGATTGCAGTTGTTTTCGGAATTTACCAAGTCGTGAAGGAACTGCGAAGGATCCGTAAATAACTTTTAAAAATCAACGATGGATGATATAAAATTTGAAAAAATAACAATTGATTATCTCAATAAAAAATTAATATCAAAATAAAAATTAATATCCAAAATAACAATTTTCAAAATAAAATAAAAATAAAAATAAAATAAAGAGGATTTGAGTAAAAAAATTGAAATGATAAAAAACTTGGATATAAATTTTATAAAATCTATAAAATGAGAAAAAAAATATGTCCCAAAAAAAATACGTATGAGATTTTAACTAAACTAAAAAAAAACGTATCCTTGAAAAGAAATAAAGTAAGATTGAAAAAAAATAATAAAAAAAATCTGATATTATCTTCTTGTTTGCTCCGTCAAGCACAACACATGGGCCAATCACAATACTGCCACCGCCCAACCCACTTGTTTCTTGTTATATCCGCCCTAATATTTATCTCTCTCTTGTTTGACTTAGCCTAGAAACTCTCACTTCCTCTCCCAGATTCTTCAAAACAGCCGCCCGTCTTTTTCTTCTCCCAAAACACACAAATCTTCTATCTTGGTTCCTCCGCTTCAAAAATTATATCCCAATCTTTTATACACTCATCAAGTAAATAATAAACCCATTCAATCCAATGGTGTTAAAGGATCAGTGATTTCGTCTTCAAGATCTATCGAAGGTCTCGGGTAGGAATTTCTTAATTTTATTGCATGTTATTTAATGGAGTCTATCTTCTTTCTACTGTCGTGTCTTTCTGTGATGAGTCGAGTGTGAGGGTCTGTGTTAGATGTGTTGTGTGGGTTTGAGAGGTGGTCGAGAGGGTGCGAAGGTGAGGTTTTTGTTTGAGTCGATTCGAGGGAGGAGGGTGGTGTTATTGTCAGACGAGGGTGGGTAAAATGAGTCTTGATTTGTTAAAGAGTCGAGTCGGACCAGGGTGAGGGTAAAGATGTTGTGAGGGTGAGTCTGTTTGTGTCGAGGGAGAGAGTTCTCAAGTGTCGAGAGTATTGGTTTGTTTAGAGGGTTTTTCGAGGGTGATTTGGTGACGAGGGTGAGAGTGAGTGTTGGTGAGGGAGTGTAGGTGTCGAGGGTGGGTTTCAGTCGAGAGGTGTTTGTCTTGTGGTGAGTCAAGGGTTAAGGTGAGACGAGGGTGTGAGGGTATGAGGGTTGAAGTGTTGAATCGAGAGGGTTTTGTTTGTGGGTGTGGTGTTGGAGTTAGGTCGAGATGGGTTCGAGTTTGAGGGAGTCGAGAGGTGTTGGTGTTTGTGTGAGACGAGTGAGGGAGTGGTGTGGGTGGGTAAATGAGTCGAGGGTGGGGGCTTTGTCGAGTCTGTGAGGGAGGGTGAACACACAAGTCAAATCATTTGTTGAGGGAGTGTATTCGGAACTTTTGGGTCACTGTTTGGGTCACTGTTTGGTTTAGATTGAGTCACTGTTTGGGTCGAGTTGTTAGAAAAACCTATTCGGAAAGTCCTATTCGGAAGTTTTTCCTATTCGGAAGATTTTCCTATTCGGAAGTTTTTCCTATTCGGAAGTTTTTCCTATTCGGAAGATTTTCCTATTCGGAAAGTTTGGACTATTCGGAACTTTTGGTCTATTCGGAACTTTTGGTCTATTCGGAACTTTTGGTCTATTCGGAACTTTTGGTCTATTCGGAACTTTTGGTCTATTCGGAACTTTTGGTCTATTCAGAACTTTTGGTCTATTCGGAACTTTTGGTCTATTCGGAACTTTTGGTCTATTCGGAAAAAATGACCATTCGGAAAATATGTCTATTCGGAAAAAATGTGTCTATTCGGAATGTTTATACGGAATAGAACGGAAAACTGTTAACTGGATCTAAAGGACAGATGCCACTTTTTGGACTGAAAACGGGATAGAACAGGACTGTATTGGACAAAAAATTGAAGGACAACAAACAGTAGACAGATTCGACAGATTGGATAAAAAACCTGAGACTTTGGACATATATGAAAAAAAATGAAAGTTTGGACGGATTTGGACTAATTAAACAAAAAAAAACTGATCTAAAAAAATTTGATAAAAAAAATTAACTGAGTAAAAAATGATTAAAAAAAAAAAAAAAACTGATTATTTTTAAAAAAAATTTAATAAAACTAGATGATTTAAAATTTGATAAACCTGATAATAATAAAAAAAACTGATTTAAAAAAAAAAAAAACACGTAAAAATAAAACTGATAAAAAAAGTAAAAATTGATAAAATTGATAGAAAAATGGATAACTTTATTAAAAAAAAAATGATAAGATTTATAAAAATTGATAAAAAAATTTATCGAATGATGAAAAGATTGATAAAAAATTAGAAAAGAAAGGATTTTTACCACCAAATCAAAAGATAAAAAATAAGCAAATCCTAAGATTCAACCATGGCTCTTGATACCAATTGAAGGCCTACTAATTCTAAGGATTTGGTAAATGATGGATTAGATCTATGGATTTGGTGGAAGAGATGGGGAAGAATGAGATTAGGTGTAGAGAGAGAAAGGAGAGGGAAGAAAAGTAGAGAGAGAAAGTGATTAGATTAATGATTAAGTGTGAATCAATGAACTACCAACCCCCTCCTAACATGCTAGGAGGGGTATATATATAGCCCACCCTACATGTGGGCTATATGGACTATACACTTACAAAGTGGATCACGAGCCCATTACATAATTATCATTGGAGCGACCGATCCTTCATAAATACGTAAAACGTATTTCCAACAACTCTCCTTATGAAAACCCTTTTTGATTATGTCGAAAATATTCGGTGTTTCTAAGACGATGTTAGTCACACTAAAAATTCTCACATTTTGAAACCGTTTTGGTTTTGGTGGTGGCAAGTTCTCAAAACGTTTATCGACGAAGAAAACCTCCCCATCGGGGCCAACATATTTATCATCCGAAAGATCTTCCGTAGAAACCGGTGACTTATCAACACTTTTCAAGAATGAAGGTGAAGGATCTTTCGATTCAAGTATTGATGGTTTCTTCTTTGTAGGCTTAGCACTCATAACCTCCACCGGCGGAGGAAATGGTAAATTGTTTTTGGAGACATTCCCTAAAACTCTTGGTGAAAATTCTTTGCAAATGACATTGGTCGAGTCACCATGGTTTAAAGTTGCAATAGAATAGACATGAGAAAGATTGGAGTTTTGTGTTGCATTGATGACAAGTTCTTCTTCATTGAAACGAAGGGTGATTTTTCGAGCATGAACATCGATAAGTGCTCGTGATGTATCCAAAAATGAACGACCCAAAATGAGAGGAACTTTTCGATCGATGGGAATGTCTACAACGATAAAGTCAACGGGATAGTAAAACTTTCCGACTTTAACGAAAACGTCCTCGGCTACTCCACATGCCATGATCGTAGAATGATCGGCCATCTCGATAGACATGTTCGAAGGAGTAAGAGCCGGAAGCGAAAGCGATTTGAAAATCTCGAGAGGCATTAAATTAATACTAGCACCAAGATCGGCCAAGGCGTAGCATTCCTCCATATCTTGAATAGCACACGGAATCAAAAATTTACCGGGATCACCGACTTTTTGTGGTATGCGGCTTAGAAAAACCGATGAACAACTAGACGATTGTTGTAACTTCTCTTTGTTGTTTAGCATACTTTTGAAGTTTGCGGCGAATCGAGGCATCATGATTAAAGCATCGGCAAAACTTATGTTAAAATGTAAATCACGAAACATTTTCATAAATAGCTCAAATTGATAATTGTTCCGTTCTTGTGCTTTCTCTTTGTTTCGTCTCGAAGGGTAAGGTAAAGGTGGTGTGGGTTGGTCATTAGGCAACGGACTTGGAAACTCGGGTTCCACAATTGGTATTGGTATAACCGTAGGTGTGGTTTGAGCGGTACTTCGTGGGATTGTAATGTGCTCCTTTTCTACCATCACCTCGGGTTCTTTCTCGATTTCCTTCTCCGTAGAAGTACTTGGACGAGAGATTGGTTCCTTGAAAGTTTTACCACTTCGTGTAGCAACAACCTTCAATTCTCCCCTCGGGTTGTTAATGGTATCACTAGGAAGACCACCCGAAGAAGAGGGCTTACACATGATAGCTTCAAACATCTTAGCCATTCGGTCCTCAAATTTTGATTGCCTAGCATCCGCTTTCAATAACTCTTGCTTAATCTCATGTTGTCCTAATTCCATCTTTTGTTGGTTTTGTTGAAGACGTTGGACATTTCCTTCCATTTTGTTTGCATGAGTTTTAAGTTCATTAGCAAGTTCATTTTTAAGCTCGTTTTTCAACTCGGACCTTAAGCTAATCATCTCACGTTGCATATTATCAAATTTAGCATCATTTGCTTTTGCATAATCCAAAAATTCTCCTTGCAAATTTTTCGTGTGAGCATTTTGAAAACCTTGTGTAGTGTTTTGAAAATCACGGTTTTGGTTTTGATTAGAGATTTGTCCATTCCCACTTTGATAATTCCCTTTGTTGTAATTGCGTGTGTTGCCTTGGTAATTACCTTGGTTGTTGTTTCGATAATTGTTAACATTTTGATTTGGTGGAGCTTGATTTTGGCGGGAACCTTGGCCGTTTTGGTTATAAGTTCCCGTTGCTACATAAGCACTCGAAGTGTTACCATCCGCGGTAATGCACTCGGAAAGATCATGAGCTCCTCCACACGATAAACAACTCTTAGCAACCGCTTTAACCGAAGCGGAATTGGAAGCTTCTTGAGCCTTCCAATGGGACATTAGATTAGCAAATCTATCAAAAAACCGATTTTCCTCATTAGCTTCATCATGTAAGGCGTTAATGCTACGAGACGATTGTGACGAAGATGACGAACCCATATTGGCAACACTCGGTGTGTTACGAGGGCTATAAACCTTAGATCGATTTTCAATGATTTGTAAAGCCTCATTTGTCGTCTTGCACAAAAAATTACCACCCGCGGCGGCATTCAAATAATCTCGTTCATGATCATTAAGCCCATTATAAAAGGTATCAATTTGATGCAATTCCGAAAAATCATGGTGAGGACATTCATGCAACATCTCTTTAAATCGTTCCCATGCCATTGAAAAACTTTCATTGTTACGTTGCACAAATCGTGAAATCTCATTTTTTAAGTGTGTTGTTTTAGATGGTGGAAAAAACTTGTTCACAAACTTAGAAACGAGATCGGCCCATGTCAAAATCGAATTTGGCGGTTCTTTCTCGAGCCAAATTTTTGCGGGTCCATCCAACGAATATGGAAACAACATCATCTTAATGGCGTCATGTGGAACATCTTTGAATTTGCTAGTGGCGGTGAGACGGTTGAAATTCCTAATATGGTAATGCGGGTTGTCTTTCTCGTGACCTCGAAACTTATTTGCTTGTAGCATCGACATTAAACCCGTCTTAATCTCGAAATTCTCCGCAAGGATGGCGGGAATAACAATGGCCTCTCCAAAACCCTCGGTGGGTGCTTGTAGCAACTCCATCATAGTACGATTAGCCATGACGACTTCTTGTTCTATAATAGGTTCAACAATTGGAGGTTCTTCAACAATCAACGATCCTTGATTTGCTTGCTTTTGAAGACGTTTACGAGCTCGTTTTGCTTGATTACGAGTGATCATAAACTTCACGAAGAATGGGAGGTGAGCAAAGAAGATTCTTTTTGGTTGTTTTGTGGATTTTCAATTTTTTTTTTGTGTGTTTTTGATGATATTTAATTTTTTTGGATTTTGGTGTATCTTCGTAGACAACAATCTACAAAATCTCTCCTCGAATCAAACTCTTGATTAAAGAAGCCTCAAAGGAATGAAAACGATCACGTGGAGTGAACGCCTTCGAATGACTTTAGAACTTTGGTGAAAACCAAATTGTTCACGAGGGTTTAATCACAAAGAAAACCAAGCAAATATAGTATACGTATTAATACTTTGGGCGGCAAAACCCTCGATTAGCCTTCAATCTTAAAATACTCACAAGCAAGCGGGGAAACTAGGCGGCGCGAAGCACTTAAGAGCCTTTTTCCTTAGGGTATATTTTATAATACCCGCCTTATACCCACCTTATAGTTTGTATTTTTCAAAATCGAGCTTCACGAAAGTATTTATCTATTTTTGCCTTTTCTTTTTGTTTGAGATTCGAATACAATAATTAGGAGATCAAATCCCAATTAAGGTTGTATTTTCACACTTTTGGAGATATTGTATTTTGATTGTGATACTTAATACAATATATTAATAATATTTGTACAAGAAAAACCAAGAAAACCGATAATACGTGTTAAGGGAGTTCCACTTAACACAAATACTATTTATGGATAATATCAAAAACAAAAGCTTCCAAATTAAAGCACAACACACCTCCCCGGCAGCGGCGCCAAAAAATGATTGTAGTGTTTTACTACTCTTTAGGAAAAGAGCGTAAATAGCGGTAAGTATCGAGTGATGATTTTAGGAAAAATCAACACTAATGACCCAATCACTTAAAAGAGAGGAGAAAGTTCGTTTCCCAAGGAGGTATATGTGTTGTGAATTAACTTGTATTTCTTTGAGATTAATATTAAGAAGAATGGGGATAAGAGGATGAAAAGACGGATACGTTAAAATTAAACTACGACGTAAACGTAAAACCGTGAAAAAACTACTCAAATTAAAAATTTTATTATACTAAAACCAAAAACAAAATATCAAAAAGGCTAAAAACAAGTCTAAAATAATATAAATAAAGTTAAAAATCCAATAAAGATATTTTAAAACCTTTTATTAATTAAATAATTAATTTTAAATGCTAATTAAAGCCCTAAAATTAAATTTAACTAATTCAAATGTCTAAAATATGATTTTATTGAATAATCACTTAACTTATATTATTAGAAGACTAAAAAGTAATTTTCTAAAAATTAAAAGCTATTAAAACTATTTTTAAAACTCTAAAAATGATTAAAAATGATTAAAACCTAATTAAACTTAAAATAATTATAAAAATAAATCTAAAAGCTATAAAAATATTCTAAAAATGGAAATAGTCTTAATTATTGCTAAAGAATCTAGGAAAAATGAAAAAGAAAGAAAAATAAAATTTTGAAAAATTAATAATAAAATAATATTAAAATATTGCTAAAAATAAAAAGTTTCTAAAATTTATTCTAAAAAATTTCTAAAAATCCTAAATAATATAACTAAGAGAAAAACACAAATTAGAGCTCCTAAACCTTTTTTAATAATTTTATAAAAATCTTTAAAGTTTATAAAAAACCTTAAAATAATATAAAATTAAAAATTAAAGTTTATAAAACCAAAATAAGATGTAAACCTCAAGTTATATATTCAAAAGCTAAAAACTATTTTTCCTGAAAAATTAAAAACTTTTTGGTATTTTTTATTGATTTAATAAAATACGTCTATTAAATAAATCCTAGAAAATAATTAAATAAAAGGAAAAATGTAAAAATAAGCTAGGAAAATCTTAATAACTAATATAATCCTAGGAAAAATCAAAACAAGCAAAAACGTTTAACAAATAAGCTGGAATAAGCTTATTTACTCACGGCTTTTTAAATAAGCTAGAAACCAAGTTACCTTAAGTAATAGGCCTTTCCCTTCTATAAACAAGATTAAAGCTAGCACACTGGTAAGAGCCTTGAACCCTCCAACGAGAGGTCAGGGGTTCGAAGCCAGGCTAGTGGTTTTTGCTTTTTATTTTTTTTTATTTTTTCCTTTTTACCAAACCAATATGTGACCTTAAACAAGCTTAATTCCAATCCTGTTTCCTTTTTACTCTGATTAAGCCAAGTTTGGAGATCAAAACGTGCCAGTATTCACTATGAACACAAGCAGGGAAGCTTTGTGTATGCTTGAGTTTTAATTCAGCCAAGAGGGGCTTGGCAGTGCTTATTTGGTGGTAATTTTGGACAAGAGGGGGCACTCTTGTGTTCTTTGGAACACAAGAAGTCAGTAACACACAAGGATAAGCAATTAGCACTCAACAAATCCACAAAACAATGCACACAATAGCTTATTAAGGTTGCTGATGCAAAAATGCTAGACCTGGTGGTTTTATATGCTTCTAGCTTGCTCAAAATTCAACTTCAAGCACCCAAACTTGGCATACACACTCAACAATTAGCACACAAACCAAAACACAACTTAAATCAACCTACTCCTTCACAAAATTCAAAAATCAAGTGCCAAATTGTATGAAAGATAAGCAGAATTTGGTTTATGCAGATTTCTACCTTACCTTTTCTTTTTAAATACTCAAATCAGCTTCCAAATCTTTCCATTCTAACTTATAACTGCTAACAAACCTATATCAACTATTACCAATAACTTTTAACTCTTTTTCAAAGCACAATCAAAAGATTTGTCCTGCTAATCCTTGTAGCCAAACACCCTATTATTTTCTGAAAACCAATTTTTCTCAAATCAAAACCTAATAACACTTATGAAAACTGAACCAATTAACATCTATCATGCATACCAACTTACAAGAACATAAATCACACAGCTATAACACACTTATACCAACTAATCAACCAAGATCATTCAACTAGCTATTTTCTGAAATTTTCAAAGGTAAAAGGGAAGTTACCTTAGGACCCTTACATCCAAGGGTCCTGGTGGATGCACATCCACCTCCCTACCAGCTGGGGCTGGTGCAGATCCTTGGATCAACAATATATCACCACCTGCTAAGATCAAAACAAAGGAAGAACAAACAAGTATATGATATATTACTGATTTTACCTAACCTTCTTAAAACCTTTTCCAAAACTTTTCAAACCTTCTTAATATGTTTTATAAACAATAAGTAACCAATAACATCAAATTTCTTAACAATCCAAACCTGAAACAATCCTTACCAAAGTTTCTCAGATTTTCAGAAACTTTAAATTAACTTTGAAAATCAAAGTTACTTAACCAAATACAAAATGGAACTCAGAATCAAGCTTTCACACAATACTCAACTTTTAAAAACAATAAAAAGGCATTACACTTGAATAAATCAAAAACCAAACTTTTATTTTTCTAAAAAGGAATTACAAGTGAGAAAAACTTGAAACTGGAACAAGGGGTCATCACAGGTTGATGCCTCCTTTTATACTAAGCTAAGAACAATCTAGAATGCTAAAAACTCAAACCCTAATACAAGAAAATCCCAAAATTGCCCTTAAACGTTTTTGAGGTAGGTTGTCCAAATTTGATCTTGGCCGTGTAATTTTGCGTTGTGATGAAGCAAAACATCTTATCCATTGATTGGGGACACGTCATTTGCCTTGGGGACTAAGGTGTTCTCTGATTGGTGGAGTGGGGAATTGGGGGTGGGGTCTACAGTGAGTGGGTTGCGGGTTTTAGGAGTGGGATAGCTTTCTGCACATGTGAATCACACATGTGCAAGGTGAATTGGTTTTTAACCCATTTTTAAGTGAGGTGAAAACTGGGCGTGTAAAAGGATAAACAGTAACTTGTTTGATCCTATTTTGGGGGAAAAAAAAAGCTGTTAGGCGCGTTTTCTTGTTTAAATCTTTCCACTTTGACACCTTTGGTCCTTTCTTTTCCTTTCTTTTGTCTTTTCTCTTTTAAAACCTGTCAGCGCCCTATTTAGCTTATATCAACTTCCAAGGTTTGGCAATTTTGGCACCAAACCTTTGAAAAGGGTTTCAAAGGTAGTTTTTGACATCTTTGAATATTTCAAGGGCTGTTTTTGAACATTGTTGATCTTCCAAGGTCTTCTTTGTATCTTTAACTTCATGAGGGACCATAGTTGACAAATTTGATTTGTTGAGGGACCAATCTTGTCATTTCTTCAAAGTTGAAGGACCTTTTTGCAATTTTGACAAACTTAAGGGACCAAACTTGTAATTATTAATATACAAGGGTTTTAAGTGTCATTTCTTCATAGAATGAGGATCAATCTTGTTTGTCTTCAAATCTTCAAGGGTATTTGATGAAAATTCCATGATTAGGGCCCGGTTCTTTGTACGTCTTCGTTTCTCGTGTTCGTTTTTCCTTGTTTATCTTGTGATCTTTTGTCTTTTTCACGATATCCATACCTAAAACACACATAAACACAAAAGCAAGAATATATATGGTATTTTATGACATTTTTATGCATTTAAAGCCCGAAAAGAACGATGAGATCATGTATAAATGCCATCTCATCAAGAGATGATAGAGTCAATTATAAGTTTGGTATTCTTTCATGAATTTATGTGAGTTAATTATAAGCCTATTCTCCCATTGCTTGTTAATAAATTTATCTGCAATAAATTAGGTTGTACGATTTGAAAAGTTACTTAGCTTCTAGCCCAAGATCGTTTAAAAGTTGCTCGGTAATGATTAGAGTTCATAGCCAAGGCATAACTTATTGAAGCGGGATGTGAAGATTGGCGAGTCCGAAAAGGCCCTAAAAAGGCATGAGGGCTACATTTTGTTGCTAAAGATCCAAAGTGATGTGAAGAATCATTTATCAAAGATGAATATGAAGGATCGAGACACACGACGAAAAGCAAAAACTCCCCAAAAGTCATGGAGAAGTCTATCCGAAAAGGCCCTAACAAGTTATGAGGATAAATAGATCCAAGTCCAAAAAGGAGGCGGATCGTTGTATATCAAAGTCCAAAATAAAGATTGGAGAAAAATGAAGAAGTCGTGGTCCATATATGAAGAATCTCTCAAAACTTCAAGTGAAGAAATTCCTATTATGAAGAGAAGGCCATTATTTCATGAACGTCTCTCAAGATTTGAAGTATGAAGTCGCTGCCAAATATCGGTCCGAGAAAGGTCTCAAATCGTGAAGCGAGTTATGCCAAGGGATGAACTTTATGAGGTCCCGAGAAGCAGTTTTAAAAGATTTTGTCCTTTAGCTAACTATTGATTAAATCGTCCCACTTCATTTTCAGCCTAAATAATTATCGAAATAAGTCAACAATGCATCCTCGTGATCATTCAAGACAACAATAAAATATAAGAGATACACCTAGGAATAAGGGAGTCTAAGTGAATAATTGGCCCACATGAGTTCGTGTTAGTTTGCTAACTTATAATAACAATGATCTCGTTTTTAAGCTTGGTTTGGAGAAAGTGAAAACTTGAGGATGATGATCATTCACAACATTTCCAAAACCCGAAGGTATGTTTTTGATTTCTTTACTTTGAATGTTTATAATTTTCTATCTCTTTAATAAAGGCCAACGTGGATTGATTATGATGAAAAATGTAAACGTGCTTTGTAACTAATGCATTGCATGAGGACATTGCAATGGTCAAGTGTAGGGGATTTGATAGGTGTGTAAACACCCATCCTTTTTACCACTTAATTACAATAATAAACGAGCCAAAACGTGTATTTTATGTCATTTATGTCGGAATTATGCGTGGTTTGTGTTTTTGTTGTGATTTAGGACGAAAAGGTGAAAAGTGGAGAAAACACGGGCATTCACCGGCTTTTATCGAAGAAAAAGACGAAAGACGAAGTCAAGAAGTCAAGAGTGCAAAAAGAACGGAAGTCCAAGACCAATTCTGAAGATTTATCGAAGAAAAAGTCAAAAGACGGAAGTTTACTAAAAGCCGAAGAACTCAAGTCTAATTTATTGAAGAATTACAAGACGAGTTCAAAGAAATCCCGAGACAAAGTCATTAAAGTCCAAGATTTAAGAAGATTAAGGACTTCATCTTACAGTTAAGGAAAAGAAGAAAGAGGGGAGGAAGCTTCCTAAGCACTCCCTAATCCTCCCCTATAAATAGATTAGGACTTCATTATTTTTTCTCTTGTTGGATAGCTTGACAAACTATTTCTTCCATTTTAATTACCTTGCACATTTAATTACCTTGTCATTTAATTTCATGTCCATTTAAATACCTTGTCTTACACCTTAAATACCTTTAATTTCAAGTAAGTTTCCTTTTAATTCTTGTCAATCTTTATTTTTATTGGTCATCTCCTATCTACCTTTCTTTAATCTTTGATTTTTATGTTTATGTTCATGTTTATGTTTTGAGTTTTTATTGATTAAAGTGGGTTTTAATTATTTTGGTTATATTTGTTAGTTTGATTGTTTTGGATTGTTTGTTTATGATTAGTAGATGTTTATTGATTAGTTTGATCTAATCTTGTGGTTGATTTTGATTAGTTTTGTCTAGATTCGTGTATATTGTTCTCTCCTTGTTCTTCGTGTTTCTGTTACTGTATTCCCAGGAAACATTCCGGATCAAGCCCAGTTATTCCGAGCGAAGGATTTGTTGAAAGTTTATTCCGGATCAAGGGTGTTCATCCGGAATATTGGACATTCCGGATCAGAAGAGTTTATTTAGAATAATTTATTGTTCCGGATCAAACCGTTCATCCGGAATATTAGACATTCCGGATCAGCCTTTCATTCCGAATCAACAGAACATTTCGAATCAAGGAGACATTACGGATCAAGGACCTTTATTCGAAATAATTAATTATTCCGGATCAAAGACTTCATCCGGAATCTTAAACATTCCGGATCAAGGACCAGCAAGGATAATATTCCGGATCAAGGCATTATTCCGGATCAAGCTTAAGTATTTCAAATCAAGACTTTATTCCGGATAAGTGACATATTCCGGATAAAGGATTTATTCCGGATCAAGGGTTTTGGTTAATATTCCGAGTGAAGAAGAACATTCCGAACGAAGGTGACATTCCGGATGAATGTTTATTCCGAACGAAGGATTATTCCGGATAAGTTGTGTTCAGGTTATTTTTGACTTTCTGTTTTTAATTTTCAAGCTTTATTTTTCCCGCCTTTTTCCTTAGTCGCACTTTTAGTTTAATTGCCTTAGATTTATTTTAGCCTTGCCTTAGTTTAAGTTTTAGTTGCGTTTTAAGTTTGCCTTAGATAGATTTAAGTTTGCGTTATTTACTTTTAGTGCCTTTTACTTTTTGTCACGCTTTTAAATACTCGTCATTTATTTTAAGTTAGAGTTAGATTTAAATTAACGTCATTTAGTTTTAAGTTTTGCACTTTTAATTACTACAACGACACAACTATTTGTTTCACCAAAGAACGACTGAGTCGCATAGATAACCAGGATCAATTCGATTAGACCAGAACAAAGAACTTTAATTTTTATACGGGCAAAAGCAGGTATCAGTGTTCGACCCCGATATCGATATTCTTCAGCCATCTCAGTATCCGTCTGATGAAATAAAAGGAAATATCTTTGGAACTTATGAAGATATGCTTGCACCGCTTCACCCTTGCTCCCACCGTGCTCCATCTTTACTTAAGGGAACCTTGCCTACTCTTCTTTGGCTTGCCTTGTTCGCCTTAAGCTTGTGCTATTTGATGGACGAAAACTATGTATTTGATCCCGGTGGATATGTTTCATGCTTCTTCCTATGCTAATCAAGGTCGAGTCAGGCTCACGACTCGGTGATCAAAAATCAAGCGCTTCTTGGGAGGCAACCCAAGTATCTATCTTTTAGCTTTCTTTATCCTAAGTGTAGGGGAGACCCGTTGGTGTTTGCTATTTCCTCTCTTCTCATATTCAGGGATTCGAGCGCTCAATGATCCACTCTTGATGATTTTTGACGACCCGTGATTCCGTGATCCCATTTTCCCGGTTCTATCCTAAACTCTTTTCGATTCACTATTTTATATTTTCCAATATTAAATAGGAATCTCGTTAGTTGTCTTTTCCTTAGCAAGATTTAAACAAAGTGCACAATGTCCTAAGTGTAGGGGAGTTTACTTCCACATGCTTAAACATTGAGGACAATGTTTATATTAAGTGTAGGGGGACTTCTATCGAAGTTAAGTGGTCTTTTCCTTGTATTTGTCCTCATTTTAACCGGAAAATCAATTTTTCGACATTTTTCAAAAATTTTGATCTATTTTGGCCTATTAGTTTTTCCCTTTGTATAGTTATTTTATTTCTTTACTAGAATAAATTTTAATAAAGTGGTTTTAATTTTCAAACGTTGTGAATCTTTTGACTCAACCCAAGTTTACTTATCTAAGTTTACTCTAGCTAGTATCCTTAACATGTTTAAGTCAAGTTTTGCTAGGCTTTTATATAGGGAGCTATAAAACGCGAAAGTCTTAACTCTCACGAGTTAAAAACAAGAACTTTTCGCAAGTTCCTATAATTGATCCTAGAGAGTCGTTTATCAAGGGAACTTTAAAATGCGGATTCTAAACTTGAAAAAGTCTAAGAGTTTGCAAGATCCTATAGATGACTCGAAAACCCAAAACTTTGATTTAATAGGCTAAGCATCCACGAGTCTCATTCCTTGTGATTTTAAACTATGTAGAACGAGAGATGATAGAGTCAATTATAAGTTTGGTATTCTTTCGTGAATTTATGTGAGTTAATTATAAGCCTATTCTCCCATCGCTTGCTAATAAATTTATCTGCAATAAATAAGGTTGTACGATTTGAAAAGTTACTTAGCTTCTAGCCCAAGATCGTTTAAAAGTTGTTCGGTATGGATTAGAGTTCATAGCCAAGGCATAACTTATTGAAGCGGGATGCGAAGATTGGCGAGTCCGAAAAGGCCCTAACAAGGCATGAGGGCTACATTTTGTTGCTAAAGATCCAAAGTGATGTGAAGAATCATTTATCAAAAATCAATATGAAGGATCGAGACACACGACGAAAAGCGAATACTCCCCTAAAGATCATGGAGAAGTCTATCCAAAAAGACCCTAGCAAGGTATGAGGATAAATAGATCCAAGTCCAAAAAGGAGGCGGATCGTTGTATATCAAAATCCCAAATAAAGATTGGAGAAAAATGAAGAAGTCGTGGTCCAAATATGAAGAATCTCTCAAAACTTCAAGTGAATAAATTCCTATTATGAAGAGAAGACCATTATTTCATGAACGTCTCTCAAGATTTGAAGTATGAAGTCGCTGCCAAATATCAGTCCGAGAAAGGTCTCAAATCGCGAAGCGAGTTATGCCAAGATATGAACTTTTTGAGGTCCCGAGAAGCAGTTTTAAAAGATTTTGTCCTTTAGCTAACTATTGATTAAATCGTCCCACTTTATTTTCAGCCTTAATAACTATCGAAATAAGTCAACAATGCATCCTCGTGATCATTCAAGACAACAATAAAATATAAGAGATACACCTAGGAATAAGGGAGTCCAAGTAAATAATTGGCCCACATGAGTTCGTGTTAGTTTGCTAACTTATAATAACAATGATCTCGTTTTTAAGCTTGGTTTGGAGAGTGTGAAAACTTGAGGATGATGATCATTCATGACATTTTCAAAACGCTAAGGTATGTTTTTGATTTCTTTACGTGCTTTCTCCCTTTGAATGTTTATAATTCTCTATCTCTTTAATAAAGGCCAATATGGATTGATTATGATAGAAAATGTAAAACGTGCTTTGTAACTAATGCATTGCATGAGGACATTGCAATGGTCAAGTGTAGGGGATTTATCCTTTTTACCACTTAACTACAATAATAACCGAGCCAAAACGTGTATTTTATGTCTTAAATGTCGGAATTATGCGTGGTTTGTGTTTTTGTTGTGATTTAGGACGAAATTGTGAAAAGGGGAGAAAACACGGGCATTCACGGGCTTTTATCGAATAAAAAGACAAAAGACGAAGTCAAGAAATCAAGAGTGCAAAAAGAACGGAAGTCCAAGACCAATTCTAAAGATTTATCGAAGAAAAAGTCAAAAGACGGAAGTTTACTAAAAGCCGAAGAACTCAAGTCTAATTTATTGAAGAAATTACAAGACGAGTTTAGAAATCCCGAGACAAAGTCGTTAAAGTAAAAAATTAAGAAGATTAAGGACTTAATGACAATTAAAGAAAGAAGAAAGAGGGGAGGAAGCTTCCTCTAAGCACCTCCCTAATCTCCTATAAATAGGATCCATTTTCCTTTCATTTGTTTTTGTTGGCTAAGTGTGACAATTAGCTCTTCCATTTTAATTTCTTGCACATTTAAATACATGTCATTTATTTAATTGTCTTGCACCTTTAATACCTTTAATTCCAAGTAAGTGTTCTTCATTTTGTTGCTTTAATCTTTATTTACTTTTGATCAAGTTTCTTTTATCATTCTCTTTCTACCTTTCTCTTGTTTTTGGTTTGTTTTAAAAGTCGGATTAAGCAAGAAGTTGCTTAATCTCTTTGCTTATTTTACTAAAAAGTTTACCTTTTTACTTTTGTCTAAGTTTTTGTATAAGAGAAGCTATAAGTTTGACAATCTTATTGGCTTGTTTCATACTTAGTTTATTTGTTTTTCTAAGTTCTCTAAAAAGTTTCATTTTTCTAAAAAGTTTGCTTATTTCGTTTTCTTATTTCGTGTTTGAAAAGGTTTTAAATTTGTTGCTTATTATCTCGTTCTATTTCCATTTCATCTAAGTTTTAGAAATCAGCTTATTAGTTCTAGCTTATTTGGTTCGTGTGCTTATTGCGATTTTGTTCTCCATCGGAAAGTAAGGGATACTACATATTGCGACAGCTCTACTTAGCCACATTCCGATTGTGACAGAATTGGGACAAGGGTTTTGGATTCCGACGTCATTGTGATATAGAGTTTACCCCCTCATTCCGATCTGGGATTGCGATCGCATATTGCGATCGCATATTCCGACGACTCTTGAGGTTTTCTAAGTCGAAGTGCTGCCCGATTTTCCTTAGCAACTTTCCGATCTGAGGATTGCGATCTGACACATTGCGATCTACATTCCAATAGATAACACTTTTCCTTATTCCGATAGACCTAGTTTTATACATTCCGATAGACACATTGTGATCTAGATTCCGATGGGCATGGTGACAGCTTTCCGATCTGACATTCCGATGGTTTTGGGTTTAGGATTATATTTTGCTTTGTTTGATTTTTAAGTTACATTTTTAATACTGTGTCAAATTTTAATTTTCGTCACGCTTTAATTTCAAGTCATTTAATCATTTTACTTTTCAAAGTTTTAATATTGCAGAATTTAAGTTTTAATTAGTTTTAGATTTAGTTAACCGTCATCTATTTAAAGTCTTGCAATTTAAATATACTACAACGACAATTCTTTGTTTCCACCAAAAGACAGCTGAGTCGCATAGTTAACCAGTTATCAATTCGATTAGACCACTATAACGGACTTTCTTACTAGGTAAAAACCTAGTATCAAATGGCGCCGCTGCCGGCTCTTTTCGTAAAGAATTAACGGTTTTCTGTGAGAGACGCGTTGCTTTTTGGGATCCGTTCATTCGTGAGCGTTATTTTCTTGCTTAAAAATTTCTAAAAAACCCATAAAAATTAAAAAATTGTAAAAATCCATAAAAATTACAAATTTTCAAAAATCCAAAAAGATTTTATTTTCTTTATAGAGTATATATATTCTCTTTGTGTTTGGTATCTTTTCTTTTGCCTTTGTAGGTGTATGCGTACTAGATCTTCTAATTATCAAGAGACCGAGACTCCTGAAGATTTAGGTATGGCAGGTGTGAACAACAACAATAATCCACCGCACCTCAATAATAACAACAATAATGTTCTTCCACAGCCCGATCTTCGGACAATGGAGGAACTTTGTCAACCCACAATGTTTGGACGAGGAGGACCGATTGCGCCGATGCAAATCACGGCTCCGGAGTTTTCGTTGAAGCATCACATGATCCAGCAAGTGCAAACTAATCCATTCCGAGGATTGCCTGATGATGATGCCAACAAACACCTCGACAAATTCATTACTATTACTCAAAGCATGAAGTTGCCCGGTGCCACAATGGATGTTCTTCGCCTTCAACTCCTTCCACATACTTTATCACACCACGCCGAGAAATGGTTTGATCGTCTCCCGAAGAATTCCATTCATACTTGGGATGACATGACTCAACGCTTTTTGTCGCGCTACTTTCCACCATCCATGGTCACGAGCATTTGCAATCAAATCAGCGGTTTCGTGCAAGAACCCGATGAATCTCTCTTTGATGCTTGGGAAAGATATAATGTTTTGATCGCTCGTTGCCCAAACCACAACATGCTCCCTGTGACCTTAATTGATACTTTCTACAACGGTTTGACTTTTCGTGATCGTGATACGATTAATGCAGCCGTCAGTGGCACATTTATGAAAAGGAGACCCGAGGAGTGTAGAGAGCTTATTGAAAACATGGATACTCATCACAAAAACTGGGATTCCTCTACTTCTTCAAGGAACAACCCGAGATTCAATGTTTCTTCTACTTCAGCAAACCCCGACATGACCGAATTCACCCGCATGATGGCTGAAATGAACAAAAATATCTTGCTCCTCTCTACAAACCAACAACAAGTTAAAGCGGTGGCTAATCCTTGTGAGACATGCGGCGGTCCTCACTCATACACTGATTGTCCTTCTACTCAAGGAAATCCAGAAAACATGTATGCGGCTTATGGTAATTATTCACCGGAAAATTACCAAGCCTGACCTCAAGGGGATAGAAATTTGCTAAGTTACCGGTCCAACAACTACCTTTCACCCGGTTTTTCTCCTCAAAACCAAAACCCCAACAACAACTACACTAGAAGCAACCAAATACCACCTCGAGCTTCTAATCCTTATCACCCACCCGCTCAACAAGCCCCACCCATGAATCAAGATGTTGAAGCTTTAATGAGAACCCAAGGAGAGCAAATTAAGAATTTGCAGAGCCAAATTATCAATTTGAAAGGGGATATCACCAAGCAAGGGAATGACATTAGATCCGAGCTTCGAAATGATATACAATCCTCCTTCAGCAATCAATCGAATGATTTGAAGAATATGCTGGCTAGTTTCTTGCCCACAACTCAACCCTCTACCTCGAGTTCTCTACCTTCAAACACCGTCACCAATCCGCTGTGAGTGCTATTACTAACCGTAGTGGAGTTACTTTAGTAGGACCATCTATCCCACCCCCAGTTACACCATCCACACCTCCTCCACCACCATTTATCCCTACTACTCCCACACCTAGTATTAGTACACCATTACCGTCTCCGCCTCGTCGTGATGAAGTACCCACCAAGAATCCTCCACCAACCCTACCTTCAACATCTCAACCTTTACCTTCTACATCTTCACCACCCAAACCCAATATTCATTATCCATCTCGCTTAGGCAAGGCCAAAATGCACACCAAGGATGACATTCAAGTGTTAAACTATTTGAAGAAAGTTTTGGAAATGACCGTCACTTTTCCCCTTGTTGAAGCTCTAGCACAAATGCCTAAATTTGCCAAGATGTTTAAGGAATTGCTTAATAAGAAGTAGAAGATGGCCGAGTTTGTTAATACTCGATTGGATGAAAATTGTTTTGCCGTCCTTCTTAAAGAACTTCCAGAGAAACTTGGAGATCCCGGTCGTTTTGTACTACCTTGTACCTTTAACGAAACCGACAAATTTACTGCCTTAGCCGATCTCGAGGCAAGTATAAATTTGATGCCTTTAAGTGTTTGGAAAAAGTTATCATTGCCCGACCTTACACCCACCAAAATGTCTCTTGAGCTAGCCAATCGCACTCTCGCTTACCCCGTTGGTATTGCCGAAGATGTGTTCATTAAAGTTGGCACATTCACTTTTCCGGTCGACTTTGTCGTTGTTGATTATGAAATGGACCCTCGTATTCCTTTAATACTTGGGCGCCCATTTTTGAGAACCGTAGAGCTTTAATTGATGTGGATAAGTGTGAGCTCATCATAAGAGTCGGGGATAATGCACAAGTGTTTGAAATGGGGAAGCTTACAAGAAAATCCTATGGAAGAGAATCAGCGAATATGATTAATGTGCTTGATGATTTTGTCGTCTACAACAATCCTCTATTCGAGTCTTGCAATGATAATCCACTGTTTCACGATGATGTGGATGATTCTCTCTCCAATTTGGAACCTTCACCCATATATGATTCTCCACCGATCTATGATGCT
Source organism: Glebionis coronaria (assembly GCA_025667525.1). Taxonomy (NCBI): domain Eukaryota; kingdom Viridiplantae; phylum Streptophyta; class Magnoliopsida; order Asterales; family Asteraceae; genus Glebionis; species Glebionis coronaria. The sequence continues at coordinate 434,262,572 of CM046875.1, read as the reverse complement.
TATGATGATGATTCTAGCTTCGATGGAGATGATTATGATGATTTTACTTCCGAGTATCCTGACATGCCCACCTATGATGATTTTGATGAGGCCGATACTCTTTCGAGTGATTCTTCACATGATGAAGATCCTCCGCCATCACTTGATCCTACTTTGGATCACTTCTCATTTGAGGAAGACTTCTCTACTTTTCTCAATACATACTTCCCTCATGAGAGTGATGCTCCTCCTTTAGACTTTAATGATTATGGTCTTGATCCTACTTCGGATTTAAAGAAAATTCTTTCAAAGGAGAAGCAACCGGACGACACCAACATCCGCAGCACGTATGGTTTGACACCTCTGTGTCGACCTTCTGAGGACGAGGTTGTGGATGTTCTTCAAATTATGCTGAGCATGAGTGGTATTTTCCCCTAAAGGAAAAGGTGTTCGACCACGGTATCGATATTCTTCAGCCATCTCAGTATCCGTCTGATGAAATAAAAGGAAATATCTTTGGAACTTATGAAGATATGCTTGCACCGCTTCACCCTTGCTCCCACCGTGCTCCATCTTTGCTTAAGGGAACCTTGCCTACTCTTCTTTGGCTTGCCTTGTTCGCCTTAAGCTTGTGCTATTTGATGGACGAAAACTATGTATTTGATCCCGGTGGATATGTTTCATGCTTCTTCCTATGCTAATCAAGGTCGAGTCAGGCTCACGACTCGGTGATCAAAAATCAAGCGCTTCTTGGGAGGCAACCCAAGTATCTATCTTTTAGCTTTCTATTCTCATATTCAGGGATTCGAGCGCTCAATGATCCACTCTTGATGATTTTTGACGACCCGTGATTCTGTGTTCCCACTTTCCCGGTTCTCTCCTAAACTCTTTTCGATTCACTATTTTATATTTTCTCAATATTAAAATAGGAATCTCGTTAGTTGTCTTTTCCTTAGCAAGATTTAAACAACGTACACAATGTCCTAAGTGTAGGGGAGTTTACTCCCACATGCTTAAACATTGAGGCCAATGTTTATATTAAGTGTAGGGGGGACTTCTATCGAATTTAAGTGGTCTTTTCCTTGTATTTGTCCTCATTTTAACCGGAAAATCAATTTTTCGACATTTTTCAAAATTTTTGATCTATTTTGGCCTATTAGTTTTTCCCTTTGTATAGTTATTTTCTTTCTTTGCTAGAATAAATTTTAATAAAGTGGTTTTAATTTTCAAACGTTGTGAATCTTTTGACTCAACCCGAGTTTACTTATCTAAGTTTACTCTAGCTAGTATCCTTAACATGTTTAAGTCAAGTTTTGCTAGGCTTTTATATAGGGAGCTATAAAACGCGAAAGTCTTAACTCTCACAGGTTAAAAACAAGAACTTTTCGCAAGTTCTTATAATTGATCCTAGAGAGTCGTTTATCAAGGGAACTTTAAAATGCGGATTCTAAACTTGAAAAAGTCTAAGAGTTTGCAAGATCCTATAGATGACTCGAAAATCCAAAACTTTGATTTAATAGGCTAAGCATCCACGAGTCTCATTCCTTGAGATTTTAAACTGTGGAGAACGAGAGATGATAGAGTCAATTATAAGTTTGGTATTCTTTCGGAATTTATGTGAGTTAATTATAAGCCTATTCTCCCATCGCTTGCTAATAAATTTATCTGCAATAAATAAGGTTGTACGAATTGAAAAGTTACTTAGCTTCTAGCCCAAGATCGTTTAAAAGTTTCTCGGTATGGATTAGAGTTCATAGCCAAGGCATAACTTATTGAAGCGGGATGCGAAGATTGGCGAGTCCGAAAAGGCCCTAACAAGGCATGAGGGCTACATTTTGTTGCTAAAGATCCCAAGTGATGTGAAGAATCATTTATCAAAAATCAATATGAAGGATCAAGACACAGGACGAAAAGCAAATACTCCCATAAAGATCATGGAGAAGTCTATCCGAAAAGACCCTAGCAAGGTATGAGGATAAATAGATCCAAGTCCAAAAAGGAGGCGGATCGTTGTATATCAAAATCCCAAATAAAGATTGGAGAAAAATGAAGAATTCGTGGTCCAAATATGAAGAATCTCTCAAAACTTTAAGTGAATAAATTCCTATTATGAAGAGAAGACCATTATTTCATGAACGTCTCTCAAGATTTGAAGTATGAAGTCACTGCCAAATATCGGTCTGAGAAAGGTCTCAAATCGTGAAGCGAGTTATGCCAAGATATGAACTTTTTGAGGTCCTGATAAGCAGTTTTAAAAGATTTTGTCCTTTAGCTAACTATTGATTAAATCGTCCCAATTTATTTTCAGCCTTAATAACTATCGAAATAAGTCAACAATGCATCCTCGTGATCATTCAAGACAACAATAAAATATAAGAGATACACCTAGGAATAAGGGAGTCTAAGTGAATAATTGGCCCACATGAGTTCGTGTTAGTTTGCTAACTTATAATAACAATGATCTCGTTTTTAAGCTTGGTTTGGAGAATGTTAAAAACTTGAGGATGATGATCATTCATGACATTTTCAAAACCCTAAGGTATGTTTTTGATTTCTTTACGTGCTTTCTCCCTTTGAATGTTTATAATTCTCTATCTCTTTAATAAAGGCCAATATGGATTGATTATGATGAAAAATGTAAAACGTGCTTTGTAACTAATGCATTGCATGAGGACATTGCAATGGTCAAGTGTAGGGGATTTGATAAGTGTGTAAACACCCATCCTTTTTACCACTTAACTACAATAATAACCGAGCCAAAACGTGTATTTTATGTCTTAAATGTCGGAATTATGCGTGGTTTGTGTTTTTGTTGTGATTTAGGACGAAATTGTGAAAAGGGGAGAAAACACGGGCATTCACGGGCTTTTATCGAAGAAAAAGACAAAAGACGAAGTCAAGAAATCAAGAGTGCAAAAAGAACGGAAGTCCAAGACCAATTCTGATGATTTATCGAAGAAAAAGTCAAAAGACGGAAGTTTACTAAAAGCCGAAGAACTCAAGTCTAATTTATTGAAGAAATTACAAGACGAGTTTAGAAATCCCGAGACAAAGTCGTTAAAGTAAAAAATTAAGAAGATTAAGGACTTAATGACAATTAAAGAAAGAAGAAAGAGGGGAGGAAGCTTCCTCTAAGCACCTCCCTAATCTCCTATAAATAGGATCCATTTTCCTTTCATTTGTTTTTGTTGGCTAAGTGTGACAATTAGCTCTTCCATTTTAATTTCTTGCACATTTAAATACATGTCATTTATTTAATTGTCTTGCACCTTTAATACCTTTAATTCCAAGTAAGTGTTCTTCATTTTGTTGCTTTAATCTTTATTCACTTTTGATCAAGTTTCTTTTATCATTCTCTTTCTACCTTTCTCTTGTTTTTGGTTTGTTTTAAAAGTCGGATTAAGCAAGAAGTTGCTTAATCTCTTTGCTTATTTTACTAAAAAGTTTACCTTTTAACTTTTGTCTAAGTTTTTGTATAAGAGAAGCTATAAGTTTGACAATCTTATTGGCTTGTTTCATACTTAGCTTATTTGTTTTTCTAAGTTCTCTAAAAAGTTTCATTTTTCTAAAAAGTTTGCTTATTTCGTTTTCTTATTTCGTGTTTGAAAAGGTTTTAAATTTGTTGCTTATTATCTCGTTCTATTTCCATTTCATCTAAGTTTTATAAATCAGCTTATTAGTTCTAGCTTATTTGGTCCGTGTGCTTATTGCGAATTTGTTCTCCATCGGAAAGTAAGGGATACTACATATTGCGGCAGCTCTACTTAGCCACATTTCGATTGTGACAGAATTGGGACAAGGGTTTTGGATTCCGACGTCATTGCGATCTAGAGTTTACCCCCCTCATTCCGATCTGGGATTGCGATCGCATATTCTGACGGCTCTTGAGGTTTTCTAAGTCGAAGTGCTGCCCGATTTTCCTTAGCGACTTTCCGATCTGAGGATTGCGATCTGACACATTACGATCTACATTCCTATAGATAGCACTTTTCCTTATTCCGATAGACCTAGTTTTATACATTCCGATAGACACATTGCGATCTGGATTCCGATGGGCATGGTGACAGCTTTCCGATCTGACATTCCGATGGTCTTGGGTTTGGGATTATATTTTGCTTTGTTTGATTTTTAAGTTACATTTTTAATACTGTGTCAAATTTAAATTTTCATCACGCTTTAATTTCAAGTCATTTAATCAATTTACTTTTCAAAGTTTTAATATTGCACAATTTAAGTTTTAATTAGTTTTAGATTTAATTAACCGTCATCTATTTAAAGTCTTGCAATTTAAATATACTACAAAGACAAATCTTTGTTTCCACCAAAAGACAGCTGAGTCGCATAGTTAACCAGTTATCAATTCGATTAGACCACTATAACGAACTTTATTACTAGGTAAAAACCTAGTATCAAATGGCGCCGCTGCCGGCTCTTTTCGTAAAGATTAACGGTATTCTGTGAGAGACGCGTTGCTTTTTGGGATCCGTTCATTCGTGAGCGTTATTTTCTTGCTTAAAAATTTCTAAAAAACCCATAAAAATTAAAAAATTGTTAAAAATCCATAAAAATTACAAAATTTCAAATATCCAAAAAGATTTTATTTTCTTTATAGAGTATATATATTCTCTTTGTGTTTGGTATCTTCTCTTTTGCCTTTGTAGGTGTATGCGTACTAGATCTTCTAATTATCAAGAGACCGAGACTCCTGAAGATTTAGGTATGGCAGGTGTGAACAACAACAATAATCCACCGCACCTCAATAATAACAACAACAATGTTCTTCCACTTCCCGATCTTCGGACAATGGAGGAACTTTGTCAACCCATAATGTTTGGACGAGGAGGACCGATTGCGCCGATGCAAATCACGGCTCCGGAGTTTTCGTTGAAGCAGCACATGATCCAGCAAGTGCAAACTAATCCATTCCGAGGATTGCCTGATGATGATGCCAACAAACACCTCGACAAATTCATTACTATTACTCAAAGCATGAAGTTCCCCGGTGCCACAATGGATGTTCTTCGCCTTCAACTATTTCCACATACTTTATCACACCACGCCGAGAAATGGTTTGATCGTCTCCCGAAGAATTCCATTCATACTTGGGATGACATGACTCAACGCTTTTTGTTGTGCTACTTTCCACCATCCATGGTCACGAGCCTTCGCAATTAAATCAACGGTTTCATGCAAGAACCCGATGAATCTCTCTTTGATGCTTGGGAAAGATATAATGTTTTTATCGATCGTTGCCCAAACCACAACATGCTCCCTGTGACCTTTATTGATACTTTCTACAACGGTTTGACTTTTCGTGATCATGATACGATTAATGCAGCCGCCGGTGGCACATTTATGAAAAGGAGACCCGAGGAGTGTAGATAGCTTATTGAAAACATGACTACTCATCACAAAAACTGGGATTCCTCCGCTTCTTCAAGGAACAACCCGAGAGTCAATGTTTCTTCTACTTTAGCAAACCCCGACATGACCGAATTCACCCGCATGATGGCCGAAATGAACAAAAATATCTTGCTCCTCACTACAAACCAACAACAAGTTAAAGCGGTGGCTAATCCTTGTGAGACATGCAGCGGTCCTCACTCATACACTGATTGTCCTTCTACTCAAGGAAATCCGGAAAACGTGTATGCGGCTTATGGTAATTATTCACCAGAAAATTACCAAGCCCGACCTCAAGGGGATAGAAATTTGCTAAGTTATCGGTCCAACAACTACCTTTCACCCGGTTTTTCTCCTCAAAACCAAAACCCCAACAACAACTACACTAGAAGCAACCAAATCCCACCTCGAGCTTCTAATCCTTATCACCCACCCGCTCAACAAGCCCCACCCATGAATCAAGATGTTGAAGCTTTAATAAGAACCCAAGGAGAGCAAATTAAGAATCTGCAGAGCCAATTTATCAATTTGAAAGGGGATATCACCAAGCAAGGGAATGACATTAGATCCGAGCTTCGAAATGATATACAATCCTCCTTCAGCAATCAAACGAATGATTTGAAGAATATGCTGGCTAGTTTCTTGCCCACAACTCAACCCTCTACCTCGAGTTCTCTACCTTCAAACACCGTCACCAATCCGCGAGCGAATGTGAGTGCTATTACTACCCGTAGTGGAGTTACTTTAGTAGGACCATCTATCCCGCCCCCAGTTACACCATCCACACCTCCTCCACCACCATTTATCCCTACTACTCCCACACCTAGTATTAGTACATCATTACCGTCTCCGCCTCGTCGTGATGAAGTACCCAGCAAGAATCCTCCACCAACACCACCTTCAACATCTCAACATTTACCTTCTACACCTTCACCACCCAAACCCAATATTCCTTATCCATCTCGCTTAGGCAAGGCCAAAATGCACACCAAGGATGACATTCAAGTGTCAAACTATTTGAAGAAAGTTTCGGAAATGACCGTCACTTTTCCCCTTGTTGAAGCTCTAGCACAAATGCATAAATTTGTCAAGATGTTTAAGGAATTGCTTAATAAGAAGGAGAAGATGGCCGAGTTTGTTAATACTCGATTGAATGAAAATTGTTCTGCTGTCCTTCTTAAAGAACTTCCGGAGAAATTTGGAGATCCCGGTTGTTTTGTACTACCTTGTACCTTTAACCAAACCGACAATTTTACTGCCTTAGCCGATCTCGGGGCAAGTATAAATTTGATGCCTTTAAGTGTTTGGAAAAAGTTATCATTGCCCGACCTTACACCCACCAAAATGACTCTTGAGCTAGCCAATCGCACTCTCGCTTACCCCGTTGGTATTGCCGAAGATGTGTTCATTAAAGTTGGCACATTCACTTTTCTGGTCGACTTTGTCGTTGTTGATTATGAAATGGACCCTCGTATTCCGTTAATACTTGGGCGCCCATTTTTGAGAACCGGTAGAGCTTTAATTGATGTGGATAAGTGTGAGCTCATCTTAAGAGTCGGGGATGATGCACAAGTGTTTGAAATGGGGAAGCTTACAAGCAAATCCTATGGAAGAGAATCAACGAATATGATTAATGTGTTTGATGATTTTGTCGTCTACAACAATCCTCTATTCGAGTCTTGCAATGATAATCCACTGTTTCACGATGATGTGGATGATTCTCTCTCCAATTTGGAACCTTCACCCATATATGATTCTCCACCGATCTATGATGCTTATGATGATGATTCTAGCGTCGATGGAGATGATTATGATGATTTTACTTCCGAGTATCCCGACATGCCCACCTATGATAATTTTGATGAGGCCGATACTCTTTCGAGTGATTCTTCACATGATGAAGATCCTCCACCATCACTTGATCCTACTTTGGATCACTACTCATTTGAGGAAGACTTCTCTACTTTTATCAATACATACTTCCCTCATGAGAGTGATGCTCCTCCTTTAGACTTTGATGATTATGGTCTTGATCCTACTTTGGATTTAAAGAAAATTCTTTCAAAGGAGAAGCAACCGGATGACACCAACATCCGCAACACATATGATTTGACACCTCTGTGTCCACCTTCGGAGGACGAGGTTGTGCATTTTCTTCGTGGATGTTCTTCAAATTCTGCTGAGCCTGAGTGCTATTTTCCCCTAAAGGAAAAGGTGTTCGACCCCGGTATCGATATTCTTCAGCCATCCCAGTATCCGTCTGATGAAATAAAAGGAAATATCTTTGGAACTTATGAAGATATGCTTGCACCGCTTCACCCTTGCTCCCACCGTGCTCCATCTTTGCTTAAGGGAACCTTGCCTACTCTTCTTTAGCTTGCCTTGTTCGCCTTAAGCTTGTGCTATTTGATGGACGAAAACTATGTATTTGATCCTGGTGGATATGTTTCATGATTCTTCCTATGCTAATCAAGGTCGAGTCAGGCTCACGACTCGGTGATCAAAAATCAAGCGCTTCTTGGGAGGCAACCCAAGTATCTATCTTTTAGCTTTCTTTATCCTAAGTGTAGGGGAGACCCGTTGGTGTTTGCTATTTCCTCTCTTCTCATATTCAGGGATTCGAGCGCTCAATGATCCACTCTTGATGATTTTTGACGACCCGTGATTCCGTGTTCCCATTTTCCCGGTTCTCTCCTAAACTCTTTTCGATTCACTATTTTATATTTTCTCAATATTAAAATAGGAATCTCGTTAGTTGTCTTTTCCTTAGCAAGATTTAAACAACGTACACAATGTCCTAAGTGTAGGGGAGTTTACTCCCACATGCTTAAACATTGAGGCCAATGTTTATATTAAGTGTAGGGGGGACTTCTATCGAAGTTAAGTGGTCTTTCCCTTGTATTTGTCCTCATTTTAACCGGAAAATCAATTTTTCGATATTTTTCAAAATTTTTGATCTATTTTTGCCTATTAGTTTTTCCCTTTGTATAGTTATTTTCTTTCTTTGCTAGAATAAATTTTAATAAAGTGGTTTTAATTTTCAAACATTGTGAATCTTTTGACTCAACCCGAGTTTACTTATCTAAGTTTACTCTAGCTAGTATCCTTAACATGTTTAAGTCAAGTTTTGCTAGGCTTTTATATAGGGAGCTATAAAACGCGAAAGTCTTAACTCTCACGGGTTAAAAACAAGAACTTTTCACAAGTTCCAATAATTGATCCTAGAGAGTCGTTTATCAAGGGAACTTTAAAATGCGGATTCTAAACTTGAAAAAGTCTAAGAGTTTGCAAGATCCTATAGATGACTCGAAAACCCAAAACTTTGATTTAATAGGCTAGGCATCCACGAGTCTCATTCCTTGAGATTTTTAACTGTGGAGAACGAGAGATGATAGAGTCATTATAAGTTTGGTATTCTTTCGTGAATTTATGTGAGTTAATTATAAGCCTATTCTCCCATCGCTTGCTAATAAATTTATCTGCAATAAATAAGGTTGTACGATTTGAAAAGTTACTTAGCTTCTAGCCCAAGATCGTTTAAAAGTTGCTCGGTATGGATTAGAGTTCATAGCCAAGGCATAACTTATTGAAGCGGGATGCGAAGATTGGCGAGTCCGAGAAGGCCCTAACAAGGCATGAGGGCTACATTTTGTTGCTAAAGATCCCAAGTGATGTGAAGAATCATTTATCAAAAATCAATATGAAGGATCGAGACACACGACCAAAAAGCAAATACTCCCCTAAAGTTCATGGAGAAGTCTATCCAAAAAGACCCTAGGAAGGTATGAGGATAAATAGATCCAAGTCCAAAAAGGAGGCGGATCGTTGTATATCAAAATCCCAAATAAAGATTGGAGAAAAATGAAGAAGTCGTGGTCCAAATATGAAGAATCTCTCAAAACTTCAAGTGAATAAATTCCTATTATGAAGAGAAGACCATTATTTCATGAACGTCTCTCAAGATTTGAAGTATGAAGTCGCTGCCAAATATCGGTCCGAGAAAGGTCTCAAATCGCGAAGCGAGTTATGCCAAGATATGAACTTTTTGAGGTCCCGAGAAGCAGTTTTAAAAGATTTTGTCCTTTAGGTAACTATTGATTAAATCGTCCCACTTTATTTTCAGCCTTAATAACTATCGAAATAAGTCAACAATGCATGCTCGTGATCATTCAAGACAACAATAAAATATAAGAGATACACCTAAGAATAAGGGAGTCTAAGTAAATAATTGGCCCACATGAGTTCGTGTCAGTTTGCTAACTTATAATAACAATGATCTCGTTTTTAAGCTTGGTTTGGAGAATGTGAAAACTTGAGGATGATGATCATTCATGACATTTTCAAAACCCTAAGGTATGTTTTTGATTTCTTTACGTGCTTTCTCCCTTTGAATGTTTATAATTCTCTATCTCTTTAATAAAGGCCAATATGGATTGATTATGATGGAAAATATAAAACGTGCTTTGTAACTAATGCATTGCATGAGGACATTGCAATGGTCAGGTGTAGGGGATTTGATACGTGTGTAAACACCCATTCTTTTTACCACTTAACTACAATAATAACCGAGCCAAAACATGTATTTTATGTCTTAAATGTCGGAATTATGCGTGGTTTGTGTTTTGTTGTGATTTAGGACGAAATTGTGAAAAGGGGAGAAAACACAGGCATTCACGGGCTTTTATCGAAGAAAAAGACAAAAGACGAAGTCAAGAAATCAAGAGTGCAAAAAGAACGGAAGTCCAAGACCAATTCTGAAGATTTATCGAAGAAAAAGTCAAAAGACGGAAGTTTACTAAAAGCCGAAGAACTCAAGTCTAAATTATTGAAGAAATTACAAGACGAGTTTAGAAATCCCAAGACAAAGTCGTTAAAGTAAAAAATTAAGAAGATTAAGGACTTAATGACAATTAAAGAAAGAAGAAAGAGGGGAGGAAGCTTCCTCTAAGCACCTCCCTAATCTCCTATAAATAGGATCCATTTTCCTTTCATTTGTTTTTGTTGGCTAAGTGTGACAATTAGCTCTTCCATTTTAATTTCTTGCATATTTAAATACATGTCATTTATTTAATTGTCTTGCACCTTTAATACCTTTAATTCCAAGTAAGTGTTCTTCATTTTGTTGCTTTAATCTTTATTTACTTTTGATCAAGTTTCTTTTATCATTCTCTTTCTACCTTTCTCTTGTTTTTGGTTTGTTTTAAAAGTCGGATTAAGCAAGAAGTTGCTTAATCTCTTTGCTTATTTTACTAAAAAGTTTACCTTTTTACTTTTGTCTAAGTTTTTGTATAAGAGAAGCTATAAGTTTGACAATCTTATTGGCTTGTTTCATACTTAGCTTATTTGTTTTTCTAAGTTCTCTAAAAAGTTTCATTTTTCTAAAAAGTTTGCTTATTTCATTTTCTTATTTCGTGTTTGAAAAGATTTTAAATTTGTTGCTTATTATCTCGTTCTATTTCCATTTCATCTAAGTCTTAGAAATCAGCTTATTAGTTCTAGCTTATTTGGTTCGTGTGCGTATTGGCGAATTTGTTCTCCATCGGAAAGTAAGGGATACTACATATTGCGACAGCTCTACTTAGCCACATTCCGATTGTGACAGAATTGGGACAAGGGTTTTGGATTCCGACGTCATTGCGATCTAGAGTTTACCCCCTCATTCCGATCTGGGATTGCGATCGCATATTGCGATCGCATATTCCGACGGCTCTTGAGGTTTTCTAAGTCGAAGTGCTGCCCGATTTTCCTTAGCAAATTTCCTATCTGAGGATTGCGATCTAACACATTGCGATCTACATTCTGATAGATAGCACTTTTCCTTAATCCGATAGACCTAGTTTTATACATTCCGATAGACACATTGCGATCTGGATTTCGATGGGCATGGTGACAGCTTTCCGATCTGACATTCCGATGATCTTGGGTTTGGGATTATATTTTGCTTTGTTTGATTTTTAAGTTACATTTTTAATACTGTGTCAAATTTTAATTTTCGTCACGCTTTAATTTCAAGTCATTTAATCATTTTACTTTTCAAAGTTTTAATATTGCACAATTTAAGTTTTAATTAGTTTTAGATTTAATTAACCGTCATCTATTTAATGTCTTGCAATTTAAATATACTACAACGACAAATCTTTGTTTCCACCAAAAGATAGCTGAGTCGCATAGTTAACCAGTTATCAATTCGATTAGACCACTATAACGAACTTTCTTACCAGGTAAAAACCTAGTATCAAATGGCGCTGCTGCCGGCTCTTTTCGTAAAGATTAAGGTTTTCTGTGAGAGACGCGTTGCTTTTTGGGATCCGTTCATTCGTGAGCGTTATTTTCTTGCTTAAAAATTTCTAAAAAACCCATAAAAATTAAAAATTGTTAAAAATCAATAAAAATTACAAATTTTCAAAAATCCAAAAAGATTTTATTTTCTTTATAGAGTATATATATTCTCTTTGTGTTTGGTATCTTTTCTTTTGCCTTTGTAGGTGTATGCGTACTAGATCTTCTAATTATCAAGAGACCGAGACTCCTGAGGATTTAGGTATGGTAGGTGTGAACAACAACAATAATCCACCGCACCTCAATAATAACAACAACAATGTTCTTCCACAGCCCGATCTTCGGACAATGGAGGAACTTTGTCAACCCACTATGTTTGGACGAGGAGGACCGATTGCGCCGATGCAAATCACAGCTCCGGAGTTTTCGTTGAAGCATCACATGGTCCAGCAAGTGCAAACTAATCCATTCCGAGGATTGCCTGATGATGATGCCAACAAACACCTCGACAAATTCATTACTATTACTCAAAGCATGAAGTTGCCCGGTGCCACAATGGATGTTCTTCGCCTTCAACTCTTTCCACATACTTTATCACACCATGCCGAGAAATGGTTTGATCGTCTCCCGAAGAATTCCATTCATACTTGGGATGACATGACTCAACGCTTTTTGTCGCGCTACTTTCCACCATCCATGGTCACGAGCCTTCGCAATCAAATCAGCGGTTTCATGTAAGAACCCGATGAATCTCTCTTTGAGGCTTGGGAAAGATATAATGTTTTGATCGATCGTTGCCCAAACCACAACATGCTCCCTATGACCTTAATTGATACTTTCTACAACGGTTTGACTTTTCGTGATCGTGATACGATTAATGCAGCCGCCGGTGGCACATTTATGAAAAGGAGACCCGAGGAGTGTAGAGAGCTTATTGAAAACATGACTACTCATCACAAAAAATGGGATTCCTCCGCTTCTTCAAGGAACAACCCGAGAGTCAATGTTTCTTCTACTTCAGCAAACCCCGACATGACCGAATTCACCCGCATGATGGCCGAAATGAACAAAAATATCTTGCTCCTTGCTACAAACCAACAACAAGTTAAAGCGGTGGCTAATCCTTGTGAGACATGCAGCGGTCCCCACTCATACACTAATTGTCCTTCTACTCAAGGAAATCCAGAAAACGTGTATGCGGCTTATGGTAATTATTCACCGGAAAATTACCAAGCCCGACCTCAAGGGGATAGAAATTTTCTAATTACCGGTCCAACAACTACCTTTCACCCGGTTTTTCTCCTCAAAACCAAAACCCCAACAACAACTACACTAGAAGCAACCAAATCCCACCTCGAGCTTCTAATCCTTATCACCCACCCGCTCAACAAGCCCCACCCATGAATCAAGATGTTGAAGCTTTAATGAGAACCCAAGGAGAGCAAATTAAGAATCTGTAGAGCCAAATTATCAATTTGAAAGGGGATATCACCAAGCAAGGGAATGACATTAGATCCGAGCTTCGAAATGATATACAATCCTCCTTCAGCAATCAGACGAATGATTTGAAGAATATGTTGGCTAGTTTCTTGCCCACAACTCAACCCTCTACCTCGAGTTCTCTACCTTCAAACACCGTCACCAATCCGCGAGCGAATGTGATTGCTATTACTACCCGTAGTGGAGTTACTTTAGTAGGACCATCTATCCCACCCCCAGTTACACCATGCACACCTCCTCCACCACCATTTATCCCTACTACTCCCACACCTAGTATTAGTACACCATTACCGTCTCCGCCTCGTCGGGATCAAGTACCCACCAAGAATCCTCCACCAACCCCACCTTCAACATCTCAACCTTTACCTTCTACACCTTCACCACCCAAACCCAATATTCCTTATCCATCTCGCTTAGGCAAGGCCAAAATGCACACCAAGGATGACATTCAAGTGTCAAACTATTTGAAGAAAGTTTCGGAAATGACTGTCACTTTTCCCCTTGTTGAAGCTCTAGCACAAATGCCTAAATTTGTCAAGATGTTTAAGGAATTGCTTAATAAGAAGGAGAAGATGGCCGAGTTTGTTAATACTCGATTGAATGAAAATTGTTCTGCCGTCCTTCTTAAAGAACTTCCAGAGAAACTTGGAGATCCCAGTCGTTTTGTACTACCTTGTACCTTTAACCAAACCGACAAATTTACTGCCTTAGCCGACCTCGGGGCAAGTATAAATTTGATGCCTTTAATTGTTTGGAAAAAGTTATTATTGCCCGACCTTACACCCACCAAAATGAATCTTGAGCTAGCCAATCGCACTCTATTGCCGAAGATGTGTTCATTAAAGTTGGCACATTCATTTTTCCGGTCGACTTTGTCGTTGTTGATTATGAAATGGACCCTCGTATTCCGTTAATACGTGGGCGCCCATTTTTGAGAACCGGTAGAGCTTTAATTGATGTGGATAAGTGTGAGCTCATCTTAAAAGTCGGGGATGATGCACAAGTGTTTGAAATGGGGAAGCTTACAAGCAAATCCTATGGAAGAGAATCAGTAAATATGATTAATGTGCTTGATGATTTTGTCGTCTACAACAATCCTCTATTCGAGTCTTGCAATGATAATCCACTGTTTCACGATGATGTGGATGATTCCCTCCCCAATTTGGAACCTTCACCCATATATGATTCTCCACCGATATATGATGCTTATGATGATGATTCTAGCATCGATGGAGATGATTATGATGATTTTACTTCCGAGTATCCCGACATGCCCACCTATGATGATTTTGACGAGGCCGATACTCTTTCGAGTGATTCTTCACATGATGAAGATCCTCCGCCATCACTTGATCCTACTTTGGATCACTACTCATTTGAGGAAGACTTCTCTACTTTTCTCAATACATACTTCCCTTATGAGAGTGATGCTCCTCCTTTAGACTTTAATGATTATGGTCTTGATCCTACTTCGGATTTAAAGAAAATTCTTTCAAAGGAGAAGCAACCGGACGACACCAACATCCGCAACACGTATGATTTGACACCTCTGTGTCCACCTTCTGAGGACGAGGTTGTGCATTTTCTTCGCGGATGTTTTTCAAATTCTGCTGAGCCTGAGTGCTATTTTCCCCTAAAGGAAAAGGTGTTCGACCCCGGTTTCGATATTCTTCAGCCATCTCAGTATCTGTCTGATGAAATAAAAGGAAATATCTTTGGAACTTATGAAGATATGCTTGCACCGCTTCACCCTTGCTCCCACAGTGCTCCATCTTTGCTTAAGGGAACCTTGCCTACTCTTCTTTGGCTTGCCTTGTTCGCCTTAAGCTTGTGCCATTTGATGGACTAAAACTATGTATTTGATCCCGGTGGATATGTTTCATGCTTCTTCCTATGCTAATCAAGGTCGAGTCATGCTCACGACTTGGTGATCAAAAATCAAGCGCTTCTTGGGAGGCAACCCAAGTATCTATCTTTTAGCTTTCTTTATCCTAAGTGTAGGGGAGACCCGTTGGTGTTTTCTATTTCCTTTCTTCTCATATTCAGGGATTCAAGCGCTCAATGATCTACTCTTGATGATTTTTGACGACCCGTGATTCCGTGTTCCCATTTTCCCGGTTCTCTCCTAAACTCTTTTTGATTCACTATTTTATATTTTCTCAATATTTAAATAGGAATCTCGTTAGTTGTCTTTTCCTTAGCAAGATTTAAACAACGTACACGATGTCCTAAGTATAGGGTAGTTTACTCCCACATGCTTAAACATTGAGGCCAATGTTTATATTTTATGTAGGGGGGACTTCTATCGAAGTTAAGTGGTCTTTTCCTTGTATTTGTCCTCATTTTAACCGGAAAATCTATTTTTCGACATTTTTCAAAATTTTTGATCTATTTTGGCCTATTAGTTTTTCCCTTTGTATAGTTATTTTCTTTCTTTGCTAGAATAAATTTTAATAAAGTGGTTTTAATTTTCAAACGTTGTGAATCTTTTGACTCAACCCGAGTTTACTTATCTAAGTTTACTCTTGCTAGTATCCTTAACATGTTTAAGTCAAGTTTTGCTAGGCTTTTATATAGGGAGCTATAAAACGCGAAAGTCTTAACTCTCACGGGTTAAAAACAAGAACTTTTCGCAAGTTCCTATAATTGATCCTAGAGAGTCGTTTATCAAGGGAACTTTAAAATGCGGATTCTAAACTTGAAAAAGTCTAAGAGTTTGCAAGATCCTATAGATGACTCGAAAACCCAAAACTTTGATTTAATAGGCTAAGCATCCACGAGTCTCATTCCTTGAGATTTTAAACTGTGGAGAACGAGAGATGATAGAGTCAATTATAAGTTTGGTATTCTTTCGTGAATTTATGTGAGTTAATTATAAGCCTATTCTCCCATCGCTTGCTAATAAATTTATCTGCAATAAATAAGGTTGTACGATTTGAAAAGTTACTTAGCTTCTAGCCCAAGATCGTTTAAAAGTTGCTCGGTATGGATTAGAGTTCATAGCAAAGGCATAACTTATTGAAGCGGGATACGAAGATTGGCGAGTCCGAAAAGGCCCTAACAAGGCATGAGGGCAACATTTTGTTGCTAAAGATCCCAAGTGATGTGAAGAATCATTTATCAAAAATCAATATGAAGGATCGAGACACATGACGAAAAGCAAATACTCCCCTAAAGATCATGGAGAAGTCTATCCGAAAAGACCCTAGCAAGGTATGAGGATAAATAGATCCAAGTCCAAAAAGGAGGCGGATCGTTGTATATCAAAATCCCAAATAAAGATTGGAGAAAAATGAAGAAGGTCGTGGTCCAAATATGAAGAATCTCTCAAAACTTCAAGTGAATAAATTCCTATTATGAAGAGAAGACCATTATTTCATGAACTGTTGATCCCAAACTTAGATCGATTAGCTTTGTGTATACGAGATTAGATCAAGTATAACACGTAGAGAAACCTTTGCTTATAAATAAAGTAACAAAGTGTTATGTGGAATTAACACTTGATCTAAAACACAATGATGTTAAACAAACTTTCACTTGTATTAGAATAATCTTGTTGATTACAATGAAAGGTTTAACTTGCGAATACTATGAAAACTGATATTAAACATTAACCTAAAAGATCTTCTTTTATAGAACAAGAAGTCTTGTACAATAAGCTACGAATCAACTATTCTAGGTAAAGATAAACATAGAAAATACATTGTCGTTTCTATCCTTACTAGAAGTAATCTAGAATATAATAAACGTGTAGCTCACATCTTCCATCAGTGCTTGTCTTCAATCTGTCAACGCTTGACTTTATCTTGTCAACGCTTATGCTGTCAGCGCTCACTTTGCTCTTGTCAACGCTTGAGTTGTTCTTGTCAGCGTTCAAGTGTTCTGGCCTAAATTTATTCCCAACAATCCTCCCCTAAACTTGATATCCACTCTTATGATCAAGTTTCTGAATAAACATTAAGAACTTGGAGGAGTCTGACAAACCTTATCATATTGGTAATAAATAAATCTGATCAAATTCTTTGCCACGTCACTTGTGTAGTCTATCTCCAACTGGGTGTCCTTCATCTTCTCCAAAACAGCCTTGGATATGAAATACTGAGCATCTACAAGCAAATACTCAGCAAACTTTGTAGAACTCAAATGGTATACACCAGCAGCTGAATATAACCTCCATTGAAGACCACTGAGGTCATCTTCAAGATCCTTCCATATTTCAGGATCTTCTTCATTTGTCCCACACATTCTTTTGAATGTGGTCCAAAGTTTTATTCCATTGGCTGAAGTTGGTGCTTCAGCCTCATACTTGGTCTCCAACAACCTCCAAAGGTCTACCAAGTCTTCTCTGTCACAACTTGCAAATAAAGATATGAGAGTGGTAAAAGTGTGTACCTCCTTGCCAAATCTTCCAATTTTCCAGAATCCACATTCATCTTCCTCATAACTTATAATTGGATTCCTGGAATCTAGTGGTAACACATGAACCATATCTGAAGCTTCTAATGGGGAGAGCTTGAGGCTCTTTCTAATAATTGCTTCACTTGGATACAGTTGAGACATATCTTTTGGAAACTCAAGAACAAATCCCTTCTTCACTGGTCTAGGAACTATCATAGCTTTCTTGATTGCCATCTCTTCTGCAAGTTGCTCCTTTCTTTCATCTGAAAGAAGTCTGAAAGTGTTCTCTTCCTGCACTTTCACCCAAATAGGATAAGCCCTATGTTCCAACTCATCAAATGTCAAAGCCTTCAGCTTCTGATGTGTCCATCCAACTCCATGACATTTGAGCAACATAAAATAGAGCTTCCTTCTATCCCTTTTCAATTCAGAGAGAATGTTGCTTGCCCTGTACTTCAACATCACCTTACAATCCTGCTGAACTCCAAGAAGAATTTCCAAACCCCATATCTGATCTGAAATGGTCAAGTCTGGATTATCCATGCAGCTTTCTTCCCAAGAATTGTACATCTGAACTACCTCTGGCATATCAAAATCAATTTGCAACTTCAAATCTCTCAGCCTTTCCCTAGCAAGCTCATCACCATACTCAAGTCTTTCTGGTTCAACAATCATCACACTTGAGTCTGAGCTAGCTCCATCACTTTCTTCTTCAGAAGTCACAACAAATGGTGACTTTTCCTTCTCACCTTGTTCCATTATTTGCTCAGCCAATCTTCTATCAAATTCAATCTGAGCTGCATGCTTTGGAACAACTTCTTCTACCAACTTACCCTTACCCTTATCTGTTGGTTCAATTGTTGGTAAGGTAGATGATAATACCTGAGTAGGAACATCTTTGATGATAGATGACGACTGGAATACATCACCTCCTTCAGCAGATCTGTCAACGCCCAAATTTCCTCTATCAGCGCCCAAAATATTTCTGTCAGCGTCCAAATTTGCCTTGTCAACGCCCAAATATTTTCCCTCAGCGCCTTGTGTAACCTCCCTCAACATGTCTGTAAATGAAAAATTTAAATTTGTTGGAGAGATTAAGGACGTATCAAAACCTTTTTGTTCCTTCAATGTAGTAAGAGCTTCAGCAATATCCAATGATTGACCATCTTGACTGCTCTTATCACTCAGATTTCTTGCTTCCTCCCCTTTGGAAGACTCCTCCATACCTCCCCTTGAATGAGCACTCTCCAAAACAACAATCCTCTCCCTCAATTCTTTGAGTTCAAGGCCTTGGTTACTGACAATTTGTACTAAGTCTGCATTTTGCTTTTGCAAGCTAATGCAGACAGCCGTCAATTCTAAAAGCGTCATTGGTTCCAGTCTGCCCTCTTCCAAAATGGGAATTTGACCTCCCAAGTTAGGTTCATTGGGCATGGATGAGGACTTAATTATGGTGGGACTGTCTTGGCCAGCTTCTAAGCCAGAACCAATAGTCCCAGCCTCATCCAGGTCACCAGCCACACTTGTGGTGGTGGTTCTCTCTGCTTCATGGCTAGGACCACCAGAGGAGAACACTCCAGCAGTCCTTTGGCGTTTAATCAACCTATATTCTGGTGGTGTGGAAGATGGTGTAGAAGATGGTGTAGATGTAGGTTGGTTAAGGGGTGTTTGGGTTTGTGATGGTTGGGTGTCAGTGGTGGAAATAGGCATATCAACGCCCACATTAGATGTGTCAGCGTCAAAGGGATTTTGGTCTATTTGCATTTGGTCAGGTGAGGGTAAAGGTTCAGGGATAGGCTCAAGTTGTGGTTGAGGGTCAATATGAGGTTGGGGGTCTGGTTGGGGTTGTGCTGCTGCAATAACAGCAAGCATGGCTGGGGTTAAGGGTAGGTCTCTATGAGGTGGTGAATTCATCTTGGTAAAAATAGCCTTCTTTTGTTCAGGGATCTTATAAAAGTCATTGTGATCCCTTGAACAATATCGTTGAGCATCAAAAACCATTTGCAGAAAACGGGGATAAGCTAAAGTCATTTTTGTCCCCTTGTTTTTACACATTCCTTCAAAAATCATTTTAGACCAATTATAATTTTGCCCTGTTGCAATACACACAATAGCAGATGCAATGGATCTATTGATCTCATTGTGTGCAGTACATTTGGGACTCAAACATTGAAGGAGAATGTGAATTAGGTACTTCCAGGCTGGGGGAAATTCCTGCTTATGGTACTTATTAAGAGTACCTTCATCAGGAATAGGGTATCCCAAAGCCCTTAGCCCTTGTTCTATTTCAGATATGGGAAGCATGGTTATACCATCAGCATCATTAAGATGCAAGGCCTGGCGTACCAAGGCCTCAGTAACCACCCAAGGTCTCCCATGTACAATAGAAGTCAATGTTGTCACTCCATTAACTGTTGTGGAACTGACAGTGTTCCAAAACTGTTTAATGTGTGTGACTGGAATGAGTGGTGCATGAGAAAGAGCATACCTTAAAGGGGATGCATTCAAATACTCCACCATCTGAGTGTATTGAGGGAACAAAGTATTATCAGCAACAAGATAAGCAATCATGTTGTGTTGAGACTTGAACCCCAAATCCAATTCTGCTGAGTTAAATCTTGGTGCCATTGATGAAAGCTGTTAAGTTGATGTATAAAAGATGAAGGTTGATAAGAGAAAAGTGTTAGACAAGAATTATAGATACCCTGTTTAAAATAGGAGCCAAATTTATAGGAGTGGATGAATGCACGTGATTGGCCCAAAAATAGGCAAAGATTTTCAAAAATCAATCATGAAAATATTGAAAAAGTTTATAAGTTATCCCATGCATTTAATGAAAGTAACAACTCCTAAAATTACGGCTTGAAAATATGTCAAAAAGTTACAACTGGGTAGGTCCCATTGTTTGTCAACGGTCAAATATAACCCATCAACGCCCAACGGCTATAATCCTGTCAACGTTCGCCTAAAGCCATGTCAGCGTCCATTTTGGTCACAACAACGCTTGGAAAAATCTTGTCAGCGTCCAAAAATAAAATTGTTTTAAAAAATGAAAAATGACCTTAACAAGTAACTTATCCTAGAGAAGATAACCAAAAGCTGATAATTATCATAGGGCGGCAAGCACTGTCCAGTTATGCACACTTGCATAAGCAAGATAGACATAACAGTCCTCTAGTGTCCCTTGCTAACCAAAATTCTTAACAACCAAGTTACCTCATAAAATCCTTGTTACTCCCAGGTAAAACCCATATCAAAAGGATTCCCAAGCCTCCCAACAGACCACAACCAATTCTAGGCCAAAAATGTCTTGGCAGCATGCAAAGTTGATATACTATGCATGCTACAGTGCCTCATGGTTTAGAAAAACTAACCCATACTCACCAGTGGACACAATCTAGAATTGTGATGAGAGTATTCTAAGAATACCCAAGAGTCCTAAAGGTTCCTTAAACCTCCCCTCAAACTATGATACATGAGTTCTCAAAATATATATATGAACATTAAAAATTTATGTCAAGATAGGAATATAAATATTCCAACCATCATCCATAAACAAAAACATGTCCAAATAACTCTTCAAAGATCCATAAGCAACTCTGTATCCAATGGTATAAAGCTACCACCTACCTGCACATTTAGATGAAAACCACAAAACTAACATTTGTTGCTGACAGCGTCCCGACAACACTTATCAGCGTTGAAGGAACTCTTGTCAGCGTTAAACCATAATATCTCCAACAACAGCAAAATAACACTTGACAGCGTTGTATTTACCTTTGTCAGTGTTAGTAAAAGAATGTGGAAAATCTAAATCATCACAAAGACCAATAACCATGCATTATCCTGTACATACTTTTACAAAAATATTCCAAAACACATATTAAGTGAAATTAACCATTCCAATATTTGTTACCAAATATTGAAATCTTCCAGCATCAAAAGGTTTAGTTAATAAATCAGCTACATTATCTTCAGTATCTACCCTATCTGGTTGTATTAAACCTTTCTCAAAGCAATCTCTTATAAAATGATGTCTAATTTCTATGTGTTTGGTTTTAGAATGATGTACAGGATTTTTAATAATGCATAAAGTACTGTTATTGTCTACAAAAATCTTGGTATGCATAAAATTATACCCATAATCCAACAGCTGGTTCTGAATCCATAAGACTTGTCCACAACAAGCAGCTGCAGCAACATATTCTGCTTCAGTTGTAGAGTTGGCCACCACTGTTTGTTTCTTGCATTGCCAAGATATTAATCTGCTCCCAAGAAATTGGCATCCACCAGTTGTGGATTTCCTATCAAACTTGTCACCACCATAATCACTGTCTGAATAAGCAATAAGGTCCAATGGAGAATCTTTTGGATACCATAATCCAAGATCTGGATAACATCTTAGGTACCTAAAAATCCTCTTCACAGCAAAAAGGTGACATTCTTTGGGAGTCACTTGATGGCGTGCACATGCACACACATCAAACATGATGTCAGGTCTTGAGGCTGTAAGATACATCAATGAACCAATCATTGATCTATAGTGCCTAACATCCACATCCTTTCCAGCTCCAAGTTTTCCCCAAGGGTATTGCTTATCCATAGGAGTGGAAGCCTCCTTCTCATGTGGAGAAAAACCATATTTCTTCAAGATTTCAGCTACATACTTGTCTTGGGAGATGAAGATACCATCTTCTTTCTGCTGAACTTGTAAACCTAGAAAGAAGTTCATCTCACCCATTGCACTCATCTTGAATTTATCTGTCATGAGCTTGGAAAATTCCTCACTCATTTTTGGATCAGTAGAGCCAAAAATAATGTCATCAACATAGACCTGCACAAGCAACACATGTTTTCCTTTCTTCTTTGTAAACAGTGTCTGATCTATGGTGCCCCTTTTGAAACCATTTTCCACCAAGTAGGTGGACAATGTACCATACCATGCTCTTGGGGCTTGATGAAGTCCATACATTGCTTTCTTCACTCTATAAACTTTGTCTGGATTCTCAGGATCTTCAAAACCAGGAGGTTGCATGACATATACTTCCTCAACAATTGTCCCATAGAGGAAAGCACTCTTCACATCCATCTGGTAAACAGTAAAATTCATACAAGAGGCATAAGCTAGAAAAATTCTTATAGCTTCAATTCTTGCAACTGGTGCAAAAACTTCTTCATAATCAATTCCTTCCTCTTGTGTATAACCCTGAGCTACCAAACGTGCCTTGTTTCTGACCACAATGCCTCTTTCATCTTTCTTGTTCCTTAGAACCCATCTTGTCCCAATTGGTCTCACATATCTAGGACAATCAACCAGCTCCCAAACATCCTGTATAGCAAATTGGTGAAGCTCATCCTGCATTGCTTCCACCCAACTTGGTTCCTTGAGAGCATCAAAAATTTTCTTGGGTTCTTCCTGTGACAGAAAACAGGCAAACAAACATGCTTGTACAAGAGGGGTATCAACCTTCTTGTGTATATTGGCAATAAATCCACCAAGACCTTGATGGGATCTTCTTGTCTGAACTGGAGCCAAGACATCACCAATGATTTGAGATGTGGGGTGATCCTTAGCTGTGGAAGTGAGAACTCCTCCTTCAAAGAGTCTGGTGTCCTCAATTTCACGCTCCATGTTGCCAATATCTTCTTCATCTGACTCTGTTTGATCAACACGAATCTCTTCATGGACATGGGAAGGTCCACCTTGTTCAAAATGTGAAGAGAAAAGATGTGCAAAGGTGTTGTCAAATTCTGATCCTTGTTTATCAGCGTTAGGGCTAACAACGCTTGAACTGCTTGTGTCAGCGTCTGATCCATCAGCGTCTGAATTGCTCTTGTCAGCGCTTGATTTCCCTTTGTCAGCGCCAGAAGAAGTATGCACGTTTGTATTTGGTGGTATTTGTAAACCACCATTATCCTTTCTAGCAGCAGCAGCAGCAGCATAATACTCATCTGTCCATATAGGAAGTGTAACATATTCTTGTGTGGGAGATGATTCAACTGCTGGTGGTCCATCCTCCTTAGCAACCTGAATACCTGAAACATTACCAATTCTCTTTTCCAAAACACTTGAAGTTACCTTCACAATGTCTAGATCAGTAACAGGCATATAATTTAAAGCTCTAGACAAAGGTTCTAAATCAAACAACCAATTTGGACCACTCTCAGGATCACTAGGTTTACTTTCTAAAAACCTAACATGTACCTTTTCAAGTATACGTTTTTCCTTTTTAATGTAAACCCTATATCCTTTACTCTGCACTGAATAACCCATGAAGTAGCCTTCATCACCTTTTGAATCAAATTTACCTAGGGCCTCACTAGTTTCTAACACAACTACATGACAACCAAATGGCTTAAGAAAACCAATATTTGGCTTCCTTCCCCAAAGTAATTCATAAGGTGTCTTATTATGTATCTTGTTGACCAATGCCCTATTTTGAACATAACAAGCTGTGTTAACAGCTTCAGCCCAAAAAGCTATAGGAAAGTGGGCATCAGCCAACATGGTTCTGGCTGCTTCAATAAGGGTCCTATTCTTCCTCTCAGCAACCCCATTTTGTTGTGGGGTTCTAGCTATGCTAAACTGCCTAGTAATCCCTTTCTTGGCACAAAAATCATCTAACAACTGATTTCTAAACTCACCCCCATTGTCACTTCTAATAATTTTGACTTCATTACCATTTTTCTTTTCTATTTGGGTAATGAAATTAATCAGACTTAGGGCAGTTTCACTTTTCTTGGCTAAAAAGAAAGTCCATGTGAACCTGGAGTAATCATCAGTAATGACAAAACAATATGATTTACCCTTCAGACTTTCTATATTAGTAGGACCAAAGAGGTCCATATGCAATAAGTGAAGGGGTTTAGAACTAGAGTGCACCTGTTTAGACCTGAAGGAGACCTTGTGCTGCTTGCCCTTAAGGCATGCAACACAAGAGTGGTCATTGTGGAAAGCCTTTTCAGGCAAACCATCAACTAAACCAAGCCTCACAAGTCTATTAATATTCTTAAAGTTTATGTGCCCTAGTCTCCTGTGCCAAAGATTACTTTCATCTACTGAGGCTTTAGCATATAGACATGACATTTTATTATTTACCTTAATTCCATTAAGATTCACATTATATATGTCTTTATGCCTTGGCGTTCTAAAATCTATGTATTTATCATCAGGGAGCTTATAATCTTTGCTTAACACCAAGCACTCAGTATCTGTGAAAAGAACCTTATTTTTGTTATCACACACTTGTGATACACTAAACAAATTATAATCCAGGTCTTTCACCAAGAAGACATTATCAAACCGTAGATTATTGGTGACAAGGGTTCCTTTTCCTGTGATTGTGCCGTAGCCACCTCCAAAGTATACCTTATCACCATCTTGAATAGGAGAGAAATTGGTCAGATAGTCTTCCTTTCCTGTTATGTGCCTTGAGCATCCACTATCCCAGTATCCATAGTCATTGATCTTCTTCTGAATGCCCTGCACATAAAGAAAACACATTAGTTTTCTTTGGGAACCCAAGCCTTGGAAGACTTGGATTCATTTGGTTGTTCAATAAGAACAGACTTGGTTCTCATAACAACCCCATTTTCATCCCTGTTTGAATGAAATTCCCAGTTAACCCCAATTGGTGTTGACAATGCCTTTGAAATATAATGAAACCTGTTGCATGTCATAGAGATACCAGTAGAATTAGGGTTCTGGTCCTGTTTTGGTCTCCATGTTAAGCTAGTAGAAGCTTTAGACCTATTTCCCTGTGGCTGCAAATACCTAGGTTTGTCAGCGCTGAAATTTCTCTTGTCAGCGCCCCGATTGCTCCTATCAGCGTTGTACCTAGGGTTTGCTACAGGAACCCATTGCCTATTTGACCAAGTATTTGACTTTTGAAAAGGTCTTAGGCCTTGTGTGTTAGACCCTCTAGAAAAGAATGGGGCTGGTCTAACAACTTGTGAACTTTTGTTCACAAAGGTATTGGGTCTGACAGTGTTTGACCTATGTTGACTTATGTCAGCGCTGAAATGGTTCCTGTCAGCGTTGACATTGGAAGCATTGACGCATTTGTAGGCCAAATGTGAGAAGCTACCACATGTGTAACAAGCTTTTCTAGACATAGTCTTAGGTCTAGAAGCAAAGAAGCCTGTTCCATGATTACTAACTTGGCTTTTTGGTGACCTAGAATTTCTATACATCTCTGCATATTTAACACTAGGTTTTCTAACAGATTGTGGGCCAAGGTCAACAGCTTTGCCAGTGGTAGGGTGTGTGATCTTAATAGGTTTAGGATCAAGGCTCTTGATTGGTGTGGGCTCATTTGGACTTTCACACAATAACCCTCCCTTAACAAACAAGGTGTGGTTTGCTTTCTTCCATTCTTCTAGGTCAGTCAGCTTTTGCTGATATTCCTCAACTGGGGAAGTCACTCTAGGTGGAGGAATAAACTCCTCCTCTTGGCATTCTGGCAAGCCAGTCCAAGACAAGTCCTTTGATTGGACACCATAGAAATCCCCAGCTGGTGGTGGAACAACAGTATAATTATTCATCCCAATCCCACTCATATCCTTAGAGTCTCTTTGTTTGCTAACACACTCTCCTAGGGATTGTGTGGCCTTATCAAATCTCTGGATTTTAAGACTCACATTATCTTTATTTTTGTTAGCCTCCTCTAACTGAGCTATCAAATCAAGATTAACCCTATTCACTATATCTTGAACATCCTTACTCTGATGTAACTCATGTTTTAAGATATTTATTTGATCCTTTAAATCAAACTCCATTTTCTTATACTCAGATACTGTCTTTTCTGTTTGGGTAAGAGCAACTTGATAGTTAGATAATTTGCATCTTTCAGTACTTGCATCATCTAATAATTTAACTATCTCTTGTTTTAATTTTTCAGTATTTAAACGACAACCCTTAGAACAGAAAGCATCATCATATACCTCATTATCTGATGAAGAGGAGGAGTGTGCCATGAGAGCATATTCAGCATGCTCTTCTTTAACCTCAGCAACCAAAGCTCTGTCCTCTTCCTCATTCTTAGCCATCCAGCTCCAATCCCATTCTCCAACACCATCAATTTGTTGAACAGCAACCATGGCCTTGGGGTCTGGGCTCTTAATCATTTGGCTTGAAGGCTTCCCAGCATCAGATCTCCTTGGAGATCTACATTCCCTCATAAAATGCCCCATCCTATGACAGTTGTAGCACTCCACCTTGGACTTGTCAAAGCCAGCAACATCCTTAGCATTAAAGGTCATCTTCTTCTTGAACCTTTTATTGAACCTGTTTGCTCTTAAACTTACAAGAGCCATAGTCCACTTTATATCCATCTCTTCCAATTGTTCATCACTTATCTGCTCAAGATCTTCATAAGTGATCCTTGAATCACTAGGCAAAGAAGCAATGAAGGCACACACAGTATCAAGATCAAAACCAGCAGGTTTAATTCTATCAGCGCCATGATTGTGTGTGTCAGCGCTTGAGTACAAAGCGTTGACAGGATATGATCCAGCGCTGACAGATTGACATCCAGCGCTGACACCTTGAGATCCAGATGCTGAATGTCCATAGAAGTTCATGGAATCAAATTGGCCTTCACTTTGTGAAAAGAAGGCCATGTTGCTGCTGGAAGATTTGTTATCACTTTCCAATTGCCATTCATTCTCCAACAGTCTTAACTTGTTGAAGATGTCATCAAACCTGGAAGTCTTGTGAGTATTATTGACAAGAATAGATCTTGTCTCAATCTTCCATACATCACCAAGGCTTTTGAGAAAAGTAGCATTCAATTCAGGATCATCAATCCGTTTTCCCATGAAGGAAAGTTGACTTGTGATATCAAGAAGTCTACTTCTCACACTGCTGAGATTCTCATTAGGTTGAGCTTTAAAGACAGCATACTCATGCAAGAGTTGCTTCTTCTTTTCTTCTTTTGTGTCAGCATTGCCACCATGTGCCACTTCAAGAGCTTCCCAAAGCTCTTTTGCAGACTCAAATCGTTTGTACTTGTGCTGATTCTCATGACCTAGGGCATGTTTCAAGATGTTCAGGATTTTCATGTCCACCCTCTTCTTGGCTATATCTTCAACAGCAACAGCTCTCCCATCTTCAGGTTTTTCCACCTTATCAGATTCAGGACAATTAGGAACAGCTGTCCTTGTAGCAATAGCAGCAGTAATCTTTGCTGCTTTATCGAATGTGTTCCCATATTCGATAATTTCCCAAAGAGTGTAGTCATGAATAGCTATGTATTGCTCAAAATTGGACTTCCAAAGCTCAAAGTTCCTGGCATCAAACATGGGAATTTTGATACTAGGGTTTGAGAAGTTGTTTTGCAGCAAAGCAGGAGGTTGATTTGTGCCAGACATGGTGTTTTTAGGGTTTTGAGAATTTAGGGTTTTTAGGGTTTGGTGTTTTAGGGTTCTGCGTTACTTAAAGATCAAAAGTTTCTCAACAAGCTCTGATACCACTTGTTTTGACTTATCAACTTAACAATTGGACCCAACAATGGTTAAGAAAGGATTCATATGATAACATAGCGGAAAAGAACAATGATCATGACAAGGTGTTTGGACACAAAGAACACGAATTAAAACAAATGGGGATGTTCATTATATTAATAACAAACATCCACTAGACGTGTATACATTGAATCCCACGTCTAGTGCGACACACACTTTAGGTTTATAACCATTTCATCAACTAGGGGAAGATTGTTGGGTCCAATTATTAAGTTGATAAGTCAAAACACAACAAAATAAGAAGACAAGGGCTAAAAAGTACAAGTTGCAAAAGAACAAGCCGTTGGAGTCTTTTTATTACTTTAGCTTTCTTTGTAAGCTATGTTTTCTAGTATATAAAGAAAACATAGGACGTAGGTTTTAATCACAATATTCATTCACAATGTAAACCTAAAGTGTGTGTCGCACTAGACGTGGGATTCAATGTATACACGTCTAGTGGATGTTTGTTATTAATATAATGAACATCCCCATTTGTTTTAATTCGTGTTCTTTGTGTCCAAACACCTTGTCATGATCATTGTTCTTTTCCGCTATGTTATCATATGAATGATGATCAAACCTAGATATATGGTTCATAACCATTGAGCCCAACGATCTATAGGTTCCACATGAACGTCTCTCAAGATTTGAAGTATGAAGTCGCTGCCAAATATCGGTCCGAGAAAGGTCTCAAATCGCGAAGCGAGTTATGCCAAGATATGAACTTTTTGAGGTCCCGAGAAGCAGTTTTAAAAGATTTTGTCCTTTAGCTAACTATTGATTAAATCGTCCCACTTTATTTTCAGCCTTAATAACTATCGAAATAAGTCAACAATGCATGCTCGTGATCATTTAAGACAACAATAAAATATAAGAGATACACCTAGGAATAAGGGAGTCTAAGTAAATAATTGGCCCACATGAGTTCGTGTCAGTTTTCTAACTTATAATAACAATGATCTCGTTTTTAAGCTTGGTTTGGAGAATGTGAAAACTTGAGGATGAATGATCATTCATGAAATTTTCAAAACCCTAAGGTATGTTTTTGATTTATTTACGTGCTTTCTCCCTTTGAATGTTTATAATTCTCTATCTCTTTAATAAAGGCCAATATGGATTGATTATGATGGAAAATGTAAAACGTGCTTTGTAACTAATGCATTGCATGAGGACATTGCAATGGTCAAGTGTAGGGGATTTGATAGGTGTGTAAACACCCATCCTTTTTACCACTTAACTACAATATAACCGAGCCAAAACGTGTATTTTATGTCTTAAATGTCGGAATTATGCGTGGTTTGTGTTTTTGTTGTGATGTAGGACGAAATTGTGAAAAGGGGAGAAAACACGGGCATTCACGGGCTTTTATCGAAGAAAAAGACAAAAGACGAAGTCAAGAAATCAAGAGTGCAAAAAGAACGGAAGTCCAAGACCAATTCTGAAGATTTATCGAAGAAAAAGTCAAAAGACGGAAGTTTACTAAAAGCCGAAGAACTCAAGTCTAATTTATTGAAGAAATTACAAGACGAGTTTAGAAATCCCGAGACAAGGTCGTTAAAGTAAAAAATTAAGAAGATTAAGGACTTAATGACAATTAAATAAAGAAGAAAGAGGGGAGGAAGCTTCCTCTAAGCACCTCCCTAATCTCCTATAAATAGGATCCATTTTCCTTTCATTTGTTTTTGTTTGCTAAGTGTGACAATTAGCTCTTCCATTTTAATTTCTTGCACATTTAAATACATGTCATTTATTTAATTGTCTTGCACCTTTAATACCTTTAATTCCAAGTAAGTGTTCTTCATTTTGTTGCTTTAATCTTTATTTACTTTTGATCAAGTTTCTTTTATCATTCTCTTTCTACCTTTCTCTTGTTTTTGGTTTGTTTTAAAAGTCGGATTAAGCAAGAAGTTGCTGAATCTCTTTGCTTATTTTACTAAAAAGTTTACCTTTTTACTTTTGTCTAAATTTTTGTATAAGAGAAGCTATAAGTTTGACAATCTTATTGGCTTGTTTCATACTTAGCTTATTTGTTTTTCTAAGTTCTCTAAAAAGTTTCATTTTTCTAAAAAGTTTGCTTATTTCGTTTTCTTATTTCGTGTTTGAAAAGGTTTTAAATTTGTTGCTTATTATCTCGTTCTATTTCCATTTCATCTAAATTTTAGAAATCAGCTTATTAGTTCTAGCTTATTTGGTTCGTGTGCTTATTGCGAATTTGTTCTCCATTGGAAAGTAAGGGATACTACATATTGCGACAGCTCTACTTAGCCACATTCCGATTGTGACAGAATTAGGACAAGGGTTTTGGATTCCGACGTCATTGCGATCTAGAGTTACCCCCTCATTCCGATCTGGGATTGCGATCGCATATTGCGATCGCATATTCCGACGGCTCTTGAGGTTTTCTAAGTCGAAGTGCTGCCCGATTTTCCTTAGCAACTTTCCGATCTGAGGATTGCGATCTGACACATTGCGATCTACATTCTTATAGATAGCACTTTTCCTTATTCCGATAGACCTAGTTTTATACATTCCGATAGACACATTGCGATCTGGATTCCGATGGGCATGGTGACAGCTTTCCGATCTGACATTTCGATGGTCTTGGGTTTGGGATTATATTTTGCTTTGTTTGATTTTTAAGTTACATTTTTAATACTGTGTCAAATTTTAATTTTCGTCACGCTTTAATTTCAAGTCATTTAATCATTTTACTTTTCAAAGTTTTAATATTGCACAATTTAAGTTTTAATTAGTTTTAGATTTAATTAACCGTCATCTATTTAAAGTCTTGCAATTTAAATATACTACAACGACAAATCTTTGTTTCCACCAAAAGACAGCTGAGTCGCATAGTTAACCAGTTATCAATTTGATTAGACCACTATAAAGAACTTTCTTACTAGGTAAAAACCTAGTATCAGATTTCCACTCATCACTGTGAACACTAAGGTATCACTCTGATTGTTCTGGTAAGATCACTTAGATATTGCGTAGAGGCCTGGAACGTGTTTAAGTTCAGCTAAGAATTAAACCACTGTTGCTTTCCAGTTATCACAAGTTTGATTCATAAAGAATCGCACAAGTCACCTACCATGAGCTTTTTGATATTCGCTCAAGAAGGATTTCCATCTTCATTGTAAATACTTTCGTATTACTCGGATGTTCAGGCAAGATCATGAAGATTTTGCGTAGGACTCTTAAGATCTTTCTTACTTTTCACAGTATGTGAAGAAGCAAGGAAATATGGAATTGTGTCCTAATGAGATATTTGATGATCTCAAATGGCTCTAGACACGATCGTGCATTTTGGATTTTTAGTGATTGGAGGATGGAGAGGAGTGCCACCTTTTCAATATCAATATATTCGGAGTGAATAAATCGATAGATAATGCGTTGTCTCCGTGTGATTACAACAAATACCTTTTGAGATATATCTGAGTTAGATGGAATAGGTTGTGCATTGCATCACTGGGTCCATGATGTCTATCTTCAATATTGAGCATCATTAAAATGATCTCAATAGCATATGTGTTGACCCGGTTTCTGCCTAAGGTTGTAAAGAGGGCTTCTTTCTTTACACCCTTTATCTTTACAATTCTTTTTCATTCTTCAACCCCTTCAATGCTTACCAATACGTCATAACTAGCACCTTGTTGTGATTGTTCCAGTGCTAACTTAAGTACTTGGTGGACATTCAGCTACATTCACAATCTTTCTCCATCTTTCCTAAGGACTACTATTTCTAGCTATGGAATGTCCTTGGGAAGATTCCTCCGGTTTAAGAAGAATCATTGGAATTAACCTATCCTATCATCCTTATGTCACCACAATCTTCATCGTCGTGAAATAAACGGGTTTTGGGTAAGTATATGTCACCATGAAAATCCATTTTGATATGAAAATCCATTTTGCTCCCCTTTAACATATGCCACGATATTCGAAAACATTTTGGACATGTCGGGATGAGCCATCACGTTAAGTCAAACCATTTGTGATAATTTCCCATATTAAATCAGATTTTCTCCCCCATATTTAAAATATTAAACCAATCGATGTTTTTAATATCAATTGATTTAATGAAGTTTTAACAAAGGTTTTGGGAAGAAAAATGCAAGTCCGTTTTATCTTCATGATACCAAATGTATGAGATATGATACAGATTTGTAACATGATCACATATTCACCATATTAGAAGAAATTGACAAGGTTGGACCTGATTGAGGAGAACATCATATGATAAGATCAAATGGTTCTTGTCGTCAAATGTTGGTCGCCTCGTCACGTCTGAAGTCATCTCTTGACACCACATGTACGATTGGTATTGTTGTCTTGAGACCAACTTGTGAACTTGGCACGTTCGGTATCGAAGATTCTGAATGCTTGGCAATTGCTCCCCCTCAATTGTTGACCCATGTTCTATTGAAAGAGCTGTAGTCGCCGTTTGAGTAGTCGTATCATCGAGTATGTAGATACCAAATGTAGATAGCTATGGTTGTAGAGATGATAACTTCATAAAAACAAGACTTCTCTTGTTTTAACAAATAAATGCACTGAAACGTACATACATTTGTGTCAGACCAAGTTATAAAGTAAACTTGATCCCTTACAAGGTTTTAAAGTAAACATTGCCCGAGAAAATTAATTCCCGTTGTGAGCCAAAGCTTTCATAAGAAATACTTGACTTTAATATGAAAACCGGGTTGTAGTCTGAAATAACTACAAGCCATTAGGGCATGTTTTATGAAATATTTACAACTTTTATACGAACTCTATTTATGGCGCCGTGTCAATATTAATCGACATTTCTAAGGCCGTAAACATTATCGTACCAAAAGACATGCCTTTGAAAAATAAAGTAAAAATATTTTTGGATTTTTCTAGATTTTTCAATTTTTATGGTTTTTATATGGTTTTATATTTTTGTATTTTGCTTTTGTGGATAAAAATATAAACAATATATACAGATGATCACCAAGGATACGGAGAATAGTTTACCATCACTATTCTTTCGCTTCATCTGCCAGTTCCTTAGGAGTCTCAGGCGAGAAGGTTCTCATTCCTAGCTTGTCGGCCAAAAATTCCATTCGAGCGCGATTTAAAGCCTTCATGAAAATATCCGCCAATTGATACTCAGATCGGACAAAGTAAAGCTCGATTACTCCATTTTCCACTTTCTCCTTGATGAAGTGGTAGCGAATGTCAATATGCTTCGACCGGGAAAATTGAACGTTGTTGCAGCATAAGGCAATTGCACTTTTGTTGTCGCAGTACATCAGAATTTTGTTGAAACCTAGACCATAGTCGGTTAATTGCGATCTCATCCAAAGAATTTGAGCACAGCAACCGGACATAGCTATGTATGCTGCTTCCGTACTTGAAATTGCAGTGCTTTTCTGCCTTTCCGATGCCCAACTGATTAGTCGATCTCCTAGTAGTTGCAAAGTTCCACTTGTGCTACGCCTTGTATCTTGACAACCCGCGTGATCCGCATCTGCATATGCCATAAGTGCAATCGAAGAGTCCTTCGAATACCAAAGTCCCCGATTAATGGTTCCTTTAAGATATCGAAAGATCCGTTTCATAGTGGCCAAGTGTAGCTCAGTAGGTCGAGTTTGATACCGAGCACACATACATATAGCAAACTGAAGATCAGGTCGACTAGATGTGATATACAGAAGAGTACCGATCATTCCACGATAAAGTGTCGGATCAATGGCAACTCCATGTGGATCTGCATCAAGCTTTGTTCGTTCCACCATTGGAGTATCAAC
Organism: Glebionis coronaria; assembly: GCA_025667525.1. Taxonomy (NCBI): domain Eukaryota; kingdom Viridiplantae; phylum Streptophyta; class Magnoliopsida; order Asterales; family Asteraceae; genus Glebionis; species Glebionis coronaria. The sequence continues at coordinate 434,228,736 of CM046875.1, read as the reverse complement.
GGGGTCGCAAGATTCCATCTTATATTTCCTAAGCGATTCAAGGGCATACTTGGATTGACTGATAAAGATGCCTCTGGGACTCTAAGATATCTGAAGACCTAAGAAGAATGATACCTTGCCCATCATTGACATCTTAAACTTGGAAGACATGAGTTTCCCAAATTCGTCAGATAAGGTTTGGGTCGAGGCTGCAAATATAATATCATCAACATATATTTGTACCATAATAATATCTTTACCTCGTTTCTGAATGAACAACATGGGATCCACCTTGCCTTTAGCGAAGCCTTGTGTAATGAGGAATTGTGACAACAAATCATACCATGCACGTGGAGCTTGCTTCAACCCATAGAGAGCCTTCTTAATCTTGTACACATGATTAGGATAATTAGGATTCACAAAACCATCCGGCTGTTGAACATAGACCTCTTCCTTGATTTCCCCATTAAGAAATGCCATCTTCACATCCATCTGATAGACGATCATATTCATGTGGGATACATAAGAGAGGAATAGTCTAACAGCTTCCAAACAGGAAACGGGTGCAAAGGATTCCATAAAGTCGATGCCCAATAATTGCTTGTATCCACGAGCTACTAGTCGAGCTTTGTTCTTCAATATTCCGCCTAACTCATCGAGTTTCACCTTGTAAACCCATTTCAAAGTGAGTAATTGCACTTGATCCGGGCATGGGACAAGTTACCATACTTCAAGACGTATAAATTCATTAAGTTCTTCTTGCATAGCTTCTATCCAGCAGGATTGAGTAAAAGCTTCTTGCCATGTCTTAGGTTCAACTTCAGTGAGAAAAGCATCAAAATGACAAAACATTGCATTTTCTTGTAACTAACTTCGTGTGGATACCGGACGATTAGGGTCACAAATAGTAGAATCTATAGGATGATCCTTTGTCCACTTGTTGTCATGTTAACGAATCCGTGGATTGGAGTAGACGGTAGAAGGAGCTTCCTCTGAGGTGGACGACCCGGCTTGATTAGGGGCGGGAATTGGTACACCAAAGAATGGAAGTTCACGCATTTGAGCGAATTCCAAATCGTGATCATCATCATCCTCTTCATCATCAATAGGCATGGAATGGGTAGTTGGTTCGGGTGTTGGTTGAGAATTACTCGTTGATGGTATATCTTGACCAATTGTAGGTGCAGACGTATCTGATTGTGCTTCGGTTGCTGGAGCGACAACTTCGGTAACCGGAGCTATTACCTCAGGTTCTGGAGCAACAATACTTGGAGGAGTAAAGAATTCATCAAAGAACGTTTGAAACAACGTATCCCATTCAGTCCTAGAAGGTGGTGTAAATGATGATGAAGTAGGTTTGTTTGGGACAAGACCAGAACTAATGTTACTGGGTCCCATTTCATGAAGTGCGGGTTCAGAGCTGCTTTGTTCAGAAGCCATTGCTGTCAGCTCATCAAAATCAACATTCATAGTTTCGAGGATCTTACGAGACTTACGGTTGTAGATTCGGTTTGCCTTCTTTGCGGGTGCGTAACCAATGAAAATACCAATATCAGCCTTTGGTCGAAGTTTTCCCAAATTGTCACCATCATTATTTGGATAGCAAAGAGAACCAAACACATGAAGATATGATAAATCTGGTACTTTTCCATGGAGAAGCTCATAAGGTGTTTTAATATGGCGTTTACGAATTAGTGACCGGTTTTGGGTGTACACTGCTGTAGATACTGCTTCTGCCCATAAAAACAATGGAGCCTGTGCGTAAATTAACATCGTTCGAGCAGCTTCCATAAGTGTGCGATTTCGCCTTTCAACGACACCGTTTTGTTATGGAGTGCGTGCAACGGATGTTTCATGAGATATGCCAACTTCTTCATAATAATCACGCAAGATTTGACTCACAAATTCGGTTCCATTATCTGTACGAATGCGTCGGACAGTAGTGTTGAGACGCACTTGAATCATCTTGAGAAATCCGATGATGAATTTAGGTGTCTCATTTTTTGTTGTAAGAAATTTCACCCATGTAAACCGAGAGTAATCATCGACAATGACGAGGATGTACTTTTTACCACTAAGACTTTCAACACGCATTGGCCCACAAAGATCCATATGCAACATATAAAGTTTCTCTTGGTTGGTGTCTTCCGTCTTGGGGTTGTATGATTCTTAGTGCTTTTCCCCATTGTACACGCGGAACACAAATGACCCTTGTGAAATGAAAGTTTAGGAAGACCACGAACAAGTTCGTTTTTCGCCAAATGATTAATAGCGTCGAAGTTAAGATGAGATAACCATCGATGCCATAACCATGACTTAGTCTTCGATCCTTTGGAGAGAAGACATACGGGAGAAGCGGCCATCATGTCTTGTAGAGACAAAGTATACAAATTATTCCCTCGAGTACCTTTCAATAAATCAACCCCTTCCAAATTACGAATGAAGCAGGTATGCTCTCGAAAAGTAACTTCTAGGTTTGCATCACAAAATTGTCCCACAGAAAATAAGTTGTGACCGAGACCTTCCACGTAATACACTCTTGAAATTATAACATTCCCAATATGATATTCACCATAACCCATTATCTTTACAATATGACCATTTCCAAATCTAACCGTACCAAGAAACTTGCTGACGAAATTTATGAGCTGAGAGCAATCTCCAGTCATATGCTTGGAGCAACCAGAGTCTAAATACCAGAGAACAATTTGGACCACCTGTTTTCAATAACAACAGTAGACAATGCATTGGAAACTATTGGTTCCTGAGTGTTAGCAAATACAGATATAAGATTATCAGAAGTGCTAACATTTTTGTGACCCTTAGATTTCCGGCGTTTTCTAATGTGAGTTTTAGCACTAACAGGTTCACTGTTCCAACTTTCTTAGGTTTTGGAGTATTATCGGGCACTACAGTGGGAGTAGACCTATTTAAAGGGCACTTGGTTCCTTTAGTAGTGTCGGTGTTCCTAGTTAAAGGACACTTTTGTGTTTGGGTAGTCTTAGCACTCCTAGTTAAAGGGCACGCTTTCTTCGCTTTAGTGGGAGTGATCCTAGTTAAAGGGCACGCATTTCCTACTATAGTGAAAGTTCTACCAGTGGGGCGCCACAACCAACCAACTTGGGTTAACACTTTCCCAGTCGGTTTCCATTCTAATCCATTTTTCCGGGCATTCATCTCATTCACATGATCAATAAGGCAAGAATCATGACGACTAGAAAACATACATTCATTGCAATTCCAACATTTCAAATTATAATTCACAATAGGCTTAGAACGTTGCACAACCGCAGAGCCTTTAGGTTTAGCTACATGATTCTTTTTATTTAAAACAGAAATAACATTCCTAGGATGGGCTTCTACTTTCTTCTTCTCTTGACTACTAGATGGGGGCAAGATCCTATCATTCTTCTTGTTTCTTTTAAGCTTAGATCTTTGAGCCTTAGTAGTGGTGATTACTTCTGTAAAAGGCAACACGAGATTATTAGAAGCCGGTTTTGATTCCGCCTTATCTTTAGTGACCAAAGTTTGAGATGGTTTAGTCCTAGGGCCCTTATTAAATGGTGTGACGGCTATAAGGGTCCTTTTGATTGCACTAGAGGACGATGCTGAGATAGTGGCTGCGTTATCCACAACATTCTTACCTTTTAGAGTATGAAGTGTGTCCTTTAACTCAGCCAAGGCCATAGTTTTATCACAAATTTGTTCCCTCAAATCAGATATTTCCACCGACTTCCGATTCAATTGTTCAATCAATGATTGATTCTGTGCAGTGTTAATAACACATGCGGGATTTACTGAATCGAAGAGTCGTGTATCTTTCTGTTTTAAGTTATCAACTTTGGACAAAATCTAGGAAACCCGATTATCTAGATCAAGTTTAAAATTCTCAGCGGCCTCAAGTACGTTCACACAGTTAAGCTCCTTAGATTTCTCTATGTCTATCGGGAAAGATTTAGCAAATTTGTCACTTGGCTGACGCTGTTTTGATTGTAAATTCAATCGAAAATTCTTTTCAAAGTTTGCATCATCGATATTAACACCTTCGAATGATGTTTCAAAGATTTCTTGATCAAATTGTTGCTTGCATTCAAGCGAAATACAATGGTTTGAATCTCATCAAAACGTTTTGAAAGCGAAGAATATGAATCTTGATGCTTTAAAAATTCAGCGTCAGATTCGTGACAAGTACTATCTACCACATTATCCACAGATTCAACATTATGCACAATAGAATCATTATCAACACTTTTATTCACACAGACGAAAACTATATCATGAGACATCACATGTTTCAGAAGCTGATCATTTTGGCGAGAAACCCGTTCTATTTCAAGTAAGCTGTTTTCATAAGCATCATCCATTTCATTGAAAACACGTTTAACTTCTTCTATTTCCAAATGCAAATCTTGATCAAGATTACTAAGACAAGCTTTAACATTCTTTACAAACGGAACAATTTCGTCTTGGAACACAGCTCTAGTGTTCTCAAAGTTCCATTCACCTTCTGGCCGTGGCCGTCGTACGTTCCAAAATGACCTTGTCAAAATCGGCTAAGTGTTGGTGTACCGCTTTTAAATTAACGGACGCCTTACTTACAGGTGGAAGTAACTTCGTTAAATCCGTTTTGACGAGTGTAGGAGACGTACTAGGAGGGTTTTCATTTGACAAACTTGGGGGCACAAGAACTGTTAGTTCAACTAATTCCTTTTGTAAGCGAATACGTGTCTTTTTAGAAAGTTGATCTTTATTATGCTTATCATAATCAATCGTATGGAATTTTGAAAACATTTTAGAATAAGTTTCTTATATAAGTGATTGTGTCTCCTTAGAACTACGAACATAAGGTGCTTCTTTCGATTTGCCAATTATGGTCATGTCATAAAGACCGGGAATATATTCCTGAGCTTGTTTTGCATAATCGGGATTAGGTGGTGAATTTTGAAGACGCTTAAGTTCGAGTTCTTTAAATGATTTAGTTAAAAGATGAACCTTTTCTGTGGAAGCGTATTGTTTTAAAAGCTATTGTTCTTTGAATTTAAGAAGTTTGGTAGCATTAATTTCCGATTCAAACTTTTTAGACTCGAGAGTTTCGAAATCCATTTTAAGTTTCTGAAAAACATTGACAACCGACTCTTTTGCTTTTAATTCATTGGAAAGATTAACTTTTAATGATTCTATTTCTTTCAAGTGTTCAATCTTTTCAAAACAAAATTGGTCAAATTCAAAACATGTTATTTTCTCTGCTTGAGGGACCATTTCAAAAGTTTTGACCTTTTCTTTATGCAACGCAAGCTCAACAGTTAGGGTGGAATTCGTATCTACGGATTGTCTGAGAGCCATATGCATTTGATCAATAATATGTTTAGGCACCATGACCAAATCATGTTGAGCATAAGATTCCATACCCGTCGTACTATTTGGTTGAGGTTCACTCAAATGTGTAGGATTGGGTACCACATCATTTGAGTTACTAGTTCCCGAATGTTGTTCAAGGTTGTCATTTTCATGCCCAACTTGATGTGGGTTATCATCATTACCAAGATTGGTTGTGGTGGGTACCTCACTGACGACATCAGAACCGTAGTGAGAGAGATTAGCAATGAGAGCATCTTGGGCAGAGTGAATGTCATCACAATCCGAATCATATGCGTCAAGATCATCTGCTTGATAAGCTGCATTAGAAGTGGAAACGACTGCAATGCCTTCAGTATCTGCTGCCCCTGGGTCTGCAAGAAATGCTAACTCCTCTGAATCCAAAATCTTTCCCTTAGACTGAGCATTGATATGTGTGTAAACACACATCTTTTCTACCACTTAATTACAATAATAATCGGACCAAAACGTGTATTTTATGTCTTTTATGTCGGAATTATGCGTGGTTTGTGTTTTTGTTGTGATTTAGGATGAAAAGGTGAAAAGTGGAGAAAACACGGGAATTCACGGGCATTTACGGACTTTTATTGAAGAAAAAGATGAAAGACGAAGTCAAGCAGTCAAGAGTGCAAAAAGAACGGATGTCCAAGACCAATTCTGAAGATTTATCGAAGAAAAAGTCAAAAGACGGAAGTTTACTTAAAGCCGAGGATCTCAAGTCTTATTTATCGAAGAATTAAAAGACGAGTCCAAAGAAATCCCGAGCCAAAAGTCATCAAATTCCAAGATTAACAAAAAGATTAAGAAGAAAGGACTTAAGGGCGCAATTAAGAAGAAAGGAAGGAGGGGAGGAAGCTTCCTCTAACCATCCTCCTAATCACCTATAAATACTTCCCATTTTCATTCATTTGTTTTTGTTGGCTAGATTGACAAACTAGTTCTTCCACCTTTATATTATTGCACTTTTAATTACATGTCTTGCACCTTATTTACCATTTAATTTCAAGTAAGTGTTTCTTTTAATTCTCGCACCTTTACTTTATCTTGTTGATCTCATTCTTCCTTTCTTTAATCTTTGATTTATATGCTTTTTGTCTTGTTGATTCGTTTAAAGATTACATTTTTATGCTTTTAATTGTTTTAAATCATTTATTTTCATAGCTTATTTGGTTTATTTTCAAGTTTATATAGTTTTTACCAAAGTTATTTTTATATAAAAGTTGTTTTTAGTAAAGCTTATCTTTTTCGTGTCTTTAAAGTTGTTAAATTTCAGCCTAGTAGCTTATTTTCATACGGTTTACTTTAGGTATTTCGTCTTGTGCTTATTAGGATTATAGCTTATTTTTCTAGCTTATTTTGTGAACTTTTCTTCGTATTCCGATCTTACAATCGGAAAAGGGTTTACACATTCCGACCAGCGTTTCTGGCTTGGTCGGAAAAGGGTTTAACATATTCCGATTGGGGAGTATTTAGCTCATTCCGATCGTGGGTAAGGACAGTTATTCCGATCAAGGGTTAACGATATTCCGATTGGGGAGTCTAAGGGATTCCGATCAGAGTTTGGTGACAGTTATTCCGATCAGAGATCTTCTACACATTCCGATTGGTTTTTCCGACCAAGCATTCCGACCAGGTAGGTTTTTGGCATTCCGATCAGTGGTGTGTTTGGCATTCTGATCAAGGTAAGGTGACAGCTTTCCGATTGGACTTTCCGATTCTCATTCCGATCAGAGTGGTAAGATTATTCCGATTAGGGTGCTGATCGGAATACATTCCGATCTGGGATTTCTTTTATGGCTTTGTCTTGTTTAATTTTTGCATTATCATTTTAATTCTTTGTCTAACTTTAATTCTCGTCACGCTTTTAACTATTGTCATCTAATTAATCTACTTTTTCGTCACGTTTTTAAATATTGCACACTTTCTTTTAATTAGATTTAGATTTACTTTCACGCCACTTTACTTTAACGACATTTACTTTTAAGTCTTTGCATATTTAAATTTAAAAACAACCAAAAATATTTGTTTTACCAAATTCAACTGAGTCGTACTTTAAACCGGGAATCAATTCGTTAAGATATCGAGACTTGAACTTTAATTTTTATACGGGTGTCAAAAGCCTAATTTCAAATGGCACCGCTGCCGGCTCTTTTCGTAAAGATTAACGGTTTTCTGTGAGAGACGCGTTGCTTTTTGGGATCCATTCACTTGTGAGCGTTATTTTTCTTGCATTAAAAATTCAAAAAAAAAAAAAATCATAAAAATTAAAAATTTTCAAAAATCCAAAAAGATTTTATTTTTATTGTGTATATATATTGTCTTTGTGTTTGGTTTCTTTTTCTTTTGCATTTTCAGGTGTATGCGTACTAGATCTTCTAATTATCAAGAGCCCGAGACTCAATAAGATTTAGCTATGTCAGGTGTTAACAACAACAATAATCCACCGCACCTCAACAATAACAACAATGTTCTTCCACAGCCCGATCTTCGGACCATGGAGGAGCTTTGTCAACCTACAATGTTTGGACGAGGAGGACCGATTGCGCCGATGCAAATCAACGCTCCTGAGTTTTCGTTGAAGCACCACATGATTCAGCAAGTGCAAACAAACCCATTCCGTGGATTTCCTGATGATGATGCCAACAAACACCTCGACAAGTTCATTACAATTACCCAAAGCATGAAGTTGGCTGGTGCCCACAATGGATGAACTTCGCCTACAACTCTTTCCACATACTTTATTACATCATGCCGAGAAATGGTTTGATCGTCTCCCGAAGAATTCTATTCACACTTGGGATGACATGACTCAACGCTTTTTGTCGCGCTACTTTCCACCATCCATGGTCACGAGCCTTCGCAATCAAATCAGCGGTTTCATGCAAGATCCCGATGAATCTCTTTTTGATGCTTGGGAAAGATATAATGTCTTGATCGATAGATGTCCAAACCACAACATGCTCCCTGTAACCTTAATAGATACTTTCTACTACGGTTTAACTTTTCGAGATCGTGATACGATCAATGCAGCCGCCGGTGGCACATTCATGAAAAGGAGACCCGAGGAGTGTAGAGAGCTAATTGAGAACATGACTACTCACCACAAAAACTGGGATTCCTCCGCTTCTTCAAGGAACAACCCGAGAGTCAATGTTTCATCCACCTCAGCAACCCCTGATATGACCGAACTCACCCGTGTGCTGACTGAAATGAGCAGAAGTATGCAACTCTTAGCTTCAAACCAACAACAACAACAAGTTAAAGCTGTTGCTGCTCCTTGTGAAACATGCGGCGGTCCACACCCATACACCGATTGTCCTTCGACACAAGGAAATCCGGAAAATGTGTATGCAGCTTATGGTAATTATTCACTGGAAAATTACCAAGCTCGACCTCAAGGGGATAGAAATCTGCTGAGTTACCGATCCAACAACTACCTTTCACCCGGTTTTTCTCCTCAATACCAAAACCCCGCCAACAACTACACTAGAAGCAACCAAATCCCACCAAGAGCTTCTAATCCTTATCACCCACCCGCTCAACAAACCCCACCCATTAATTTCGATGTTGAAGCCATCATGAGAACCCAAGGTGAGCAAATCAAGAATCTGCAAAGCCAAATTATCAATCTTAAAGGAGATATCACGAAGCAAGGAAATGAGATTAGATCCGAGGTTCGCGATAATATTCAATCCTCCTTCAGCACTCAAACGAATGAATTAAAGAATTTGTTTGCTAGTTTCTTGCCTGCCGCTCAACCTTCTTCTTCGAGTTCTCTACCTTCAAACACCGTCACTAATCCGCGAGCCAATGTGAGTGCTATTACTACCCGTAGTGGAGTCACCATCGTAGGATCACCAATCCCACCCCCATCATCTACACCTCCTCCACCAACATTTATCCCTACTCCTCCTACACCTAGTATTAGTGCACCATTACCGTCTCCGCCTCGTCATGACGATGTTTCCACGAATGACCCTTCAACATCTCAACCTTTACCACCTACACCTACACCTTCACCACCCAAACCCAATATCCCTTATCCCTCTCGTTTAGGCAAGACCAAAATGCTAACCAAGGAGGACTCCGACGTGACACGCTATGTGAAGATGATTTCTCAAATGAACTTCAACATTAGCTTTCTTGAAGCACTTGTCCACATGCCCAAATTTGTTAAAGCATTTAAGGAATTGCTTAGCAAGAAGGAGAAGCTGATTGAACTCGCCAACACACGCTTAAATGAAAACTGCTCTGCAGTTATTCTTAAAGAACTGCCAGAAAAGCTTGGAGATCCCGGTCGTTTTGTGTTGCCTTGCGTGTTCAACAAAACTGAAGAATTTACTGCCCTTGCTGATCTCGGGGCCAGTATTAATTTGATGCCTTTGAGTGTTTGGAAAACACTATCATTACCCGACCTCACTCCAACAAAGATGACTCTTGAACTTGCAAATCGCACTCTCGCTTACCCCGTTGGTATAACCGAAGATGTGTTTATTAAAGTTGGCACATTTACTTTCCCGGTCGATTTTGTCATAGTTGATTATGAAATGGACCCTCGTATTCCCTTAATACTTGGTCGGCCATTCTTGAGAACCGGACGAGCTTTAGTGGATGTGGCCGAAGGTGAGTTAATCTTACGAGTCGGGGATGATGCACAAATTTTTAAAATGGGGAAGCTTACCAGTACAACCTTTGGAGGCCGAGAATCAGTGAATATGATGAATGTGCTCGATGACTTTACCGTCTACGACAATCCTCTATTCGACTCTTGCATCGATAATCCACTTTTTCATGATGATGGGAATGATGCTCTCCCCACTTTGGACGCTTCTCCCATTTATGATTCTCCACCGGTCTTTGATGCTTATGATGATGATTCTAGCTCAGACTCGGATGATTATGATGACCTTACTTCTGAGTATCCCGAGCTGCCCACATATGATGATTTTGATGAGGCCGATACTCTTTCGAGCGATTCTTCACATGATGAAGATCCTCCGCCATCACTCGATCCTACTTTGGACATTTACTCATTTGAGGAAGACTTCTCTGCATTTCTTAATACTTACTTCCCTCATGAGAGTGATGCACCTCCTTTGGATTTTGAAGATTATCGTCTTGATCTTACTTTGGATTTGAAGAACATTCTTTCTAAGGAGAAGAAACCGGTCGACACCGATATCCGCAGCACGTATGAGTTAACACCTCTTTATCCCACTTCTGAGGACGAGGTTGTGCTTCTTCGCGGATCTTCTTCACACTCTGCTGAGCCTGAGTGCTATTTTCCCCTAAAGGAAAAGGTGTTCGACCCCGGCATTGCAATCTTTAAGCCATCTCAGTATCCACCTGATGAAATAAAAGGAAAAATCTTTGGAACTTATGGAAATCTGCTTGCACCACTTCAACATTGCTTCCACCGTGCTCCATCGCTGCTTTAGGGAACCTTGCCTACTCTTCTTTGGCTTGCCTTGTTCGCCTTAAGCTCGTGCTATTTAGTGGACGAAAACTATGTCTTTGATCTTGGTGGATATGTTTCATGCTTCTTCCGTTGATGATCAAGGTCGAGTCAGGCTAATGACTCGGTTAACAAAAATCAAGCGCTTTTTGGGAGGCAACCCATGCATCTATCTTTTCGCTTTCTTTATCATAAGTGTAGGGGAGACCCGTTGGTGTTTTCTCTCTCCTCACTTCTTAATCAGGGATTCGAGCTTCAATGATCCACTCTTGATGATTCTTGACGACACGTGATTCTGTGTCTCCATTTTACTGGTTCTATCCTAAACTCTTTTCGATTCACTATTTATATTTTTCAATATTAGAATAGGATTCTCTTTAGTTGTCTTTTCCTTAGCGAGATTTAAACAACGTGCACAATGTCCTAAGTGTAGGGGAGTTTACTCCCACATGCTTAAACATTGAGGACAATGTTTATCTTAAGTGTAGGGGGGACTTCTATCGAAGTTAAGTGGCCTTTTCCTTGTATTTGTCCTCATTTTAACCGGAAAATCAATTTTTCGACATTTTTCAAAATTTTTAATCTATTTTAGCCTATTAGTTTTTATCTTTGTATAGTTATTTTCTTCCTTTGCTAGAATAAATCTTTGAATAAGTGGTTTTTAATTTTCAAACGTTGTGAATCTTTTGACTCAACCCGAGTTTACTTATCCAAGTTACTCTAGCTAGTATCCTTAACATGTTTAAGTCAAGTTTTGCTAGGCTTTTATATAGGGAGCTATAAAACGCGAAAGTCTTAACTCTCACGGGTTAAGAACAAGAACTTTTCGCAAGTTCCTATTATTGATCCTAGAGAGTCGTTTATCAAGGGAACTTTAAAATGCGATTTCGAAACTTGAAAAAGTCTAAGAATTTGCAAGATCCTATAGGCGACTCAAAAACCCAAAACTTTGATTTAATAGGCTAAGCATCCACGAGTCTCATTCTTTGAGATTTTAAACTGTGGAGAACGAGAGATGATAGAGCCAATTATAAGTCCGGTATTCTTTCGTGAATTTATGTGAGTTAATTATAAGCCTATTCTCCCATCGCTTGCTAAATAATTTATCTACTAATAAATAAGGTTGTACGATTTGAAAAGTTACTTAGCTTCTAGCCCAAGATCGTTAAAAAGTTGCTATGTATGGATTAGAGTTCATAGCCAAGGCATAACTTATTGAAGCGGGATGCGAAGATTGGCTAGTCCGAAAAGGCCCTAACAAGGCATGAGGGCTATATTTTGTTGCTAAAAGATCCAAAGTGATGTGAAGAATCATTTATCGAAAATCAATATGAAGGATCGAGACACACGACGTAAAGCGAAAACTCCCCAAAAGTCATGGAGAAGTGTATCCGAAAAGACCCTAACAAGGTATGAGGATAAATAGATCCAAGTCATAAAAGGAGGCGGATCGTTGTATATCAAAGTCCAAAATAAATATTGGAGAAAAATTAAGAAGTCGTGGTCCAAGTATGAATCTCTCAAAACTTCAAGTGAAGAAATTCCATTATGAAGAGAAGACCATAATTTCATGAACGCCTCTCAAAGTTTGAAGTATGAAGTCGTTGCCAAATATCGGTCCGAGAAAGGTCTCAAATCGCGAAGCGAGTTATGCCAAGATATGAACTTTATGAGGTCCCGAGAAGCATTTTTAAAAGATTTTGTCCTTTAGCTAACTATTGATTAAATCGTTCACTTTATTTTCAGACTAAATAACTATCGAAATAAGTCAAAAAGGCATCCTCGTGATCATTTAAGACAACTATAAAATATAAGAGATACCCCTAGGAATAAGGGAGTCTAAGTGAATAATTGGCCCACATGAGTTCGTGTTAGTTTGCTAACTTATAATAACAATGATCTCGTTTTTAAGCTTGGTTTGGAGAAAGTGAAAACTTGAGGATGATGATTATTCATAACACTTCCAAAACCCAAGGTATGCTTTTTGATTTCTTTACTTTGAATGTTTATAGTTTCTATCTCTTTAATAAAGGCCAACGTGGATTAATTATGATGAAAAATGTAAACGTGCTTTGTAACTAATGCATTGCATGAGGACATTGCAATGGTCAAGTGTAGGGGATTTGATATGTGTGTAAACACACATCTTTTCTACCACTTAATTACAATAATAACCGGACCAAAACGTGTATTTTATGTCTTTTATGTCGGAATTATGCGTGGTTTGTGTTTTTGTTGTGATTTAGGATGAAAAGGTTAAAATTGGAGAAAACACGGGAATTCACGGGCATTTACGGACTTTTATTGAAGAAAAAGATGACAGACGAAGTCAAGCAGTCAATAGTGCAAAAAGAACGGAAGTCCAAGACCAATTCTGAAGATTTATCGAAGAAAAAGTCAAAAGACGGAAGTTTACTTAAAGCCGAGGATCTCAAGTCTTATTTATCGAAGAATTAAAAGACGAGTCCAAAGAAATCCCGAGCCAAAAGTCATCAAATTCCAAGATTAACAAAAAGATTAAGAAGAAAGGACTTAAGGGCGCAATTAAGAAGAGAGGAAGGAGGGGAGGAAGCTTCCTCTAACCATCCTCCTAATCACCTATAAATACTTCCCATTTTCATTCATTTGTTTTTGTTGGCTAGATTGACAAACTAGTTCTTCCACCTTTATTTTATTGCACTTTTAATTACATGTCTTGCACCTTATTTACCATTTAATTTCAAGTAAGTGTTTCTTTTAATTCTCGCACCTTTACTTTATCTTGTTGATCTCATTCTTCCTTTCTTTAATCTTTGATTTATATGCTTTTTGTCTTGTTGATTCGTTTAAAGATTACATTTTTATGCTTTTAATTGTTTTAAATCATTTATTTTCATAGCTTATTTGGTTTATTTTCAAGTTTATATAGTTTTTACAAAAGTTATTTTTATATAAAAGTTGTTTTTAGTAAAGCTTATCTTTTTCGTGTCTTTAAAGTTGTTAAATTTCAGCCTAGTAGCTTATTTTCATACGGTTTACTTTAGGTATTTTGTCTTGTGCTTATTAGGATTATAGCTTATTTTTCTAGCTTATTTTGTGAACTTTTCTTCGTATTCCGATCTTACAATCGGAAAAGGGTTTACACATTCCGACCAGCGTTTCTGGCTTGGTCGGAAAAGGGTTTAACATATTCCGATTCGGGAGTATTTAGCTCATTCCGATCGTGGGTAAGGACAGTTATTCCGATCAAGGGTTAACGATATTCCGATTGGGGAGTCTAGGGGATTCCGATCAGAGTTTGGTGACAGTTATTCCGATCAGAGATCTTCTACACATTCCGATTGGTTATTCCGACCAAGCATTCCGACCAGGTAGGTTTTTGGCATTCCGATCAGTGGTGTGTTTGGCATTCCGATCAAGGTAAGGTGACAGCTTTCCGATTGGACTTTTCGATTCTCATTCCGATCAGAGTGGTAAGATTATTCCGATTAGGGTGCTGATCGGAATACATTCCGATCCGGGATTTCTTTTATGGCTTTGTCTTGTTTAATTTTTGCATTATCATTTTAATTCTTTGTCTAACTTTAATTCTCGTCACGCTTTTAACTATTGTCATCTAATTAATCTACTTTTTCGTCACATTTTTAAATATTGCATACTTTCTTTTAATTAGATTTAGATTTACTTTCACGCCACTTTACTTTAACGACATTTACTTATAAGTCTTTGCATATTTAAATTTAAAAACAACCAAAAATATTTGTTTTACCAAATTCAACTGAGTCGTACTTTAAACCGGGAATCAATTCGTTAAGATATCGAGACTTGAACTTTAATTTTTATACGGGTGTCAAAAGCCTAATTTCAAGCATCAACCAAATACATTTTCTCACGAAACCACGCTTCATCCCTTATCCTTTTCGGCTGAGTGCATTGCCTAGCCATATGACCTTGTCCTCGACAATTGTAGCAAGTCACAACCTTTTGAGGACCAATGGGGCTTCCATTTCCATTAGCTTGAGAATTCACAGCTTGAGCATTTACAGTCCTTGTAGGAGGTCCATATGAATTTTGCCTCCCCTGAATAGGTTGCACTGTTACTTCACCATCTTGAACAGTAGCTTGTTGTCAAGGATTTGAAGAGGTGCCGAGCTGATTGTTTGTTGGTGGAAATCCTCTAGTTGCAACAAGTTTTGACAAGTAGGCAGTGAGATGGTTTAGAACATCAGCTGGCGTATCATTTGGAGTAAAGACCGGTGCTTGGATTGGTGGAAGTTCATTAGAGTAGAAGGCTTGTGCTGGTTGTGCTTCAATTAGAAAGTATCCTTGCTGAGGAGTATAGCCCATTGGAGAAGTGTTGGCTTGTGATGGTGTTTTCTGATATGGTGGTTGCTGTGGAAAAGATTGTTGATGAACACTTTGTTGAAATGCTTGCTGTGGCATCATTGGTGGTTGATAAGATGGTTGCTGTGGTTGCTGATAGGTGTGTGGTGGTGGCTGCTGCAAGTATGATGGTTGTTGATAAGTATAAGCCGTGTTTTGTTGAGAAGCATACATGGCAAGTGGATCATGAACTTGAGGTTTAGACAACCGAGCCTCGATCACATGGCATTCATGTTGTTGAAGAAAAGCTTGAAGTTGATCCACATTGGTGTTATGCAAGTCCTTAGCCAATTTAACATCCGTCACGTACTTTTTCCATTCTGAAGGAAGAGTATTAAAATACTTGGTGTTCAATTGAAACGTAGGAATTGCCATGCCATAGATATTCAGTTCATTCAACAATAGGGTAAATATCAGATAGCAGTCATTGAGAGTCTCCACTGGCACATAGGCAAACTTATCGAAAGTATCATAAAGCTTACACTCTCATTCTTGTTTAGTTAAGGAGGTGCCTTGCATTAGAACACGAATTCTGTCCCATAAATCTTTAGCAACTTTATTTTTACTGACGAGTTTGTAGACATCTGGAGGAAGGGCTTGGAGAATGATGTTTGTAGCATACTTATCACATTTGTCTTGAATCTTCATATCTCCAGTCAATTCACCCGTTGTTCGAGGACGAGTAGCTGTACCTTCCGTCACTGTACCATAATCTAATGGTCCATTGAGCACCGATGCCCAAATGAGATGTCCATTCTCTTTGTTCAACATGTAAAGTTCCATTCGGGAAGTCCAATCCTCGTACATAGACTTCTCCAACATTGGTGGACGATTATCCGTACCTGAGAGGATGGACTTATCCGTAAGAGATGTGTACTCCATTTCGATAAGTTAAGATTTACAAATATTGATTGAACATTGAGAGAAAGTAAATGTGTTTGTTGTAGTGTGTTAAAGCTGAGAAATAATGTTGAAATCCCCTAAATTATGTTCTCGATAAACCAAAAATTCCAAGACAAATTTTTTTTAAGGAATAATTTTGGGTTGTCGGAATGTTGATCGGAATAAAGGATCGGAAAGCGGTCGGAATATCAGTCGGAAAGCCGTTGGAATAAACCCTATCGAAATAACCTTGATCGGAATGTCCCTAATCGGAATACCCTTGTCGGAATGTCCCTAATCGGAATGTCCTAAATCAGAATGTACCAAATCGGAATGTACCAAATCGGAATGTCCCTTATCGGAATGTCCCAAATCGGAATACCTAAATCGGAATACTCAAATCGGAATGCAATCGGAATCCCTAAACCCTTTTCCGATGATACTGATCGGAATAACTTTTTGAATCCTTTAAACCCTTTTCCGATGACACTGATCGGAATATATCCCACTTTTCTCGGACAAAACTCAACCAGTTCGAGATTTTAAGACAAAAAAATGATCAAAACACCCAAAAATTTTGTGTTTTTAGCCAAAGTAACTATACCAAATCTCTACCACGACTATGTAGAAGATTTGTATCAAGAAAAAAACATAAAAAACATAAAAAACATAAAAAACATAAAAAACATAAAAAACACAAAAAAAAATTTTGGTTCGTGTAAAATGGATCAAAAAAGGCGTATGAATCAAGAATACAAACACATAAACAATACACTCATCCCATGGCTCTTGATACCTTTTGTAGGATATATAAATCTTGCTTATGTTTTAGAGAGAGAAAGATAGAGAGATGATGGAGTTCACACACTCCTAGAGAGAGAAAGTGAAAGATAACTATATGTAAATTATGAAAACCACCACCCTCTCCATCAAAGGAGAGGGTTTATATACCCAAGCCTTGTGATGGGCTTGGGCTTACAATATTGGGCCAGCCTACACATGTTGTAGGCTAGGCTTGGCCTTGTTTGTTTAATAAAGATATCTAGACTACGAGCTACTACTTAATATATTGTCGGAGTGATCGAATCTTCCTAAATACGTAAAAACGTATTTCCAACAAGAAAGAACTTAGATAAATTATCCAAGCACAAGGGTTGAATTTATCTTCTTTCTCCCTCCTATTTATAGTGGTACAAGGTTGCTTCCTTAGTAGGAGTAGTTGATACGTGTCAACTTCTGTGTGGAAGTAGTACAACATATTAAATGCATGTCTATATGAAGACATACCTTTAAACAACTTTAGGTGAACAATTCTGCCAACTGTTCACCTTTGTCCCACTAGGTCGTACTAGGCTTTATCTTAAATCTCCTATTTTGTCCCGCTCAAAACACTTTAGAGATTCTCCCGCCTAAACTATAAAAGGTAAGGCAAGTCTCTGCTTGCTTAGTCTTCATAGGGTTGTAAGTGATCTCTTAGTATTGTCATCTCAAAGATCCTTGAACACCAGTATATTCCTTCTACATCCCAGCGTGTCCATACTTGCTGGTGAGTATGACTCCAGATAGTCTTCGATTTCTCTGACGTTATCTTTGACTTGAATGTTCCTGGTGTGACAGCTGAGGCTTTGCCATCAGCTGGTCTGGTCTCTGTCGTTGGTCTTCTCAGCGACTCGCAACACTTAGTCTAATTTAAACAAATCTAGACTATGCCATAGTTAAAACTTTCATTGGCCCAACAATCTTCCCCTGTTTGTTAATAAATTATACTAAGTCTAAAATTACTGTAAGTGAGTACACAACTTCTTCTTACACATAATTTAACAAACATACCTCAGAGTTTTATTAAGCATAAAGAACCTAATCCTATTACATAAACACCCAAAGGTGAAAAGAAAATAAAAATTACAAAGTTCTTCATTGGTCAAGGTTCTGGTCGCAGATTCTCTGTGCTTCCACCTTGTCAACTCTTGAGTTGATGACCAACTCAATCTCAAACTCAAAATCACTGGCAGACTTGCAATTCCTCAATAGGCATTGTTTGAGTCTGATAAGCTGGACTATTGATGCAAGGTGCAGTTCATTTTCCCTCTGGAAGCCATAGTCATAATTTCTGTTCATGAAGGCCATGCCTTTCTCTGGTTCTGTGTATGCATGACCATTGATATCCTTTGAGATTTCTTTAGGAAGCACCAGATTTCTATGCATCTCATCTACTATCACATCTTCAGTCACCAACCTTTCAATGAGGGGCCCAAATGAGACTGCTTTTATACATAGTCTCATCGTCCAAAAAGGGCTTTAAATGCATAAAATATCATGAAAATACCCAAATATATGCTTGTGTTTGTTGCTTGTGTATTTTAGGTACGGGTATTGAGAAAATGACAAAAGATCACAAGAATCATGCAAAAACGAACACGGAAAACGAAGCCGCACATTGAACCAAGCCCTAATGAAGAATTTTCCAAGAAAACCCTTGAAGATTTGAAGATTTATGAAGAAGGGTCCTCCAATATTGAAGAATTGACAATTTATACCCTTGTATCCTCATAATTACAAGATTGGTCCCTAAAGATTGTCAATATTGCAAAAAGGGCCCTCCACTTTAAAGAATTGGCAATTTTAGTCCCTCAACAAAACTAAAATGTCAATATTTATCCTCCTCAAAGTCAAACATACCAAGAAGGACTCCAAGTTACAAGAAATCACAAGTTTGGTCCTTTGAAAATATCAAAATTACCAAAAGGACCCTTGACTTTGAAGAAATGGCAAAAATGGTCCCTCATTAATCATGACTTGGCAATTTCAGTCCTCCAAAATGTCAATCATACAAGACAAGACCATAATCCTTGAAGAAAATGCCAAATCAGTCCTTCAAGAATCAAGAATTGGCAAGAAATACCCCTGAAAATACTTTGGAAAAGTATTTGGGGCAAAAGTGAGAAAATGAAAACTTCATTTTACAAAGGGAATCCGAATTCAGCTTATTTATTTGCAAATGACAAGATAATGAAAAGTGAGGGGTTTAAATGGGCAGACAACAAAAGAAACCTAGACCAACCAAGGGAGGACACGTGTCCCACTCACCCCTTTCCACCAGTGAGAACTCTCCCTGCTGCCATGTCACACTCCACTCACCCCATTTAATTAACTAATCCAAATGATTAGTTAAATACGCGCCTAACACCACTTTTAAAAACAAAAACAAATCAAATGGGTGTTCTTGATGTTCTTAAGCTAAATTGGGTATTCCTTCATTATTCACAATTAAGCCTTAATCTTCTCTAGATTTAAGATTAAGGTGACATTAAACAAAACCCCACTCTCACTTTCCCTGCCACATCACCCCTTTGTCACATGATAAACCCTTTGTCCCACACTTTTGAAGAAGACGCCAAAACAGTGGCCCTCATCCAACGTCCAAGATTGAAGCTTGAAACTTAAGCTTCTTTTGAGCCCTTGATGCAATTCCAACAGCTCATACATCAACAAACTGCCAAAATTTCATCACATGATTCCAAGATATTCAAACTTTCAAAGGGCATTTTGGGGACTTCATCAAGCTTAGGGTTTCATTTTTATGCATTTAGTAGGTATTTGTAGCCTATATAAAGGCCTTAGGGTATTACATTTATCCTTGCTCTTGAGTTTTCCTTTGTTCAAAATTCTATAAATCCATTTTCAGTTTAATGAAATGAGTTTGAATCTTTGAAGAAAAGTCAAGTGCCATTGTTGTTTACTGCTTATTATTGTTCTTAGTTTGTTAATCTTGAATCTCAAAACCTGTTTTTAAGGAGTGTGCAAAAGTTTGCACATTTTCCTTCAAGCTTGATATTTTGCTAAGTTTCTTGGTACACCTTGGAATTCTTGGGCTATAAAGCTGATCATAGCATCCTGATATTGAGTTATCAAGGTGTGGTGAAGCCTATAACTTAGGGATAATCAAGTGTGGGATACAAGATTTGCATTAATCAAGGCTTTTTAACCTTTCTGTTTTTGATATTGTGCTCTTAACCTTGTTGATTCTTAGCAGGGTTTTTTGTGGAAGCTTGTACTTGTTCTTGCTAGTACATAAGCTCAAAATCCGTGGGTGTGGATGTACATCCATGAGGTATACATCATCTTACCTAAAATCTGTTAAAAGTTGAATTTTTGGTGATTTTGTGTGTGACTTGTGTTCTTGTTGATTTTATGGTCTAATCTTGGTCTAATCTGCTTAATATATCTGTTATTGTGCTTATTTGGGCTTGGGTGGTCTTGAAATACACTTTTGATTTGAAAATTTGATTTTGAAAAGTTAAAAGGGTGTTTGGGATTACCTGTTTAAGATCATAAGTAGATATTGTGTTGTTAGAAGTTTGTGTTATTGTTTGGTATCTATTAAATACTTGGTTGAGTGCTATTTGCTGCAAGTTTTTGGGTTTAAAACCTCAACTCAAACATTGTGCTATAGATTGCTTGTTTTGACCTAAGATTTTGGTAAAATCTAGAATTTATGCATGCTTAGGGCTGAAAGTGGTTAAATCATCATTAATATAACATATGTGATAGATCTGAGTGATTGAATTTGGCTTGTTGGTCAATTGCATCAACAAAAGTAAAATATGCTTGTGTTAGTGTTCATCAGTAACCTTCATCTGCTTGAATCTTGATTTAGGCTTTGTATCATTGCATGAAACCTGTTTATACTTGCTCATTTAAGTTTATTATAGCTTGTATATGCTTTTGGTGCAATTTGGTTGGCTGAAATTTGCTAAAACAACTTATAAGTGCTTAACTGCTTATTTGTTCATGTTTGTGCTAGATCTGGTGATGTTTTGATTAAACTGTACTAATTGGTTGTTAGTGATTGTGATTTCTTGATTGTTATTGACTCCTTATGATCCACTGATCATTTGGGTGCCTTTTTGTAACTTGAATCTCCAAAAAAGTCACTAAAGACAAAAAAGTCAACAAGTCAAGCGGTGGAAAAAGTTTCCACTGCTCAACATCCAAAACTAGCCCCTGCTAGTGCAATTTTTGATCCAGCTTATCAATAAGTCATTTTGGCTTATCCAGACCTGCAACAACTTATTTTTTTGATCAATCTTCATCATTTGACCCATTTGTTTGAACTAGAGCTTATTAGACTTTGACTTTGACTTTTTGCTAGAAAACCAACTCATTTGACTTTTTCATAAGTGCTTATTTGCTTATTTCAGCTTATTGAGTGAACTTATTTGAAAACTTTTTGTTGATTAAGCTTAGTTAAGTCATTTAAAAGCTTTAGAAACTTGAATAAGCTCTTGGGGTGGCCTAGAACTCAAAAACGACTATTTTGTCGTTTTTTGTAGATTGCTTATTACATTTTCAGGCTTATCCCTTGGACTTTTTTCAAATTTCTTTTTACAGAAGTCTTAAGCAACTCAAAAGAAGCTTGTGTGTCTAATTTGAGCTTATGGCATCAGCTTATAGCTTAATGGGCCAAAAAGCCCATTAAGAATAAGTTGTTTGATATAAGTCAGCTTATTTCACATTTTCAGCTTTTGGGCCTTTTGAAATTATGTTCAGAATCAAATTTTGAGTCAGATAGGAGCTTTTGGGCTTAATTGGACAACATTTTACTTATTGGGCCTATTTGAGCCCATTAAGGGGACTGTTTGGACTTTTGGCCCAATTGAAGGCCCATTAGGGGTATTTTTGTAATTTCAACTTCATTTTCTGTTTACTTAGGTTAAATTAAGCTAGTTTGCAAGTTTTTAAATTTTTTTATAAATTTTGGATTTTTAATATTATTTTATTATTATTTTATTATTAAAAATTAAAATTTAGATTTTTCAAGTTTTTATATTTTTCTTAGGTTGAATACATTAAGTTAGGAATTTTACAACTTTTAGAATATTTTTATTGTTCTTAGATTAATTTCTATAATTATTTTAAGTTTTAATAGTTTTTAATTGTTTTTAAATAGTTCTTATTAATTTTAAAATTTTCAAAAATAGTTTTAAATTAAGTTAGGGTATTCTAGAGGTTTACAAAGTGATAAATCTCATTTTGGGCTTTTTATTAATTAAATTGATTTTTAGGGCTTTAATTAGCATTAAAAAATCATTATTTAATTAAATAAAAGGTTTGGGTGATTTTTGATTTTTTGTAAACTCTAATTACATTATTTAGGGTTTATTGCAATTTTCTAGGAATTTTTAGGGTAAAATTTTAATTTTGGTGCTTTTACGGTTTTACGTGTACGACCTTTCGTCTTAGTGTAATCCGTCATCGTAACAGTCATTCTCTTCTTATCTCATTTCTATTTTCTTTCTCATAATCATATAATCACAAAGTTAATCATTTTTAACACACACACCAAGCCTCCTTGAGAACGATCCCACTTTGGGTCATAACTTGTGATTTTCCTAAGTCACTTGTTAATACTTGCCCTAATTACCTTATTTTCCTAAACAAGTGTAAAATTACAACTATCATTTTGGCGCCGCTGCCGGGGAGGCGTGTTGTGTTTTGATTTGGCAATTGTTGTTTTTATATATAGCCATAATATCTATTTGTATTAGTAGCACTGTACTAATACGTATTATCGGTTTTCGTTTTTTGTGTGAATATTATTACTATATTGTATATGTAGAACAATAAATTCAGAAGTACTCCAAAAGTGTGAAAACACAACCTTAACTTGGGAGGTCATTACCCAATCATTGTATTCGAATCTCAAACAAGAAAGAAAGGCAAAAATAGATAAATACTTTCGTGAAGCTCGATTTTGAAAAATACAAACTATAAGGTGGGTATAAGGCGGGTATTATAAAATATACCCTAAGGAAAAAGGCTCTTAAGTGCTTCGCGCCGCCTCGTTTCCCCGCTTGCTTGTGAGTATTTGATTTTGAGAGCTAATCAAGGGTTTTGCCGCCCAAAGTATTATTAAGTATCATATATACTTTCTTGGTTTCATTTGATTAAACCATCTTGAACGTTTTGGTGTCCCACCAACGTTCTAAAGTCATCGAAGGCGTTCACTTCACGTGATCGTTTTCATTCCTTGAGGCTTCTTTAATCAAGAGATTTGATTAAGGAGGAGATTTGTAGATTTTGGTCTACTTAATACAATCACAAAAATCCAGAAAAAAGGTAAAAACAATCAAAAACCACAAAAAATTGGAAAAATACAAAACACCAAAAAAATCTTCTTTGCTCACCCCCACGTTGTACGTGACGTTTATGCTTACTCGTAATCAAGCAAGACGTGCACGTAAACGAAAAAACGGAAAGGAGTCAATACCTACTCCTAATCTTTCTAGTGAGGAGTCTCCTATTGACGAACCCATTGTAAGAGAAGCACCAACCATGGCAAATCGAACTATGATGGAGTTACTTCAAGCACCCACCGAGGGTTATGGAGTGGCTATTGTAACTCCCGCTATCCTTGTGGAGAATTTTGAAGTGAAAACGGGTTTGTTGTCGATGATCCAAAACAACAAATTCCGTGGTGATGAGAAGGACAACCCGCACAACCATATCCGCCAATTGAATCGTCTTACCGCCACTTGCAAATTTAAGGATGTTGCTAATGACTCGATTAAGATGATGCTTTTTCCGTATTCCTTAGCGGGGCCCGCTAAAATTTGGTTAGAGAAAGAGCCACCCAATTCTATATTGACGTGGAAGGATCTCGTGTCTATGTTTGTGAACCAATTTTTTCCGCCCTCTAAGACTACGCATTTGAAAAACGAGATTTCAAAATTTTCACAAGAATTTAATGAAAGTTTTTCAACGGCTTGGAATAGGTTTAAGAAAATGTTTCATGAGTGTCCTCATCACGGTTTTTCCGACTTGCATCAAATTGACACGTTTTACAATGGACTTAATGATCATGAAAGGGATTATCTTAATGTCGCCGCAGGTGGTAATTTTTTGTGTAAAACGGTTGAGGAAGCTTTGGTGATAATTGAGAATAGATCTAAGGTGTATAGTCCTCGTAGCACGTCGAGTGTTCGTAAGTCTTCGTCTTCGGCTTCACCTTCTTTGTCTACTACCATCGATGCTTGCCAAATTGAGACGAACATGGAAAACAAAATCTTTGATAAGCTTAAAGGTCTTTCAATTGAGTTCAAAGTTTGAGAACCAAGTGCTCTCGCTACGGCTAAAGCGGTTGAGGTTTCATGCATGTATTGTGGTGGAGGTCATGATTTCTTCGAGTGCATTACCAACGGTGGTAACACTTCGAGTGCCTACGCGGCCACGGGAACTTACAACCAAAACGGTCAAGTTACCCGCTCTAATCAATTGACTCCACCGGGTTTTGGTTCAAATCAAAATGCTAACAACAACTATCGCAACAATCAAGTTGGTTTCAAAAACAATTACAACAAGGGAAACTATGGTAATCACGGGGCTAATAATCAAGTTTCAAACGAAAATCAAAGTGATTTTCAAAACAACAACAAAAACTTTGCAAACGTTGCAAGATCTTCCAAATGAATTTGTTGAATACGCTAATGGGAACGATGCTAGGTTTGACAACATTCAAAGAGAAATCATTAGCCTAAGATCCGAGTTTAAGAACGACTTGAAGAAAGAGTTGAAAAATGAGTTAGCAAATGAGCTTAAAATCCATACAAATAAGATGGAAGGAAATGTAACTAGGTTACAACAAAACCAACAAAAAATGGAACAAGGGAAACATGAAATTAAGCAAGAAATGATTAAAGCTGAGAAGAGGCAATCCATGTTTGAAGACAAAATTTCATCTATGTTTGAGGCAATTATGTGAAAACCGTCTTTGAGTAGTCTTCCTAGCAACACCGTATCAACCCCTAAGGGTGAGATGAAAGTGATTACCACACGTAGTGGTAAGACACTTAAGGAACCGACTCCTCAACCAATTGCTCCTACAGAGGAAGCAATTGAGGAAGAACCCGAGGTGGTGGTCGAAAAGGAGCATGTCCAAATCCCACGAAGTACCGCTCATGCCACACCAACGGTTGACCCATTACCAACATTGGAACCCGAGATTCCAAAGGCTATGCCTATGCCTCAACCCACACCACCTTTTCCCTATCCATCGAGACTTAGAGAGGAGAAACGTCAAGAGCGCGACAATTACCAATTTGAGCTTTTTATGAAAATGTTTCGTGATTTGCACTTTAATGTGAGTTTCGCCGATGCTTTGGTCATGATGCCTCGATTTGCCGCTAACTTTAAGAGTATGTTGAACAACAAGGAGAAATTGCATCAATTGTCTAGTTGTTCATCGGTTTATCTTAATCGCATACCTCAAAAATTCGGTGATCCCGGTAAATTCTTGATCCCTTGTGCAATCCAAGATATGGAAGAATGCTATGCCTTGGCCGATCTTGGTGCTAGCATTAACTTGATGCCACTTTCAATCTTCAAGTCGTCAATCTTCCTAATCTTACTCCTTCACTAATGTCTATCGAGTTGGCCGACCATTCCACGATTCCCGCATGTGGATTGGCGGAAGACGTTTTTGTGAAAGTGGGAAAGTTTTGTTATCCGGTAGACTTTATCGTTGTCGATATTCCCACGGATCCTCAAGTTCCTCTCATTTTAGGTCGTTCGTTTTTAGATACGTCTATGGCTTTGATCGATGTGCATGCTAGAAAGATCACCTTACGTTTCAACGACGAGGAACTTGTTATAAACGCAACTCAAAACTCTCAAATTTCTCATGTTTATTCCGTTGCGACCATAAACCTCGTTGATATGATCGACGTTGTTTGCGAGGAATTTTCACAAGACGTTCTAGGTTTTGGTGATGATGAAAATAGTGGCAATCCCACTATGTTAGATCCCATTCTTGATAATTCGACACCAACCTTCACTCCATTTGAAGGTGGTGGTTTTACGTTGGAAGAATTCGATGTTCCACGTACTTGTAATGAAGACCTCGACAATGATGAGGACTTCTCGATTATCAAGGATTTTCTTAACGATTTCCCATTTCCTCCACCCGAGGAGGTTATGAGTATCGAGCCCAAATCTTCAATTAAGGAACCACCTATCCTCGAGTTGAAAGATTTACCTCCTCATCTCGAATATGTCTTTTTGGAGGAGGGCGAAAAGTTGCCGGTTATTATTACGAAAGAACTTTCGGATGATGAAAAAACCGCACTTGTCGATGTTCTAAAGGATCACAAAGGGGCAATTGCGTGGAAGTTATCCGACATTAAGGGGATTGATCCAAAATTTTGTACCCACAAAATCTTAATGGAGGAGGATTACAAGCCCGCAATCCAAGTCAAAGGAGGGTGAACCCTAAAATTCACGACGTCATCAAAAAGGAAGTCCTAAAACTTCTTGACGCGGGAATGATTTACCCTATTTCCGATAGCCCTTGGGTGAGTTCTATTCATTGTGTCCCTAAGAAGGGAGGAATGACCGTTGTGCCAAACGATGCCAACGAGTTAAT
The DNA here is from genome assembly GCA_025667525.1 of Glebionis coronaria. Classification (NCBI taxonomy): domain Eukaryota; kingdom Viridiplantae; phylum Streptophyta; class Magnoliopsida; order Asterales; family Asteraceae; genus Glebionis; species Glebionis coronaria. The sequence continues at coordinate 434,202,262 of CM046875.1, read as the reverse complement.
TCCTACTAGACTCGTGACCGGATGGAGAGTGTGCATTGACTATCGTAAGTTGAATGAAGCCACTCATAAAGACCATTTTCCCTTGCCCTTCATGGACCAAATGTTGGAGCGTCTTACGGGAAACGATTTCTATTGCTTTTTAGATGGTTTTTCCGGTTACTTCCAAATCCCCATCGATCCTCGTGATCAAGAAAAAACTACGTTTATGTCCATATGGAACGTTTGCCTATCGTAGAATGCCATTCGAACTTTGTAATGCACCGGGAACCTTTCAAAGGTGCATGATGGCTATTTTCATGATATGATCGAGAAGACGATGGAAGTCTTCATGGATGACTTTTCCGTGTTTGGTAGTTCGTTCACTTCGTGTTTGTCGAATCTTGAGAGAATGTTGAAGCGTTGTGAGGAAACCAACCTTGTGCTTGATTGGGAAAAGTGTCATTTTATGGTTAAAAGTGGAATCGTCTTAGGGCACAAGGTTTCGAAAGCGGGTATTGAGGTAGATCAAGCTAAGGTAGACGTCGTCGCCAAATTACCTCATCCCAAAACCGTTAAGGGAGTTAGGAGTTTCCTAGGGCAGGTGGGCTTTTATCGTCGATTCATCAAGTATTTTTCAAAGATCTCTCGACCTATTACACATCTTCTTAAAAACGAGGCACGTTTTGTCTTTGACAAAGATTGTGTACGAGCCTTTGAAATCCTTAAGAGGAAACTTACCGAAGCTCCCATTCTTGTTGCTCCCAGTTGGAACCTCCCCTTTGAGCTCATGTGTGATGCTAGTGACTATGCTATTGGGGCCGTATTGGGGCAACGTCATGAAAAGCACTTCTTGCCTATTCACTATACTAGCAAGACGATGACCGAGGCTCAACTTAAATACACTACAACGGAGAAGGAGTTCCTTGCCGTGGTGTATGCATTTGAGAAATTTCGACCTTATCTCGTCTTGACAAAATGCATAGTGTATACGGATCATTCGGCTATCAAGTATCTTATGGCTAAACAAGATGATAAGCCAAGATTACTTCGTTGGATTCTCCTCCTTCAAGAATTTGATCACAAAATTGTTGACAAAAAAGGAGCCGCGAATCTAGCGGCCGATCATCTTTCTCGTTTGGAAGATCCTCACCAAAGTGTTTACGAGCCCAAGGAAATCACCGAAACATTTCCGCTCGAGACACTTGGTGTATTGAATTCTAAGCTTGATTCTTCCACCCCATGGTTTGCGGACATCGCGACTTACCATGCGGGTAACTTCATCATTAAGGGTATGACGACTCAAGAAAACAAAAATTCTTTCGTGACGTCAAGTTCTACTTTTGGAACGACCCTTACTTGTTTCGAACGATCAAATTATTCGACGTTGTGTCTTTGGTACCGAAGCTTCTAATATCCTTAGAGCTTGTCACGAGGGACCCACGGGTGGTCACCATGGTGCTAATCTCACGGCTAAGAAGGTCTTTGATGCCGGTTTCTTTTGGCCTACTATTTACTGAGATGCACATGAGCTTGTGAAGTCATGCGAATCATGCCAACGACAAGGAAAAGCCTCACAAAAAGATGAAATGCCACAAAATATCATCCAAGTGTGTGAGATCTTTGACGTTTGGGGCATCGACTTTATGGGGTCGTTCCCATTAACTCGTGGTAATAAGTACATCCTTGTCGCGGTTGACTACCTATATAAGTGGGTGGAAGCTAAGGCTTTGCCCACCAATGATGCTTGTGTGGTAGTCAAGTTTTTGAAAAGCTTGTTTTCTCAGTTTGGAACCCCTCATGCGATCATAAGCGATTGTGGAACCCATTTTTGTAACGACCAATTCGAAAGGGTCCTAAGGAAATATGGGGTTACACATCGGCTTTCTACGGTTTATCACCCACAAACGAGTGGGCAAGTCGATGTTTCAAACCGAGCGTTGAAGAGGATCTTGGAGAGATCCGTTGGGGAAAACCGACAATATTGGTCGGATAAATTGGACGATGCTTTATTGGCTTTTAGGACCGCTCATAAGACGCCCATTGGGTTCACTCCTTATAAGCTAGTGTATGGGAAGAATTGTCACTTGCCAATTGAACTCGAACACAAAGCTTATTGGGCCCTAAAGCATTGTAATGATGACATGGAGACCGCGGGAAAACACCGGAAAATGCAATTCAATGAATTGGATGAATTAATGGATATTGCTTATAAAAGTTCATTGATTTATAAAGAAAAGACTAAAAAGTTGCATGATTCTAAAATTAAAAACCGGGTTTTTAACATTGGGGATCAAGTTTTGCTTTTTAATTCTCGTTTGAAAATCTTTTCCGGTAAGTTGAAATCCCGTTGGTCCGGTCCATTCACCATGACTCAAGTTTTTTCATACGGGACCATCGAGCTAGCTCAAAATGATGGCCCTAATTTCAAGGTGAATGTACATAGGTTGAAGCACTACTTTGGCGGGGAAGTTCCATCCTTGAACTACCTCGACCAATTCACTTTCCCCAATGATAATTAGTATTGAGGGGATCGAGTCGAGCTCATGACTCGGGTAATCAAAAACGAGGTGCCTCGTGGGGGAGTCCCATGCTTATCCTATGTACATATTATCGCTTTCTAATGTAGTAACGTGTGGGGATTTGTGCCCTTCCAACCTTTGTTCCGTGGTTGTTTGTGAATTGTGTATTTTAGATGATCATTATCTTCATGATTGGAGCCTCTCGTGTTCGTTTTATGGGAGCACTCGATCGTTTGCTTTGAAGACTTTCTCAATATCCATGATATATCCTTTGATGTTCTAATCTTAGGTTTATAGCACACTTCATAAACGGCTTTAAATTTAACGGTTACACCCTTTCCATGCTAGATTAAGCATTCGACTACGTCTCTAGTATGGGGGTGTTTGCACCCCTAGACTCGAAACATTGAGGACAATGTTTAACTTTAGTATAGGGGGTGAATAGATACTAGCCTTGCCAAACCTTCACGCTTTCCAAAGCTTATCTTTTTGTTTATCATTTTGTTGCAAAATAAGGCTAAATGGGCCAAATTTTAAAATTTTCTCATGTTTTATAAGTGTTTGAAGACACGAATGTAGATTTTCCGATGGTGAGAATAAGAGTAATTTTTGACTCGACCGTGCGTGTTGAGCACTTAGCTTTGATTCCTTAACTTCACATTAGGCTAAGTCTCTTAAATGAGGACGAGAAATGATAGGGTGAATTATAAGTTACTATGCTAAACGTAGAGTACTCATATTCTTTCAAAAACTCACGTGTTCTCGTTGTTTGCTTATTCTCCCTTCGCTTGTAAATATTTTTTGCTTAATAAATATTGACTTAGCGGTTTAGTCTTGATTGTTGGGTTTCTAGTCTTTTCTAGTAGCTTCCGTGTAATTAAATTGGGAAGACATTAAGGTATCGCCAGCGTCACGGTTTTGAAGTATTGGCACCCGAATAATCGAAAGCTTCACCCAATAATAAGATTTCAACTGCTCACCTAAATCAAGCAAACAATTTGAAGCCCCACAAGGCCGAAAAATCTATGCAAAATTGAAAGTGAATCAAGCCTTAATCTTTGAAGCTTTAAAGATCCAAAATTCGCCTTAGCGTGAGGATATACGTCTTTGGCTAATAAAAGCACCGACGAGGTGGATAATAAAAGGCAAGGCAAGACCGAAGTCATAATAAAAGCTTCATGGCGAAGTTGAATAAAAGATGGAGGTAAACCAAAGATAATAAGGCCCTTCCGTTAGGGGGCGTATAAAAGTCTTGGTAAAAAGTCTCATGTTCAAAACCGTTATAAAACCGTGTTTATCGATCCTTCTTGTTGACTTAATTTTTTGACATCGTTGTCTATTAGGAGGGGTTATTGATTTGATAGTCTTGGTTACACCGTTAGGACTCTATTTTTAGACCTAAATCTCTATTATCGCATAAGTCAAACAATGTATCCTCGTGAAACATTAAAGACATAATAAAATATAAGAGACACACCTTAGGAAAATGGGAGGATAAGTACGTGATTAGGGCATATGAGTAGTGTTAGCATTACTAACTTATAATGACAATGATCTCGTTGCACGCTTGGCATGGAATTGGGGTGAAAATCGAGGACGATGAAATTATTTCTAACGAAGCATTCACGTGTTCTTATTCTATGAACCTAAACGTCCCATTTTGCGATGAAAATCATACATTATGTCTAAAACGCAAGTAGTAGTAGTAATAGTAGTAGAGTAGCTAGTTTATCATTCAATAAGGTGAATAAAAATGAATTTTGGAGATGCTACGATACTTTATTCTAGCATTGCGTGAGGACACGGCAATGGTTTAGTATGGGGGAGTGATGAGATTGCTTTTATACATAGTCTCATCGTCCAAAAATGGCTTTAAATGCATAAAATATCATGAAAATACCCAAATATATGCTTGTATTTGTTGCTTGTGTATTTTAGGTACGGATATTGAGAAAATGACAAAAGATCACAAGAATCATGCAAAAACGAACACGGGAAACGAAGCCGCACATTGAACCAAGCCCTAATGAAGAATTTTCCAAGAAAACCCTTGAATATTTGAAGATTTATGAAGAAGGGTCCTCTAATATTGAAGAATTGACACTTTATACCCTTGTATCCTCATAATTACAAGATTGGTCCCTAAAGATTGTCAATATTGCAAAAAGGGCCCTCTACTTTGAAGAATTGGCAATTTTAGTCCCTCAACAAAACTAAAATGTCAATATTTATCCTCCTCAAAGTCAAACAGACCAAGAAGGTCTCCAATTTACAAGAAATCACAAGTTTGGTCCTTTAAGAATATCAAAATTACCAAAAGGACCCTTGACTTTGAAGAAATGGCAAAAATGGTCCCTCATTAATCATGACTTGGCATATTCAGTCCTCCAAAATGTCAATCATACAAGACAAGACCATAATCCTTGAAGAAAATGCTAAATCAGTCCTTCAAGAATCAAGAATTGGCAAGAAATACCCCTGAAAATACTTTGGAAAAGTATTTGGGGCAAAAGTGAGAAAATGAAAACTTCATTTTACAAAGGGAATTCGAATTCAGATTATTTATTTGCAAATGACAAGAGAATGAAAAGTGAGGGGTTTAAATGGGCAGACAACAAAAGAAACCTAGACCAACCAAGGGAGGACACGTGTCCCACTCACCCCTTTCCACCAATGGGAACTCTCCCTGCTGACATGTCACATTCCACTCACCCCATTTAATTAACTAATCTAACTGATTAGTTAAATACGTGCCTAACACCACTTTTAAAAACAAAACAGATCAAATGGGTGTTCTTGATGTTCTTAAGCTAAATTGGGTATTCCTTCATTATTTACAATTAAGCCTTAATCTTTATCCAGATTTAAGATTAAGGTGACACTAAACAAAATCCCACTCTCACTTTCCCTGCCACATCACCCCATTGTCACATGATAAACCCTTTGTCCCACACTTTTGAAGAAGACGCCAAAATAGTGTCCCTCATCCAATGTCCAAGATTGAAGCTTGAAACTTAAGCTTCTTTTGAGCCCTTGATGCAATTCCAACAACTCATACATCAACAAACTGCCAAAATTTCATCACATGATTCCAAGATATTCAAACTTTCAAAGGGCATTTTGGGGACTTCATCAAGCTTAGGGTTTCGTTTTTATGCATTAAGTAGTTAGTTTTTAGCATATATAAAGGCCTTAGGGTATTACATTTATCCTTGCTCTTGAATTTTCCTTTGTTCAAAATTCTGTAAATCCATTTTCTGTTTAATGAAATGAGTTTGAATCTTTGAAGAAAAGTCAAGTGCCATTGTTGTTTACTGCTTATTATTGTTCTTAGTTTGTTAATCTTGAATCTCAAAACATGTTTGTAAGGAGTGTGAAAAAGTTTGCACATTTTCCTTCAAGCTTGATATTTTGCTAAGTTTCTTGGTACACCTTGGAATTCTTGGGCTATAAAGCTGATCATAGCATCCTGATATTGAGTTATCAAGGTGTGGTGAAGCCTATAACTTGGGGATAATCAAGTGTGGGATACAAGAGTTGCATTAATCAAGGCTTTTTAACCTTTCTGTTTTTGATATTGTGCTCTTAACCTTGTTGATTCTTAGCAGGGTTGTTTGTGGAAGCTTGTACTTGTTCTTGCTATTACATAAGCTCAAAATCCGTGGGTGTGGATGTACATCTATGAGGTACACATCATCTTACCTAAAATCTGTTAATTGGATTTTTGGTGATTTTGTATGTGACTTGTGTTCTTGTTGATTTTATGGTCTAATCTTGCTCTAATCTGCTTAATATATCTGTTATTGTGCTTATTTGGGCTTGGGTGGTCTTGAAATACACTTTTGATTTGAAAATTTGATTTTGAAAAGTTAAAATGGTGTTTGGGATTACCTGTTTAAGATCATAAGTGGATATTGTGTTGTTAGAAGTTTGTGTTATTGTTTGGTATCTGTTAAATACTTGGTTGAGTGCTATTTGCTACAAGTTTTTGGGTTTAAAACCTCAAATCAAACATTGTGCTATAGATTGCTTGTTTTGACTGTTTTTTACCTAAGAATTTGGTAAAATCTAAAATTTATGCATGCTTAGGGCTGAAAGTGGTTAAATCATCATTAATATAACATATGTGATAGATCTGAGTGATTGAATTTGGCTTGTTGGTCAATTGCATCAGCAAAAGTAAAATCTGCTTGTGTTAGTGTTCATCAGTAACCTTCATCTGCTTGAATCTTGATTTAGGCTTTGTATCATTGCATGAAACCTGTTTATACTTGCTCATTTAAGTTTATTATAGCTTGTATATGCTATTGGTGTAATTTGGTTGGCTGAAATTTGCTAAAACAGCTTATAAGTGCTTAACTGCTTATTTGTTCATGTGTGTGCTAGATCTGGTGATGTTTTGATTAAACTGTACGAATTGGCTGTTAGTGATTGTGATTTCTTGATTGTTATTAACTCCTTATGATCCACTGATCATTTGGGTGCCTTTTTGTAACTTGAATCTCCAAAAAAGTCACTAAAGACAAAAAAGTCAACAAGTCAAGCAGTGGAAAAAGTTTCCACTGCTCAACATCCAAAACTAGCCCCTGCTAGTGCAATTTTTGATCCAGCTTATCAATAAGTCATTTTGGCTTATCCAGACCTGCAACAACTTATTTTTTGTGATCAATCTTCATCATTTGACCTATTTGTTTGAACTTGAGCTTATTAGACTTTGACTTTTTGCTAGAAAACCAACTCATTTGACTTTTTCATAAGTGCTTATTTGCTTATTTCAGCTTATTGAGTGAAATTATTTGAAAACTTTTTGTTGTTTAAGCTTAGTTAAGTCATTTAAAAGCTTTAGAAACTTGAATCAGCTCTTGTGGTGGCCTAGAACAAAAAAACGACTATTTTGTCGTTTTCTGTAGATTACTTATTGCATTTTCAGGCTTATTCCTTGGACTTTTTTCAAATTTCTTTTTACAAAAGTCTTAAGAAACTCAAAAGAAGATTGTGTGTCTAATTTGAGCTTATGGCATCAGCTTATAGCTTAATGGGCCAAAAAGCCCATTAAGAATAAGCTGTTTGATATAAGTCAGCTTATTTCACATTTTTAGCTTTTGGGCCTTTGAAAAATTGTGTTCAGAATCAAATTTTGAGTATGATAGGAGCTTTTGGGCTTAATTGGACAACATTTTGCTTATTGGGCCTATTTAAGCCCATTAAGGGGACTGTTTGGACTTTTGGCCCATTTGAAGGTCCATTAGGGGTATGTTTATAATTTCAACTTCATTTTCTGTTTATTTAGGTTAAATTAAGCTAGTTTGCAAGTTTTTAGAATTTTTTATAAATTTTGGATTTTTAATATTATTTTATTATTAAAAATTAAAATTTAGATTTTTCAAGTTTTTATATTTTTCTTAGGTTGAATACATTAAGTTAGGAATTTTAGAACTTTTAGAATATTTTTATTGTTCTTAGATTTATTTCTATAATTATTTTAAGTTTTAATAGTTTTTAATTATTTTTAAATAGTTCTAATTAATTTTAAAATTTTCAAAAAATAGTTTTAAATTAAGTTAGGGTATTTTAGAGGTTTACAAAGTGATAAATCTCATTTTGGGCTTTTTATTAATTAAATTGATTTTTAGGGCTTTAATTAGCATTAAAAAATCAATATTTAATTAAATAAAAGGTTTAGGTGATTTTTGATTTTTTGTAAACTCTAATTACATTATTTAAGGTTTATTGCAAGTTTCTAGGAATTTTTAGGGTAAATTTTTAATTTTGGTGCTTTTACGGTTTTACGTGTACGACCTTTCGTCTTAGTGTAATCCGTCATCGTAACAGTCATTCTCTTCTTATCTCATTTCTATTTTCTTTCTCATAATCATATAATCACAAAGTTAATCATTTCTTAACACACACACCAAGCCTCCTTGAGAACGATCCCACTTTGGGTCATAACTTGTGATTTTCCTAAGTCACTTGTTAAAACTTGCCCTAATTACCTTGTTTTCCTAAACAAGTGTAAAATTACAACTATCAGGCCCCATTAGGTTCTTTCTCTTCCTTTGGACTTGTGGTTGTTGTTGTGATAGTTGAGGGGCAGAGGGAGCTTCAGCTTCTTTGATGTGTCTCTTACCCAGTTAAGTTTGGCTTGAATGTTCTTCATCATCTAGGCTGCACCAGGCCTAGATTTCTTTTGGGCAAGAGACAATAGCTCTCACCATTCAGAGAGTCCCAAATGTTTAAGATTGAAGTCACTGCTAACCTTGAAGTTTGCAATCTGGTTATCTCTGTAAAGGGTCATGACCACCTTTTTATCTTTATCGGTAAAGCAGTTGTATTTGGTGATCTGCCCTGGTTCAGCTCTCTGGTTCACAATCTTCTCATATTCCATTTTAAGATTATTTATCTTAGCTTCCAACTCTTTGAGCTTTTTCATCTAAGCCTCTTTAGCAGTTGGTGAGAGTATTTTGTTTAGAGCTTCCTTGCTTTTGAGCTCAGCAACCTTAATGTCAACGAGCCTTATTTGTTCAATCATTTGAGCTGGCTTGCTCTAGAGTCATTGGTGGCTCGCCAGCACTTCTGAACTTGTGAAGGTCAGAGACCTTGGCAGTAGATCCTCCTTCTTATTGTAGGGAATGCAATGTTATGACTAGTTCATCAGTGGCAATGCCTTTGCCTTTATCCCTTATGACTTCTATGGTAGGTTTGAAGGATCTCAACGGAGTTGGTGTGGGAATGAAAGTGATATTTGGTTGAGTGTTTGGTTGTGGTTCCTTGACTTGCTGCTCCCCCTTGGACCCAGTGTCTTGTTCATCATCATTGGAGGAAGAAGTGTCAGAATTCTCCCCCTCAGGCACAACGCCAGAGGTAGCTGCGCATGAAACTGCCTTGTTGAATTTCACAAATTCTTGATGAACGAAGAGGCATAGTTCCTTCAATTCCTCTTGTAGAAGTTCTTGGAGGAGTTTTCGAGAGGTTTCAGAGGCCTTAGCTATTTCAACAACATTAGCCAAGACCGCCTCTTTAAGTGCTGAGGGCAACTGCTGTTGGAGACTCTTGGTGACCATAGAGGGAAGATGTGTTTGTAGAGCATTCCCCAACAGCTGAGGAAGCAATGATCTAAGAGTGGATTCCATGGATGAAGTTGATAGGTGTGTAAACACCCATCATTTTAACCACTTAATTACAATAATAACCGAGCCAAAACGTGTATTTTATGTCTTTTATGTCGGAATTATGCGTGGTTTGTGTTTTTGTTGTGATTTAGGACGAAAAGGTGAAAAGTGGAGAAAACAAGGCATTTACGGGCTTTTATTGAAGAAAAAGATGAAAGATGAAGTCGAAAAGTCAAGAGTGCAAAAAGAACGGAAGTCCAAGACCAATTCTGAAGATTTATCGAAGAAGAAGTCGAAAGACGGAAGTTTACTTAAAGCCGAAGAACTCAAGTCTATTTTATTGAAGAATTAAAAGACGAGTTCAAATAAATCCCGAGCCAAAAGTCATTAAAGTCCTAGATTAAAGAAGATTTGAAGGCTTAAGGACTAATGGTGCAATTAACAAAGAGATAAGAAGGAAGGGCCTAATGATGCAATTAAGGGAAAATGAAGGAGGGGAGGAAGCTTCCTAATCCTCCCCTATATATAGATCATTAAGTTAATCTTCTCATTTTGTTGGCTAAGGTGACAATTAGTCTTCCACCTTTATTTTTCTTGCACTTTAATTACTTGTCCATTTAAATACTTGTCTGGCACTTTTAATATCTTTAATTTCCAAGTAAGTGTTCTTTAATTATCTTGTTTTAAATCTCTCATTCTACCTTTCTTTCTTGCTTGATCTTTATGATTATGTGTTTATCATCTTGCTTATTTGATTAAAGATTGTGTTTTTATGCTTTTGGTTGATTTAGATTATTGATTTTTATAAGCTTATTGTATTTATCTTTAAGTTTATAAAGTTTTTATAAAAGTTATTTTTATATAAAAGTTTGTTTTTCGTAAACCTTTTTCTTTTTGTGTTATAAAAGTCTTTAGATGTCAGTTAAGTAGCTTATTTTTATACGGTTTGCCTTAGGATTTTATACTTGTGCTTATTTGATTAGTAGCTTATTTTTCTAGCTTATTTTCATTCTCCTTTACTGTATTCCGATTGGGTTGATCGGAAAAGGGTTTATATATTCCGACCGTAGCTCCTTGGCTTGGTCGGAAAAGGGTTTACGATATTCCGATTGGGGAGTCTAGTGGATTCCGATCAGTGTAAAGTGACAGTTATTCCGATCAGAGCTCGACTATACATTCCGATTGGTTATTCCGACCAATCATTCCGATAAGTCCTCATTCCGATCAAGTAAGTTGATATTCCGATTAGGAGGTAAGTTTGGTATTCCGATTAGGAGAAGTGACATATTCCGATCTGATTCTCCGATCCACATTCCGACCAGCGGGGTAAGAGTATTCCGATTGAGGTACTGATCAGAATACATTTCGATTAGGACTGTTTTTCACATTTTTGTCTTGTTTAATTTTTAAGTTCTTATTTTAACACTTTGTCAATTTTAATTTTCGTCTCGCTTTAACTTTAAGTCATTTAATTATTATACTTTTCAAAGTTTTTAAGTATTGCACCATTTCTTTTAATTAGATTTAGATTTAATTTCAACGCCATTTTACTTTAACGACATTTACTTTTAAGTCATTTACATTTACTTGGATTGTTTTGCACTTTTCAATATACTACAACGACAACACTTTTGTTTCACCAAAGAACAGCTGAGTCGCATAGTTAAACCAGATCAATTCGATTAGACACACACCACTAGAACGATAATTTTCTTACTAGGCAAAACCTAGCATTCAAATGGCGCCGCTGCCGGCTCTTTTCGTAAAGATTAACGGTTTTCTGTGAAAGACGCGTTGCTTTTTGGGATCCGTTCACTTGTGAGCGTTATTTTTCTTGCATAAAAAATTCAAAAAATCATAAAAATTAAAAATTGATAAAAATCCATAAAAATTAAAAATTTCAAAAATCCAAAAAGATTTTATCTTTATTGTGTATATATATTGTCTTTGTGTTTGGTGTCTTTTTCTTTTGCATTTTCAGGTGTATGCGTACTAGATCTTCTAATTATCAAGAGCCCGAGACTCGAGAAGATTTAACTATGTCCGGTGTTAACAACAACAATAATCCACCGCACCTCAACAATAACAACAATGTTCTCCCACAGCCCGATCTTCGGACCATGGAGGAGCTTTGTCAACCTACCATGTTTGGACGAGGAGGACCGATTGCGCCGATGCAAATCAACGCTCCGGAGTTTTCGTTGAAGCACCACATGATTCAGCAAGTGCAAACAAATCCATTCGCTGGAATGCCTGATGATGATGCCAACAAACACCTCGACAAGTTCATTTCAATCACCCAAAGCATCAAGTTGCCTGGCGCCACAATGGATGTTCTACGCCTTCAACTCTTTCCACATACTTTATCACATCACGCCGAGAAATGGTTTGATCGTCTCCCGAAGAATTCAATTCATACTTGGGATGACATGACTCAACGCTTTTTGTCGCGCTACTTTCCACCATCCATGGTCACGAGCCTTCGCAATCAAATCAGCGGTTTCATGCAAGATCCTGATGAATCTCTTTTTGATGCCTGGGAAAGATATAATGTCTTGATTGATCGTTGTCCAAACCACAACATGCTCCCTGTGACCTTAATAGATACTTTCTACAACGGTTTGACTTTTCGAGATCGTGATACGATTAATGCAGCCGCCGGTGGCACATTCATGAAAAGGAGACCCGAGGAGTGTAGAGAGCTAATTGAGAACATGACTACTCACCACAAAAACTGGGATTCCTCTGCTTCTTCAAGGAACAACCCGAGAGTCAATGTTTCTTCTACTTCAGCAAACCCTGATATGACCGAACTCACCCGCATGATGACCGAAATGAGCAAAAGTATCACGCTTCTCGCTTCAAACCAACAACAACAACAACAAGTTAAAGCGGTTGCACCTTCTTGTGAAACATGCGGCGGTCCACACTCATACACCGATTGTCCTTCGACTCAAGGAAATCCGGAAAATGTGTATGCAGCTTATGGTAATTATTCACCGGAAAATTACCAAGCTCGACCACAAGGGGATAGAAATTAGCTGAGTTACCGATCCAACAATTACCTTTCACCCGGTTTTTCTCCTCAAAACCAAAACCCCGCCAACAACTACAATAGAAGCAACCAAATCCCACCAAGAGCTTCTAATCCTTATCACCCACCCACTCAACAAACCCCACCCATTACCCCCGATGTTGAAGCCATCATGAGAACCCAAGGTGAGCAAATCAAGAATCTACAAAGCCAAATTATCAATCTTAAAGGAGATATTACCAAGCAAGGAAATGAGATAAGATCCGAGCTTCGAGATAATATCCAATCTTCCTTCAACAATCAAACCAATGATTTAAAGAATATGCTTGCTAGTTTCTTGCCCGCCGCTCAACCTTCTTCTTCGAGTTCTCTACCTTCAAACACCGTCACCAATCCGCGAGCAAATGTGAGTGCTATTACTACTCGTAGTGGAATTACCATTGTCGATCCACCAATCCCACCCCCATCATCTACACCTCCTCCACCACCATTTATCCCTACTCCTCCTACACCTAGTATTAGTGCACCATTACCGTCTCCGCCTCGTCATGACGATGTTCCTAGGAAAGACCCTTCAACATCTCAACCTTTACCTACACCTACACCTTCACCACCCAAACCCAATATCCCGTATCCCTCTCGTTTAGGCAAGACCAAAATGCTAACCAAGGATGACTCTGAAGTGTCACGCTATGTGAAGATGATCTCTCAAATGAACTTCAACATTAGCTTTCTTGAAGCACTTGTCCATATGCCGAAATTTGTTAAAGCATTTAAGGAATTGCTTAAAAAGAAGGAGAAGCTGATTGAGCTCGCAAACACATGCTTAAATGAAAACTGCTCTGCAGCTATTCTTAAAGAACTTCCGGAAAAGCTTGGAGATCCCGGTCGTTTTGTGTTGCCTTGCGTTTTCAACAAAACTGAAGAATTTACTGCCCTTGCTGATCTCGGGGCCAGTATTAATCTTATGCCTTTGAGTGTTTGGAAAACACTATCATTACCCGACCTCACGCCAACGAAGATGACTCTTGAACTTGCAAATCGCACTCTCGCTTACCCCGTTGGTATAGCCGAAGACGTGTTCATCAAAGTTGGCACATTTACTTTCCCGGTCGACTTTGTCGTTGTTGATTATGAAATGGACCCTCGTATTCCTTTAATACTTGGTCGGCCATTCTTGAGAACCAAACGAGCTTTAGTTGATGTTGCCGAAGGTGAGTTAATCTTAAGAGTCGGGGATGATGCACAAGTTTTCAAAATGGGGAAGCTTACAAGCAAATCCTTTGGAGGCCGAGAATCAGTGAATATGATTAATGTGCTTGATGATTTTGTCATCTACAACAATCCTCTATTCGATTCTTCCATTGATAACCCACTCTTTCAAGATGATGTGGATGATTCTCTCTCCAATTTGGAACCTCCTCCCATTTATGATTCTCCTCCGATCTTTGATGCTTATGATGATGATTCTAGCTCAGATTCCGATGTTTATGATGACCTTACCTCCGAGTATCCCGACCTGGCTACATATGATGATTTTGATGAGGCTGATACTCTTTCGAGCGATCCTTCTCATGATGAAGATCCTCCGCCATCACTCAATCCTACTTTGGACGGCTATTCATTTGAGAAAGACTTCTCTATGTTTCTCAACACTTACTTCCCTCATGAGAGTGATGCTCCTCCTTCTGACTTTGAAGATTATCGTCTTGATCCTACTTTGGATTTGAAGAACATTCTTTCAAAGGAGAAGAAACCGGTCGACACCAATATCCGCAGCACGTATGAGTTAACACCTCTTTGTCCCCCTTCTAAGGACGAGGTTGTGCTTCTTCGCGGATCTTCTTCACACTCTGCTGAGCCTGAGTGCTATTTTTCCCTAAAGGAAAAGGTGTTCGACCCCGGTATCGATATTCTGCCGCCATCTTAGTATCCACCTGATGAAATAAAAGGAAATATCTTTGGAATTTATGGAAATCTGCTTGAACCACTTCACCCTTGCTTCCACCGTGCTCCATCACTGCTTAAGGGAACCTTGCCTACTCTTCTTTGGCTTGCCTTGTTCGCCTTAAGTTTGTGCTATTTGATGGACGAAAACTATGTCTTTGATCCTGGTGGATATGTTTCATGCTTCTTCCTATGATGATCAAGGTCGAGTCAGGCTCACGACTCGGTTAACAAAAATCAAGCGCTTCTTGGGAGGCAACCCATGCATCTATCTCTTAGCTTTCTTTATCATAAGTGTAGGGGGAGACCCGTTGGTTTGCTTTCCTCTCCTCTCCTCTCTTAATCAGGGATTCGAGCGCTCAATGATCCACTCTTGATGATTCTTGACGACCCGTGCTTCCGTGTTCACGTCTTCCCGGTTCTATCCTAAACTCTTTTCGATTCACTATTTTATATTTTTCAATATTAAAATAGGAATCTCTTTAGTTGTCTTTTCTTTAGCAAGATTTAAACAACGTGCACAATGTCCTAAGTGTAGGGGAGTTTACTCCCACATGCTTAAACATTGAGGACAATGTTTATCTTAAGTGTAGGGGGGACTTCTATAGAAGTTAAGTGGTCTTTTCCTTGTATTTGTCCTCATTTTAACCAGAAAGTCAATTTTTCGACATTTTTCAAAATTTTTGATCTATTTTGGCCTATTAGTTTTTCCCTTTGTATAGTTATTTTCTTTCTTTGTTAGAATAAATGTTTAATAAAGTGGTTTTAATTTTCAAACGTTGTGAATCTTTTGACTCAACCCGAGTTTACTTGTCTAAGTTACTCTAGCTAGTATCCTTAACGTGTTTAAGTCAAGTTTTGCTAGGCTTTTATATAGGGAGCTATAAAACGCGAAAGTCTTAACTCTCACGGGTTAAGAACAAGAACTTTTCGCAAGTTCCTATAACTGATCCTAGAGAGTCGTTTATCAAGGGAACTTTAAAATGCGATTTCTAAACTTGAAAAAGTCTAAGAGTTTGCAAGATCCTATAGGCGATTCGAAAACCTAATACTTTAACTTAATAGGCTAAGCATCCACGAGTCTCATTCCTTGAGATTTTAAACTGTGGAGAACGAGAGATGATAGAGCCAATTATAAGTTCGGTATTCTTTCGGGAATTTATGTGAGTTAATTATAAGCCTATTCTCCCATCGCTTGCTAATAAATTTATCTGCAATAAATAAGGTTGTACGATTTGAAAAGTTACTTAGCTTCTAGCCCAAGATCGTTTAAAAGTTGCTCGGTATGGATTAGAGTTCATAGCCAAGGCATAACTTATTGAAGCGGGATGCGAAGATTGGCGAGTCCAAAAAGGTCCTAACAAGGCATGAGGGCTATATTTTGTTGCTAAGATCCAAAGTGATGTGAAGAATCATTTATCGAAAATCAATATGAAGGATCGAGACACACGACGAAAAGCAAAAACTCCCCAAAAGTCATGGAGAAGTGTATCCGAAAAGACCCTAGCAAGGTATGAGGATAAGTAGATCCAAGTCATAAAAGGAGGCGGATCGTTGTATATCAAAGTCCAAAATAAAGATTGGAGAAAAATGAAGAAGTCGTGGTCCAAGTATGAATCTCTCAAAACTTCAAGTGAAAAAATTCCATTATGAAGAGAAGACCATAATTTCATAAACGTCTCTCAAGGTTTGAAGTATGAAGTCGCTGCCAAATATCAGTCCGAGAAAGGTCTCAAATCTTGAAGCGAGTTATGCCAAGATATGAACTTTATGAGGTCCCGAGAAGCAGTTTTAAAAGATTTTGTCCTTTAGCTAACTATTGATTAAATCGTTCACTTTATTTTCGGACTAAATAACTATCGAAATAAGTCAACAATGCATCCTCGTGATCATTCAAGACAAACAATAAAATATAAGAGATACCCCTAGGAATAAGGGAGTCTAAGTGAATAATTGGCCCACATTAGTTCGTGTTAGTTTGCTAACTTATAATAACAATGATCTCGTTTTTAAGCTTGGTTTGGAGAAGGTGAAAACTTGAGGATGATGATTGTTCATGACATTTCCAAAACCCAAGGTATGCTTTCGATTTCTTTACTTTGAATGTTTATAGTCTTCTATCTCTTTAATAAAGGCCAACGTGGATTGATTATGATGAAAAATGTTAACGTGCTTTGTAACTAATGCATTGCATGAGGACATTGCAATGGTCAAGTGTAGGGGATTTGATAGGTGTGTAAACACCCATCCTTTTTACCACTTAATTACAATAATAACCGAGCCAAAACGTGTATTTTATGTCTTTTATGTCGAAATTATACGTGGTTTGTGTTTTTGTTGTGATTTAGGACGAAAAGGTGAAAAATGGAGAAAACACGGAATTTACGGGCTTTTATTGAAGAAAAAGATGAAAGATGAAGTCGAAAAGTCAAGAGTGCAAAAAGAACGAAGTCCAAGACCAATTCTGAAGATTTATCGAAGAAGAAGTCGAAAGACGGAAGTTTACTTAAAGCCGAAGAACTCAAGTCTATTTTATTGAAGAATTAAAAGACGAGTTCAAAGAAATCCCGAGCCAAAAGTCATTAAAGTCCAAGATTAAAGAAGATTTGAAGGCTTAAGGACTAATGGTGCAATTAACAAAGAGATAAGAAGGAAGGGCCTAATGATGCAATTAAGAGAAAATGAAGGAGGGGAGGAAGCTTCCTAATCCTCCCCTATATATAGATCATTAAGTTAATCTTCTCATTTTGTTGGCTAAGGTGACAATTAGTCTTCCACCTTTATTTTTCTTGCACTTTAATTACTTGTCCATTTAAATACTTGTATTGCACTTTTAATATCTTTAATTTCCAAGTAAGTGTTCTTTAATTATCTTGTTTTAAATCTCTCATTCTACCTTTCTTTCTTGCTTGATCTTTATGATTATGTGTTTATCATCTTGCTTATTTGATTAAAGATTGTGTTTTTATGCTTTTGGTTGATTTAGATTATTGATTTTTATAAGCTTATTGTGTTTATCTTTAAGTTTATAAAGTTTTTATAAAAGTTATTTTTATATAAAAGTTTGTTTTTCGTAAACCTTTTTCTTTTCGTGTTATAAAAGTCTTTAAATTTCAGTTAAGTAGCTTATTTTTATACGGTTTGCCTTAGGATTTTAGACTTGTGCTTATTTGATTAGTAGCTTATTTTTCTAGCTTATTTTCATTCTCCTTTACTGTATTCCGATTGGGTTGATCGGAAAAGGGTTTATATATTCCGACCGTAGCTCCTTGGCTTGGTCGGAAAAGGGTTTACGATATTCCGATTGGGGAGTCTAGTGGATTCCGATCAGTGTAAAGTGACAGTTATTCCGATCAGAGCTCGACTATACATTCCGATTGGTTATTCCGACCAATTATTCCGATAAGTCCTCATTCCGATCAAGTAAGTTGATATTCCGATTGGGAGGTAAGTTTGGTATTCCGATTAGGAGAAGTGACATATTCCGATCTGATTCTCCGATCCACATTCCAACCAGCGGGGTAAGAGTATTCCGATTGGGGTACTGATCAGAATACATTCCGATTAGGACTGTTTTTCACATTTTTGTCTTGTTTAATTTTTAAGTTCTTATTTTAACACTTCGTCAATTTTAATTTTCGTCTCGCTTTAACTTTAAGTCATTTAATTATTTTACTTTTCAAAGTTTTTAAATATTACACCATTTGTTTTAATTAGATTTAGATTTAATTTCAACGCCATTTTACTTTAACGACATTTACTTTTAAGTCATTTACATTTACTTGGATTGTTTTGCACTTTTCAATATACTACAACGACAACACTTTTGTTTCACCAAAGAACATCTGAGTCGCATAGTTAAACCAGATCAATTCGATTAGACACACACCACTAGAACGATAATTTTCTTACTAGGCAAAACCTAGTTATCAGAAGTCATAGAAGTCTCTATGTTGGTTGTGAGCTCCTCAGTAGCATGAGTGAGACTTTTGAGCTCAGATAGGATGACATAGGGATGAGCTCGGGACCAATCCCGTCCCGAACCCGTCCCGATTTAGTGCTCCTGATTTTTTCCCGATCTAAAAAGTTATGTACCGATCCCGTACCGAACAAGATTCAGGAATCGGGAATCGGTACCGGTACGGGTATCGGTACGGGGAAATCGGGATTTCCCCGTTTTTTTTCGGGAATTTCCCGATTTGGTACCGGTCCCGTCCCGAATTTGTCGTCCTGAATTTTTTTTCACCTTATTTCGTAGTCGCGGTCTTGTACCGAACGGGATTCGGGTATCGGGAATCGGTACGGTTCCGGGAACGGTTCGGGTTCGGATTCGGGATTCGGGTCCAAATGCTCATCCCTAGGATGACATCATTTGTGACAATGGGCTTGGTAATGCTGATGTCTCCTCTTTTCACCCAGAGTTCTTCAGATCCAAGTGCATGCATATTGGTCATCCCTAGAACAGGGATGGGCTTTAGTTGTTGCAGGTGCTCCTAGTGTTTCATTGCCCCCAGCTCCATAATGTTTGACATTGTAGGGAATGGAACTAGGGTTGGGGGAATTAGCCTCTGTTCCCATAATTGCTTTGCATAAAGTTCTTGGAAACTTGTCATGGAGGGGAAGGGAATGACCTTGAGCTCAACAGATGATACTTGATCATCATCAGCATCCATGTCTTCAAATCCATATATGGTGTTGTCATCTTCTATGATAAAGACTTCATCATCCGGCATAGAATCAATGTCTGATAAGACTGAGAGATCAATGGTGGATGTATCAGCTTCGTCATCACCATCGTATGTAAAGGGATCATCATTATGCTGTTCTTCATGAATATTTAATCCTTGTTATGAAATTTGTTAGTACACATGGTGAATTTATAATGAAGGGAAAGATCGCCATTCGCTGCCCCTAGGAAAGCTGGGTGTGATTATCCAGCCCCCCCTAAGGATTTCTCCTTAGGACTCTTTTATTGTAAATAAAGATATGGTAAAGGGTCGCCATTCGCTGCCCCTAGGATAGCTGGGTGTGATTATCCAACTCCCCCTTAAGGATTACTCCTTGGGACTCTTTTCATTGTGAAACATTGTATGGTGAATGGTCGCCGTTCTCTGCCCTGGGATAGCTGGGTGTGATTATCTAGCTCCCCCTAAAGGATTACTCCTTGGGATTATTTTAAGTGAAACATGATATGGGAATGGTCGCCTTTCTCTTCCCCTAGGATAGCCGGGTGTGATCTTTAAGCTCCCCTTGAAGGATTACTCATTGAGACTCTTTTAAGTGTGAAATAGTTGAAGGTAAGGATCACCATTTATCGCTGCCCCTAGGAAGGCTGAGGGTGATTATTCAGCCTCCCCAAAAGAATAAATTATTTGGGACTCTTTTAATCATGAAGGGACCCAGAGATTGAGTGAAGTTCAGAGACTCTGGGTCGGGACTTATAAGTACTCTCGTTGTTATTTGCCAGAGTACATTCCAGAGTGTGAAGGATCATCGGGGTGCGTTAAGAGCACAAATGAATCATTTCCTTGTGTAGAGACAGAGTGTACAGAGGTCTTATAAGATCTAGGTGCTGACACAAACACTCTAAGGGTTGAGGAAAACCCTAAACTTCATCACTCTCTCCTACAGACTTTTGAGAGTGATTGCTTGTGAACCTCCAATAGAAAAAAATAAGGGCAAACCAATACCTGAGTGATATCAGCATGGAGAGGGTTCTTATTCGTCTCAACTAACATGGAGTATTTAGATCCTGGTTGTTTCTCAGCAGCAGGCTGTCTTTCCTCATCCACTAGAGTAGGGGATGGGACCTTCTTGACATTCTTGATCTTCTTAGGAGGATTAACAGAAGGGGCTTCAGAGGAAAGTGGGATTTATTTCCTCTTCTTCTTCTTATCCTTAGTCTCCTTGGGCAGAGAGGAAGACTATACAGAGGTCTTAGACAAAGACTTGTGAGTGGTTCCTTCAGCATTCACCTCAATTTGAGGGATCAAGGACTCCTCAGTGGTGAGCAGGCCAACAACCTTCATCATATGCCTTGTGATTGGTACCTCATCCTCTAAAGGGGTCTTGAGTGAAGCAGCGGTGATGTGGAAAGGAGAGAAGGAATGGAGTTCTTCATTGTCATAATGCTCTCCTAGGATGTCCTCAATTATGAGAGAGAGATATCTGGTGTAACAGGTGGTGGGTAGACGATGCTTCTTCCCTTTGTTTTCCAACTTAGCAATGAGATCTATATAGAGAATGTGAGCAATCCCTATGTCTAATCCCTAGATAAGGCTGTAGGCAATCGCCAGCTGTAATCCATTCAGTTGGTCATGGGATCCCTGATTACCTCCCAAGAACTAAACAATATACAACATCAAGGTTCTACAGATGGATGAGAAGTAGTTAACCTTGATCAATTTGTTTTGGAAGGCAGCGGATGTGAAAGGTTTGTTGTCATCATCATGGGATTTTAGGGTAGCAAGAGCTTTCTTCATAGAAGAACTGTTGGGCACACAGCTCATGTCATCATTGACAGTCAATCCAATGACTCCGACAAAGTTATTGAAATCAAAGGTGAGAGGTTGTGGATGGTTGGAAAGGTTAAAGGTGATGCTCGAAGAGGTTTGGTCTACTTCAGCCGAAAACCAGAACTCCTTTAGGTATTGTGAGTAGCAGGATGAAAGAGTCCTAGTAATAGCCTCAGCAATGGTGGAGTTTACCAGGAAGCTCAACAATGGAGTATAGAGAGGATTGTTGTGTTCGAGAAGCGCAATGCAGTTGTTAAGAGCAATCTTCCCATCTTGGATGCCGAAATCAACGTTAGATGCAGCTAGGACGGTGAACGATTGGTTTTTTGATGAAGACGCCATTGATGAACGAGTGAAGGTTTGGAGGATTTGAGAGAGATGAATAGTATGTGTGTGTGAGAATGAGAGTGATAGAAGGAAAATCAATTGAGTCAAGGAGTAATAAACTGTTTTGTCGTTTTCCAATTAATGCATTAAATGCAAAATTTACCTTTTGAGAAAAACGTGGGACCCCTTGACCCTTCATGTGATCTTTGTCCCCTTGGAAAGCGGGAAAGTTGTTGACATTGAAAGGAAATAATTTCAATTAAATACAAGAATATATTAAATCCCATTGGAATGTAACTACCTCGTTACATTCAATTCCCTTAAATGCCCAGAGACAAAGATCACTTATCAGACTTATTTCCCAATATTGAGCATACCCATCTTAGCGACCAACCTATTAAAACTTGGCTTAGCCAGAGGTTTGGTGAAAATATCAGCGAGCTTGTATTTAGTGGGTATAAAATGGAGCTCAATATCACCTTTTAAAATATGGTCTCTAGTAAAGTGATACCTGATGTCAATATGTTTGGTTCTGGAATGAAGTACCGGATTATTAGAGATAGCTACTGCACTTGTGTTGTCACAGAATATGGGAACCTCTTCATAGTTTATACCATAGTCAGCCAATTGACTTTCATCCAGAGAACTTGTGCACAACAACCAGCGGCAGTGACATATTCAGCTTCAGCTGATGACATGGCCACAAAGTTTTACTTCTTTGTACTCCAACATACTAACTTTCCACCAAGGATTTGACAACTCCCAAAGGTGCTTTTCCTATCAAGGCAGCACCCATCATAGTCTGAGTCTGATTAAACTTTGAGGTCAAAGCCTGATCCATTTGGATACCAGAGACCCAGCGAGGGAGATCCTTTTAAGTACCTGAAAATTCTTTTGACAACTACAAGGTGGGATTCCTTAGGGTTAGCTTGGTACCTAGCACATAGACAAGTGGAGAACTGGATATCTGATTTGCTTGCTGTGAGATACATCAGTGACCCTATCATGCCTCGGTATAAGGTGTCATTAATAGAGACCCTAGAGTTATTAGCTCCTAAGTTATTCGGAGGAAGCATGGGGCATTTCACTGATGCACAATTAGACAGATCATACTTCTTGAGCAAGTCTCTAACATATTTTTCTTGACAAATAGAAATTCCTTTTGAATTTTATTTGATTTGAAAACCCAAGAAAAAGGTTAGTTCCCCCACATGCTCATTTCATACTTTTTGGTCATAAGTTTGGCAAATTGCTTGCTCAAGGTGATGTTGGTTGAACCAAAAATTATATCATCCACATAAATCTGTACTATAATGACATCACCCTTGGACCTATAAGTGAACAAGGTTTGGTCAATAGTACCTCGGACAAACTTATTTTCAAGTAGAAATTTTGATAGAGTTTCATACCAGTCTCTAGGTGCTTGTTTCAGCCCATAGAGTGCTTTGTGAAGTCTGTAGACGTGGTCAGGATAGTCACTGTTCTCAAACCCTGAGGGTTGTTTGACATATACTTCCTCTGCAAGTTTTCTATTAAAAAAGGAACTTTTTACATCCATATGGTGTACCATGAAACCCATATAAGCTGCATAGGCTAGGAAGATTCTGATAGCTTCTAATCTGGCCACTGGTGCAAAGGTTTCATCATAATCAATACCCACTAATTGATTGTAAACAATCCTAACTTTGTTTTTAACAATCATGCCAACTTCATCCCTTTTGTTTCTGTAGACCCATTTGGTTCCAACCACTTGCTTTCCAGCTGGAGCTTTCACTAGAGTCCACACCTTGTTTCTCTTAATCTGATTTAGTTCTTCTTGCATGGCCACAACCCATCCTTCATCCAGCAGGGCTGCAACAACGTTCTTTGGTTCATCTTCAGAGAGAAAATCAGTGAAAAAGCATTCATTCGCCGAGGCTGTTTCTAGAGATCTTAACTTTCGTCTGGTGGTGACTCCCTTAGAGAGTTCACCAAGAATATTCACAAGAAGAATATCTTGGTTTCTACTCCATTTGGATTGAGGAGTAGGAGTCTCTGTGGGTTCAGGAGTCACAACAAGTTCAATGTATGTTGGTGTTTCATCATAAATAATTTCTTCATCCATGATCTCTTCATCTATTAGAAGGATTGAAGAGTCATGATCAGCATTTTCTTCTACAGGCGATGGAGCGTGTGATTCAGCTACTACAACCTCTAGAGTGATATCAGAGATTGAATGAGGATCAAATGCATGAACATAAGGGAAATCCTTGTGACATATTTGAGATGATTACTTGGGGATTGATAAATCATCCTCTAGATATGATTTAACTTCATTGAAGTCAATGTCACAAGCATCTGAGTTTGAGTGAGTGATTACAACATGTGCTTCATTGAAGGTGACATGAATGGATTCTTCAAGTTCTTTCCTGCGAATATTGACTACTCTATATACTCTGGAGGTAGGAGAGTATCCAAGAAAGAACCCATCATCTGACTTTCATCAAATTTTCCCAAATGATCCTTGTAGTTGTGAATGAAAACTGGGCAACCAAAGACATGGAA
This sequence comes from Glebionis coronaria, assembly GCA_025667525.1. Classification (NCBI taxonomy): domain Eukaryota; kingdom Viridiplantae; phylum Streptophyta; class Magnoliopsida; order Asterales; family Asteraceae; genus Glebionis; species Glebionis coronaria. The sequence continues at coordinate 434,178,288 of CM046875.1, read as the reverse complement.
GTAGCTTACATCAGGGGCTCTCTTCCTATACACTTCATAAGCGGTCTTGCCATGTCTCTTCACAATAATGGATCTGTTTTGTGTGTAACATGCTGTGTATACAACTTCACCCCAAAATTGCTTTGGAAGTCTTGATTCACTGAGCATGGTTCTGGCAGCCTCTATGAGGGTTATGTTCCTTCTTTCAGCGACACCGTTTTGTTCTGGGGTGACTGGGTTTGAAAAGTTTATGAGATTCCCCTTTCATCATAAAAGGCTTCCATGTCATGATTCTTGAATTCGGTGCCATTATCATTTCTGATAGCCTTAACTCTGCAGTCATTGAAGTTCTCTACTTCTCTGATGAAGGACATTATCCTTTTACCTGCATCACTCTTTCTTTTAAGAAAGAATACCTAAGTGAACCTAGATAATTCATCGACAATGACCATTGTGTACTTGTTGTGATTAAGGGATTGAGGTTTTACTGGTCCAAATAAGTCCATATAAAAAAGATGGAGGCACTTATTTATGGAGAATGATTGTTTAGTTTTGAACGATGCTCTGTGGTGCTTCCCCTTTTCGCAGGCTGAGTGTAAAACCCGCATGCTTTTACCATGAATAGTACCCTTAAGATCGTACGTACTAGATTAAAACTTTCCTATTATATCATGATTACGATTACGTGTTAGGATTTTACGTATTACGTACGTGTTAAAACACGATAAGTATTTACTACGCACGAGCACGTAATAATTATTGACAATAATTAATCACGAACATGCGATCATGAAATCATGAACGTAATTAAAACACGAACTATTATTAATTACGTATATATATTTATTACGAGCGTAAATAAATATATTAGATCACGATAATTACGTAACGAGAACACATAAAACGCGAACACAAATAATCATGAACGAATAACTAAACATCAAGACACGGAAAACGGTACGGGCACCCCATGTGGGGCCCCCTACCCGCGGCTACAAGGAACAAATGGGCCAAGCCCGTTTCAATTTTTCACTAAAAGGGGTTAAGGAAATAAACACTACTCATTATTGTTTTTATAGAAGATTTTAGAAAAACCTAAAAGTTTTTTCTCCTCCTTCTTTTCCTCTTTTTGGCCGCCACCTTCAAAACACCAAAAGGGGTGTTTGTTGATCTTGGATCTTGGAATTCTTGTTGGTGTTCGTGTTTGTTCTTCGTTCTTTAGATCCACGTATTTGGTAAATCCTTTTAAACCTTTTTCTTTTGATTTGATCTTTTATTAATTAAGAACATGTTATGTTTTTTTCATAAAACCTAATTAAATCATAGATCTAACATGAATTGGGTTTAAATAAAATCAAAGGTAATGTTTTAGGGGTGTTTTGTTTTGGCCGCAGCCTACACCGAACCCGAGAGGGTTTCGGTTTGGCCAGTTGACCACCACCGAGACCATATGGTCTCGGTTGGTTGGTGTGGGTCCCACGGCAGCATCAAGACAAGGGTAACCTCGACTTGGTTCGGGGTATGGTGTCAATTTCATGTCCGGTTCATGGTTCTTAGTCAAGATCCGGTTCACGGTGTATATTAATTATTAAAATCATGACATGATTAATTTATTAACTTGACTTAGGTTATATTAATTATTAAAATCATGAAATTATTAACCTAAGTATTTTTATATTTTAGACTTATAAATTAATTAATTATTTAAAAACATGGTTATAATTAATTAATTAACATGACTTAGGTTATATTATTAATAAATAATAATACATGTTTTAACCTAAGTATTTAACTTTATTTAATTAAAAACATGTTATACTTTAATTAAATATTTTAACCTGTAGTTTATTTTAATTACATGAAATAATTAATAAACTATACCTTATATCATATGACTTAGAAAATAATCATGAAAACACTTAGGCTTATATACTTAGCTTATTTAACCAGCTTATTTCTAATTATGGAAACTTTTTATTTTTAGAAACTTAATTAAATAAGGCAGCTAATCTATTTATGGAAACTTGCTATTTTTAGAAACTTATTTATTTCAGGTAGCTAATCTATTTATGGAAACTTATTTAATTAAGGCAGCTGATCTATTTATGGAAACTTTCTATTTCTAGAAACTTATCTATTTTAAGCAGTAATTCTATTTTTGGAAACTTTCTATTTTTGGTAACTTTCTATTTTAGGAAACCTGTTATTTTTGGAAAGTTACTTATTATTACACAGTAAGTATAATAATACATGAAATACTAGAAATACTTAATCAGAGTAAACAGAATATAAGATAAACACAGTTTAAGGCTTTAAAACAATAGAACATGATAAGAACACATAAAATAAGCTAAGACATGACATAAAACCAGTTACGTATTTAGTAAGCAGATACTTATTCATGTATGTATTTATGTAGCATTAGTGATACGGAAGTAGGATTCCTCTCAGTTCATCTTCTTCGTTCACTGGACATAAGGTACGGATTCCCGTCCTTTCAGTATGGACATTCTTTCCTTATTAGGATTCCCCGTATGCAGCCAACTGTTTTCCCAGTATTTGTTTAATATGTTTTTGAATTGCTTATGTTTAATTAGAATACCGAAATCCATATACATGCATGACCAGTTTCACCTAGTTATGGAGGTACCATAACCATAACATTAGAGGCACTGATGTTATGACTTCACCACGGCGGAGTGATTGCTCGTGGCGTCCCTTCAGCTTTTGGCCATATTATTATATTTATCATGTGGGGCGTATGGGTGCATCCTAGTTACATATTTCAGTCAGGATTTCATGGTGAATGTGGTGTGTGCCTTGCATCCTTCACAAGGAGCTGATCCCTCCTACCCTAAACCAGTATATTAAATTAGAGACAGCCCCTCTAATTTGCATGATGAGGTCACCCCTCCAAGTATTCATGCACGGTGGATTTTCATGACCTATATTGGCTAATGGTAAAATATGCTAAACAGTTTTCATAAGATAAACATAAGGCTTTTCAAACTATAAAACCAGTTTTATGAACATGTTCCAGGTTTTCCAGGACTTATACATTTCCGCTGCTATTAAGTCTTTATTATGCTTAGTCATTCATGCTATGTCTATATCCGTGCACTGAGCGTTTTGCTCAGCCGTTACTTTCCTTTCCATGTCCCAAAACGGCAGGTACCCTAGGAAAGACTCGAGCATTTGGAGGACGTGCATAGGATGGAAGCTGCTAGAGACTTCTTTTCCTTTTTGCCTTCATATACTTATGCTTGTTTAGTCTTTCATTCACTTCTTTTGCTTTATTATGTTTTGGGCTTATGTTTGGGAACCGATGTTTGATTCCGGTTATCCCTATGGTCATGTAATGTTTTATACATTTATCCTTGTATGCTTTGATGACACGCCATAATTACGCGTGACATTCCATTTATCAAAATGGGGTGTTACAATTATGGTATCAGAGCCAAGGCTTCGACCTGTAGGCTCTAAAACTCGACCTGTGACTAGTGGGTAGTCACCAGGAGCTTCCTAAGCCAACGTTTGTCATTCTACGTATTGACGTTTTCAGCACATTATTGTTTTAACCATGATGTTTTCAGTACCTTGAGGTTTTAACCTTGATGTTTTTATCGATATTGTTTTACTAATATGGATGGACAACCGTCATTCATATTTAGTTATGTGTCATTGTTTCATGCATAATGTTCCTCGTGAACTGTGGCTATGCGGACTGAACCCCAGTAGTTCATAATTAGTCACATAAATACTTTTTTGATAAGTTTTGACAGATAAGTTTCATTTATTTAAGTTTCATGTATCATTGTTGCAGGGATTATGACTAAGTAATGGTTGGTACAGGACTGGCCCTATTTAATCGCATGTGCTTTTATCGAAACTTTTAACTTTGGGACCGACCCATAGGCGTCCCCTCACCATGTCTTTTGTTTTGGGACCGACTCATAGGCGTCCCCTCGCACATATAAAAGGTTTTTATAAACTAACATTACGCATTCATGCACTGTTTTCATGCATAATTTTTTTTTCATGATTTAGTGGCATAAATTTTTTTTATGTCCCCTCATGAGTTACTATGTTTTTATGTCAAGTATGTTCTCATACTGTCATGGTTAACTTTGGTTTCATGCTGATTATGTTATACACTCCTTTATGATAGATCGTTTTATGTTCCTTCATGATAATTCCGTCTTCATGTTGATTACGTCTTACGCCTCTTTTTTTATTTATGCTTTCACGCAAGACATTGTTGGAATTCATTGAATTCTGCTTTCATGATAGTCATGGTTAGTTTTCATTGATCATGCTTTCAGGCAAATCATCTTAAATTTTGTATGACCACACTTTAACGTTTCTCTATGCAACCAGAATGAGGTATATACTGGCATTGCCAGGTTATCATGATGGTTTTCCTAACCGTTTAACCGATATACTCTCCTTAAATCATGATAAATGATCGACCCCATACCGATCATTTCATGTGCATTCCACGTGTACTCCACGTACCGTATTTCATGTGTATTACACGTACCTTAATCCATGTGTATTTCGCTTGCAATACTTCACGAGTATTCGCTACTCGATTCTGAATCACCTCAGGCGTATTTTCAGTTTGCTGATATTCTACAAGATTGCTGATGCCGCTCATAACTTGGAGATGTTACTAAAGGTTGATGCTGCTGACTTTCGGAGACGCTACGAGATGCGGATGTTGTTCACAACCTAGAGATCCTACAAGACGAAGACAAAGGCGTCAGAGCAAAGCAATCGAACGAGAAGATGCTTCACCATCAGACAATTTTCATCAATCATTGTCCCTAATTCTTAGTTACATGTCACACGTCATTCGGCTGTCATTTCAGCCATATGAGTGCAAACCGGTACCAGCCGGCCACTCAGCTGAATAGTTAAATGAATCACGGTCATGAGAATGACCGTCATGGAACTGACAGACAAGACGGTAACCACTACTATGACGGAACTATCCTAAAAATCGCAACCGAGGTTCCGGCCGCGGACGTGATCAAACATACAAAGGATCAGTAGTCCAACCCATCCGCCAAGTCTGGCATAATAACCTAATATTGTAGTTCTATTGAATTACGTCTCGAGACACATGTCAAGACATCAGTCAAGACACATATCTCACGTATACTTTCTGAAGACACATGTCAAGACATCAGTCAAGACACATGTCTCACGTATACTTCCTGAAGACACATGTCAAGACACCAGTCAAGACATATGTCATGCTTATAGTTCCAAGACACGAATCAAGACACATGACTCACGTCCAACTATGGGACATTTCTAAGAAATTCAGGGTACCCTCCAAGGGTATATCCATTTTGTTGTGCCATGTATTAATCAGGCCACAAGAATTTCAATACCATTATCGGCGCATCAGTGAGAACTATCGCGTTGCTGATGTCACTTTTATTTCTTTCACCATATTTATTATGATTCATGACCATGAAGGACGCCTTTCGTATTCCCACGTATACGAAGGATTTCCTTCAGCTTAATGATGAGATCCAAGCTGCTAACGCATTTCCTCGGACAGACACGAGATGAACTTTATCCTAATTATGGACTATGAACATCACACCATGCTACGATTCATAATTATGTACAGTAATGTTCAGGCCCCTAAATACATTCAGCTTGATTTTCCATCAGGAAAATCTGTACAAATTATCTATGCTTACAAGCATGTGCGTTGTTAGCCATGGTCACTAAAATTTTCTACCTGTCAGTAAGACACGACTACTTAAGTCCTTTTACGCATAGCCAGTTGATTATTCCAAGATCTTCCCATATATTCCAGAAGAACCTTCAAGGAGAAGGACGGTACCATGATATTATGTGTCGACTACCGTCGGCTTAAACAAATCACCATTCATGACCGTCATTCTCCTCCACGTATTGACAACATATCAAATCGACCTTATAGTCTTAATCACTTTTCCAAGATTGAACTCATGATCATGCTGCCAACAGTGACGAGGGAAAGAGCAGGACATGTCCATGACTGCTATTCGTACACGACTCGGTCATGCTAGATTTATGATGTTGAATTAGTCTCATCAATGCTCCAACGGCATTATAAGAATGAGTTTCCATGAACTCATAGCAAATTCATCAGTGTTTTCATTGAGGATAACCTGATTTCCTTTAAGCCTAGAAGAAGAACAGGAAGACCATATCTGCACTATGTTACAAATTCTATGACAAGATAAATTTCACCCTGGGAAATATTTCCAATATCAATTCGGGTTGATTACAGTGACACATTGGATCACATGGATTTGCATGGTTAATCTTACCATGACTCAGCTTATGCGTAAAGGAGTGAACCCTACACTATATTAGGTGTTATAGAAAATCCTACGCTAGGAGAAGTCTAGATTCAGAAACTCAGAGTTTCGCAAACTCCTATGTATCAAGTCCTACGAAGCAAGATATAGTTATGTTCATATCTAAGAACCTGACATACCAACAGGTTAAGATAGGACACCAACAAACTGGGATGTTTTCATCTTTTGAAATTGTGAATTGAAATGGGACAAGATCTCCACGGATTTTGGTTACTAGATTAACGCAAACTCAGAAGAAGCATGATGCTATCTGGGTTATTGCAAACAGTTTGATCAAGTCTGCAGAATCCTTACATCCGCAAGGATTGCAGAACCAACAGATTGATCGGACATGTTCCAGCCAAGGCTCATCCGACTACTTGGTAATCCCTCAGCTATCGGGTCAGACAAAGATTCGCAATTGTACTCCTAAATTACTTCACGTCTTCATTCTGATTCCACGACTTGCTTTCGCGCTCGCGTTCATGACACTATTCACGTTTATGATCGTATCTGGGATTACGATTTTACGTTCATTTCGTTCTGGGAAGTTTTGCAAGAACTTGAGAGACCAGACCCAAGTTTAGTATAACTCTCCATCATCAGATAGACGTTTCACGTCATATTCTACGTCTCAGCTTGTAGCGTTTGGCGTTACCGCCATTATATTTTATGATCATGATATGTTTCACATGTCATGTTCATTCCACGTTCCTCATATCATGATCAAGATATGTTACACGTATCATGGATCACGATATGTTTACTCATACTACACTCGCCATATCTCCACGTAGCACGTTCAAAAATTTTCACGTATCACGTTCAAAATTTTTCACGTACTACGTTTCTTTATGTCTCGCGCATCGTTTCTAATTATCAGTTAAGTCAGATTGTCTTGCATCGTAACATTTCAGTTACCCTAGCACGTTAACTCTTATTTTTCCTCGATCGAATTTAGGGGATCTACCTTCCGTTGATAACCAAGAATTTCTTCGTATTCCAAGTCAAGGTTAGGAGGACCAAGATTTATCATTAGTGTCAAGATCTTCTGAAGGAACCGTTCCAAGAGGGAGGCCACTTGGAAACGGACAAGTTCATCCGGACTTTTTATCCGTTTTCTCTCATCAATTAGAGATGTTCTTTCAGTCACGTCACGTTCCATGTCCTTTCAAGACATTTCACATTCCACGTTCCTTCTACCATGTCACATGTACGTTCATTAATCTTACATACCCTCTTAGTTTGATTCGGGTATGTTTCTCTTTCATTTACGTTATCTATAATTCGGGGACGAGTTATTCTTTTTAGGGGGGAAGAGTTGTAAAACCCGCATGCTTTTACTATGAATAGTACCCTTAAGATCGTACGTACTAGATTAAAACTTTCCTATTATAGCATGATTACGATTACGTGTTAGGATTTTACGTATTACGTACGTGTTAAAACACGATAAGTATTTACTACGCACGAGCACGTAATAATTATTTGACAATAATTAATCACGAACATGCGATCATCAAATCATGAACGTAATTAAAACACGAACTCTTATTAATTACGCATATATATTTATTACGAGCGTAAATAAATATATTAGATCACGATAATTACGTAACGAGAACACATAAAACGCGAACACAAATAATCATGAACGAATAACTAAACATCGAGACACGGAAAAAGGTACGGGTACCCCATGTGGGGCCCCCTACCCGCGGCTACAGGGAACAAATGGGCCAAGCCCATTTCAATTTTTCACTAAAAGGGGTTAAGGAAATAAACACTACTCGTTATTGTTTTTACAGAAGATTTAAGAAAAACCTGAAAGTTTTTCCTCCTCCTTCTTTTCCTCTTTTTGGCCGCCACCTTCAAAACACCAAAAGGGGTGTTTGTTGATCTTGGATCTTGGAATTCTTGTTGGTGTTCGTGTTTGTTCTTCGTTCTTTAGATCCACGTATTTGGTAAATCCTTTTAAACCTTTTTCTTTTGATTTGATCTTTTATTAATTAAGAACATGTTATGTCTTTTTTTTCATAAAACCTAATTAAATCATAGATCTAACATGAATTGGGTTTAAATAAAATCAAAAGTAATGTTTTAGGGGTGTTTTGTTTTGGCCGCAGCCTACACCGAACCTGAGAGGGTTTCGGTTTGGCCACTTGACCACCACCGAGACCATATGGTCCCGGTTGGTTGGTGTGGGTCCCACGGCAACATCAAGACAAGGGTAACCCCGACTTGGTTCGGGGTATGGTGTCGATTTCATGTCCGGTTCATGGTTCTTAGTCAAGATCCGATTCACGGTGTATGTCTAGATTTTTATGATCTTATGTTAAAATTAAATTAATAACATGACATGATTAATTTAATAACATGACTTAGGTTATATTAATTATTAAAATCATGAAATTATTAACCTAAGTATTTTTATATTTTAGACTTATAAATTAATTAATTATTTAAAAACCATGGTTATAATTAATTAATTAACATGACTTAGGTTATATTATTCATAAATAATAATACATGTTTTAACCTAAGTATTTAACTTTATTTAATTAAAAACATGTTATACTTTAATTAAATATTTTAACCTATAGTTTATTTTAATTACATGAAATAATTAATAAACTATACCTTATATCATATGACTTAGAAAATAATCATGAAAACACTTAGGCTTATATACTTAGCTTATTTAACCAGCTTATTTCTAATTATGGAAACTTTCTATTTTTAGAAACTTAATTAAATAAGGCAGCTAATCTATTTATGGAAACTTGCTATTTTTAGAAACTTATTTATTTCAGGCAGCTAATCTATTTATGGAAACTTACTTAATTAAGGCAGTTGATCTATTTATGGAAACTTTCTATTTTTAGAAACTTATCTATTTTAAGTAGTAGTTCTATTTTTGTAAACTTTCTATTTTTGGAAACTTTCTATTTTTGAAAACTTTCTATTTTTGGTAACTTTCTATTTTAGGAAATCTGCTATTTTTGGAAAGTTACTTATTATTACACAGTAAGTATAATAATACATGAAATACCAGAAATACTTAATCAGAGGAAACAAAATATAAGATAAACACAGTTTAAGGCTTTAAAACAATAGAACATGATAAGAACACATAAAATAAGCTAAGACATGACATAAAACCAGTTACGTATTTAGTAAGCAGATACTTATTCATGTATGTATTTATGTATCATTAGTGATACGGAAGTAGGATTCCTCTCAGTTCATCTTCTTCGTTCACTGGACATAAGGTACGGATTCTCGTCCTTTCAGTATGGACATTCTTTCCTGTTAGGATTCCCCGTATGCAGCCAACTGTTTTCCCAGTATTTTTTATATGTTTTTGAATTTATTATGTTTAATTAGAATACCTAAAGCCATATACATGCATGACCAGTTTCACCTAGTTATGGAGGTACCGTAACCATAACATTAGAGGCACTGATGTTATGACTTCACCACGGCGGAGTGATTGCTCGTGGCGTCCCTTCAGCTTTTGGGCATATTATTATATTTATCATGTGGGGCGTATGGGTGCATCCTAGTTACATGTTTCAGTCAAGATTTCATGGTGAATGTGGTGTGTGCCTTGCATCCTTCACAAGAAGCTGATCGCTCCTACCCAGAACCAGTATATTAAATTAGAGGCAGCCCCTCTAATTTGCATGATGAGGTCACCCTCCAAGTATTCATGCACGGTGGATTTTCATGACCTATATTGGCTAATGGTAAAATATGCTAAACAGTTTTCATAAGATAAACATAAGGCTTTTCAAACTATAAAACCAGTTTTATGAACATGTTCCAGGTTTTCCAGGACTTATACATTTCCGCTGCTATTAAGTCTTTATTATGCTTAGTCATTCATACTATGTCTATATCCGTGCACTGAGCGTTTTGGTCAGCCGTTACTTTCCTTTCCATGTCCCAAAACGGCAGGTACCCTAGGAAAGACTTGAGCATTTGGAGGACGTGCATAGGATGGAAGCTGCTAGAGACTTCTTTTCCTTTTTGCCTTCATATACTTATGCTTCTTTAGTCTATCATTCACTTCTTTTGCTTTATTATGTTTTGGGCTTATGTTTGGGAACCGATGTTTGATTCCGGTTATCCCTATGGTCATGTAATGTTTTATATATTTATCCTTGTATGCTTTGATGACACGCCATAATTACGCTTGACATTCCATTTATCAAAATGGGGTGTTACACAGAGCATGGTTTATCTTTGCTGAAGGTTAGAGAGGGAGGCCCAACGACTAAATCATTCTTTGCCAGTTTGTTGATGTTTTTGAAGTTGAGGTGAGAGAGTCTCTTGTGCTAGAGCCAGTTTTCACTATCAGAGGCTTTGGTAAAGAGACAGGTATTGTTTCCTTAAGGACATGATGTCATGTCAATAACATACGCATCACTTCTTCTAGGTGCAATAAGAACAACGCCATCATTTTTTATTGAAGATTGTTCCTTGGGTCTTGGTGAATAGAACTTTGAAACCAGCATCGCAGAGTTGACTGATGCTGATTAAGTTGTGCTTCAGTCCATTAACATAAGCGAACCTTGTGAAGGTGATTCCATTACAATCCACTGAGCCATATCCCTCAGTAGCCCCTGAGGAGTCATCTCCAAAGACTACTTTGGGACCAGACTCCTTCTTATATCTATGCAGATATTGTTTAATCCATGTCATGTGTCTGGAGCACCCACTATCCAGATACCAAACAGATTTCTTCAAGTATTCCTACATAGATATATTAAAACCAAATTAGTTTCGATGATGAACCCACTTTCCAGTGGGTCCATGTTGTCGATGACCAACGACATTGGGTCGTCTTTGGTTCCTTTCTCCCCCTCTTTGGTTGCAGTCTCTGGTTTCATGACGCATACTTACACAAGTGTCACATCCAGGATAGTGTTCACACTCATCAGAGTAATGATCATAGAAACCACAATACTTGAAAGGAGGAAATGGTCTGAAACTCTGAGGAGATTCTCTGGATTTGGGTTCTGGTCTCCTTGAGGACTTGTGAGGAGTTTTGGATCTTAATTGTAGTCTGGTCTTTTGGACAACTATGATCTCCTCATGTTCTCTGGAGGTATGTTTAGTGGACTCACATGTGATACATTTGGGTTTCTTTGAACAATTTTCAAACAAGTGATTTTTGAACCCACAATGTTTGCAAGGCCTGAACATAACTCTCCCCTTTGAGCTGTTGGACCCTTCATTAAGAGAACTAACAGATGGACTGTCAGCCCGAGGTTTGATGTGTTCTTTCAAACCTTTTACTTCTTCCATAAGGGTAAGAAGAAGTTTCTTGGTAGGTGATAGCTCATAAGTGGGAGGAATGGGTTTGATAGGTTCTTTGGCCACAAGAACCTTTTTATGTGCTTTCTCAGCAACTCTGGTAGAAGATTTAACAAGGTTAGGAGTACCAGAGGTTTTGATGGCAGGTTTTGGGTCAAGTAAGGAATTAGATGGATCAGCACCAGCGAGTTTGGGTAAAGCTGGAAGGGGGTTGGAATCCTCTGACCCCTCTTCAGAGTTATTCTCATCCACAAAGGTGGATATAGGAGAGGGATCCTCTAAGGGGACAATTTTTACTTTGGCCACTGGTATATGGTTCTTAAACCCACCCTTACCCCTTATTGCTTGAACCACATTCCCCAAAATGGATTCAACAACCAACTCTTCCACAGTGTATTGACCTTTGTTCCATTTTTCAATGGTCCTTCTAAGTTCATCATTTTCATCAGAAAAAGATTCATTTTCAATGGAAAATTTGCTTACTTCATTTTGAAGTTGATTCGCAAGATTTACAAAGGGTTTGAGATTTGTTAACTCAGATTAACAAAGATTTAACTCAGTTTTAAGATTAAGAAATTTGTTTACCAAATTCTTTCTTTGTTCTTCTACAAAATGGTGGTCAACCAAGGTGTAGTCACTGACATGGTCTCTATCAGGACCTTCAGGCATAGTAAGCAATCTTTGTACCTTTCCCATGGTGATATTCACCCATTGTCCAGATCTTGCTTTGATTTTACCAACAACTGGTTACTCATCAGCGACTTCCATAAAGGCTGTGACAATAGTGGTTGCTTCATCCTCTGTTGTAAGAGGTTCATTATCCCAATCAAAGGAGGCATCGATAAGACCCTTTTCAATCTTTTTGTTATCTTCTTTTCTTGGCTGCTTCATCAGCCTTTTGATTGAGTTTCCCCAGCTCAGCTTTCATTGCTTTCTACTTGACCTTGTAATCCTTCTTTCCCTTAGAGTCAGAATGAGAAGTTTGCTTGAAAGGAGATGGAGTAAACTTCTTCTTGCTGCTGTGATCACTGCTGGATGCGGGAAAGCTTGGAGAGGAGGTCTTGTTTGACCAACAGTCTTTTTGGAAATGACAAGCTTTGACACATGTGTAGCAAATCACTTTGGACTTGTCAACTTCAGCAGCTCCAACTCTGCCGGATCTCTTGTAGAATCTCCTTTGATCAGCGAGAAGAGCTCTGTCATGGAATTCATCATGTATCTCGTCAAGAAATTCGTGAATGCTTCGAGTATCTTCTTCTACATCATAGTCGCTGTCCTGAAAAGAATGGTTAGCAACAAGAGCTTTCGATCTAGTGATTTGAGTGGTAAATCTTTCAGTTTTAGACTTATAGATGGAGTCAATCAGACCTTCTTCATAATTGTATCTACCAAACACCTGGGCCAGAGTATCATTCTTGATAGCATTATTTGCTCTTAGGGTCTGGTTTAGGCTAAGACATTTCCTAGGTAAACTGTTAACAAATGTAGCATTTACCTCAGCTTTTGGTAGAATAATGATTGTGGTAAAATACGACCTTTTAGGAAAAAGGCGTAAATGCGGTAAGTATTAAGTACGATGATTTGGGAAAACCGTGCACTAATGACCCAAATTAGAAGTTCGTTTCCCAAGGAGGTTTGTTGTGTGTGATTAACTTGTATGATATATTTGAGATTAATATTAATAAAATAAAGGAAAAAAGGACGGCGGTTACGATTACGATTAAACTACAACGAAAGCTAAAACGTAAAACGTAAAAACGTGACGAAATTAAAAATTTAATCTAAAAATTTATTAAAATAAAAAACAAATAAAAATTAATATAAATAAGAGTAAAGTTCAATAAATAAATTTTAAAACTTTTTATTAATTAAATATTCAATTTTAAATGCCAATTAAAGCCCTAAAATGAAATATAATTAAGAAAAAGCCCAAAATATTATTTTATTAAACAAATATCTCACTTATATTATTTAAACACTAAAAAGTATTTTTCCTAATTTTTAGAAACTATTTTTGTATTTTTCAAAAGCTAAAAACAATTTTTAAACTAAAATAATGATTAAAAATAATAATGCTAAAAATAAACTTACTGTTTCAAAAATCATATTTTATATTACTAAACAGTAGAAAAATAGAAAATATTGAAAAAGGTAATTTTTTACACTAAAGGACAAAACAGTTTGAATTAAAAACTATTTAAACTTAAATTAATTCTAAAAAATAAATAAAAAGAGTGAAACAGTGAACTTTTTAATTCTAAAAATCTTAAAACATTTTACTTTATCTAAGAAAAATTTTAAAACTGAAAAATATAGATTTTTTGCACTAAAGGACAAAAATTAGAATTAAAACTAACTAAATTGATTTAAATATAAAAAATAACAAATGAACAGTAAAATAAAATTTTAAATTTCTAAAAATAATAAAATAAATACACAAAACTAGGAAAAATAGAAAATCAGAAAAAAGGTAAAAATTTTGCACTAAAGACAAAGATAGAAAGAACTGAAAGTGACACCTCATGAGGTTTTGTCCTTTTGCAGGACAGTGGCAAGGTTTGAACTAGCAGTGGGAACTTTTTCTCACTGCTTGGTCACAGAAAAGAGACAAAGGCGATTTAAGACTTGTTTTGGTGGATATACTTGGAACCAAAGACACCACCACAACCAGTTGCGTTGTGGGGAGTCACAGCAAGCAAGAAACACACAGTCCAAATATTGTGTAGAATTGTAAATCTATGCTTATGTTTTTAGAGAGAGAAAGAGATAGAAAGATGGTGGATTTCACACTTTAGAGAGAGAAACTAAGAAAGAACTATGTGTAAATTATGAAAAACCACACCCTCTCCATCAAAGGAGAGGGTTTATATACCCAAGCCCTTGTCATGGGCTTGGGCTTACATTTGGCCGCCGGCCCATACATTACATGGGCTCGGTTTTGGGCTTCGTTTAAGTAAATGCAAATGACTAAACTACGAGCTATTACACGAACTAATGTTGGAGTGACCGATCCTTCCTAATACGTAAAACGTATTTCCAACAATCTCCCCCTAAGGGAGGTCACTCCAAACAAGGGTGTTACCCAAGTTACAATAGTAAAATAAACCTAGCATACTATGCTTGTCTTGAGCTCGTAGTCTTCGTCTTTCTTTTTCTTCTTTTTCTTTTCTGGTGAACATGCTGATGTGATCTTTGATATCAGTCTTGAGCATTAATCTCTTGCCTTGATCTTGTGCATCCATCGCTTGTGATCTTCGCCTCTTCGTGACCTCACGTCCCACATACTTATACCTTTGTAATTCTTAAAAGCTTCAGAGTTCGATACAGCGGAAGACTTAACTTTTAGGCTTTCTTGAATTTGATGAGGTATTAAGTGCATAAAGTATAAGCATGCGGGGACGACTTCTTCTCGGATTCCGCAACGCCACCGTCTTCAAATGCCGCAACATAAGTAGACACGAACGAAATGGCTTTGAACATTTCATTCTAATTCGGTAGCATTTTACCTCCGGTCGGTGAAGACCGTTGGACGATATTAGATATCGTACCCGTGACGGATAGTTTCAATTAAGTAACTTCCTGACAGGATTTCGCGGGTAAACCCGTTCTCTTTATTCGACCGTCCAAAGCTGACTGCGAACATAAAGAGTGAATCATTTGGATAATAATATCCGCATGATTTGAAGCCGTCAATTCATGTTCCTGGAACAAGTGAAATTCAATTAAGAACCGCACCATCGTTGCTTTCCAGTTGTCACGAGCTTGATTCGTATAGAATCTTGCAAGTTACCTACCAAGTGCTGTTTGAGGTTAACACTAGAAGGATTTCCACTCATCACTGTGAACACTAAGGTATCACTCTGAGTGTTCTGGCAAGATCACTAAGATATTGCGTAGAGGCCTGGAACGTGTTTAAATTCAGTTAAGAACTAAACAGCTGTTGCTTTCCAGTTATCACAAGTTTGATTCATAAAGAATCGCACAAGTCACCTACCATGAGCTTTTTGATATTCGCTCAAGAAGGATTTCCATCTTCATTGTAAATACTTTCGTATTACTCGGATGTTCAGGCAAGATCATGAAGATTTTGCGTAGGACTCTTAAAATCTTTCTTACTTTTCACAGTGTGTGAAGAAGCAAGGAATTATGAAAGTGTGTCCTAATGAGATATTTGATGATCTCAAATGGCTCTAGACTCGATCGTGCACTTTGGATTTTAGTGATCGGAAGCTGGAGAGGAGTGCCACCTTTTCAATACCAATTTATTCGGAGTGAATAAATCAATAGATAATGTGTTGTCTCCGTGTGATTAAAACAAATACCTTTTGAGAGATATCTGAGTTAGCTGGGATGGGTTGTGCATTGCATCACTGGGTCCATGATGTCTGTCTTCAATATCAAGAATCATTAACAATGATCTCAATAGAATATGTATTGACCCGGTTTCTGCCTAAATTGTAAGGAGGGCTTCTTTCTTTACACCCTTTATCTTTACAATTCTTTTTCATTCTTCAACCCCTTCAATGCTTACCAATACGTCATAACTAGCACCTTGTTGTGATTGTTCCAGTGCTAACTTAAGTACTTGGTCGGCATTCAGCTACGTTCACAATCTTTCCCCAACTTTCCTAAGGACTACTATTTCTAGCTATGGAATGTCCTTGGGAAGATTCCTCCGGTTCTGGAAGAATCATAGGACTTAACCTATCCTACCATCCTTATGTTACCACAATCTTCATCGTCGTGAAATAGAGATGTTTTGGGTAAGTGTATGTCACCATGAAATCCATTTTGAAGTGCAAATCCATTTTGCTCCCCCTTAACATATGCCACGATATCCGAAAACATTTCGCACATGTCGGGATGAGCTAGCACATTAAGTCAAACCATTTGTGATAATATCCCATATTAAATCACATTTTCTCCCCCATATTAAAAATATTAACCCAATCGATGTTTTTAATATCAATTGATTTAATGAAGTTTTAACAAAGGTTTTGGGAAGAAAAATGCAAGTCCGTTTTACCTTCATGATATCAAACGTATGAGATATGATACCGATTTGTAACATGATCACATATTCACCATATTAGAAAAACTTAACAAGGTTGGACCTGATGGATGAGAACATCATATGATAAGATCAAATGGTTCTTGTCAGCATATGTTGGTCGCCTCGTCTCGTCTGAAGTCATCTCTTGACACCACGTGTACGATTGGTATTGTTGTCTTGACACCAACTTGTGAACTTGGAACATTCGGCATCGAAGATTCTGAGTTCTTGACAATTGCTCCCCCTCAATTGTTGACCCGTGTTCTATCGAAAGAGCTGTAGTCGTCGGTTGAGTAGTCGCATCGTCGAGTATGTAGATACCAATTGTAGATAGCATGGTTGTAGAGATGATAGCTTCATAAAAACAAGACTTCTCTTGTTTTAACAAATAAATGCACTGAAACGTACATAGATTTGTGTTAGACCAAGTTATAAAGTAAACTTGATCCCTTACAAGGTTTTAAAGTAAACCTTGCCCGAGAAAATTAATTCCCGTTGTGAGCCAAAGCTTTCATAAGAAATACTTGACTTTAATGTGAAAACCGGGTTGCAGTCTGAAATAACTACAAGCCATATAGGCATGTTTTATGAAATATTTACAACTTTTGTACGAACTCTATTTATGGCGCCGTGTCGATATTAATCAACATTTCTAAGGCCGTAAATATTATCGTACCAAAAGTCATGCCTTTGAAAAATAAAGTAAAAATATTTTTGGATTTTTATGAATTTTTCAATTTTTATGGTTTTTATATGGTTTTATATTTTTGTATTTTGCTTTTGTGGATAAAAATATAAACAATATATACAAGTGATCACCAAGGATACGGATAATAGTTTTACCACTACTATTCTTTCGCTTCATCTGCTAGTTCCTTAAGAGTCTCAGGCGAGAAGGTTCTCATTCCTAGCTTGTCGGCCAAAAATTCAATTCGAGCGCGATCTAAAGCCTTCGTGAAAATATCCGCCAATTGATACTTAGATCGGACAAAGTAAAGCTCGATTACTCCATTTTCCACTTGCTCCTTGATGAAGTGGTAGCGAATGTCAATATGCTTCGACCGGGAGAATTGAACATTGTTGCAGCATAAGGCTATTGCACTTTTGTTGTCGCAGTACATCGGAATTTTGTTGAAACCTAGACCATAGTCGGTTAATTGCGATCTCATCCAAAGAATTTGAGCACAGCAACCGGACATAGCTATGTATTCTGCTTCCGTACTTGAAATTGCAGCGCTTTTCTGCCTTTTCGATGCCCAACTGATTAGTCGATCTCCTAGTAGTTGCAAAGTTCCACTCGTGCTACGCCTGGTATCTTGACAACCCGCGTGATCCGCATCTGCATATGCCATTAGTGCAATAGAAGAGTCCTTCGAATACCAAAGTCCCCGATTAATGGTTCCTTTAAGGTATCGAAAGATCCTTTTAACAGTAGCTAAGTGTAACTCAGTAGGCCTAGTTTGATATCTAGCACACATACATATAGCAAACTGAAGATCAGGTCTACTGGCTGTGATATACAGAAGAGTACCTATCATTCCACGATAAAGTGTCGGATCAACGGCAACTCCATGAGGATCTGCATCAAGCTTAGTTCGTTCCACCATTGGAGTATCCACGGGGTCGCAAGATTCCATCTTATACTTCTTAAGCGATTCAAGGGCATACTTGGATTGATTGATAAAGATGCCTCTGGGACTCTGAGATATCTGAAGACCTAAGAAGAATGATACCTTGCCCATCATTGACATCTTAAACTTGGAAGACATGAGTTTCCCAAATTCGTCCGATAAAGTTTGGGTCGAGGCTGCAAATATAATATCATCAACATATATTTGTACCATAATCATATCTTTACCTCGTTTCTGAATGAACAGCGTGGGATCCACCTTGCCTTTTGCGAAGCCTTGAGTAATGAGGAATTGTGACAATAGATCATACCATGCGCGTGGAGCTTGCTTCAACCCATAGAGAGCCTTCTTAAGCTTATACACATGATTAGGATAATTAGGATTCACAAAACCATCCGGCTGTTGAACATAGACTTCTTCCTTGATTTCACCATTAAGAAATGCCGTCTTCACATCCATCTGATAGACGATCATATTCATATGGGCTGCATAAGCGAGGAATAGTCTAATAGCTTCCAAACGGGCAACAGGTGCAAAGGATTCCATAAAGTCGACGCCCAATAATTGCTTGTATCCACGAGCTACTAGTCGAGCTTTGTTTTTCAATATTCCGCCTAACTCATCGAGTTTCACCTTGTAAACCCATTTCAAAGTGAGTAACTCCACTTGATCCGGGCATGGGACAAGTTCCCATACTTCAAGACGTATAAACTCATTAAGTTCTTCTTGCATAGCTTCTATCCAACAGGATTGAGTAAAAGCTTCTTTCCATGTCTTAGGTTCAACTTCAGTGAGAAAAGCATCAAAGTGACAAAACATTGCACTTTCTTGTAACTGACTTCGTGTGGATACCGGACGATTAGGGTCACCAATAATAGAATCTATAGGATGATCCTTTGTCCACTTGCTGTCATGTTCACGAATCCGTGGATTGGAGTAAACTGTAGAAGGAGCTTCCTCTGAGGTGGACGACCCGGCTTGATTAGGGTCGGGAATAGATACACCAAAGAATGGAAGTTCACGCATTTGAGCGAATTCCAAATCGTGATCATCATCATCCTCTTCATCATCAATAGGCATGACATGGGTAGTTGAAACATGTGTTGGTTGAGAATTACTTGTTGAAGGTATATCTTGACCAATTGTTGGTGCATATGTATCTGATTGTGCAACGGTTACTGGAGCGACAACTTCGGTTACCGGAGCTATTACTTCAGGTTCTGGAGCAACAATACTTAGAGGAGTAAAGAATTCATCAAAGAACGGTTGAAACAACGTATCCCATTCCTTCCTAGTAGGTGGTGTAAATGATGATGAAGTAGGGTTGTTTGGGACAAGACCAGAACTAATATTACTGGGTCCCATTTCATGAAGTGCGGGTTCAGAGCTGCTTTGCTCAGAAGCCATTGCTGTCAGCTCATCAAAATCAACATTCATAGTTTCAATGATCTTGCGAGAGTTATGGTTGTAGATTCGGAATGCCTTCTTTGCGGGTGCGTAACCAATGAAAATACCAATATCAGCCTTTGGTTGAAGTTTTCCCAAATTGTCACCATCATTGTTTGGATAGCAAAGAGAACCAAATACATGAAGATATGATAAATCTGGTACTTTTCCATGGAGAAGATCATAAGGTGTTTTACCATGGCGTTTACGAATTAGTGACCGGTTTTGGGTGTACACTGCTGTAGATACTGCTTCTGCCCATAAAAACAATGGAGCCTTTGCGTAAATTAACATCGTTCGAGCAGCTTCCATAAGTGTGCGATTTCGCCTTTCAACGACACCGTTTTGTTGTGGAGTGCGTGCAACGGATGTTTCATGAGATATGCCAACTTCTTCATAATAATCACGCAAAATTTGATTCACAAATTCGGTTCCATTATCTGTACGAATGCGTCGGACAGTAGTGTTGAGACGCACTTGAATCATCTTGAGAAATCTGATGATGAATTTAGGTGCCTCATTTTTTGCTTTAAGAAATTTCACCCATGTAAACCGAGAGTAATCATCGACAATGACGAGGATGTACTTTTTGCCACTAAGACTTTCAACACGCATTGGCCCACAAAGATCCATATGCAACAGATAAAGTTTCTCTTGGTTGGTGTCTTCAGTCTTGGGTTTGTAAGACTTCTTAGTGCTTTTCCCCATTGTACACGCGGAACACAAATGATCCTTGTGAAATGATAGTTTAGGAAGACCACGAACAAGTTCGTTTTTCGCCAAGTGATTAATAGCGTCAAAGTTAAGATGAGATAACCGTCGATGCCATAACCATGACTTAGTCTTCGATGCTTTGGAGAGAAGACATACGGGAGAAGCGGCCATCATGTCTTGTAGAGACAAAGTATACAAATTATTCCCTCGAGTACCTCTCAATAAATCAACCCCTTCCAAATTACGAATGAAGCATGTATGCTCTCGAAAAGCAACTTCTAGGTTTGCATCACAAAATTGTCCCACAGAAAATAAGTTGTGACCGAGACCTTCCACGTAATACACTCTTGAAATTATAACATTCCCAATATGATATTCACCATAACCCATTATCTTTGCAATATGATCATTACCAAATCGAACCGTACCAAGAAACTTGCTGACGAAATTTCTGAGCTGAGAGCGATCTCCGGTCATATGCTTGGAGCAACCAGAGTCCAAATACCAGAGAACAATTTGGACCACCTGTTTTCAATCACAACAGTAGACAATGCATTGGAAACTATTGGTTCCGGAGTGTTAGCAGATACAGATATGTTATTATCAGAATTGCTAACATTTTTGTTATCCTTAGATTTCCTGCATTTTCTAATGTGAGTTTTAGCATTTACAGGTTTTGCTGTTCCAATTTTCTGAGGTTTTGGAGTATTAGCGGGCACTACAGTGGGAGTAGACCTATTTAAAGGGCACTTTGTTCCTACAGTAGTGTTGGTGTTCCTAGTTATAGGACACGCTTGTGTTTTGGTAGCCTTTGTACTCCTAGTTAAAGGGCACGCTTTCTTCGCTTTAGTGGGAGTGATCCTAGTCAAAGGGCACGTATTTCCTACTATAGTGAAAGTTCTACCAGTGGGGCGCCACATCCAACCAACTTGGGTTAACACTTTCCCAGTCGGTTTCCATTCTAATCCATTTTTCCGGGCATGCATCTCATTCACATGGTCAATAAGGCAAGAATCATGACGACTAGAAAACATACATTCATTGCAATTCCAACATTTTAAATTAGAATTCACAGTAGGCTTAGAACGTTGCACAACCGCAGAGCCTTTAGGTTTAGCTACATGATTCTTTTTATTCAAAACAGAAATAACATTCCTAGGATGGGCTTCTACTTTCTTCTTCACTTGACTACTAGATGGGGGAAAGATCCTATCATTCTTCTTGTTTCTCTTAAGCTTAGATCTTTGAGCCTTAGTAGTGGTGCTTACTCCTGTAGAAGGCAACACGGGAATATTAGAAGCTGGTTTTGATTCCGCCTTATCTTTAGTGACCAATGTTTGAGAAGATTTAGTCCTAGGGCCCTGGTTAAGTGGTGTGACGACTATTAGGTTCCTTTTGATTGCACTAGAGGACGAAGCTGAGATAGTGGCTGCGTTATCCACAACATTCTTACCTTTGAGAGTACGAAGTGTTTCCTTTAACTCAGCCAAGACCAGATTCTTATCGCAAATTTGTTCCCTCAAATCAGATATTTCCATCGACTTTCGATTCAATTGTTCAATCAAGGATTGATTCTGTGCAGTGGTATCAACACATGCGGGCTGTACTGAATCGAAGAGTCGTGTATTTTTCTGTTTTAAGTTATCAACTTTGGACAAAATCTTGGAAACTCGATTATCTAGATCAAGTTTAAAATTCTCAGCGGCCTCAAGTACGTTCACACAGTTAAGCTCCTTAGATTTCTCTATTTCTATCGGCAAAGAGTTAGCAACTTTGTAACTTGGCTGACGCTGTTTTGATTGTAAATTCAATCGAAAATTCTTTTCAAAATTTGCATCATCGATATTAACACCTTCGAATGACGTTTCAAAGATTTCTTGAATAAATTGTTGCTTGCATTCAAGCGAAATATAATGTGTTTGAATCTCATCAAAACGTTTTGAAAGCGATGAATATGAATCTTGAAGCTTTAAAAATTCAGCGTCAGATTCGTGACTAGTACTATCTACCATGGTATCCACAGATTCAACATTATGCACAATAGAATCATTATCAACACTAGTATTCACACAGACAGAAACTATATCATGAGACATCACTTGATTCAGAAGCAGATCATTATGGCGTGAAACCCGTTCTATTTCAAGTAAACTGTTTTCATAAGCATCTTCCATTTCATTGAAAACCCGTCTAACTTCTTCTATTTCCAAAAACAAATCTTGATCAATATTACGAAGACAAGCCTTAACATTGTTTACAAACGGAACAATTTCATCTCGAAACGCAGCTCTAGTGTGCTCAAAGTTCCATTCACCTTCCGTTATAGCCGTAGCCGTCGTACGTTCCAAAATGACCTTGTCAAAATTGGCTAAGTGTTGGTGAACCGTATTTAAGTTAACGGACGCCTTACTTACCGGTGGAATTAACTTCGTTAAATCCTTTTTGACGAGTGTAGGAGACGTACTAGGAAGGTTTTCTTTTGACAAACTTTGGGGCACAAGAACTGTTAATTCTGCTAATTCCTTTTGTAAGCGAATGCGTGTCTTTTTCGAAAATTGATCTTTGTTATGTTGATCATAATCAATTGTATGGAATTTTGAAAGCATTTTAGAATGAGTTTCATCCCCAAGTGATTGTGTCTCCTCAGTACTACGAACAAAAGGTGCTTCTTTCGATTTTCCAATTATGGTCATATCATAAAGACCGGGAATATATTCCTGAGCTTGTTTTGCATAACCGGGATTAGGTGGTAAATCTTGAAGACGTTTAAGTTCGAATTCTTTAAATGATTTAGTTAAAAGATGAACCTTTTCTGTGGAAGCGTATTGTTTTAAAAGCTGTTGTTCTTTAAATTTAAGAAGTTTGGTAGCATTAATTTCCGATTCAACCTTTTTAGACTCGAGAGTTTCGAAATCCATTTTAAGTTTCTGAAAATCATTGACAACCGACTCCTTTTCTTTTAATTCATTGGAAAGATTAGCTTTTAATGATTCTATTTCTTTCAAGTGTTCAATCTTTTCAAAACGAAATTGGTCAAATTCAGAACATGTTATTTTCTCTTCTTGAGGGACCATTTCAAAAGTTTTGACCTTTTCTTTATGCAACGCAAGCTCAGCAGTTAGGGTGGAATTCGTATCTACGGATTGTCTGAGGGCCATATGCATTTGATCAATAATATGTTTAGGCACCATGACCAAATCATGTTGAGCATAAGATTCCATACCCGTCGTAGCATTTGGTTGAGGTTCACTCAAATGTGTTGGATTGGGTACCACATCATTTGAGTTACTAGATCCCGAATGCTGTTCGAGGTTGTCATTTTCATGCCCAACTTGATGTTGGTTATCATTAATATTATTAGATGTGGTTGGTACCTCACTGATGACATCAGAACCGTAGTGAGAAAGATTAGCAACGAGAGCAGCTTGGGCAGAGTGAATGTCATCACAATCCGAATCGTATGCATCAAGATCATCTGCTTGATAAGCTGCATTAGAAGTGGAAACGACTGCAACGCCTTCAGTATCTGCTGCCCCTGGGTCTGCAAGAAATGCTAACTCCTCTGAATCCAAAATCTTCCCCTTAGACTGAGCATCAACCAAATACATCTTCTCACGAAACCATGCATCATCCCTTCTCCTTTTCGGCTGAGTGCATTCCCTAGCCATATGACCTTGTCCTCGGCAATTGTAGCAAGTCACAACCTTCTTAGGACCCATAGGACTCCCATTTCCATTAGCTTGAGAATTCACAGCTTGATTGTTCCCAGTCCTTGTAGGAGGTCCATATGAATTTTGCCTTCCCTGAATAGGTTGCACCGTCACTTGACCATCTTGAACAGTGGCTTGTTGTCGAGGATTTGAAGAGGTGCGGAGCTGATTGTTTGTTGGTGGAAATCCTCTAGTAGCAACAAGTTTTGACAAGTAGGCGGTGAGATGGTTTAGAACATCAGCTGGCGTATCATTTGGGGTAAAGACTGGTGCTTGGATTGGTGGAAGTTCATTAGAGTAGAAAGCTTGTGCTGGTTGTGCTTCTATTGGAAAATATCCTTGCTGAGGAGTATAGCCCAATGGAGAAGTGTTGGCTTGTGATGGTGATGTTTGATATGGTGGTTGCTGTTGAAAAGATTGTTGATGAACACTTTGTTGATATTCTTGTTGTGGCATCATTGGTGGTTGATAAGATGGTTGCTGTGGTTGCTGATAGATGTGTGGTGGTGGCTGCTGCAAGTATGATGGTTGTTAATAAGTATAAGCCATGTTTTGTTGAGAAGCATACATTGCAAGTGGATCATGAACTTGAGGTGTAGATAACCGAGCCTCAATCACATGGCATTCGTGTTGTTGAAGAAAAGCTTGAAGTTGATCCACATTGGTGTTATGCAAGTCCTTAGCCAATTTAACATCCGTCACGTATTTTTTCCATTCTGGAGGAAGAGTGTTCAAATACTTGGTGTTCAATTGAAAGGTAGGGATTGCCATGCCATAGATATTAAGCTCATTCAACAATAGGGTAAATCTCAGATAGTAATCATTGAGAGTCTCCCCTGGCACATAGGCAAACTTATCAAAAGTATCATAAAGCTTACACTCTCGTTCTTGTTTAGTTAACGAGGTGCCTTGCATTAGAACCCGAATTCTATCCCATAACTCTTTGGCAACTTTATGTTTGCTGACGAGTTTGTAGACATCTGGAGGAAGGGCTTGAAGAATGATGTTTGTAGCATACTTATCACATTTATCTTGAATCTTCATATCTCCAGTCAACTCACCCGTTGTGCGAGGACGAGTGGTCGTACCTTCCGTCACAGTACCATAATCTAATGGTCCATTGAGCACCGATGCCCAAATAAGATGTCCATTCTACTTGTTCAACATATAAAGTTCCATTCGGGAAGCCCATTACTCATACATGGTCTTCACCAACATTGGTGGACGATTATCCGTACCCGAGAGGATGGACTTATCCGTAAGAGATGTGTACTCCATTTCAATAAGTTAAGATTTACAAAGTTGATCGAACAATGAAATAAGGTTAAGTATTTTTGTGTTGTTGTGAGTTATAATCGAGAAACAATGTTAAAATCCCCTAAAATATGTTCTCGATAAACCAAAAATTCCAAGTCAAAATTACACACGAGTTCGAAATTTTTTAAGGAATAATTTTTGGATTTGTCAGAATGTTTCTGGTATCGGAATGTCTAGATCGGAATGTCCAGATCGGAATGTCAGATCGTAATACCAGATCGGAATATCAGATCGTAATACCAGATCGGAATGTCAGATCGTAATACCAGATCGGAATATAGCCCTGTCGAAATGTTGTTGGTATCGGAATGTTCAGATCGCAAAGCCCTATCGGAATGTTCAGATCGCAAAGTGGCTGACAAAATTCGAGCAGAGTAACGACTTAAAATACTTCCTTATACCCGTCGGAATCTCAGATCGTAAAGTACGATCGGAATGCCAGATCGGAATAAGTAATAAAAAACCAGCGATCGCAATGTAGAACCAAACCCTTTCCGATGGTAAGGTTATTGCGATGGAAGCCCAAGTACAATTTCTACTTTCCGATGGAGGTTTCTACTAGAATTTCGGAATGAAGAACACCCAACTTTTTTGCACTTTTGATCCAAGAAAGATGATGTTTTAACGAAAACCAAGATACCAAGAACAGTTTAACACGAATCCCTATGTTATACTACTTTAAACTTCGATCCAACACCAAATTTTTTTTTTGAAGATTTGGCTAAAAACAAACCACAATCTACGAAATGTTTAGAACACAAAAAACAAACCTATATTTCATCCCAAGCTCTTGATACCATTTGTAGAATTGTAAATCTATGCTTATGTTTTTAGAGAGAGAAAGAGATAGAAAGATGGTGGATTTCACACTTTAGAGAGAGAAACTAAGAAAGAACTATGTGTAAATTATGAAAAACCACACCCTCTCCATCAAAGGAGAGGGTTTATATACCCAAGCCCTTGTCATGGGCTTGGGCTTACATTTGGCCGCCGGCCCATACATTACATGGGCTCGGTTTTGGGCTTCGTTTAAGTAAATGCAAATGACTAAACTACGAGCTATTACACGAACTAATGTTGGAGTGACCGATCCTTCCTAATACGTAAAACGTATTTCCAACATATTGAATCACACTAAAAAAGGCAATGAACAATTACTGTAAACAAGGAACAAGAACTGGGCAATATTTTGCTGAACTTGTGTGCAAATTGGTGAGATACAAAAGGGAAAAACTTGCTCAAACTATAACCAAATCACATCTAACCAACTCACATACCTACCTTAACAGATTCTCTAACAAATTCCAAGATTTGGAATCACAAATCACTAATCAGACTAGATTAACCCTACTGATTGAATGTGACTTGTTTTAAGTAAAATGCAACATGCAAACTTTTCTTTATGTTACCAAAGTGAAACAAAGCACTAATATAACCTATGACTACCTTTTCTAGGTTTGTTTAAGATGATTTTAAGCCAGAGAATGGACTATTACTTGTCTTAAAACCTACTCCCAAACACCCCTTTAAGATCAGTCAAGAAGATTAAACATACAAGTATTTTTAAGACTCCACAAACCAATGAACACTCAACACAATAAGGTCACAAATCACTCAAACAACTGATTATAAGCAAGAAAAAGCAGATTCATACAAGATAAACCACAAAATCACAAAGCTTATTATATATTGAGAGTGATACAAGAACACGTACCTAGAGGATGCACAATCCACACCCCCTATATTTTGAGCTTATGTGTACGCTTGTGCACAAGCTTCCAAATATACCTACTGAGATTTAACAAGGTTAAACAGCAAGAATAATATGACGACTGATTTTTCACTTATGATTCTCTAAATAACTTTTTTTCACAAAAATCTTTCAAACCAAAATCTTTTGAAAACCCTCAAACACAACTGCATAACATGAACAAGAAGATTATGGAACTCAGACTTGCTATACTAAAAACCAACTTTTAACAAGATAAAAAGGAATTATATTTGAGAGAAAAAAACAACTTTATTTGAATAAAAAGGAATTACAAAAGATGAATATCAAAGTCTGGAACAAGAGGCGCACCACAGGTTGGGGCTCTCTTTATAGGCAATGTGATGATCACTGTTCACAAACCCTAAATCTATGAAAATCCCTAAAATAGCCTTGAAGAAGCTTCCAGAATTGCATCTTGTTGTCGACAACTTGTTTGGAGAGATCTTGGACGTCCATATACTGCTTGGGGACCAAGGAGTTGATGTATACCATTGATTTGGCCACGTCACTAATCCTTGCCATGTGGCGTCTTATGGTTGGTGCAGGGGAGACCCTGTGGGGTCTCTTTGGTAGTGGCAATGATGTTTTTATTGTTGGGTTTTGGTAGACGTGACATGAATCACACGTGGGTACTCTCAATTTGTTTTTCCCCTTTGTTTTGCTTCACTTTGATCCTGGGTTAATATGAATGTGAATAGTAGTAAAAATTACTACTGTAACTGTTAGGCGCCTTTGTTCCGTTTGAACTTTTGAACGTGGCAGCTTTGGTCCTTGGTTTTTCATCTTTCTTTCACTTGGTGTATAAAACGACACAAACTTCATTTTCTTTGTTAAATAAGTCTTGGTTTTCATACTTTTGGCGCAAAACTTTGTAATAAGGATTTCAAGGGTTTGTTTCATTTTCTTTGGTTTTCAAGGACTGATCTTGAACATGCTTGATAGTTGAAGGACCTTTCTTGTATGTTTTTCATTGAGGAGGACATTTGTTGACAAATCTTCATTTATTAGGGACTAAACTTTCCATATCTTCAAAGTTGAGGGACCTTTCTTGTCATTTTGACAATCTTAAGGGACCAAACTTGTAATTATCATTACACAAGGGTTTTAAGTGTCATTTCTTCATTGATGAGGGATCATTCTTGTACATCTTCAAATCTTCAAGGTCTTTTCTTTGAGAAATCATAAATTAGGGCCCGCTTCATTGTGCGGTTTTGTTTCTCGTGTTCGTTTTTCCTTGTTTCTTGTGATCTTTTGTCTTTTTCACGATATCCATACCTAAAATACACAAGTAAACAAACACAAGCATATATATGGTATTTATATGACATTTTATGCATTTAAAGCCCGAAAAAAACGATGAGATCATGTATAAATTCCATCTCATCACTCCCCCATACTAAACCATCGTCGTGCCCTCACGCAATGCTAGAATAAAGTATCTAAGCATCTCTGAAATTCAATTTTATTACCCTTTATTGAAAAGTAAAATCTGCTATACTACGACGATATGTAAAAGACATAATGTATGATTTTCATCACGAATGTGACTTTTAGGGTCAATGAATAGAAACAAGTGAATGTCTCATAGAGTAAAGTTTGTCATCCTTGATTTTCATGCATTCCATGCTAAGTGGAAAAACGAGATCATTTTTGGTACAAGTCACAATGCTAACACTACTCATACGCCCAAATTGTGTAATACTTTTTCTCCCCGCAATCCTAGTTATTATGAAAAGAAAAAGGTATATAAACTTTTTTAACTATTTGGCATGGATCACAAGTGATTCATATTGACTTATTTGAGTATTTATTAGTCCGAAAATAAAGTAGCACGATTTAATCGATAGTTAGCTAAAGGACAAAATCTTTTAAAACGGATTCTCCTAATCTCCTTAAGTTCATATCTTGGCATAACTCGTTTCACGATTTGAGACCTTTCTCGGACCGATATATGGCATGTACTTCATACTTCGAATCTTTGGAAGACGTTCTTGAAATTATGGTCTTCTCTTTATATTTTGGAATTTCTTCACTTGATGTTTTTGAGAGATTCTTCATACTTAGACCACGACTTCATCATTTTTCTTCAATCTTTATTTTGGATTTTTATATACAACGATCCGCCTCCTTTTAGGACTTGGATATATTATCTCATACCTTGTTAGGGTCTTTTTGGATAGACTTTCTCCATGATCTTTAGGGGAGTAATTGCTTTTCGTCATGTGTCTCGATCCTTCATATTGATTTTGGAATAATGATTCTTCACATCATCTTGGATCTTTAGCAACGAAATAGAGTCCTCATGCCTTGTAAGGGCCTTTTTAATCTTCACCAATCTTCGCGTCCCGCTTCAATAAGTTATGCCTTGGCTATGAACTCTATTCAACCCCGAGCAACTTTTAAACGATCTTGGGCTAGAAGCTAAGTAACCTTTCAAATCGTACGACCTTACTTATTGCAATTATTTTATTCCTAATGCATTGATCTTATGGGAGAAAAATCCACAATTAAAAACATATGAGTTTTTGAAAGAACATTTTCATGTTGTACGTTTAGCATGATCACTTGTCTAACTCTATCACTTCTCATTCTTCACTATTTAAAGACCTCTAATTAAAGAGACTCGTGAATACTTAGCCATGCAAGTCAAAATTAAGCCAAATTTGGATTAGCTTCATTAAGACTATATTAAATCGAAGTTTTGGGTTTTCAAGTCACCTATAGAATCTTGCACTTTCTTAGACTTTTTCAAGTTTAGAGAATGCATTTTAAAGTTCCCATGATAAGTGACTTTCTAGGATCAATTATAGGAACTTGCGGAAAGTTCTTGTTCTTAACCCGTATGAGCTAAGACTTTCGCGTTTTAAAGTTCCCTGTATAAAAGTATAGCAAAACTTGATTCAAGCGGGTTAAGGAATATAAAGGGCTCCAAATGCCCATCAAGTCAAAAATTAACTCTTATTCTACCTATCGGAAAATATACATTCGTGTCTTAAAAACACTAATGAAAACTAAGAATTTTTTTAAAATTTGGCCATTTTTAGCCTTATTTGCAACAAAACAAAACAAAACGATGAAAGTTGGAAAACGTAAGGGCGTAGCAAAGCAAGTATCTATTCACCCCCATACTAAAATTAAACATTGTCCTCAATGTTTCGAGTCTAAAGGTGGAGCACACCCATACTAGATACGAAGAGTCGAATGCTTAGGATCTAGCATGGAAAGGGTGATCAACAATATATCTAAAGCCGTTTATGAATTATGCTAAAAGATAATTGTTATAACAATAAAGGATATGTCATGGATTCGTGAAAATCTCTTGAAGCAAACGATCGAGTCTCACGTAAACGAACACGAGAGTCTTCAATCATGGCGATGATGATGATCTAGATAACACATTCACAAATAACCACTAGACAACGAGTTGGAAGGGCACAAATTCCCTCACATTAACCACATTAGAAAGAAATAATATGTACATGGATAAGCATGGGATCTCCCCCACGAAGCATCTCCTTTTTGATTACCGAGTCATGAGCTCGACTTGATCCCCTCAATTCTAATTATCATTGGGGAAGGTGACTTGGTCGAGGTCGTCCAAAGAAGGGACTTCCCCACCGAAGTAGTGCTTAAGCCTATGTACATTCACCTTGAAATTAGGACCATCATTTTGAGCTAGCTCAATGGCCCCATAAGGAAACACTTGTGTTATGGTGAACGAACCCGACCAACGAGATTTTAATTTCCCTGAAAATATCTTCAAAAGAGAGTTAAAAAGTAACATTTGATCACCAATGTTAAAAACCCGGTTTTTAATCTTTGAATAATGAAACTTTTTAGTCTTTTACTTAAAAATCAATGAATTTTCATAAGCATTATCTCTTAATTCATCCAATTCATTAAGTTTTATTTTCCGGTGATCTCCCTCGGCCTTTAAGTCATAGTTGGCATGCTTTAGGGCCCAATATGCCTTGTGTTCCAACTCAATAGGCAAGTGGCAATTACTTCCATAAACCAACTTATAAGGAGTACAACCGATAGGTGTCTTATAAGCGATCCGAAAGGCCCATAAAGCGTCATCGATTTTGTCGGACCATGAAGCACGGTTTTCTCTAATCGACCTCTCTAAAATCCTCTTCAAAGCTCGGTTTGAAACCTCGAGTTGCCCACTCGTTTGCGGGTGATAAGCCGTAGAAAGACGATGTGTGACCCTATATTTCTTTAGAACCTTTTCTAATTGGTCATTACAAAAATTGGTTCCACGATCACTTATAATAGCACGAGGGGTTCCAAACCGAGAGAATAGTTGATTCGATTCAAAAACTTCACTACCACACGAGCATCATTCGTAGGCAATGCCTTAGCTTCCACCCACTTAGATAGGTAGTTGACGGCGACGCGGATATACTTGTTTCCATGAGACGATGGGAACGACCCCATAAAATCAAAGCCCCAAATGTCGAAAATCTCACACACTTGAATCATATTTTGTGGCATTTCATCATTTTGCGACGATTTTCCTTGATGTTGGCAAGAATCACACGACTTCACAAGTGCGTGTGCATCACGATAGATCGTAGGCCAAAAGAAGCCGACATCAAACACTTTCTTAGCCGTGAGGTTAGCACCGTGGTGACCACTCGTGGGTCTCTCGTGACAAGCTCTATGGATGTTAGAAGCTTTGGTACCAAAGACACAACGTCGAACGAGTTGATCCGCATAAACCCGAAAGAGATAAGGGTCGTCCCAAAAATTGAACTTGATGTCACAGAAGAATTTTCTCTTTTGTTGTGTCGTCATACCCTTGATTATGAAGTTGCCCGCATGGTAATTTGCAATGTCGGTAAACCATGAGGTGTCGTCCTTAGAATTCATAACACCGAGAGCCTCGAGAGGAAATGTTTCGGTGATTTCCTTGTTCTCGAATACATATTTGTGGGGATCTTCTAAACGAGAGAGATGATCGGCCGCTAGATTCTCGGATCCTTTTTTTATCAAGTATGGTGACATCATATTCTTGGAGGAGGAGAATCCAACGAAGCAATCTCGGCTTTGCATCTTGTTTAGCCAAGAGGTACTTGATAGCCGAATGATCCGTATACACTATGCTTTTCGTCAAGACGAGATAAGGCCGGAATTTCTCAAAAGCATACACCACGACAAGGAATTCCTTTTCCGTTGTGGTGTACTTAATTTGAGCCTCGGTCATCGTCTTACTAGCATAGTGAATAGGTCAAAAGTGATTTTCATAATGTTTCCCTAAAACGGCCCCAAATGCATAATCACTTGCATCACATATGATTTCAAAGGGTAATTCCCAATTAGGAGCAACAATAATGGGAGCTTCGGTAAGTTTCCTCTTAAGAGTTTCGAAAGCTCGAACACAATCCTCATTGAAGTTAAAAGGAGCATCCTTCTCGAGAAGGTGTGTCATAGGTGAGTGATTTTCGAAAAGTCTTTAATGAAACGACGATAAAAGACCGCATGGCCTAGGAAACTCCTAACCCCCTTAATGGTTTTGGGATGACGTAATTTGGCGATGACGTCTATCTTAGCTTTATCTACCTCAATCCTCGCTTTCGAGACCTTGTTCCCTAAGACGATTCCTTGTTTACACTTAAAATGACATTTTTCCCAATTAAGCACAAGGTTGATTTCCTCACAACGTTTTAACATTTTCTCGAGATTGGATAAACACGACGTGAACGAATCACCAAACACCGAAAAGTCATCCATGAATACTTCCATCGACTTCTCGATCATATCATGAAAAATAGCCATCATACACCGTTGAAACGTTCCCGATGCATTGCAAAGCCCGAAGGGCATTCTACGATAAGCAAACGTTCCATATGGACACGTAAACGTAGTTTTCTCTTGATCACAAGGGTCGATAGGGATTTGAAAGTAACCGGAAAAACCATCTAAAAAGCAATAGAAGTCATTTCTCGCAACTCGCTCCAACATTTGATCCATGAAGGGCAAGGGAAAGTGGTCTTTAAGAGTGGTGTCATTTAACTTTCGGTAGTCAATACACACCCTCCAACCGATCACAACAAGAGTGTGAATTAACTCGTTGTTTTCATTAGGTACAACAGTCATTCCTCCCTTCTTAGGGACACAATGGATTGGGCTCACCCATGGGCTATCGGAGATAGGATAAATCATTCCCGCGTCAAGAAGTTTTAAGACCTCTTTTTTAATGACATCGTGAAAGTTTAGGTTTACTCTTCTTTGACTTTGAATTGCGGGTTTGTAGTCCTCCTCCATTAAAATCTTGTGAGTACACAATTTTGGGTCAATATCCTTAATGTCGGAAATTTTCCACGCAATTGCCCCTTTATGAGCTTTAAGAATTTTCAAAAGTGCGGCTTTTTCATCATTGGAAAGATCTTTCGCAATAATAACCGGCAACTTGTCATCATCTTCCAAGAATGCGTATTCAAGGTGAGATGGAAGATCTTTCAATTCATGGATTGGCGGTTCCTCGATTGAAGATTTTTGTTCAACACTCATAACTTCCATCGACGGAAGAAATGGTGGAATGAGAGTATCATTACCAATAATCACCTCATCTTCATTGTCGATTTCATTTGAAATAAAATCACCTCCTTGGAATGGAGTGAGATTTGGTGTAGAATTAGCAAGAATCGGATCCATAATAGTTGGATTGCCACTTGACGAACTATCAGAAAAACCTAACACTTCTTGTGAAAACTCATTGCAAACTACATCGACTAAGTCAATATGGTTGATGGTAGCGATTGCATAAATATGAGAGGGTGTAGAGTTTTGAGTAGCGTTTATAACAAGTTCCTCTTCGTTGAATCTCAAAGTTATCGTTCTAGCATGAACATCGATAAGCGATCTTGAGGTGTCTAAAAATGGACGACCTAAAATTATAGGAACTTGAGGATCCGCGGGGATGTCCACTACGATAAAATCAATGGGATAGTAGAACTTCCCCACTTTCACGAAAGCGTCTTCGGCTACTCCACATACGAGAATCGTAGAATTATCGGCCATCTCGATAAACATGTTCGATGGAGTAAGAGCCGGAAGCGATAACGATTTCCACATGGAAAAAGGCATCAAATTAATGCTCGCACCAAGATCGACCAAGGCGAGGCATCCTTCCATTTCTTGTATGTCACAAGGAATGAGAAACTTCCCGGGGTCACCAACTTTTTCTGGTATTCGATTAAGATAAACCGAAAAACAATTAGATAGCTTAGAAAGCTTCTCCTTATCATTCATCATAACCATTAAAAGTGGAAGCGAAACGAGGGATGTATAACAACGCGTCGGCTAAACTCACATTAAAATGCACTTATTGAAACATTTTGATAAAAAGCTCAATTTGTTGTTTATTACGTTCTTGCAATTTCTCCTTGTTTCGTCTCGAGGGGTAAGGTAAGGGTGGTGTGGGTTAGGGCATAGGCATCGGCCATGGAATCTCGGGTTCCATGATTGGTATTGGTTCAACTGTAGGTGTGGTATGAGCGGTACTTCGTCGGCTTGTAAAATGCTCCTTTTCGACCATCACCTCGGGTTCTTTCTCAATTTCCTTCCCCGTAGAATTACTAGGACGAGAGATTGGTTCCTTTAAATTTTTACCACTACGAGTAGTAATAACCTTCATTTCTCCCTTCGGGTTTGCAATGGTATCACTAGGAAGACCAACCGAGGAAGAGGGTTTACACATGATTGCTTCAAACATACTAGCCATTCGATCTTCAAATTTAGATTGCCTTTTATCCGCTTTTAACAACTCTTGCTTAATCTCATGTTGACCTTGTTCCATCTTTTGTTGATTTTGTTGAAGACGTTTAACGTTTCCTTACATTTTATTAGCATGAGTTTTTAATTCATTAGCAAGTTCGTTTTTAAGCTCTTTTTTCAACTCGGTTCTTAAGCTAATCATCTCACGTTGGATGTTATCAAACTTAGCATCATTTGCCTTAGCATAATCCAAAAATTCTCCTTGAAGATTTTTAGTGTGAGCATTTTGAAAACCTTGTGTAGTATTTTCAAAATCACGGTTTTGATTTTGATTTTGCACTTGCCCATTGTTCCCACTTTGGTAATTACCCTTGTTATAGTTACATTGATTGCCTTGATAACCACCACTTTGATTGTTGTTTCGATAGTTGTTAGCATTTTGATTTTGGGGAGCTTGATTTGGGCGGGAACCTTGGACGTTTTGGTTGAAAGTTCCTGTTGCTAGGTAATCACTCGAAGTGTTACCACCGGCGGTAATGCACTCAGAAAAATCATGAGCTCCATCGCAAGATATACAACTCCTTTCAACCGCTTTAACCGATGCAGAATTCAAAGCATCTTGTGCTTTCCAATGTGTCATAAGCGTCGAAAATCTATCGAAAAACCGATTCTCCTCATTAGCTTCATCATGTAAGGCATTCATGTTACGAGACGATGACGATGCGCCCATAGTGGCAACACTCAGTGTGTTACTAGGGTTATAAACCTTAGATCTATTCTCGATAATCTTTAAAGCTTCATCGGTCGTTTTGCACAAAACATTACCACCCGCGGCGACATTCAAATAGTCTCGTTCATGATCGTTAAGCCCATTATAAAATGTATCAATTTGATGCAATTCTGAAAAATCATGGTGAGGACATTCATGTAACATTTCCTTAAATCGTTCCCATGCCATTGAAAAACTTTCATTAGAACGTTGTGTAAACCTTGAAATCTCGTTTTTCAAATGTGTCGTCTTAGATGGCGGAAAAAATTGGTTCACAAACTTAAAGATGAGATCACCCCATGTCAAAATCGAATTTGGCGGTTCTTTCTCGAGTCAAATATTTGCGGGTCCATCTAAAGAGTATGGAAATCACATCATCTTAATGGCGTCATGTGGAACATCCTTAAACTTGCTTGTTACGGTGAGACGATTGAAATTCCGTATGCGATAATGTAGGTTGTCGTTTTCATGTCCTCGAAACTTGTTTGCTTGAAGCATCGACATTAAACCCGTCTTGATCTCGAAATTCTCCGCAAGAATAGCGGGAATCATAATAGCTTCTCTAAAACCCTCGGTGGGTTCTTGAAGCAACTCCATCATAGTACGATTAGCCATAGTGACTATTGGTTCTACAACGGGTTCGACAATTGTAGGATCTTCTTCAATCAAAGGTTCTTGATTTACTTCCTTTTGACGACATTTGCGAGCTCGTTTTGCTTGATTACGAGTTTGCATAAACGTGACGTAGAACGTGGAGGTGAGCAAAGAAGATTCTTTTGGGTGTTTTGTTGATTTTCAATTCTTTTTGTGTTTTTGATTGTTTTTAATTTTTTTTGGATTTTGTGTGTATTTGTAGACAACAATCTACCAAATCTCTCCTCGAATCAAACTCTTGGTTAAAGGAGCCTCAAAGAATGAAAACGATCATGTGGAGTGAACGCCTTCAATTGACTTTAGAACTTTGGTGAAAACCTAATTGTTCAAGAGGGCTTAATCACAAAGAAACCAAACAAATATATATGATACATAATAATACTTTGGGCGGCAAAACCCTCGATTAGCCTTTTATTCTCTCAACACGCACAAGCAAGCGGGGGAAACGAGGCGGCGCGAAGCACTTAAGAGACTTTTTCCCTTAGGTCGTGAAATACAACCGCCTTATACCCACCTTATAGTTTGTATTGATAAAAATCAAGCTTCACGAAAGTATTTATCTATTTTTGCCTTTTTCTTTTTGTTTGAGATTCGAATACAATAATTAGGAGATCAAATCCCAGTTAAGGTTGTGCTTTCACACTTTTGGAGATATTTTGGATTGATTGTGATACATATACAATATAGTAATAATTTTTCACAAAGAAAACGAAAAACCGATAATACGTGTTAATAGATTTCTATTTAACACAAATACTATTTATGGTTAGATATTAAAACAAAATTTCAATTTAATCACGACACACCTCCCCGGTAGCAGTGCCAAAATGATTGGTAAAATACGACCTTTTAGGAGAAAGGCGTAAAAGCGGTAAGTATTAAGTACGACGATTTAGGAAAACCGTGCACTAATGACCCAAAGTAAAAGTTCGTTTCCCAAGGAGGTTTGTTGTGTGTGATTAACTTCTATGATATATTTGAGATTAATATTAATGGAACAAAGGAAAAAGGATGACGGTTACGATTACGATTAAACTACGACGAAAGTTAAAATGTAAAACGTAAAAACGTGAGGAAATAAAAAATTTAATCTAAAAATTTATTAAAAATAAAAAACAAATAAAAATTAATATAAATAAGAATAAAAATTCAATAAATAAATTTTAAAACCTTTTATTAATTAAATATTCAATTTTAAATGCTAATTAAAGCCCTAACATTAAATATAATTAAGAAAAAGCCCAAAATATTATTTTATTAAACTAATATCTCACTTATATTATTTAAACACTAAAAAGTATTTTTATGAATTTTTAGAAACTATTTCTATTTTTTTAAAAGCTAAAAACAAATTTTAAACTAAAATAATGATTAAAAATAATAAAATAATGCTAAAAATAAACTTACTGTTCCAAAAATCCTATTTTATATTACTAAACAGTAGAAAAATAGAAAATATTGAAAAAAGTAATTTTTACACTAAAGGACAAAATAGTTTGAATTAAAAACTATTTAAACTTAAACTAATTCTAAAAAACAAATAAAAAGAGTGAACAGTGAACTTTTTAATTCTAAAAATCTTAAAACATTTTACTTTATCTAAGAAAAATTTTAAAACTAAAAAATAAAGATTTTTTTTGTTGATCCCAAACTTAGATCGATTAAGCTTTGTGTATACGAGATTAGATCAAGTACTACACGTAGAGAAACCTTTGCTTATGAATAAAGTAACAAAGTGTTATGCGGAATTAACACTTGATCTAAAACACAATGATGTTAAACAAACTTTCACTTGTATTAGAATAAACGAACTTGATTACAATGAAAGAGTTTAACTTGCGAATACTTATGAAAACTTATATTAAACATTAACCTAAAAGATCTTCTTTTATAGAACAAGAAGTCTTGTAGAATAAGCTACGAATCAACTATTCTAGGTAAAGATAAACATAGAAAATACATTGTCGTCTCTATCCTTACTAGAAGTATTCTAGAATATAATAAACGTGTAGCTCACATCTTCCATCAGTGCTTGTCTTCAATCTGTCAACGCTTGACTTTAACTTGTCAACGCTTATGCTATCAGCGCTCACTTTACTCTTGTCAACGCTTGAGTTGTTCTTGTCAGCGTTCAAGTGATCTGGCCTTAATTTATTCCCAACAATCCTCCCCTAAACTTGATATCCACTCTTATGATCAAGTTTCTGAATAAACATTAAGAACTTGGAGGAGTCTGACAAACCTTATCATATTAGTAATAAATAAATCTGATCAAATTCTTTGCCACGTCACTTGTATAGTCTATCTCCAACTGGGTGTCCTTCATCTTCTCCAAAACAGCCTTGGATATGAAATACTGAGCATCTACAAGTAAATACTCAGCAAACTTTGTAGAACTCAAATGGTATACACCTGCAGCTGAATATAACCTCCATTGAAGACCACTGAGGTCATCTTCAAGATCCTTCCAAATT
Source organism: Glebionis coronaria (assembly GCA_025667525.1). Lineage (NCBI taxonomy): Eukaryota > Viridiplantae > Streptophyta > Magnoliopsida > Asterales > Asteraceae > Glebionis > Glebionis coronaria. Next base: position 434,139,361 of record CM046875.1, on the reverse strand, counting down.
TCAGGATCTTCTTCTTTTGTCCCACACATTCTTTTGAATGTGGTCCAAAGTTTTATTCCATTGGCTGAAGTTGGTGCTTCAGCCTCATACTTGGTCTCTAGCAACCTCCAAAGGTCCACCAAGTCTTCTCTATCACAACTTGCAAATAAAGATATGAGAATGGTAAAAGTGTGTACCTCCTTGCCAAATCTTCCAATTTTCCAGAATCCACATTCATCTTCATCATAACTTACAATTGGATTCCTGGAATCTAGTGGTAACACATGCACCATATCTGAAGCTTCTAATGGGGAGAGCTTGAGGCTCTTTCTAATAACTGCTTCACTTGGATATAGTTGATTCATATCTTTTGGAAACTCAAGAATAAATCCCTTCTTTACTGGTCTAGGAACTATCATAGCTTTCTTGATTGCCATCTCTTCTGCAAGTTGCTCCTTTCTTTCATCTGAAAGAAGTCTGAAAGTGTTTTCTTCCTACACTTTCACCCAAATAGGATAAGCCCTATGTTCCAACTCATCAAATGTTAAAGCCTTCAGCTTCTGATGTGTCCATCCAACTCCATGACATTTGAGCAACATAAAGTAGAGCTTCCTCCTATCCCTTTTCAACTCAGAGAGAATGTTGCTTGCCTTGTGCTTCAAAATCACCTTACAATCCTTCTGAGCTCTAAGAAGAATTTCCAAACCCCATATCTGATCTGAAATGGTCAAGTCTGGATTATCCATACAGCTTTCTTCCCAAGAATTGTACATCTGAACCACTTCTGGCATATCAAAATCAATCTGCAACTTTAAATCTCTCAGCTTTTCCCTAGCAAGCTCATCACCATACTCAAGTCTTTCTGGTTCAACAATCATCACACTTGAATCTGAGCTAGCTCCATCACTTTCTTCTTCAGAAGTCACAACAAATGGTGACTTTTCCTTTTCACCTTGTTCCATCATTTGCTCAGCCAATCTTCTATCAAATTCAACCTGAGCTGCATTCTTTGGAACAATTTCTTCTACCAACTTACCCTTACCCTTATCTGTTGGTGCAATTGTTGGTAGGGTAGATGATAATACCTGAGTAGGAACATCTTTGATGATAGATGATGACTGGAATACATCACCTCCATATGCAGATCTGTCAACGCCCAAATTTCCTCTATCAGCGCCCAAAATACTTCTGTCAGCGTCCAAACTTGTCTTATCAACGCTCAAATATTTTCCCTCAGCGCCTTGTGTAACCTCTCTCAACATATCTGTAAATGATAAATTTAAATTGGTTGGAGAGAACAAGGACGTATCAAAACCTGTTTGTTCCTTCAAAGTAGTAAGAGCTTCAGCAACATCCAATGATTGACCATCTTGACTGCTCTTATCACTCAGATTTCTTTGATCTTCCTCCCCTTTGGAAGACTCCTCCATACCTCCCCTTGAATGAGCACTCTCCAAAACAACAATCCTCTCCCTCAATTCTTTGAGTTCAAGGCCTTGGTTACTGACAATTTGTACTAAGTCTGCATTCTGCTTTTGCAAGCTAATGCAGACAGCCGTCAATTCCAAAAGCGTCATTGGTTCCAGTCTGCCCTCTTCCAAAATGCGGATTTGACCTCCCAAGTCAGGTTCATTGGGCATGGATGAGGTCTTAATGATGTTGGGACTGTCTTGACCAGCTTCTAAGCCTGTATCAATAGCCCCAGCCTCATCCAGGTCACCAGCCACACTTGTGGTGGTGGTTCTCTCTGCTTCATGGCTAGGACCACCAGAGGAGAACACTCCAGCAGTCCTTTGGCGTTTAATCAACCTATATTCAGGTGGTGTGGAAGATGGTGTAGAAGAAGGTGTAGATGTGGGTTGGTTAAGGGGTGTTTGGGATTGTGATGGTTGGGTGTCAGTGGTGGAAATAGGCACATCAACGCCCACATTAGATGTGTCAGCGTCAAAGGGATTTTGATCTATTTGCATTTGGTCAGGTGAGGGTAAAGGTTCAGGGATAGGTTCAAGTTGTGGGTGAGGGTCAATATGAGGTTGGGGGTCTGGTTGGGGTTGTGTTGCTGCAATAACAGCAAGCATAGCTGGGGTCAAAGGTAGATCTCTATGAGGTGGTGAGTTCATCTTGGTAAAAATAGCCTTCTTTTGTTCAGGGATTTTATAAAAATCATTGTGATCCCTTGAACAATATCTTTGTGCATCAAAAACCATTTGCAGAAAACGGGGATAAGCTAAAGTCATTTTTGTCCCCTTGTTTTTACACATTCCTTCAAAAATCATTTTAGACCAGTTATATTTTTGCCCTGTTGCAATACACACAATAGCAGTTGCAATGGATCTATTGATCTCATTGTGTGCAGTACATTTTGGGACTCAAACATTGAAGGAGAATGTGAATGAGGTACTTCCAGGCTGGGGGAAATTCCTGCTTATGGTACTTATTAAGAGTACCTTCATCAGGAATAGGGTATCCCAAAGCCCTAAGCCCTTGTTCTATTTCAGATATGGGAAGAAGGGTTACACCATCAGCATCATCAAGATGCAAGGCCTGACGTACCAAGGCCTCAGTAACCACCCAAGATCTCCCATGAACAATAGAAGTTAATGTGGTCACTCCATTAACTGTTGAGGAACTGACAGTGTTCCAAAACTGTTTAATGTGTGTGACTGGAATGAGTGGTGCATGAGAAAGAGCATACCTTAATGGGGATGCGTTCAAATACTCCACCATCTGTGTGTATTGAGGGAACAAAGTATTATCAGCAACAAGATAAGCAATCATGTTGTGTTGAGACTTGAACCCCAAATCCAATTCTGCTGAGTTAAATCTTGGTGCCATTGATGAAAGCTGTTAATTTGAAGTATAAAAGATGAAGGTTGATAAGAGAAAAGTGTTAGACAAGAATTATAGATACCCTGTTTAAAAATAGGAGCCAAATTTATAGGAGTGGATGAATGCATGTGATTGGCCCAAAAATAGGCAAAGATTTTCAAAAACTAATCATGAAAATATTGAAAAAGTTATAAGTTATCTCATGCATTTAATGAAAGTAACAACTCCTAAAATTACGGCTTGAAAATATGTCAAAAAGTAACAACTGGGTAGGTCCCATTGATTGTCAACGGTCAAATATAACCCATCAACGCCCAACGGCTATAATCTTGTCAACGTTCGCCTAAAGCCATGTCAGCGTCCAATTTGGTCACAACAACGCTTGGAAAAATCTTGTCAGCGTCCAAAAATAAAATTATTTTAAAAAGTGAAAAATGACCTTAACAAGTAATTTATCCTAGAGAAGATAACCAAAAGCTGATAATTATCATAGGGCGGCAAGCACTGTCCAGTTATGCACACTTGCATAAGCAAGATAGACATAACAGTCCTCTAGTGTCCCTTGCTAACCAAAATTCTTAACAACCAAGTTACCTTATAAAATCCTTGTTACTCCCAGGTAAAACCCATATCAAAAGGATTCCCAAGTCTCCCAACAGACCACAACCAATTCTAGGCCAAAAATGTCTTGGCAGCATGCAAAGTTGATATACTATGCATGCTACAGTGCCTCATGGTTTAGTAAAACTAACCCATACTCACCTGTGGACACAATCTAGAATTGTGATAAGAGTATCATATGGATACCCAAAAATCCTAAAGGTTCCTTAACCTCCCCTCAAACTATGATACATGAGTTCTCAAAATATAAATGAACATTAAAAATTTATGTCAAGATAGGAATATAAATATTCCAACCATCATCTATAAACAAAACATGTCCAAATAGCTCTTCAAAGATCCATAAGCAACTCTGTATCCAATGGCATAAAGCTACCACCTACCTACACATTTAGATGAAAACCACAAAACTAACATTTGTTGCTGACAGCGTACCGACAACACTTATCAGCGTTGAAGGAACTCTTGTCAGTGTTAGACAATAATATCTCTAACAACGGCAAAATAACACTTAACAGCGTTACATTTACCTTTGTCAGTGTTAGAAAAATAAAGTGGAAAATCTAAATCATCACAAAGATCAATAACAATGCATTATCCTGTACATACTTTTACAAAAAGGTTCCAAAACACATATTAAGTGAGATTAACCATTCCAATATTTGTTACCAAATATTGAAATCTTCCAGCATCAAAAGGTTTAGTTAATAAATCAGCCACATTGTCTTCTGTGGCTACCCTATCTAGTTGTATTAAACCTTTCTCAAAGCAATCTCTTATAAAATGATGTCTAATTTCTATGTGTTTGGTTTTAGAATGATGTACAGGATTTTTAATAATGCATAAAGTACTGTTATTGTCTACAAAAATCTTGGTATGCATAAAATTATACCCATAATCCAACAGCTGGTTCTGAATCCATAAGACTTGTCCACAACATGCTGCTGCAGCCACATATTCTTCTTCAGTTGTAGAGTTTGCCACCACTGTTTGTTTCTTGCATTGCCAAGATATTAATCTGCTCCCAAGAAATTGACATCCACCAGTTGTGGATTTCCTATCAAACTTGTCACCACCATAGTCACTGTCTGAATATGCAATAAGGTCCAATGGAGAATCTTTTGGGTACCACAAGCCAAGATCTGGATAACATCTTAGGTACCTAAAAATTCTCTTCACAGCAAAAAGGTGACATGCTTTGGGAGTCACTTGATGGCGTGCACATGCACACACAGCAAACATGATGTCAGGTCTTCAGGCTGTAAGATACATCAATGATCCAATCATTGATCTATAGTGCCTAACATCCACATCCTTTCCAGCTCCAATTTTTCCCCAAGGGTGTTCCCTATCCATAGGAGTGGAAGCATCCTTTTCATGTGGAGAAAAACCATATTTCTTCAAGATTTCAGCCACATACTTGTCTTGGGAGATGAAGATACCATCCTCTTTCTGCTGAACTTGTAAACCTAGAAAGAAGTTCATCTCACCCATTGCACTCATCTTGAATTTATCTGTCATGAGCTTGGAAAAATCCTCACTCATTTTTGGATCAGTAGACCCAAAAATGATGTCATCAACATAGACCTGCACAAGCAACACATGTTTTCCTTTCTTCTTTGTAAATAGTGTCTGATCTATGGTGCCCCTTTTGAAACCATTTTCCACCAAGTAGGTGGACAATGTACCATACCATGCTCTTGGGGCTTGATGAAGTCCATACATAGCTTTCTTCACTCTATAAACCTTGTCTGGATTCTCAGGATCTTCAAAACTAGGAGGTTGCATGACATATACCTCCTCAACAATTGTCCCATAGAGGAAAGCACTCTTCACATCCATTTGATAAACAGTGAAATTCATACAAGAGGCATAAGCTAAGAAAATCCTTATAGCTTCAATTCTTGCAACAGGAGCAAATACCTCCTCATAATCTATTCCTTCCTCTTGTGTGTATCCCTGAGCTACCAAACGTGCCTTGTTTCTGACCACAATACCTCTTTCATCCTTCTTGTTCCTTAGAACCCATCTTGTCCCAATTGGTCTCACATATCTAGGACAATCAACCAGCTCCCAAACATCCTGTATAGCAAATTGGTGAAGCTCATCCTGCATTGCTTCCACCCAACTTGGTTCTTTGAGAGCATCAAAAATTTTCTTGGGTTCTTCCTGTGACAGAAAACAGGCAAACAAACATGCTTGTACAAGAGGGGTATCAACCTTCTTGTGTATATTGGCAATAAATCCACCAAGACTTTGATGGGATCTTCTTGTCTGAACTGGAGCCATAACATCACCAATGATCTGAGATGTGGGGTGATCCTTTGCTGTGGAAGTAAGAACTCCTCCTTCAAAGAGTCTGGTGTCCTCAACTTCACGCTCCATGTTGCCAATATCTTCTTCAGATTCTTCTTGATCAACAGAAATCTCTTCATGGACATTGGAAGGGCCACCCTGTTCAAAATGAGAAGAGAAAAGCTGTGTAAAGGTGTCACCAAAGTCTGAACCTTGTTTGTCAGCGCTTGGGCTAACAACGCTTGAACTGTTGTTGTCAGCGTTTGAGCCATCAGCGTCTGAATTGGTCGTGTCAGCGCTTGATTTCCCTTTGTCAGCGCCTGAAGAATCATGCATGTTTGTATTTGGTGGTATTTGAACACCACCATTATCTTTCCTAGCAGCAGTAGCAACAGCATAATACTCATCTGTCCATATAGGAAGTGTAACATATTCTTTTGTGGGAGATGACTCAACTGCTGGTGGTCCATCCTTCTTAGCAACCTGTATACCTGAAACATTACCAATTTTCTTTTCCAAAACACTTGAAGTTTCCTTCACAATGTCTGGATCAGTAACAGGCATATAATTTAAAGCTCTAGATAAAGGTTCTAAGTCAAACAACCAATTTGGACCACTTTCAGGATCACTAGGTTTACTTTCTAAAAACCTAACATGTACCTTTTCAAGTATACGTTTTTCCTTTTTAATGTAAACCCTATATCCTTTGCTCTGCACTGAATAACCCATGAAGTAGCCTTCATCACCTTTTGAATCAAATTTACCTAGGGCCTCACTAGTTTCTAAAATAACTACATGGCATCCAAAAGGCTTAAGAAAGCCAATATTTGGCTTCCTTCCCCAGAGTAACTCATAAGGTGTCTTATTATGTATTTTGTTGACCAATGCCCTATTTTGAACATAACAAGCTGTGTTAACAGCTTCAGCCCAAAAGGCTATAGGAAAGTGGGCATCAGCCAACATGGTTCTGGCTGCTTCAATAAGGGTTCTATTCTTCCTTTCAGCAACCCCATTTTGCTGTGGGATTCTAGCTATGCTAAACTGCCTAGTAATCCCTTTCTTGGCACAAAAATCATCTAACAACTGATTTCTAAACTCACCCCCATTGTCACTTCTAATAATTTTGACCTCATTACCATTCTTCTTTTCAATCTGGGTAATGAAATTAATCAGACTTTGGGCAGTTTCACTTTTCTTGGCTAAAAAGAAAGTCCATGTAAACCTGGAGTAATCATCAGTGATAACAAAACAATATGATTTACCCTTCAAACTTTCTATATTAGTTGGACCAAAGAGGTCCATATGCAATAAGTGAAGTGGTTTAGAACTAGAGTGCACCTGTTTAGACCTGAATGAGACCTTGTGCTGCTTGCCCTTAAGACATGAAACACAAGTGTGGTCATTGTGGAAAGCCTTTTCAGGCAAACCATCAACTAAACCAAGCCTCACAAGTCTATTGATATTCTTAAAGTTTATGTGCCCTAATCTCCTGTGCCAAAGATTACTTTCATCAACTGAGGCTTTAGCATACAGACATGACATTTTATTATTTATCTTAATTCCATTAAGATTCACATTATATATGTCTTTATGCCTTGGTGTTCTAAAATCTATGTATTTTTCCTCAGGGAGCTTATAATCTTTGCTTAACACCAAGCATTCAGTATCTGTGAAAAGAACCTTATTTTTGTTATCACACACTTGTGATACACTAAACAAATTATAATCCAGTTCTTTTACCAAGAAGACATTCTCAAACCGTAAATTGTTGGTGACAAGGGTTCCTTTTCCAGTGATGGTGCCGTAGCCCCCTCCAAAGTATACCTTATCACCATCTTGAATAGGAGAGAAATTGGTCAGATAGTCTTCCTTTCCTGTCATGTGCCTTGAGCATCCACTATCCCAGTATCCATAATCATTGATCTTCTTCTGAATGCCCTGCACATAAAGAAAACACATTAGTTTTCTTTGGGAACCCAAGCCTTGGAAGACTTGGATTCATTTGGTTGTTCAACAAGAACAGACTTGGTTCTCATAACAACCCTATTTTCATCCCTGTTTGAATGAAATTCCCAGTTAACCCCAATTGGTGTTGACAATGCCTTTGAAATATAATGAAACCTGTTGCATGTCATAGAAATACCAGTTGAATTAGGGTTTTGGTCTTGTTTTGGTCTCCATGTTAAGCTAGTAGAAGCTTTAGACCTATTTCCATGTGGTTGCAAATACCTAGGTTTGGCAGTGTGTCTGTCAGCGCTGAAATTTCTCTTGTCAGCGCCCCGATTGCTCTTATCAGCGTTGAACCTAGGGTTTGCTACAGGAACCCATTGCCTATTTGACCAAGTGTTGGACTTTTGAAAAGGTCTTAGGCCATGTGTGTTAGACCCTCTAGAAAAGAATGGGGCTGGTCTAACAACTTGTGAACTTTTGTTCACAAAGGTATTGGGTCTGACAGTGTTTGACCTATGTTGACTTTTGTCAGCGCTGAAATGGTTCCTATCAGCGTTGACATTGGAAGCGTTGACACATTTGTAGGCCAAATGTGAGAAGCTACCACATGTGTAACAAGCTTTTCTAGACATAGTCTTAGGTCTAGAAGCAAAGAAGCCTGTTCCATGGTTACTTACTTGGCTTTTTGGTGACCTAGTATTCCTATACATCTCTGCATACTTAACACTAGGTTTTCTAACAGTTTGTGGGCCAAGGTCAACAGCTTTGCCAGTGGTAGGGTGTGTGATCTTAATAGGTTTAGGATCATTGGACTCCACAATTGGTATCATGTTTGGTGTGGGCTCATTTGGACTTTCACACAACAACCCTCCTTTAACAAACAAGGTGTGGTTAGCTTTCTTCCACTCATCTAGGTCAGTCAGTTTTTGCTTGTATTCCTCAACTGGGGAAATCACTCTAGGTGGAGGAATGAATTCCTCCTCTTGGCATTCTGGCAAGCCAGTCCAAGATAAGTCCTTTGATTGGACACCATAGAAATCCCCAGCTGGTGGTGGAACACCAGTATAATCCTTCATCCCAATCCCACTCTTATCCTTAGAGTCTCTTTGTTTGCTAACACACTCTCCTAGGGATTGTGTGGCCTTATCAAATCTCTGGATTTTAAGACTCACATTATCTTTATTTTTGTTAGCCTCTTCTAACTGAGCTATCAAATCAAGATTAACCCTATTTACTATATCTTGAACATCTTTACTCTGATGTAACTCATGTTTTAAGATATTTATTTGATCCTTTAAATCAAACTCCATTTTCTTATACTCAGCTACTGTCTTTTCTGTTTGGGTAAGAGCAATTTGATAATTAGATACTTTGCATCTTTCAGTACTTGCCTCATCTAATAATTTAACTATCTCTTGATTTAATTTTTCAGTATTTAAACGACAACCCTTAGAACAGAAAGCATCATCATATACCTCATTATCTGATGAAGAAGAGGAGTGTGCCATGAGAGCATATTCAGCATGCTCTTCTTTAACTTCAGCAACCAAAGCTCTGTCCTCTTCCTCATTCTTAGCCATCCAGCTCCAGTCCCATTCTCCAACTCCATCAATTTGTTGAACAGCAACCATGGCCTTGGGATCTGGGCTCTTAATCATTTGGCTTGAAGGCTTCCCAGCATCAGATCTTCTTGGAGATCTACATTCCCTCATAAAGTGCCCCATCCTATGACAGTTGTAGCACTCAACCTTTGACTTGTCAAATCCAGCAACATCCTTAGCATTAAAGGTCATCTTCTTCTTGAACCTTTTATTGAACCTGTTTGCTCTTAAACTTACAAGAGCCATAGTCCACTTGATGTCCATCTCTTCCAATTGTTCATCACTTATCTGCTCAAGATCTTCATATGTAATCCTTGAATCACTGGGAAAGAAGCAATGAATGCACACACAGTATCTAGATCAAAACCAGCAGGTTTAATTCTATCAGCGCCATGATAGTATGTGTCAGCGCTTGAGTACAAAGCGTTGACAGGATATGATCCAGCGCTGACAGGCTGAGATCCAGCGTTGACACATTGAGACCCAGTGGCTGGATGTCCATAGAAGTTCATGGAATCAAATTGGCCTTCACTTTGTGAGAAGAAGGCCATGTTGCTGCTGGAAGATTTATTATCACTATCCAATTGCCATTCATTCTCCAACAGTCTTAGTTTGTTGAAGATGTCATCAAACCTGGAGGTCTTGTGGGTATTATTGACAAGAATGGATCTTGTTTCAATCTTCCATACATCACCAAGGCTTTTGAGAAAAGTAGCATTCAATTCAGGGTCATCAATCTGTGTTCCCATGAAGGAAAGTTGACTTGTGATGTCAAGAAGTCTACTTCTCACATTGCTGAGATTTTCATTGGGTTGAGCTTTAAAGACAGCATACTCATGCAAGAGTTGCTTCTTCTTTTCTTCTTTTGTGTCAGCATTGCCACCATGTGCTACTTCAAGAGCTTCCCAAAGCTCTTTTGCAGACTCAAAGCGTTTGTACTTGTGCTGATTCTCATGACCTAGGGCGTGTTTCAAGATGTTCAAGATTTTCATGTCCACCCTCTTCTTGGCTATATCTTCAACAACTACAGCTCTCCCATCTCCAGGCTTTTCCACCTTATCAGCTTCAGGACAATTAGGAACAGCTGTCCTTGTGGCAATTGCAGCAGCAATCTTTGCTGCTTTGTCGAATGTGTTCCCATATTCGACAATCTCCCAAAGAGTATAGTCATGAATAGCTATATATTGCTCAAAATTTGACTTCCAAAGCTCAAAGTTCCTGGCATCAAACATGGGAATTTTGATACTAGGATTTGAGGAGTTGTTTTGTAGCAAAGAAGCAGGTTGATCTGTGCCAGACATGGTGTTTTTAGGGTTTTGAGAATTTTAGGGTTTTTAGGGTTTTTGGTGTTTTAGGGTTCTTGCGTTACTTAAAGATCAAAAGTTTCTCAACAAGCTCTGATACCACTTGTTGATCCCAAACTTAGATCGATTAAGCTTTGTGTATACGAGATTAGATCAAGTACTACACGTAGAGAAACCTTTGCTTATGAATAAAGTAACAAAGTGTTATGCGGAATTAACACTTGATCTAAAACACAATGATGTTAAACAAACTTTCACTTGTATTAGAATAAACGAACTTGATTACAATGAAAGAGTTTAACTTGCGAATACTTATGAAAACTTATATTAAACATTAACCTAAAAGATCTTCTTTTATAGAACAAGAAGTCTTGTACAATAAGCTACGAATCAACTATTCTAGGTAAAGATAAACATAGAAAATACATTGTCGTCTCTATCCTTACTAGAAGTATTCTAGAATATAATAAACGTGTAGCTCACATCTTCCATCAGTGCTTGTCTTCAATCTGTCAACGCTTGACTTTAACTTGTCAACGCTTATGCTATCAGCGCTCACTTTACTCTTGTCAACGCTTGAGTTGTTCTTGTCAGCGTTCAAGTGATCTGGCCTTAATTTATTCCCAACATTTTTCACTAAAGGACAAAAATCAAAATAATTAAAACTAATTAAAATGATTTAAATCTAAAAAATAACAAATAAACAGTAAAGTAAAATTTTAAATTTCTAAAAATAACAAAATAAATAAACAAAACTAGAAAAAATAGAAAATCAGAAAAAGGTGAAAATTTTGCACTTAAGACAAAAATAGAAAGAACTGAAAGTGGCACCTCAAGAGGTTTTATCCTTTAGCAGGGCAGTGGCAAGGTTTGAACTAGCAGTGCGAACTTTTTCCCACTGCTTGGTCACAAAAAAGAGACAACGGCGATTTAAGACTTGTTTGGTGGATTTACTTGGAACCAAAGGCACCCCCACAACCAGTTGGGTTGTGGGGAGTCACAGCAAGCAAGAAACACACAGTCCAAATACTGAATCACACTAAACAAGGCAATGAACAATTACTGTAAACAAGGAACAAGAATTGGGCAATGTTTTGCTGAACTTGTGTGCAAATTGGTGAGATACAAAAGGGCAAAACTTGCTCAAACTATAACCAAATCACATCTAACCAACTCACAGACCTAGCTTAACAGATTCTCTAACAAATTCCAAGATTTGGAATCACAAATCACTAATCAGACTAGATTACCCCTACTGATTGAATGTGACTTGTTTTAAGCAAAATGCAACATGCAAACTTTTCTTTATGTTACCAAACTGAAACAAAGCACTAATATAACATATGACTACCTTTTTAGGTTTGTTTAAGTTGATTTTAAGCCAGAGAATGGACTATTACTTATCTCAAAACCTACTCCCAAACACCCCTTTAAGATCAGTCAAGCAGATTAAGCATACAAGTATTTTTAAGACTCCACAAACCAATGAACACTCAACATAATAAGGTCACAAATCACTCAAACAACTGATTATAAGCAAGAATAAGTAGATTCATACAAGATAAACCACAAAATCACAAAGCTTATTATCTATTGAGAGTGATACAAGAACACGTACCTAGAGGATGCACAATCCACACCCCTATACTTTGAGCTTATGCGCACGCTTATGCACAAGCTTCCAAATATAGCTGCTGAGATTTAACAAGGTTAAAGAGCAAGAATAATATGACGACTGATTTTTCACTTCTGATTCTCTAAATAACTTTTTTTCACAAAAATCTTTCAAACCAAAATCTTTGAAAACCCTCAAACACAACTCCTTAAACATTTTCTCTCCCCAGGGAAATTATAAGGAATAAGGAATCTCCCAGGGTCACCTAGCTTAACCGGTAATTTTCTCAATAAGACCATGGAACAATTTTCATTAAGTTAAGTGTTAGCGATATCAAGCAATTTTTCCTTATCAGTCAAGAGGTCCTTAAACATCTTAGCATACTTAGGCATGGGAGCGAGAGCCTCGACAAAGGTGATATTAAAATTCAATTGCTTAAACATTTTCAAGAAGTTAGAAACTTGTATATCATCCTTGTTCTTCAACTTCTCCTTCCTCAACCTTGAAGGGTAAGGTATATTGGGTAGTGGAGAAGGTCGAGGAGGAACCGAATCACTCACAACCTCGGGAATAGGCTTAGGAACCAAAGGGTCACTTACTGGAGGAATGTCACAAGTAGTGGGTGAGGGAGAAGTCACCGAAGGGTGAGTAGAACTCATTATGATCTCTGGGCCTTGTTTCTCCTTTATTGGCGAAGAAATGGTAGGTCCCTCAGAAGTTTTCCCACTTCTTGTAGTGATAGCATTCACATTGACCCTAAGATTGGGTTCGGTGTTAGAAGGGAGAGTACCTTGGGGTCGAAGGGTTTGCAACATTTGCATGAATTTCCTATCCCTAGAATCTTGCATTTCCTTAAGTTTTCTATCTTGTTCATTAAGCTTTTGAAGAACCAAGTCTATTTGAGGATTCCATTGATTAAACCCTTGATTATTTAACCCTTGATTTGGAAAACCTTGGTTTTGAAATCCTTGATTATTAAAACCTTGGTTATTAAAGCCTTGATTTTAAACTTGAAAATTCCCTTCGTTTGAATTATAACCCCTTACATTTGAACTCCCTTGAAAATTACTTCTTTGTGAACCTTGTTTCCTATTTGGGTATTAGGTACTTTGGTATTGGGTATTTTGGTATTAGGTATTTTGGGTGGGTGGGGGTGGTCTTTGGTGAGGTACAAACCCAGGGGGAGTCAAATAGGTAGTAGACTTATGTAACACCCCCATTTTTACCTTGACGCAACAAAATACTATTTTTGGGGTATTACTTCATGATATGAAAGCACAGTAATAAAAAACAACTCAAAAGAGTTTTTAAATAAACTTTATTTATTCTTTATAAATTATCATTCAAAATCAGAGATTTTCAATAAAACAATTTGTACATACTCTGTACATCACAGGTTCCCGAGATCTAGAAAATAGGTTTGAATGATAAAAATTCCCATGTATATATCTCTCCACGTCATCATTATGCTGCTCCATGCTATCAATTATCAACTCCTGAAATATATGCTTAATGTCAACACAAAGGTTGAGTAAATTCATAGGTTTGAAAACAATTTGAATACAAGATCCTTTTTCCTAAGCTACGTTATTATTCGCTCATAAGTTAAATAATAAATGAATCAATGCACTAAGCTTATGATATCGCGGCTGGACATATCAGAAGCCAACAATTTCCCTTATGAGGAAGTCTACCAAACTATCCTGTTTAGCACAATAAAGTATGCATGTTTGACCACTGAGGTGCTAGCAAGTGCGACTTGCCCAGACAAGGGATGTCAGTCCCCAAGTAGTACTATTTACAATAATAGCTCTCATTTTCAAGAAATAATTAGCGGTTCACAATTAAAAAGGGACTTTCAAGGCAACAGTAAACATAGTGTCAATAATCATATCTGGGAAGCATACCAAAAATACTTGTATTCCATTTTAGCATATATCCCCATCACAGGTTTTCAAATTATTTAAAAGTAGTATACTTTAGTGAGGCTATGAACTCACCTTAGGTCCAGTAATCTTGGCGGGTTTATATCACACAGAATAACTTGAGCTAACAATAAAGAACTTGGTCTCACACCAACATGGTTTAACATATTTGGTATAGTATTAAGTTTTTAATTTTGAGTTCAAAATTCTTATATATTACTTATGTATTATTTAATTGTGATAATATTGTATCATTGTTGGGGCCATCATACTCAGAAGCCATTCTATAAACGTTTGAAGAGCGAGGGCACTTTAAATCGTAAACCCAACCACTCAGTCAGAACATAATATCGAGATGGAACATCCTTGTACAAAGTTCCCTAATAACATGACACATAGTATAATATATATTTTTAGAAATTTCTTCAAAAGTTAATATGTTTCTTTTATATTTATATCTTTCATCCTTTAGTTTCATAATTGGCAAAAATAGTCCTTATACTTTATAATAATTTAGAAAATATGTTTCATTATATAGTTTCCATTCATATAGTTTCATAAATGACCAAAATAATCCTTTAAGTTTATAATTTTAGAATAATTACCTTTTTAACACAAATTTCATAAGTTTAGGATATTTACACTTTTAACCCTTTAAGTATATAGTTTTAATATTTACACTTTCAACCCTTAATGTTTAACTTTAGGGTCTCAAACTTTTCAAAATTTATTATTATAGCTTTAAATTTAAAAAAATGAAACTTTTGGTCCAAAATGTTAAATAGTTTAAAAAATGACAGCTTTAGTCCCTAAACTTTTAAAAATCACATAACAACCTCAAAATTGTACCAAATGATCTATAATTTGAGAATAAAGTTTCAAAACATATTTATAGTCATAATAACAACATTTTACCAGAATTATAGCTTTTGAAATGGATTTTAAGTCATTATTTCATGTAAAATACAAAACAAGGGTTTTAAAACATCTTTAGCTTATAACTTTCATTTAAAATGATCAAATGACTTAATATCTTCTATTTTATCATTCTAACATTATTTTGGCATTATAAAAAGCATAATATATCAATATAACAAGATCAAAGCTTACTTAACACAAGAATTACTTAGCTAGCCCCAAAATGGCTCCTTATGACTTCTTATGAACACTACTTGCTACTAAAGCTTCAAGAGCTTCAATGGATTTCTTCTATACCTAGTTTTTGGTCTTATGGGATGTCCTAGGACATATATAGAACTGAATATGAAGAATGGGTAGGAGATATAAAGGAAAACAGGGTGCGAGTTCAAATGAAGTCCATTTGCCCCTATTTATAGTTTTTCCAACACTTAGGCTCCAAGGCTTGCTATGAAACGTGCAACTCAGCTAGGAGAATGACTAAGGGATGGCATAGAGGTTTATGAAAGTTTAGGTGATGAGTATAAAAGCTATTTTCAAACCAATCTTCCATATGTGGCTAGGAATAGTCACGGCAAGGATATAGATGAGAATGGTGATGTGTAGCTTCAAGTAGGTGATGAACATACTTGTCACCACTTGTAAAATATCTTAAAACATCCTAAATATCTGATTTAAAAACTTATAATGGGAGGGAAAGTGTTTAAAACATGTTTTAGAGGGAAAAAGTAAAATCGGGTAGTAAAACTCGGGCTTGTAACTTATACTTTGTAATTTTGTTGATTAAGGACTTAGGAAATTATTTAGTGAAATATTAGTGTTTAAATAGGGTATATAAATTGTAATTATGAAGTTTTGGTCCTTGGTTTGAAGTTTAACAAAGATTTGAGGTGAAAATGGGAAGAAAACTTAGGTAGGTTAGGGTCTCTAATGATCTAGGTTTAAATCTTAGTAAAAGTCATTATCATCCTCTTATACAATGATGGAAACTAAATTTAGTTCTGTGTTTTAAGTTTCCAATAAGTTCTCACACTTGGTTTGATATCTTATTCTAAGTAAACATGTCTAAAGGGTGAAAATACCTATTTTGACCTAATTTACAAGTCATGCATTGAAATCTTGTACCATTTACATTAGGATAACTGTAAATTGTCTTAGCATAATCTTATAATCTTAATGAAGTGCTATGGGTTTTTTTAGACTTAACCTAAAAGACTAGGTAATGATTCTATGTAGATTTCTTAATATAAAGGTTTCTAGGTTACTAATCCTAATGACTTTCTATCTTGGGTAATTAGGGTTTATATCATCATAAAAACTTATTCTAGGGAATATATGATATCTTTATGACTTCTATGGTTTCTACATTCTTAGTTTAAGGTTTTATATAGGGTAATCATAATCTAGGTATAATTATGGGAGCTTAAGATCCTAAGTTTTGATAACATGTACTTTATGCTTTATGAACTTGTAATTTAGCTTAATAAAAATGTATTACCTTAAAATGATACTTAGTTGAGTTTTATAATTGGTTGAAAATTATTTGACTCTAATTCAATGTAAAATGGTTTTTATATGCTAATCTTGGCTATTAGGTCTTAATTTATAATTAGTTTTGGATTAGTGAATATTAGTACGTTGTGATTGCTTATATTTTCTTTATATAGTAGATTAGATCTAATATATTGTATTGGTTATAGATACATAGTTGTTGTATAATTATATTGCTTGAAATATTGTTTATCAAAGGTTTCTAGCTGATGATCTAGACTATTATGTACACTTATTTTTACTTTAGCTCTGTATGGTTTATACTTACTTATTCTTGGATAATTTTATACTTCTATTTGATAGTATAATCCTTGTTCTCATTTCTTGTTCACTTGTTCATAGGTATTATGTATTCATACTTTTACAAGCCTTAAGTTCATCATTCATTTATAGGAATTCTAAGGTTTCTAAGGGAATTTAGGGTATCATTATATTTCTTGAAATATTGTTACATAATGTACTTGTTAAATTACTTTTAGACTTATACTTGTTATATACATTGTACTCACAACCTATAGTAATATGTTGATATGGTTGTTCAGGTTGTGAGAAGTAGTTCATCTTATCAAGTAATGTATAGCAAAAATTTCTAATGGATTTTCCACTTCCATTCAAACATAGCATATATCACACTTGTGAAATTTATGGGTTGTCATAGCCTCTTCCCCATAAAGAAATCTTGTCCCGAGATTATAATAGTAAGGTAGTGTACTAAAGGCAGATATAGTTCTCGTGTTCTAAAATTCCTTCTAATATTCCATTCATATACCAATGAATACAACTTTTACTGTTGTTATTTTATCTTCAATCAATCTCTTCTTCTAGAGTTATTATAAAATGAGCATTTATGAAGAGTCAATTTATATACTAACCATTAAGATCGTAATGTCATCTATAAAAATTTATTAAGATAAATATAAATTGTACCACTTATTTAGATAAGTCATTTTTAGATTTCAAAATACGAAAGGAAGTGTGATTATTTCTGAGTTATTTGGGAAAAACTCAAGTCAATAAGTCAGAGTTTAATTCAAAATCTTGAATTGATTATCGCATTTTTCAAAATCAACTTAGGTTATAAGGAAAGATCGTTCTGAAGTTAATACTAAAAAAAGAATTAAGATTATTCTTGATAAAGTTATCTCACAATTCATCATTTTAATCTAGTAGATAGTTAATAGTCATTACTTATTGTACTATGAAGTTTTATTCTTAACAATACCTTTATAGGGTAAGTGTAATTCCAGGTAATATAATGCATACATGGAGTATGAAATTCTAATATCTGGATAATTCTCTCACTTTAACCATAGGTATAAGAGATAATATTCTTCTTAATGTATTTAGAACTATAATTTTGGTACTCTATGTCAACATATTATTTTAGGTATAAAATTGTCAAAGTTTCTATATCATTAGTAAAATTACAATTGACAATAATCCGGATGGCGTCATGTCTTATCTTACGAAATTCTGAAAAATCTTATTACTTGTTCTTGCCCTATATTCATAAAGAAAATTCAGGTTTGAACATTTATAAGTTCAGATTTCATAATCTCGTTAAGATATGAGTTGAATATTTTGTCATAAAGGTTAAGTATATATATTATTCTATGTACATATAATACAAATGAGTTGTACTACCAGATAATGAAATAAAATAACACTTACAAGAGATGTAACTGAAAACACGTAGATTTTATTAATAAAACTCACATATATTTATAACATTGATTTATTTACAAGATACAGAATAAAAGAAAACTTAGAAATTAGCCGTGCTCCAACAGTATAGTGTTTGATGACCTCTTTTGAAGCAATTATGACACTTAGCTGGGCAGGGTCCTTTGTGATGCAATAGACACTTCACACAAAGAGGAAGCTTTACAGCATAATTTTTGTATCCTAGTGTTTTGGGAAATTTAACTAAGTTGGGATTTAGGTAATATAAATAGGGAAAATAAGGATCCTAGGAAAAATTTAGGGGATTAGGTTTTGTTTCAGCATAATCTTCTTCTTCTCCTTCTTCACTACATTTACGTTTAAGGGTATTTGATTCTTGCACAGGACTGTGCTTAATTACGTGATCCATTAATTTCTGAGAAATATTAATGGCTTCTTCTAAACTTTGGGGTTTAGAAATAGTAATTATTTTCTTTTGAATCCTTAGGGAAATCCTTTGATAAAATCTTTCATCATCCTTTGGGAATTAGTGATAGGACATAATTCTGCTAATTCTTGAAATTTTCTCAAATAGGCATTAAGATCATTTCCTTGTGTCACTAGATAGCAAAATTCCTTTTCACTTTCTCGATCTCTATTGAGGGATAATATTGGGTTATTATAAGGCACTTAAAATCTAACCACTTCATCTTTTGAGCTTCTTCTATTCCAACGAGTTGAGAATAGTAATTTCACCACTATATCGCTTCGGTAGTTAAACTACTGACAACAAGTTTCACTTTACGATCCTCGGCACAACTATTTTGGGAGAAAATCATCTCAGTTCTTTTGATCCAATGTGTGATACTAACAACATCTTCGGTTCCATGGAATTTATATAACTGACTAGTTAAATTTTTTTCGGTCGAAGTAGTATTCTTCACTATCTTAAAAGTTGGTATTTTCAAAGCTGCAACAACTCCATCGTTAATTATTCGTTGAATTCCTTTGGGAGTTAGGCTAGAAGATATCGATGTTTTTAAATGTGTCATACTGAATTTAGAAGACAAAATTTTTGAAGTTTAGATATACTTGTCTTTTTAAGCATTTGTTATATGTGTATACATACAACGCTTTAGGAGCATATTTTTCAAAAATTTAAAGATACATCATATAATGTTAGGGAATAGGTTTATAGGGTTACATAACTATTAACTCATCTTAAGATTCCTAAGTTATTTATCCTTTATTTAGATTGATACTTTCTTTTAACCAAATAGACTTGAGAAGTCCTTTTTAGTTTAAGATAATATTTTTCTTTTGGTATAATTCTTTTAAAGACTTATATTTTGTCAATTATTTATCTTTTCTAGAATGATATGTAAATAAAGGAAATAAAAAGAAACTTTTATTTGTTAACAATCCGCTTTGCCGATGGACAAGCAAGCTTCTTTTTTTACATAAAAGTAAAAACCGAAAGCTAAAATATTTACAAGGCTTTTAGGGAAGCTGAAATATTTTTGAGCTGGTTAAATCCTTCTTCTTGAGATCCTTGATTATGGCTAAGAGTCCTTTAATATAGTCTTGATTTCGAACTTGAATATCTTCAATAAGTTTCTCCATTGTTGCCATTCTTACTCGAGCTAAGGTAATTTCCCCATCATGCAACCTCTGCTTATCTCGTAACTCATAGTTCTCATTACTTATTTTTATTAGGTCCTTCTCCATATTTTCCATTTCCTCTTGCACTATCGTCTTTCCGTACTTAAATCCTTCGATTTTATATTCCAGATCTTCAATACGCTTCGGAGGCACTTCACTAAAATAGTCGAACATATTCTCCATTTGTTCTACAAATATATTTTCGGTATCTTGGATATTATTGGATGCTTGGGATGAAGAAGTTTGACACTGAAGAATAGGTATATTTTCATTATTTGGTTGAGGATTATTTTCTGGAGATAAAGGATTAGGGTAATTATTAGCAAAAGGGCTATTACTAAAGGTTTAGGTAAATCCATAAGGTAAATATTTTTCGAATCCGAATCTGATATGATGATGGGATGAAAATAGGAAGACATATTTCTGAATACGTCGATAAAATAAAGTACTTATATTAGTATTTAGTATATTACTTGCACATATTATCATACTATCACATAATATTGCCATTTAAAATCAAAACTTATAATTATCACTTACAACTTTTGTAGCAACACGGTTTTGATGCGGAGATTTTCACTTTGAATTTGTTTAAGAAAATCAGCTATAGTTAAGATTTTAATCTATTGTTCTCTATAACTATCTCTGATGCCACTCTATACCACCCCCATTTTTACCTTGACGTAACAGAATAATAATTTTGGGGTATTACTTCATGATATGAAAGCACAGTAATAGAAAACAACTCAAAAGAGTGTTTAAATAAACTTTATTTATTCTTCATATATTACCATTCAAAATTAGATATTTTCAATAAAACAACTTGTACATACTCTATACATCACAGGTTCCCGAGATGTAGAAAATAGGTTTGAATGATAAAAATTCCCAAGTCTATATCTCTCCACGTCATCATTATGCTGCTCCATGCTATCAGTTATAACCTCCTAAAATATATGCTTAAAGTCAACACAAAGGTTGAGTGAAATCATAGGTTTGAAAACAATTTGAATATAAGATCCTTTTTTCTAAGCTACGTTATTATTCGCTCTTGAGTTAAATAACAAATGAATCAATGTACTAATCTGATGATACCGCGACTGGACATGTCAGAAACCAACAATTGCCCTTATGAGGAAGTCTGCCAAACTATTTTGTTTTGCAAACTAAAGTATGCCTGTTTGACCACTGAGGTGCTAGCAAGTGCGACTTTCCCAGACAGGGGATGTCAGTCCCCAAATAGTACTATTTACAATATTAGCAAACATTTTCAAGAAACAATTAGTGGTTCATAATTAAAAAGGGACTTTCAAGGCAGCAGTAAACATAGTGCCAATAATCATATCTGGGAAGCATACCAAAGATACTTGTATTTCATTTTTAGCATATATTCCTCTCACGGGTTTTCAAATCATTTATATGTAGTATACTTTAGTGAGGCTATGAACTCACCTTATGATAACGCCTCATTTATACATGTTTGTAATGATGTAATTGTCCTTATTTGCTATGTAATTAAATAAATTATGTGTTGAATTGTTACTAATGAATAAAACAATAGAGGAAAGAATCAAACTATGGAGGAAAGAAATGAAGATATGGAAAGAAAATGACTAAAGAATAAATTATCCTGAAATGAGCCAAAGCGCGGCGCACATCTGAAAAGTGCGGCGCACATTCAAGTACTACAAATTTGGAGAACTAGCAAAAGTACGGCGCACTTTTGTCTGCAGTTACACAATTAAGTGCCATTATCCATGGCAATTAGTGGAGACTCTTGGCTTAAACTTCCATGTTGATAACATCCGACTTTAGTGTAACACCCCCATTTTACCTTTACGTAGCGGAACATTGAACTGGGTTATTACTTTTTTTTGGGTAAAGGGGACTTCACCCCGGTAAAATAACGAGGGTATTACTTCGTAGAACACAAGTCATAATGATACAAAACAACTCAAAAGAGTGACAAAATCAACTTTCTTTATATATCATTTAAAATTCAGAGTTTTACATTATGAGGTTCCCAAAATCTAAAATAATAATTTCAATCTTGTGCCTCTTCATGCCATCCTAGTACTACTCCATACTATTAGTCATAATTTCCCGAAATATATGCTTAAAGTCAACACAAAGGTTAAGTGAATTCATTGGTTTCAAATAATTTGAATACAAGATCCTTTTTCCCGAGCTACGTTATTATTCGCTCACATAAAACAATTTATTATTATTTCACTAGCTCATGACCCCGCGACTAGACATTATCAGGAAAACCCAACAATATTTCCCTTAAGTAGGAAACTTGCCGGACTATCCTAAAAAGCAAAATAAAGCATATCTGTTTAGCCTAGGTAGGAACCATCAACAGTTAGCAAGCGCGAGTTGCCCAGATAGGAGATGTCAGTCTCCAATAGTACTATTCGCAATATTAGCGCTCATTAAATGATTAGCGGTCCATGATTAAAAAAGGACTTAACGGCAACAAGTAAACGTAGTGTCAATAATCATATCTGAGAAGCATACAAAAAACACTTGTATTCCATTTTTAGCATATATCCCCCTCAAGGGTTTTCAAATCATTTATAAAACATTTAAAAAGTGAGGCTATGAACTTACCTTATGTCCATAGAATCCTAGCTATAACAAGAGATATTTCATTCACAAATAAAATCTTGGTCATACAAACCACAACTTGGTCTCATAAACAACAACTTGATCTCACACAAACCTGGATTAATACATTGTGTATAATATCAAGTCTTTAATCTTTTGTTCAATCTTTCAAAGTATTCTTTATATATTCTTTAATTATTATTTGGTTTTAATTCTAGCACCATTGTTCGGGCCATCATACTCAGAAGCCATTCTATAAATGTTTGAGCAGCGAGGGCACATTAAATCGTAAACCCAACCACTTAGTAAGAACGTAATATCGAGATGGAACATCTTTGGACAAAGCTACCTAATAACATGATACTTTCATTACTTCCTTATATTATTAATAAATCTTCTTTAGTTTCAAAATTGGCAAAATAGCCCTTTCAGTTATACTTTGGTATAGTCACACTTTTAACCCTTAAAGTATATAGTTTTAGTATTTGTATTTGAAACCCTCAATATTTAACCTTAGGACCTCAAACTTTCCAATATTTATTCTTATATATTTAACTTTCACAAAATGACAATTTTGGCCCAAAATGCTAAATAGTTTCAAAAATGACAGTTTTAGTCCCTATACTTGTAAAAATCACATAACAACCTCAAAAATGAACCAAATGATCTAGGATTTTAAAACAAAGTTTCAAAACATGTTTATAATAATAATAACAACATTTCTTCAGAATTATATCTTTTGAAATGGGTTTTTGCTTATTATTTCATGTAAATTACAAAACTAGGGTTTTAAGACATCTTTAACTTATAACTTCTATTTAAATTGATGAAAATGACTTAGTTTCTTTTATATTATATTTCTAATTATAATTTGGAATTATAAAAACTCTAATAATTCATTATAACAATATCAAAGCATAGATAACATAGAAATTACCTAGGATGCTCCAAAATGGCTCCTAATAGATTCCTCTGAATACTACTTTCTACCAAAGCTTCAAGAGCTTCAATGGATACTTTCTAGACTTGGTTTCTGGTCTTGGGACATGTCCAAGGATGAATATAGAAGTGGAAATGGAGAATGGGTAGGCGATACTTAAGATACGGGGTGCAAGTTCTAACTATGCACATTCCTCCCTATTTATAGTAATTCGAACCCTTAGGGGATGTTTGGTAGGGTGGAAAGGAAAGATGAGAATTGTAAGGAGAATTAATTACTACATTTTTACGCATAAATAAAGGAAAAAAGGGTCACGCATTCCATTCTTACCCCCCATTTTTGATTCCTTTAAAAAACTAAAGAAAGCGGCGAATTAAAAATTAACAAAGGGTCATTTCGCTTTTTGATTCTAGTGTGAATGAGACGACCAAACAAAAAAAGTAGGGGTGTATAACCATTGCACGTGCAAGGCACATTCCACACTTGTTTTTTGAATAAACATTCCACACATTAAATATTTAAATCCTTTAAACCTGTCTCTTCTATAGTTCTATGTGTAGTATTATCTCATCCTCTATAATCACCCAAATCGTCCAGGTGTTTATGAAAGTTGTTTCAATTGTTAAGATTAATTTTATTTTGTCACATCAATCGAAATTTATGAGCAAAACCCAAAAGATTTGTTCAGGTGTGAAAATCATACCTTATGTATTTTTTGACATGCCATCATCGTTTGATTGCAATTTGAATCAAAAAATTTCATTTCAAACTTTAATTAAAACATCTAAATCTATTGTTTCATGTATAAACTGTTTATACATGACAACTTGATTTATAAATTTTGGAAGTTGTAGACACAAAACCACTTTTAACATATGTATATCAATGATAAAAGAAAAGAGATTAACAAGATAAAGATGAGATTAGACACATATTGATTACCCGAAAATTTCATTCCATGTCCAACCAAACACAAAGGTCAGTCAAATTTTCCATTTTACTCCTCTATTCTCTATTAACATCAAACAATGGAATAAACTTTCTTTCTCAGATGTTATTCTCATTCTTTGCATTCCATTCTCTTCTTTAGTTCCATTCTATGTCATTCCATCATACCAAACACCCCCTTAGACTCCAAGCAAGGTAATGAAACGTGTCATTCAGCTAGATAAGTGACTAATGATTCCAAGTGAAGATCTATGCAAGTCTAGGAGTGACTATACAAGATAGTTTCAAAGTTATCTAGGTTTTGTGGTTAAAAACATGTAACAGCAAGATTAGGATATGATCAATGATGTGTAGCACACAAGGATCTTACCCACCTACTTAAAATATCCTAAAATATCCTAGGATACTTAAAATATATGGTCTAAGCTTTCCGTTTAGGGAGGAAACGGTTTAAATGAAGTTTTGGAGGGAAATAGTAAAACCGGGTTTCAAAACTAGGGCTTGAAACATATGGTTTGTGTTTTTGATGATTAAGGAATTATGAAAGTGATTAGTGAATGATTAAGGCTTAATTAGGGTTTAGACATTCTATTTAAGAGATTAGGGTCCTTGGTTTGGAGTTTAACAAAGGTTTGATGTGAAAATGGGAAGTATACTTATGTAGATTAGGGTTTCCTAATGATCTAGGGTTAAATATTAGTAAAAGGATTTATCCTTCAATTATATACTGATTTAAACTTAATTTAGGTCCTATACATTATGTTTTAAGTGTCCAATGAGTTCTCACACTTGGTTTAATAGCTTAGTTTAGGTAAACATGTCTAAAGAGTAAAAATACGCATTTTGACCTAATTTACAAGCCAGGCATTGAAATGTTGTACCTTGTGAATTATGGTACTTTTACATTGTCTTAATATATCTTATAACCTTAATTAAGTCCTATAATAGTTTATAGACTTGTCCAAAAAGACTAGGTAGTGATTCTATGTAGATTTCTTAATATAAGGGTTTTTAGGTCATTAATCCTAATGACTTTCTATCTTGGGTAATTAGTGTTTGTACCTTTATAAACACTTATTATAGGGCTTATATAGTATGTTTATGACTTCTAGGGATTCTACATTTTTATTTTAAGGTTTTTTATAGGTTAATCATATTCTAGGGATAATTATGGGAGCTTAAGATCCTATGCTTTGATAACTTGTACCTTATGCTTTACCAACTTGTAACTTAACTTAATGTAAATGTATAATCTTAATATGATACATAGTTGAGTTTTATACTATATGACAAAATATTAGATAATAATTCAATGTATAATGGATTTTATATGCTAATCTTGGTTACTAGGTCTTAACTTGTAATTAGCCTTGGATTAGTGAATATTAGCATTTTGTGATCAATTACTTTTCCTTTATATGATAGATTATAATTAGTATATTGTATTTGATATTAGTACATAGATATTATGTAGTTATATTGCTTGAAATATTGTTTACCAATGGTTTCTAGGTGGTGATCTAGACTATTATGTACATTTACTTGTACTTAGCTTTGTATAGTTTGTTCTTACCATTCTTAGGTATTATTATGTCTTCAAAATGTAGTTTCTAACTTGTTTATAATCCATAATGACTTATTCATAAATACTTTTCATTCATAGTTTACCATTCTTAACTTTACAAGTCATTTATAGGGATTCTAGGGTTTCTAAGGGAATTTAGAGCATTATAGTTATATTTGAGATATTCTTATTAATATTTAACTTATTAGATAACTTTTATAACTTATACTTGATACATATGCATTGTATTTCTAACATATAGGTATATCTTGAAGTGGCGGTTCAGCTTGTGAGAAAACAATTCATCTTACCAAGTAAGGCATAAAAAGCAAAAATTTCTAGCCAAATTTCATACTCATATAATCATAGCACATAGCATAGATGTGAAATTTTTGGGTTGTCATAGTCTCTCCCCCTTAAATAAATCTCGTCACGAGATTATAATGGTAACATAACATATCAAGGGCAAACATAGCTCTTAGGTGTTCAATTTCTTTCTTAGAATTTTATTCACATTTCAAGAAAATAGCTTTACAGTTGGTATTTAGTTTTAAATCAATCTCTTCTATCATCATTTTTATCCAAAATGGTTATATATGAAATGTCATTCATATTTTAAGGATCAAAATCATTTTATTACCTCATAAAAATTTAGTTTAATACCAAATGAAATACTGAAAACATGCCAGTTAATCACATAAATTTTCCTTAAATTCCAAAATACGAAAAGGATTGCGATTATTACTGAGTTCTTTGGGAAACTCAAGTCAATATGTCACTGCTCAATTCAAAATATTGAATTGATTATCGTATTTTTCAAAATCAATTTGGGTAATTGATAGAGAAAAGATCCTTTTCAACTATAGTGAGAAATTTTTATCAATTTGTTTCTCATTTATAGTGAAATTGTTTTTATCAAAATAACCTCTCAGATTATCTTAAATCACCATTTTGTTTAATATGGTGTAGTTTCTCATTTACAGTGAGAAATGTTTAAAATCAATTTGTTTAATATGGTGTAGTTTCTAATTTATAGTGAGAATTTTTTATCAAAATAACCTCTCGGATTGTCTTAAATCACCATTTTAATCCAACAGATACTTAACATAATTCAACGTTCTACAAAGCTACATTCTAATATATCTTTTCAATAGTTTCATGTACTAATTTGGGTTTCATAAGTTGAAAATCTCCAAATCTAGCCCAGTAGATACGTAAATGACACTTCTTTCGATAGAGTGCTTCAAATAGTATTGCTTTAATTCTAGCATGAAAACTATTGTTACACGGGAAAATTTTTCCAATGGTAAGTGTTCTTTCCAAAACTTATAACACATACATGGAGTATGTATTTTAGTATTTGGATAGTTCTTCCACTTAACACATTAGTATACTTATTTAAGTATAGCACACAAATTTTGAGTATACTTTTAGGATCAAAAGGTGAAACACTCTTTATAATCTTAGATGATAGATACTGATACTCTATGTCAACAGATTATTTCTCATATAATCTTGTCAGAGTTTCCATATTATCAATTTCCTAAATAGGAATAAATCTTGCAGCTCTAATAAGATAATTGATAATGATCCAGATGGCATCATGTCTACTTGAAGTAACAAAATCCTTATTGTTCTTTCCTATTTCCATGGAGGAAATTCAGGTTGAACTAGTAAGTCGGATGACTTAGCATAATATAAGGATTTTAAAGTTCCTTCGAGTTGAATGGAATACTTCAACTTTCAAGTTTTTACAAATTCTAAATCTAGGACGTATCTTCCAATATACTATATAGTAATATACACAATATATTACTTAGTTTTATTTGGTCTATACTTGTCTTATATCGAATATCCTTAAGTTTATTTATAAATTCTTACTGACATAAAGATGCGTCCAACTTTATGTAAGGAGAAAATCATAAATTTGGTGATTTAGATTTATTCATTTGACTGAAGAAGCGTCCTAATTCAATCAAAAAAATACAATGTCAACCATTGACTTAGAAATTTCCGCCATAATACGAATATAGACAAATATTCTAGTATTTAATATATTTATTATACCCTTAAGTTTCATTGTATGTAAGACGTCGTGTATATAATATCTAAGAATACGGTTTTCTAAAGACGAACGACGTTAAAATGGTATTTTATTCCCTATAAATACAGAATAATCCTAGCAAACATATGATTTATAAGGCCACTTGCCCTTACAAATCCTAGTCCAATGATCTATTATGTTGAAAATCTGACACCTGATGGTGCAAATTTTTGTGTGATGCGGAGTGCATTTCTTACACAAAAGAAAATTTCTATCATATTAGATGTAGGTTGATTTCTAGTTTACTTGAATTTTACAGACTTTCTTTTATCGCTAAATTTACGCTTGAGATTTTTCCGATTTTTGCACAGGATTGTGCCTAATTACCTTGTTCATTAACTCATGGGGTAGAGGTTAATGACTTTTTCCAATATATTGGGATTTTGGAAATGGTAATCTCTCTTCAAAATCTTCAATAAAATTCCTTAATAAATTTTCTAAGAAAATCTTCTGATGGAGTCTCTTTAATAGAATTTCAGATGAAATTCCATGACAAAATTCCATGATAAAATCTTCTGATGGAGACTTTTATCATTCTATGGAATAGGATCTAACTCTACTAACTCTTGAAATTTCCCCATGTATGTCTCGAGGTTATTTCCTTTTATCTTTAGATAGCGGAGTTCTTCTTTCATCTTTTTGATCATCTTTCTATGAAATATTTGAAGTTTAATCAAGCGATCTAATGTACTTCTTTTATCTCAATGGGTTGAGCATAAAGAATTTACCAAGATAACTGACGAAGTGCTATCTTCTTATAGCAAGATTCACTTTACAATTCCAAACACGATTAATACGATAGAAAACTAAATTGGCTCTTCCGATCCAAAGGGTGATACTAATAGCATCTTTTTTCCTTGGATATCAAAAACTAACTAGTCATCGAGTCTTTTTCTAGATAATACTTCTCATTGACAATTAGCACTTGCAGGATTGTAGCCACATCATCGTCATTTATTCGTTAAATGCTTTTTAGGTTTAGAATGAAGGGAAAAAATAGAAATAATTCAGAATCCAAGGTATACTTATATCAGAAAACATTTGTCACATATGTATATGGATACATATAAATGCTTATCGAACATAAGGTATATCTTTTGGGTTTACATAGAAAACTTACTATAATTATTTATCATTCATATCCGAGGATAATAAATCCAATTGTGCAATAGAATTTAAAAGTTTACCACGGATTTATAGAGATATGACTCATACATAATCGTAACATATTCCATGATATGGAATGGAGGAATATAACGGAAAATGAAAAAACTCGTCTTATAGAACAAGCTTCTCTTTTACATATCATATATTTTACAAAATGAAACTTTTGATAGACAAAAGTCGAGAATAGAATATTTCTAGAAAACTTAGGAAGTTTCCTTTCTTCAAACTTGCGGGTTATATTCAACTTGATAATTATCATTGTCATAGAAGATAATAGAAATTCCAAAAATATATTGTGACAATCCGTCAACTTATGGTTGATATTTTATTCTCAATATTTATTTGAAAATATTATTTTATGAACTCACTTATTTTTGGGAAGAAATTTGGATTTACGTCTTGAAGTAGCATCGACTACGTCTAAACCGGAGGATTCAACGTTACGTGCTTACGTTTACATACACTGTTTTCGGTGACAGTCTGACATTTCAGAAAATAAATTTATCCATGAATATTATTTTGGAGTTTTAAACTTGTGTTGGTTCATAAACTCACAAATTTACGAGAAGAGATTAGGACTTACGATTTTATTTTAACGTCCTTTACGACTAAACCGGAAACCCTAGGATTACGTATTTACGTTTTTCGAACTCCGTTTTTGATGAGACAATTTTTATTGGATTCGTTTTGTGACGTTGATCCATAATTTATAAAAACGTTTTTCGTAAAACGACCCGAGGGCACGCAAATCGAGAAAACTAGAATCGAGGAATACCCGTAAATTAGTGGGATGGGACAAACTAATTTATCCCACCCCACTATACACATGGGACGGCTATAACTCTCCAAAACACCAACTTGGTGCCATTTTTGTTAACACTTGTCATGATAGCTTAACTAGTAAGCCTTTCACAACACAAAACCACAAACACAAACCATTGTTTTCATTTCTCTCATGCAAATCCACTCAAACATCTCTCACCCTCCCCATTTTGGCCGTCCCTCATCACTCACAAACACCCATTATTGATCAAATTTAACCACAAAGTCCTATGTTGTTCATACACATGTTGAAGCCCTCTTGAAGCTCTCTTGAATGGTGGTGATTATAACATCCATGGAGGAGTTTCCATGGTGTCTTGAGGCTGATTTTCCACAAGGTGTTTATGAAGAATGGTGGTCTTGAAGATGGTCATGGTTCATCACAAGTTTCTCCATCCAAATCCATGTCCAAATCACAACCTACATCAACTTGGTGGTATAAAGATTGTCCTCCTCATCTTCTTGTTATTTTTATTATGTAATCATGTATTTTATTTCCTATTGTATATGTATATGATGATTATATAATGATAAAATTATTGTGTGGGCATTTGGTGTTGATAAACATGATTAAAAAGGTGAAAAACTATAAACAACAAGGCTAAAATCTTGCTTAAAAATGATGATTGTATAAAACAGAAAAGAAACATGTCATGAACTGATAAAATAGCATAGATTAATGGATTTACAGTAATCTAAGGGTCTTTTACACATGTGAGAGTTGGCCATGCAATGGAATCATTGTAATGAGTGAGATATGGTCAAAACAAGTTTAGAGTACCTATCTGAGTTTACTGTTTTGGACGATTTTTAGAAAATACTTAGAGGATGATTCAACAGTAGCTATAGAAGAGTTAAATGGAGCACATATCATGTAGTTTATGTGATAAAAATTTGAGCTTCTGTCAACGTATAGAACTCTAGATATGGCAGTTTTGGTGAAGATGAAAATAAAAATCAGATTTTGGAAATTAAAGTATAATACTATTATATAAGCACTCAAAATTTAATAGTATAAAATATAAATTAAAACCCACTAACTTATATAATACATTTATATAAATATGTACAATGGTAAATAAGTGGACACTTTATAAAAATGGTAACTTGTTAAGTTTTGTAAGTTATAAAACTATAAACATGATTTTTACGACTTTTTCGGCTAATACCGTAAAATTAACGTTTTTGTTAAATAAAACTTAGATGGTTGGACCCGTCTAATGTAAACTTTATAAAACTTATATACTGATATATAAACATGTATAACAAGTAAAAACCGATAAAACCCGAACTATAGGACATACGGACATTAACGAACTAAGTAAACATATTGGACTAATAATTGGACTAAATAAGTTAAACACTTATAAAAAGAACTTATTGGGCTAAACCCATTTAGGCCCAACTTGTAAAGTGTAGATACTGATAATATAAGTATAACATGGATTAATACAAGTTAAAGAACTTATAATAAGTTTATCGGACTTAAAACACGTAAATAGGTAAAACTAGTAAACTAGTAAGAAGATACCAATACGTAAACACTAAAATGAGTAAAAGAAAACATGTAAACCCACTTGATCATCATATATATAATCATCATATGTATACATAATTGTTATTTTTATAAAGTCATTGGACATGAGTCTAAGACAAGTATTATTTGTCTAGGTTTCCGTGATTGAAGCACGTACCGTACATCTGAATTGCCGATAACCCGCCTTCCCACATCAACGTGAGTTCATAGCCTCGCACTCTTTTAAATGTTCTTATGAAATGTTTTATAAACCCGCGAGGGAGATAACATGTTAGTTTTTATAAACTAGGACACCAATTGTCCCGATTGTTTGTTTATTGATTTGGACCTGAATGATTGTATGACCCGATTGTATGACCCGATAAATGATTAAAGGACCCGATAGATGAAATCAAATAGATTATTAAAGTTAGGTTATGTCACTAAAAGTCCCATTAGCATGAATTGTGAACTACCGGGATTTGGTAGACGCTTGTGCATATAATAGTACTATTTGGGGACGATCACCCAGTTCGCGCCTTGACGGTTGATCCTCGTCGTGCCACATTGATTGATAAGAGAATTTATGTATGAGAAGATTTCCATAGCGTGACCTTTGTGACGACACGCTACTTTAGATGGGCAAATTGAGTATCGGGTTAGCTACCCGTTGTTGGTTTAGTAAGGTAACAATGTCATGCGGCTTATAATAATTCAAAACTAACGAAATACTACTAGACGCTCCGAATTACGATGTATTGCCTGACTAGCAATACAGGGTCATACTATTGATATTATGTTTGTGTTTTGGTTTGCATAACCATATTCATATAACGGTTTTTATTTTTATACAACGTCATAAGACGTATTGTATGATGTTTTTACGACATTGGCTCGTATAATGATTTTAAGGCAAATGCCTATATTATGATTTTGATGAAGATTTATATAAAATGACTTTGGCTATTTTATGGCCTATTAAAATGATTTGTACAAAATGATTTTTAGTAAAAAATTTATACTGATATTATATTGATGGATTTTATTAAACTCTATGAATTCACTCGACGTTATCGCTGACCTTTTCTTTTAACATGTTTTATCTCAGGTACTTGAAGGTAATTCTCGGGAAGACAACAAGAATTCATGGCCCGCACCTAAATACTTATTTCCATTCAAATGCTTTGTAAAACTTTGTATGAAATAATATGTCTTTTGACCTATGTAACTTTGATATTTATGAATGGAAATGCTTTATTTATAAACGACGCGATTTTTATGCGTTGTCTATGATGTGAGTAATGTGCTATCCCGTAACACCAACTAGTCTTCCGCTGTATTGAGTTGTATAAATTTGGGGGTGTTAAAGTTTGGTACCAGAGCTCTCGTTATAGAGAACGAAAGATTTTTAAAACCAAAGGTTTTGAATAAAACATTTCAAAATCTTTTAACTATAAACATTTTTTCTAAAAATGTCTAAAAATCTTTTGACTATAACGGTGCCGAAGAATTCTCGAGTTACCGACAAGGCCAGACTGAGAAGTGTTATTTTATATATATACAACTTGGATTATATATATATGATGTAATTTTTTTACATGATTGTTTGATGATTATTTCTATATTTATACGAGGTATTTATACGACGTAGATTGTCACAAGTAAACCTAGCAAATAAATCGAAGCTATTCTCGTAGGAATTCTAGCTATCCTATATCTAAACCAAGTTGTGGATATTTATGATCCCAACAAATGATTGATATTCGTAGAATGTAGATATTAGTTGATGGTGATCTTGAAAAAGAATTGGCGAGATTAAAACTTGATATCGATGTCATGACAATCTTTCCTTATAGAGTGGAGTTTGACAAAACGTTACCACCTAGAAAGATGTCATCTGATTTGTTGTCATCCAATTCTTAAATTGAAATCGAAAGGGTGAATGTTGCACTTGAGTCTGTCATTGGAACCATTACCCAAAAAGCCTCATGCCACTAGTACCTTTCTGAGAAGTCTAACTGAATGTGTGAGTCATTTCATACTAGTGACTCATTTGATAATTATTGATGAAGGAGCTATAGGATTGGAAATTAAGTGTTGATCATATCGAGCTTTTATTGCCCTATTAAGGTGTAAGAATAAGGATGAAAGTATTGGAGAATGAGGTAGGATATCGAATTGAGTATAAGATTGATTGAAACTTGAATAAAGTAAAATTTAACTTGTATGGAATAAGAAATTGTTAAGAGGAAATTATTAAGTCCTGTGATTGAATTATAAGGTTTTGAATAATTGTTAGTTCGTGTTAAGGGTTGTTCCTATACCATTGTCCATTAATGAGGATGCCCAGTGTCCAAGAAATAAATTGAAGAAATCTTCTTTTAAATTGGGACCGATGGATCTTCCGGGACAGGTGGGACACCTAATGAATCTTGTAGATTAGTATTCATTGTGGTATCTTTTAAAAATCCCTAACTTAACTGAGATATCAGTTGGTAGGATGAGTTCTGAGAATTGTATGACATAGTGACACATAATGTGTTACGGTACAATTTTGACTTGTTTGTGATTAATGAAAAAGACTACCTTTGATTTCTAAATCCTACATGTATCGATGTTATCTATCTTTTATTGCTTCATCCTAATGCTCGCATTAGTGATGCAATCATTGAACAAGTACTCATCTTGAATTGAGTTACGTTGTGGATTATTCTTTTGAGTGCCATCAAGGTCATGAACCTCATGATTATTTGGCTAAGCTCATTTCCTATTATATTGAAGTTAGTTCTTGGTGAACAACTTGTCATCACTCCTTTGCAGATCACGAATTGTTTTTATAAGTTAAAACAGTATTCCTTGAGAAACATTAAATTCTCATCACTAAAAGGATTATTCAAAATGAGATTTATAAGTAATCATTATCGAATGAAGTTGTTTATAAAACACTTTGGAAACCTCGATTGTTTTCATAATAAGGAAAATCTTTGTAAATTTATTCTTGATTCTTATTTAAGAATTAAGTATGAAAATGTTTTTATTATAAACATGATGATAAAATTTTGACGAACTGAGTATTGCATCGTTAATCTTGAAATTGTATATAGTTGCGCGCCTACATACAATTTGGAATGGACCATGCAAGGCTGATTAGTAGTCACCATAAAACTGATTAATAAACACTAAATATTCTTTGAAGATTGTGAAAGATTAAGATTTATGAGATCTTCAAGAAGTGAAAAATAAGGACATAGTGTTAGGGACACCTACATATGTGCCTGTATCATCTATTCTTCTGAGTCGAATTTACTCATCTGTGGAAGTTGTCTTATTTGACAATTGACAATTCTTTCTTGTCCAATTCTCCCGTAGTGAGATTCTTAGGAAAAGTATCTGATTACCGAGTGTTGATACCCGACTGGAGGTATCGACGTTCCTATCATTTCTTTTGATTTGATTCCATTTGAATGACCTGGGTAACGATCCGAGGAGCTTTCGAATGCGTACTCAAATTATGAAAACATGGAATATATTCATATTCGTTAAATGTTTTCGTCTGTATCTGATTTGAAATTCTCTCGCGTAGATTATGTGTTGACCTTACTCTTTGGATGATAGCTATGTATCCAGATATCCCTGGATTTGTGAAGGATTATAAATTATTATTAGTCTTTTGAGAAGTTCACATCTTATCGACGGCAATGAAACTGAGAAGTTGATAATGCCGGTAGAATGGATTGATTGATTATGACATGACGACATTGTCTTAATTGATGGGAACTCGAGTAGAATTCCCTAAAAGATAAGATGTTGATTATCAAAAGTGATCTGAATAATTCTTGATGGATGACTTGAAATTATACCGTGAATGGTTGTGAATTAGTCATAGATATTAAAATCTAGAAAGAACTTAAAATAATTATATTAAAAGATGTTTATGTTATTTGAAATCTTAGGAAGTATTTGTTGATGAATTACCTAGACTTTCGCCATTAAGGCAAGTAGAATTTGGTATTTGATTATATTTCCGGTGCTGCACCTGTGGCTTGTGCACTGTACGTCAGCACCATCTGAATTAAAAGAATTACCGTACAACTGAGAGAGTTGTCGGAGAAAGCTTTTATTCTACCAAGCTCGTCATTATGAAGAGCTATGGTGTTATCATTCCTTATATTTATAGATTACTGTGAACTGAGTAAATTGACAATCGAAAACGAAATCCATAACTCGAAATGGAAGATTTGTTCGATCATTTACAAGGTTCTAGCGTATGTTTTAAAGATTTGATTCACGGCATGGTTATCATCAACTTCGCGTCCGCGAAAAAGATTATCTATTCCAATCACTACATCCGGTACTTGTAATGAACGTTATGAGTTTCACGTGATGTCGTTTGGATTGACTAATACACACGTAGCATTCATAAATTTGGTGAATCACGTGTGTAGGCTGTAATTTGATAAATTCATGCTCGTGATAATTAAGGACCATTTATTTGTTTATAAGAATAAGAATGAGTTAATAATTATTTATAGATTGCCCTAAATTGACCGGATAATGAAAACCTATATCTTAAATATTTAAACATGTGATTCAAGACTTAATCCTTTATATTATTTGACCGTATGATTAATAGAAAAAGGAATATATTGACTCTATAAAATATTTGAGCCATTTGAAACTTTGGGTTTTACCAAAAAGAAAGTGCAAAAAAAAATAATGTTTTGACAAATATTTTAACAAAGGATTTTTAAGGGATTATTCCCTTATACACAAACCATTTAACTAAACTTCTGTTTAGGGGTAAATGTTTGTGTATACCTTAAGACAACCTAAGAAGGATTGAGGAAAACCATTTAAACCATAACTTGAAATTTGAAACAACAATTTTTGCTTTTCAACTAAGAAAATTTTGACCAAAATATAAACAAAGGTTTCTCGAACATTTACGAATCTTACTAATCATTTTTGATAAATCAACAAAAATCTTGTTAATTAAATTCAAATTTATTTTTGAACATTTTTATATAATTGGCCGAACTAAGAAATTTAAAATTTTTACGTTTACTTTTCCTAAAAATTAACTAATTATTATTTAATTACTTGTAATAATTATTGACGCTTTAAAACGTCAGATTGAGAAAAACTGATAAAAATGATAGTAAAGATGAAATTAAAACATAGAAGATATGAAGAAAGAATTTTGAATAAATACGGTTATGATATTTATTTCATCAGGAAGGTGAACGTAATTACTGACACATAATGTATAAAAGATAAAGAACCAATTAGGACATGTTCCTTAATAATGAAAGTGCAAAATAAATTGCCGAACAATTTAAAATATAGCCGATGCTTATAAAAAGGATAATATAGATAATAAAAGGGGTTCGCGGCTAATGTGAACCATTAAAATTGAGAAGCCAATAGCGTTAAATGTTTTAAAGGCCACTTGTGGTTGCCTAAATATGGAGATTGTGAGATATAGTTATGTTGGAATTTGTAAGTATAAGTATTTTATTTATGTCATTTATGACTAAAAGTATCTTTGTCTGAAGAAGTTGTACTGATGGCAATTATGAAGGCAGACATCGCCTCATACATTAGTAAACGTTTAGCTATTGCAAAGGTCATCGTCTGAATTTGATTCGATTTGGGTCATCGTCGACAGACTGACCAAATCTGCTAATATCATTCCCGTTAATGATAAATGCAAAAGAGTTATGTAAACATGGTGTGCCTGTATCGATCATCTCTATCAAGATCCTCGCTTCGCATCGAATTTCTAGAGATTTGCTTAGAAGTCATTGAGAACGAATCTTGATGAGAGTACTATGTACCACCCCAATGGAAGGGACGAGGTAAAGTAACGATACAAAATACTATAAGCGCTGTTCTATGTTTGAATGATTGACCTTTGATAATAGACCGTATAATCGTTTTCCTTTGGAGAGATTATCATTGATAATTATCGTATTAGGATCGAGATCGAATCTTGTTAGGATCTATATTAGAGCATCTGTAAGCAGGAGTTGAGATAAAGACACCCGACAAACACCCATTGTGAGTTGGACATGTCTTTTAGGTTTAAGGTTTCCTATGATGGCGAACCTAACCTTACAAAATACCCGACCCGCGAAATCTGGAATGATTGTTGAAATTAGGATCTGATTATTGACAGCCGGTAGTGGGCAAGAGGTTATGTGAATGTGAAATGTAGATCTTGAAGTGCCAAATGGGTAGCGAAGTTATGCCACAATTTTTAAACATGGAAAAATGAATTCATGATCTGACAAATCATGGGATATAAGTCCCCTTTGTATGGGACCATAGAGATGATGTAAAAAGATTGGTTTGAAAGGCATACAAGCTGGATCTACCCTAGGACTTCAAGAGCTACGTGAATTATGATTCGTATATCGAACTTGATGGAATATCAATCAAGTAAAAAAATCTGAATTCTTCCTTAGTAAAGCTTAGATCGGCGAAAAGTTGCATTCATCAAAAACCCGTGAACATCATGGATAGAGAAAGTAAGTCAACATTAAGCCTGATCTTATTCCCGTAGTTATGTTTGGTGAAACTCGCGTATTGTAATGAATTACACTTGTGAGAAAAGACCGAATGTGGAGGAAATACCCACATGGCTTTAACTCTATAAGAAGCGAGTAGTAAGATGATCTTTGAGGAAAAAGATCATGTTTAGGGGTAAATGCTGTGACAATCCGTCAATTTATGGTTGATATTTTATTCTCAATATTTATTTGAAAATATTATTTTATGAACTCACTTATTTTTGGGAAGAAATTTGGATTTACGTCTTGAAGTAGCATCGACTACGTCTAAACCGGAGGATTCAACGTTACGTGCTTACGTTTACATACACCGTTTTTGGTGACAATCCGACATTTCAGAAAATAAATTTATCCGTGAATATTATTTTGGAGTTTCAAATTTGTGTTGGTTCATAAACTCACAAATTTACGAGAAGAGATTAGGACTTACGATTTTATTTTAACGTCCTTTACGACTAAACCGGAAACACTAGGATTACGTATTTACGTTTTCGAACTCCGTTTTTGATGAGACAATTTTTATTGGATTCGTTTTGTGACGTTGATCCATAATTTATAAAAACGTTTTTCGTAAAACGATCCGAGGGCACGCAAATCGAGAAAACTAGAATCGAGGAATACCCATAAATTAGTGGGATGGGACAAACTAATTTATCCCACCCCACTATACACATGGGACGGCTATAACTCTCCAACACACCAACTTGGTGCCATTTTTGTTAACACTTGTCATGATAGCTTAACTAGTAAGCCTTTCACAACACAAAACCACAAACACAAACCATTGTTTTCATTTCTCTCATGAAAATCCACTCAAACTTCTCTCACCCTCCCCATTTTGGCCGTCCCTCATCACTCACAAACACCCATCATTGATCAAATTTAACCACAAAATCCTATGTTGTTCATACACATGTTGAAGCCCTCTTGAAGCTCTCTTGAATGGTGGTGATTATAACATCCATGGAGGAGTTTCCATGGTGTCTTGATGCTGATTTTCTACAAGGTGTTTTTGAAGAATGGTGGTCTTGAAGATGGTCATGGTTCATCACAAGTTTCTCCATCCAAATCCATGTCCAAATCACAACCTACATCAACTTGGTGGTATAAAGATTGTCCTCCTCATCTTCTTGTTATTTTTATTATGTAATCATGTATTTTATTTCCTATTGTATATGTATATAATGATTATATGATGACAAAAGTATTGTGTGGGTATTTGGTGTTGATAAACATGATTAAAAAGGTGAAAAACTATAAACAACAAGGCTAAAATCTTGCTTAAAAATGATGGCTGTATAAAACAGTAAAGAAACATGTCATGAACTGATAAAATAGCATAGATTAATGGATTTACAGTAAGCTATGGGTCTTGTACACATGTGAGAGTTGGCCATGCAATGGAATCATTGTAATGAGTGAGATATGGTCAAAACAAGTTTAGAGTACCAATCTGAGTTTACTGTTTTGGAAGATTTTTAGAAAATACTTAGAGGATGATTCAACAGTAGCTATAGAAGAGTTAAATGGAGCACATATCATGTAGCTTATGTGATAAAAATTTGAGCTTCTATCTCCATATATTTCTATAGATATGGCAGTTTTGGTGAAGATGAAAATAAAAATCAGATTTTGGAAATTAAAGTATAATACTATTATATAAGCACTCAAAATTTAATAGTATAAAATATAAATTAAAACCCACTAACTTATATAATACATTTATATAAATATGTACAATGGTAAATAATTGGACACTTTATAAAAATGGTAACTTGTTAAGTTTTATAAGTTATAAAACTATAAACATGATTTTTACGACTTTTTCGGCTAATACCGTAAAATTAACGTTTTTGTTAAATAAAACTTAGATGGTTGGACCCGTCTAATGTAAACTTTATAAAACTTATATACTGATGTATAAAAATGTATAACAAGTAAAGACCGATAAAACCCGAACTATAGGACATACGGACATTAACGAACTAAGTAAACATATTGGACTAATAATTGGACTAAATAAGTTAAACACTTATAAAAAGAACTTATTGGGCTAAACCCATTTAGGCCCAACTTGTAAAGTGTAGATACTGATAATATAAGTATAACATGGATTAATACAAGTTAAAGAACTTATAATAAGTTTATCGGACTTAAAACACGTAAATAGGTAAAACTAGTAAACTAGTAAGAAGATACCAATACGTAAACACTAAAATGAGTAAAAGAAAACATGTAAACCCACTTGATCATCATATATATATAATCATCATATGTATACATAATTGTTATTTTTATAAAGTCATTGGACATGAGTCTAAGACAAGTATTATTTGTCTAGGTTTCCGTGATTGAAGCACGTACCGTACATCCGAATTGTCGATAACCCGCCTTCCCACATCAACGTGAGTTCATAGCCTCACACTCTTTTAAATGTTTTTTATGAAATGTTTTATAAACCCGCGAGGGAGATAACATGTTAGTTTTTATAAAATAGGACACCATTTGTCCCGATTGTTTGTTTATTGATTTGGACCCGAATGATTGTATGACCCGATAAATGATTAAAGGACCCGATAGATGAAATCAAATGGATTATTAAAGTTAGGTTATGTCACTAAAAGTTCCATTAGCATGAATTTTGAACTACCGGGATTTGGTAGACGCTTGTGCATATAATAGTACTATTTGGGTACGATCACCCCAGTTCGCGCCTTGACGGTTGATCCCCGTCGTGCCACATTGATTGGTAAGCAAATGTATGTATGAGAAGATTTCCATAGCGTGACCTTTGTGACGACACGCTACTTTAGATGGGCAAATTGAGTATCGGGTTAGCTACCCGTTGTTGGTTTAGTAAGGTAACAATGTCATGCGGCTTATAATAATCCAAAACTAACGAAATACTACTAAATGGTTTGTAAAACTTTGTATGAAATAATATGACTTGGGACCTATGTAACTTTGATATTTATGAATGTAAATACTTTATTTATAAACGACGCGATTTTTATGCGTTGTCTATGATGTGAGTAATGTGTTATCCCGTAACACCAACTAGTCTTCCGCTGTATTGAGTTGTATAAATTTGGGGGTGTTACATATATACTCTATCAAGTATATGCTTTTCTTAAGATTAACTCACTTTTATTCATAATCATTTTTAAGAAAACCAAGAAATAGGGGTTTCTTACTTCTCAAAAATAAATATGAAACGATAAGATGAGAAACACAACTTTTATTTGTTAACAACTTGTTTGTTTAAACTTACAAGACAAGCTTCACTGTTAACATAAAAATAAAGACATAAACTTGAAAGTATTTACAACTTAATAGTCTAATGTCATCATCTGTACTTCTTGAGTTCTTTGATGGCATCAAAATGACTTCGTATGTTGGCTCGATTTCTAATTTGAATGTCCTCAATGACTAACTCTTGAGTAGAAATCTTTAGTCGAGCTTGAACAATTTCTTCAACGTGTATCATGTGACAACCCAAAACCGAGGTCATTGCTTAATCTTATTTTACGATTATTTTTGAAATTTTTGGATGAGTTTGAACGATAATTATTTTTGGAGGTTTATGTTTAAACCGATGTTGGAAGGTTTATATTTTATATTTAATAAGCATAAGGAGTATTAGCAAGCGTGATGTCGATGGATGCCAAATATTTTACGTCTAATTGTCGATTGTTCGATTTTTGTTGTAACACTCTCATTTTTCGTATCGGTACAGCGGAAGGGTCTTTCAGAGTGTTACGGGATAGCACAATAACTCCAATCATAGACAACACATAAAAATGGTTGTACAAGGTTTAACAAACATTCATTCGATAAAAAGTTTCAAAAGCGTACAACAGGTCCCAAATTATACAGGTCATTAAGTTTACAAAACACAGATCGAATGAACATTTTTAATATTAAGTGTGGGCCATCAGAGTCGATCTCCATCCGGATTACCTTCAAGCACCTGAGATAGAAAACATGCAAAAATCATATCAGCGAATGCCGAGTGAATTCATAGAGTTTAATGAAAACCGTTATATAAAACAATCATTTACATTCATTTAAAATCAGAACACAAGTATAATATCGGAAGTAAGTCCACATATTGCTAGTCAGGCAATATATAAATCAAGCATACATCTGAAACCGTCCATGAGACCGCAGTCTCTATATTACCATGATAGGTAATATATTCATCGTTAATAGCGTCGTATCATATCTTTTATTTAAATTATATAGATTGAATAGATTATAGTATCTGATTTATATAGGATTATTATTAGCCGCATGACATTGTTACCTTACTGTGAAAACAGCGGGCCGCGAACCCGACAAACAATTTGCCCATCTAAGTTAGCGTGTCGTCACAAAAATCACGCTATGGAATCTTCTCATACATAAATTCGCTTACCAATCAATGTGGTACGACGGGGATCAACCGTCAAGGCGCGAACTGGGGTGATCGTCGCCAAATAGTACTATCAAATGCATAAGCGTCTACCAAATCCCGGTAGTTCACAATTCATGCTAATGGGACTTTAAGTGACATAACCTAACTACTAATAATCCTTTTAGTCTCGAATATAGGGTCATAGCATCATTCGGGTCCATATCATTTAGCATACAATCGGGACTACTTGTGTTCTATTTTTATAAAAATCTAGCATGTTATCTCCCTCGCGGGTTTACAAATCATTTTATAAAAACATTTAAAAGAGTGCGAGGCTATGAACTCACGTTGTTAATGAAAGGCGGATTATCGGCTACGGGCGTGCTTCGGTCACGGAAACCTATATAAATAATAATCGGTCTTAGACTCGGTCCAATGTCTTTTATCAAAATAACAATATACATATGATGATTTTGTACATATGATGATGATCAAGTGGGTTTATAAATCCTCGTTTACTCATTTTAGTGTTTACGTTTTGGTAACGTCTTACTAGTTCACTAGTTTTATCGATTTTACCTATTTTAAGTCCATTAATTCCTTTATAATTTCGTTTACTTGTTTTTTGCCCATTTTATACCTATATGATCAGTATATATATTTTTAATGTTGGGCCCAAATGGGTTAAGCCCAATAAGCTCTTTTTACAAGTATTTATCTTATTAAGTCTAATTATTAGTCCAATAGGTTTAGTTAACTCGTAAATGTCCGTAATTCTTATAGTTCGGGTTTTATCGGTTTTTTACTTGTATTAGTTACCTATACATCAGTATATGACTTTTATAAACTTTACATTAGACGGGTTTGGTCGTCTAAGTTTTATTTGGCGAAAAACGTTAATTTTACGGCGATAGCCGAAAAAGTCGTAAAAATCAAGTTTATAGTTTTTATTACTTATAAATATTATTTTTACCACCATTTATCTAATTTACCCATTTAATTAACCTTTTATACATTTATATAAATAAGTTCTATAAGTTAGTGGGTTTATATTTTACATTTTATAAATTATAATGTGAGTGCTTATATAATAATAATAAACATTATTTCCAAAATCTGATTTTTAACTTCATTTTCACCATTTTTATCATATCTAGAGTTCTACAATGACTTAGAAGCTCATTTTTGGATGACAAATTCTTCATAATATGTGCTACATATAACTTAGTTATAGCTACTGCCCATTTTGATTCTAAGTTGCCTTAACAGTCCCTACAAAACTGCTTATTCAGATTACACCACCTAACTTGTTTTGATCATATCTCACTCATTATTTTGATTCCATTGCATGGCCAACTCTCACATGTGTATAACATCATCTACTTACTGTAAATGGATCAAACCATGTAATTTTATCAGTTCATCTTTTAGTTATCTACTGTTTTTATACAGCCAACTAAATAGTCAAGATTTTAGCTTCATTTCTTATAGTTATTATCATTTTTAAGCATATTTATCAACACTGATCCCCACACAACATTTTTATCATCATATATACATCATATACATATACAAAATGAAAGAAAATACATTTGTTCTTTACAAAATAATAAGAGAAAAATGTAGAGGATGATCTTCTTTACCAATCCAAGTGGATTTCTTGTTTTAGGAAGGCAAGAACTTGATGAACACAACAAGTATCTCCAAGACCATCAAATATCAAGAACATAGGTTGGAAAATCAGCCATAGGACACAAGCAAATCACCTCCAAAGATGTTAATATGGCCACCAAATGATCAAGGCTTCAAGAGAACACCTTAATAAGACTAGTAAACATGTG
This sequence comes from Glebionis coronaria, assembly GCA_025667525.1. Taxonomy (NCBI): domain Eukaryota; kingdom Viridiplantae; phylum Streptophyta; class Magnoliopsida; order Asterales; family Asteraceae; genus Glebionis; species Glebionis coronaria. The sequence goes on along the minus strand of CM046875.1, from coordinate 434,094,969 downwards.
GTTTATGGCTAGAAAAGATCAATGATGGTGTTTGTTGGCTTATTTGGGACGGCAAGAGAGGGAGAGTTGAGAGGATTTTAGAGTGGATTGCATGTAAGAATGATGGTATAATGAAACAACTTGCTAGTTTTGTGTTAGTGGAGAAAGGTTAGCTTAATCTGTAAGCATATGCTTACACATGTTGTAAGCTACTTAACTTGATGCCACATTAGTGTGGTGGTGTCAAGTTGGCCGTCCCATATTGCTAGTGGGGTGGGACAAAGTGTTTTGTCCCATCTCACTAGTTTACGGGTATTTCTAGATTCTAGTTTTCTCGATTTGCGTGCCCTCGGGTCGTTTTACGAAAAACGTTTTTATAAATTATGAATCACCGTCACAAAATGAATCCAATAAAAATTGTCTCATCAAAAACGGAGTTCAAAAACGTAAATACGTAATCCTAAGGTTTCCGGTTTAGTCGTAAAAGACGCCAAATTATGCACGTAAGCCCAAATTTAAATCCGTAAATTGTGAGTTCGTCAACCAACACAAAAATAAGTTTCAAAATATTATACGAGAAAATATTTCACTACCTGAAAATGTTAGATTTGTCACAGCTTTTCCTCCTAAAAGGGATCAACGTCCTCGTGATCCATTTCATTTGGATGTCCGTTTCTTATTGAAATCGAAGAGGTGCGGATATTTCTTCCACATTTCATCCTCTCGTTCCCAAGTATACTCCGGTCCATGCTTTGAATTCCATCGGATCTTGACAATAGGTATCCGACTTTGTTTCAGTTGCTTTACCTCACGGTCCATAACTTCTACGGGCTCTTCGATAAAATGCAACTTCCCATCTATTCGAACCTCTAACGGAATTTTCTCATCACTCACTGCTAGACATTTCTTCAGATTAGATACATGGAATGTGTTGTGAACACCATGAAGTTCTGGGGGTAACTCTAGTTTGTAAGCCACCGGACCTACTCTAGATAAAATCTTAAAGGGTCCAATATAACGGGGATTCAATTTTCCTCGCTTTCCAAATCTTATAACGCCTTTCCATGGCGATACCTTCAACATTACTCGGTCACCCACTTCAAACTCCATTGGCTTCCGCCGCACATCCGCGTAACTTTTCTGTCTACTACGGGCAGTCATCAACCTCTTCTTAATCTGAACTATCATCTCCGTAGTCTCCCGGATCAATTCCGGTCCCGTGAGCTGGGTATCCCCAACTTCACTCCAACATACAGGAGATCTACACTTCCTACCATACAAAGCTTCAAACGGTGCAGCCTTAATACTAGAATGGTAACTATTGTTATACGAAAACTCTGCTAACGACAAATGTTTATCCCAATTCTTACCAAAGTCTAACACACAAGCTCTCAACATATCTTCCATTGTTTGTATCGTCCTTTCACTCTGCCCATCAGTCTGGGGGTGATAAGCAGTGCTCATATCGAGATTCGTTCCCAAAGATCTTTGGAGAGATTTCCAAAAATTCGATGCGAATCTAGGATCTCGATCTGAAATGATCGATACAGGCACTCCATGCTTGCATACAACATTATCAAGGTATATTCGAGTCAGCTTCTCCAGTGAGAACTGCTCCTTAACCGGAATGAAGTGTGCTGATTTAGTCAGTCTATCAACAATAACCCAAATCGAATTGTTTCTAGATGATGTTCTAGGAAGCTTGGTGATAAAGTCCATCGTAATTCGCTCCCACTTCCATTCAGGAATCTTTGGTTGTTGAAGTAGTCCTGATGGTTTTTGATGTTCGGCTTTAACTCTAGCTGTAAAACCCGCATGCTTTTACCATGAATAGTGCCCTTAAGATCGTACGTTCTAGATTAAAACTTACCTCATGTAGTATTGATCACATTCATGTGCTAATAATCAAGCAAGTGCATACGTGTATGTCATGACAAGTATCGATTACGTACGAACCCATGATAAACAGTTAATGATATATCACGTGAACATAATTAAATCATGAACACCATTTAAATACTAACTAAAATAATTACGTAAATACTTATAATATATTTACGAGCGTTAAGTTTACGATAAACGACACGTTACATGAAACAGAAACACGTTAAACACGAGCACGTTTAACCACGAACGAACACGAAACATCGGGTCACGAGAAAGGTACGGGTACCCCATGTGGGGCCCCCATACCCACGGCACACATGCATGAAATGGGCTTAGCCCATGGACTTTTCAAGTTAAGGGGGGGTAAAGTGTTAAACATGTTTTCATTTTCATTTTACAAGAAATAAACTAAAAACCCTAAAAAGAGTTTTCTCCTCTCCTTTTTGCCTCCTTTGTGCCGCCACCTATACACCATCATAAGGGGGTGTTTGATTGATTTTGATCTTAAAAACAAGTGTTAGGATACGTGTTTGTTCATCCTTTTTCCAAGCTACATAGTGGTATACCTTTCTAACCCTTCTTTTTAATTCTTTTTAATTCTTTTGATCTTTGATTTTTTTTATGAACATGTAATTATTTTTCTTATGAAAACAAGATAATTAATCATTGATCTAACATGTTTTGGTATTAAATAAAATCAAGGAATGATTTAAAGGGGTGTTTGTTTCTAGCCGCCTAGCAAAACAAACCCGAGGGGGGTTTGGTTTGCTATTGCCGCCACCACCAAGACCACAAATGGTCTTGGTTGGCTCATGTGGGACCCACGGCAGCAAGGGGACACGTGTGCCCCGGGTTTGGCCCGGGGTACGGTGTCGAATTCATACCCGGTTCACGGTTCGTTGGTTAAAATCATGATCTATGTTACATGTAATTTTTATGAATCATGAACTTAGGATATAATTAATTAATAACATGAAATATTAATTAAATCATGACTTAGGTTATTTTAATTGTTAGTTTATCATGACATTAATTTAACCTAAGTATTTTATGTTATAAGTTATAATTAATTAATTATTAAAACATGCCTATAATTAATTAATTTAGACATGACTTAGGTTATATTATTATTAATAATAATACACATTTTAACCTAAGTATTTTCATTTCATTTTAATTAATACATGTTACACTTTAATTAAAATGCTTAACCTATAGTTTAATTAAAATACATGAAATAATAATTAAACTATGCACTATATCATATGACTTAAGTAGTAAGCTTACGACACTTAGACTTATATGTTAGCTTATGAAATCAGCTTAATTCTAATTATGGAAACTTCTATTTATAGAAACTTAATTAAATAAGGCAACTAATCTAATTATGGAAACCTTCTATATATGGAAATCAAACTATTTCAGGCAGCTAATCTAATTATGGAAACCTTCTATATATGGAAACTTATTTAATTAAGGCAGCTGATCTATTTTTGGAAACTTTCTATTTTTAGAAACTAATCTATTTTAGGCAGTAAATTCTATTTTTGGAAACTTTCTATTTTTGGAAACTTTCTATTTTTGGAAACTTTCTATTTTTGGAAACTTTCTATTTTTGGTAACTTTCTATTTTTGGAAACTTTCTATTTTTGGAAACTTTCTATTTTTGGAAACTTTCTATTTTTGGAAACCTGCTATTTTTGGAAAGTTACTTATTATTATACAGTAAGTATATTAATGCATGAAACAACAGTAATACTTAATCAGATAAACCAGAAATACAAGATAAACACAGTTTAAGGCTTTAAACAGTGAACCATGACCTAAAACATACCAAATCAGATATAACAAGACACAGAACCCAGTACGTAATCAGTGAATCGATACTTATACACGTGTGTATTCATGTAGCGTTAGTGATCCAGAAGTAGGAGTCTTTCTTCCGTTCATTTCACTGGACTTGAGGTACGGATTCCCGTCCTTTCAGTATGGACATTCCTTCCTTATTAGGATTTCCCCGTATGCAGCCAACTGTTTTCCCCAGCATTTGTTTTATTGTTTGAACTGCTTATGTTAATTTAGCATAAACTATAGCCATATACAAGCATGACCAGTTTCACCTAGTTATGGAGGTACCATAACCATAGCATTGGAGGCACCGATGTTATGACTTCCCCACGGCGGAGTGATTGCTCGTGGCGTCCCTTTTCAGTTTGGCCATATTATTATATCAGTCGGGGCGTATGGGTGCATCCTAGTTACATGTTTTATTCAGTTTATCATGGTGAATGTGGTGTGTGCCTTGCACCCTTCACAAGGAGCTGATCCCTCCTACCCAAATCAGTATATTGATTAGAGGCATCCCCTCTAATCAGCATGATGAGGTCACCCCTCCAAGTATTCATGCACGTGACCTTTTCATGACCTATATGGGCTATGGTATATATATGTTAAAACAGTTTTCACAGGTTAAACATAAGGCTTTTCAAACTATAAAACCAGTTTTCATGATACTTAACCAGTTTACTCAGTACTTAGTCTTCCGCTGTTATATGTTACATGCTTATCCTATATCATGCTATATTGTACATCCGTGCACTGAGCGTCTTGCTCAGCCGTTTTCCTTTTCATGTTCCCAAAACGGCAGGTACTCAGGGACGCTCGTAGATCTCAAACGTAGGTGCATATGGACTGGAAGCTTTACTGCCTTTCTTTACTTTATGCATTTCCTTTACTTTGATACAGTTGCTTTGGACATTGTTTCGTCCTTCCTTTTACAGTATTTATGTTTGTGTGTGATGAGCTTTACTTTGGGATACCGATGTTTGATTCCGGTATTTCCTTTTATGGTTGAATAATGCTTAGACATTTATCCTTGTATGCTTTGATGACACGCCATGATATGCGTAATATTCCATTTCCAAAATGGGGTGTTACAATTATGGTATCAGAGCCAAGGCTTCGACCTGTAGGCTCTCAAATATGACCTGTGATTAGTGGGTAGTCACTACGGTCTTCCTAGAACTGACAGTTGTTTTCATGCATTCATCATTTTCAAGCATACATATACATGTCATTGTTACAGGGTTTTTGACTAAGTAATGGTTGGTACAGGACTGGCCCTATTTAGTCGCATGTGTTTTATCGAAACTTTTAGATTTGGGACCGACCCATAGGCGTCCCCTTGATATGTCTTTTATTTTGAGTGAACTGACCGAAGGCGTTCACTCTCGAGCATCAAAAGTTTTCATAAAACTGCATCATGCATTCATACAAAGATTTTCTTGCATAAAATTTTTCTCGTGAAATTTTGGCATAAAATTTTTCTTTTATATATTTTATGTTTGAACTGTTAATCATATGTTTTATGTTATACTGTCAGATGGTTCTCACACGCGAGCAAGAGCAGCTCAATGCTGCGATTCAGGCTGCCATGCAAGCCCTACTTCCTCAACTAAGGAATGACATTCGTGCTGAAGTCCAAGCTGCGAATAATCAGCAGCCGCAGAATCAGGCACCTCCTCCTCCTCCTCCCCCAGTGACTCTAGCAGTATGGTTGGAACGATTTAACAAGCTCCGTCCGAGAGCTTTTGAAAAGACTGATAGCCCCAGCGATGCTGAAAGCTGGCTGACTCACATTGAGAAAATCTTCAATGCTATGGGATGTGACCCCGCCTTCAAGGCAAGATTGGCGTGCTACAGGTTTGAAGGCGATGTACTCAACTGGTGGCTAGCTTTGACACAGTCAGAAGGAGGTGATGAATGGGTCGCTGGTTTGACATGGGCCCAATTCAAGGAAAGAGTGATGGAACAGTTCTTTCCTAAGGCAGAGCAGGACAAACTCAAGCGTGAATACCACGGGATACGTCAGAGACAGGGCGAGAATAACAACGAATTCATGCAGCGCTTTCTTCGCCTTGCTGGTTTTCTAGGAGCAGCGGCTGGTACTCCTGAGGAGCAGGCACACCATTTTAGGTGGGCACTTCGCACCTCGGTTGCGAACAATCTAGTATGTGCTACGTTCAATAAGGTAGCACAAGTGGCTGACGCAGCAAGAAAGCTTGAGATGTTGCAAGAACGTGATGAGTTCGGGGAAGCAGAAAGACCCGACAAGAGGTAAAACATTTCATGTTCTAGCGTTAACCAGACCGCATCCTATCGTTATATGTTCTATAATCATCTCTTAAACTGTATCTTCCAGGCAGAAAACTGGGGACCGGTCTCAGCCGGCTACTCAGCAGCAGCCCAATCAGCCCAAAGGAAACGGTCACTCTAACGACCGTTCTGTTGTGGAAAGGCGCAGCGGTAATGACCATTACCGTAACAATGCGGGACAGTCCAACAACAGCAGGTCCTACTATTTACGCATCTTCTTATGATTTCATGTTATATCTCTCATGCTGACACTATGTTAATCTCTACCAGGAACCACGGTAACGGAAGGGACCAGAACCACAGGGGTTCTCAGCCCAACCGTTCAGCTAACACTGGCCCTCAGTAAGCAAGGACTCCTGCTGGAGGATTCACTCATCCTCTTTGCAGCACCTGCCATCGCAGACACCCTGGCCCATGTCGTCGTGACTCCGACGCGTGCTACAAGTGCGGCCTCCCTGGCCATCGTATGAGAGATTGCCGTAAGGGTGAAATGGAGGGTACTTCGGGTCATGCTGATACTAAACCGCCTCCTACCACTGGGCGTGTCTACACGACATCGCGCGATCAGGCAAACAAATCTACAGGTACCATTACTGGAATTTTGTATATGTACGGCCAGGCTGCATGTGTTCTTTTCGACACGGGTGCCACTCATTCAGTTGTTTCCACTACTTATGCTAAGAACATCAGGACACTTCCCTTGCCATTAGAAACTAAGCTTACCATTTCCACGCCTCTGAGGGACTCTGTATTAATAACTCATGTATACAAGAGTCTTCCTTTAGAATTTGACGATAAAGTTCGTGCAGTAGATGCACTTCCTCTAGACATGATTGAGTTTGATATGATTCTCGGCATGGATTGGCTATCCAAGCACCATGCTACCATAGACTGCCACTCATATAGAGTGATCTTCGGCGACATTAATGCACCAGAGTACATCCATAACGGGTTCATACCCGGACGGTCTGTACAAGTCATATCTACCTTGCAAGCACGTGCATTACTGTCACATGGCTGCGAAGGTTATCTCGCTACGGTTCATGACATGGATGCTGAATTCCCATCGATTCAGGATCAACCAGTAGTTTCAGAATTTCTAGACGTCTTCCCAGATGAACTTCTAGGCATACCACCTGCAAGAGAAGTGGAGTTCAACATCGACCTTGTTCCAGGAGCTGAGCCAATCTCTAAGGCTCCGTATCGTATGGCTCCCATAGAGCTAAAAGAACTGAAGGACCAATTGCAGGAACTTCTTGAACGAGGGTTCATTAGACCGAGCGCATCTCCATGGGGCGCACCGGTCTTGTTCGTTTAGAAGAAGGACGGCAGCATGCGACTTTGCATTGACTACCGTGAACTTAATAAGATTACCATCCGCAACAGATATCCACTGCCACGTATAGACGATCTGTTTGACCAACTTCAAGGAGCCAAACACTTCTCAAAGATCGATCTAAGGTCAGGCTACCATCAGCTAAGGGTTAAAGAGCAGGATATTGCCAAGACTGCTTTTCGTACCCGCTATGGCCATTATGAGTTTGTAGTCATGCCATTCGGCCTGACTAACGCTCCAGCAGTATTCATGGATCTAATGAACAGAATCTTTCATGAATTCCTTGATAAATTTGTCATTGTATTCATCGATGACATCTTGATATTCTCAAAGTCCACGGAGGAACACGAAGATCATCTCCGTACTGTACTACAGATTCTTCGTCAGAAGCAGCTGTATGCGAAATTCTCCAAGTGTGAGTTCTGGTTAAACAAGGTGGCATTCTTAGGTCACATTGTATCAGCAGAAGGGATCACTATGGACCCAGCGAAGGTTGAGGCTATCACTAAATGGCCAAGACCAACATCAGCGACAGAAGTCCGCAGTTTCTTAGGCTTAGCTGGATATTATCGAAGATTCGTGGAGAACTTTTCTCGGCTGGCATTGCCTCTCACCAAACTGATGCGAAAAGGAGAGAAATTCGTCTGGACGGAAGATCGAGAGAAGAGCTTCGAAGACCTAAAGCAGAAGTTAGTATCTGCACCTATTCTTACTCTCCCATCTGGTACAGGTGGATTTCAGATCTATAGCGATGCATCGGGGAAGGGACTGGGCTGTGTTCTCATGCAACATGGGAAAGTGATCGCGTATGCTTCACGGCAGCTTAAGCCCTATGAAGAAAACTACCCTACGCATGACCTAGAACTTGCTGCAGTGGTGTTCGCATTGAAAATATGGAGGCATTACTTATACGGAGAATCATGCGACATTTTCACGGATCACAAGAGCTTGAAGTATATCTTCACACAGCGAGAATTGAACATGAGACAAAGGAGATGGTTGGAACTGTTGAAGGATTATGATATTAACCTACAGTATCATCCCGGGAAAGCTAATGTAGTAGCAGATGCACTCAGCAGAAAGTCCGGAATGATAAACGGCATTGAGATCAAGGAACAAAACATAAGGGACTTGGAGCGGCTTGACATTGAAATCATGGTACGTGGGCAGCACGGGTACTGGGCGAATCTTACAGTAGAACCTGAGTTACTGACTAGGATCAAGGAAGCGCAGAAGGATGATGGAGAGATTTGGGCGATAATTCAGAATTTGGAGAAGCAGACAGAATTCAGAATGGACGCAGACGGTATCGTTTGGCAGGGCACGAGACTTTGTGTTCCTGATAATCAAGAACTCCGGGAAGCATTGTTAGCTGAAGCTCACAGCTCCCCATTTTCTATACATCCTGGGTCGACAAAAATGTACCATGACATCAGACAGCACTTTTGGTAGAGTGGTATGAAACAGGAGGTAGCCACGTATGTCTCCAAATGTCTTACCTGTCAGCAGGTTAAGATTGAACATCAGCGATCTGGCGGTCTCCTTCAACCGTTGGATATTCCAGAGTGGAAGTGGGACAAAATCACCATGGATTTTGTTACCGGTCTTCCGCCTACCAAGAAGAAGCACGATGCTATTTGGGTCATCGTTGATCGACTCACCAAATCAGCTCATTTCTTACCGATACGCAAGGAAGATCCGGTAAGTAAACTCGCAGATACGTACAGAAGGGAGATCATGAGACTCCACGGCACTCCCTCCAGCATCGTCTCAGACAGAGATCCTCGTTTCACGTCGCGATTCTGGAAAGGTCTGCAAAAATCTTGGGGTACACAACTTAAGCTGAGCACAGCCTTTCATCCTCAAACGGACGGACAATCGGAGCGAACAATTCAGACATTGGAAGATATGTTAAGATCGTGTGCGTTGGAATGGACAGGTGATTGGGACGATTACATCTGTTTAGTCGAGTTTGCATACAACAACAGCTGGCACGCAAGTATCAAATGTGCTCCTTTCGAAATGTTGTATGGCAGAAAGTGTCGCGCTCCAACTTGCTGGGATCAAGTGGGAGAGCGAACACTTGAAGGACCAGAGATTATAGAAATGACCAACCAGAAGATTGAGGTAGCTAAACAGAAACTGCAAGAAGCACGATCACGTCAGAAGTGTTACGCCGATAAGCATCGTAGGGACATACATTTTAATGTGGGAGATCACGTCTTCCTCAAGGTTTCGCCGGCACGTGGTGTTAAACGCTTCGGAATCAAAGGAAAACTCAGTCCTCGGTTCATCGGACCATTTGATATCGTTGAACGAATCGGCGAAGTATCTTACCAATTGGCGTTACCTCCTCAGCTTTCACACGTGCATAACGTGTTCCATGTGTCCTTACTCAGAGGGTACAATTATCATCCCCTTCACATGGTTCAGTATCCACTGGAACAGATACGTGAAGATCTCACGTTTATAGAAGAACCCGAACGAGTACTCGACAGGCAAGAACGAGTCATGAGAAGGAAGACGATTCCTTTCGTCAAGATCCTTTGGAGGGACCATACCGAGCGGGAAGCCACTTGGGAAACAGAGGAGTCTATCAGGGCTTCTTACCCTCACTTCATATTTTGAGTTCGGGTATGTCACTTCTATTCAGCTTACTTTATCTATAATTCGGGGACGAATTATTCTTTTTAGGGGGGAAGAATTGTAAAACCCGCATGCTTTTACCATGAATAGTGCCCTTAAGATCGTACGTTCTAGATTAAAACTTACCTCATGTAGTATTGATCACATTCATGTGCTAATAATCAAGCAAGTGCATACGTGTATGTCATGACAAGTATCGATTACGTACGAACCCATGATAAACAGTTAATTATATATCACGTGAACATAATTAAATCATGAACACCATTTAAATACTAACTAAAATAATTACGTAAATACTTATAATATATTTACGAGCGTTAAGTTTACGATAAACGACACGTTACATGAAACAGAAACACGTTAAACACGAGCACGTTTAACCACGAACGAACACGAAACATCGGGTCACGAGAAAGGTACGGGTACCCTATGTGGGGCCCCCATACCCACGGCACACATGCATGAAATGGGCTTAGCCCATGGACTTTTCAAGTTAAGGGGGGGGGGGGGGGGGTAAAGTGTTAAACATGTTTTCATTTTCATTTTACAAGAAATAAACTAAAAACCCTAAAAAGAGTTTTCTCCTCTCCTTTTTGCCTCCTTTGTGCCGCCACCTATACACCATCATAAGGGGGTGTTTGATTGATTTTGATCTTAAAAACAAGTGTTAGGATACGTGTTTGTTCATCCTTTTTCCAAGCTACATAGTGGTATACCTTTCTATCCCTTCTTTTTAATTCTTTTTAATTCTTTTGATCTTTGATTTTTTTTATGAACATGTAATTATTTTTCTTATGAAAACAAGATAATTAATCATTGATCTAACATGTTTTGGTATTAAATAAAATCAAGGAATGATTTAAAGGGGTGTTTGTTTCTAGCCGCCTAGCAAAACAAACCCGAGGGGGGTTTGGTTTGCTATTGCCGCCACCACCAAGACCACAAATGGTCTTGGTTGGCTCATGTGGGACCCACGGCAGCAAGGGGACACGTGTGCCCCGGGTTTGGCCCGGGGTACGGTGTCGAATTCATACCCGGTTCACGGTTCGTTGGTTAAAATCATGATCTATGTTACATGTAATTTTTATGAATCATGAACTTAGGATATAATTAATTAATAACATGAAATATTAATTAAATCACGACTTAGGTTATTTTAATTGTTAGTTTATCATGACATTAATTTAACCTAAGTATTTTATGTTATAAGTTATAATTAATTAATTATTAAAACATGCCTATAATTAATTAATTTAGACATGACTTAGGTTATATTATTATTAATAATAATACACATTTTAACCTAAGTATTTTCATTTCATTTTAATTAATACATGTTACACTTTAATTAAAATGCTTAACCTATAGTTTAATTAAAATACATGAAATAATAATTAAACTATGCACTATATCATATGACTTAAGTAGTAAGCTTACGACACTTAGACTTATATGTTAGCTTATGAAATCAGCTTAATTCTAATTATGGAAACTTCTATTTATAGAAACTTAATTAAATAAGGCAACTAATCTAATTATGGAAACCTTCTATATATGGAAATCAAACTATTTCAGGCAGCTAATCTAATTATGGAAACCTTCTATATATGGAAACTTATTTAATTAAGGCAGCTGATCTATTTTTGGAAACTTTCTATTTTTAGAAACTAATCTATTTTAGGCAGTAAATTCTATTTTTGGAAACTTTCTATTTTTGGAAACTTTCTATTTTTGGAAACTTTCTATTTTTGGAAACTTTCTATTTTTGGAAACTTTCTATTTTTGGTAACTTTCTATTTTTGGAATCTTTCTATTTTTGGAAACTTTCTATTTTTGGAAACTTTCTATTTTTGGAAACCTGCTATTTTTGGAAAGTTACTTATTATTATACAGTAAGTATATTAATGCATGAAACAACAGTAATACTTAATCAGATAAACCAGAAATACAAGATAAACACAGTTTAAGGCTTTAAACAGTGAACCATGACCTAAAACATACCAAATCAGATATAACAAGACACAGAACCCAGTACGTAATCAGTGAATCGATACTTATACACGTGTGTATTCATGTAGCGTTAGTGATCCAGAAGTAGGAGTCTTTCTTCCGTTCATTTCACTGGACTTGAGGTACGGATTCCCGTCCTTTCAGTATGGACATTCCTTCCTTATTAGGATTTCCCCGTATGCAGCCAACTGTTTTCCCCAGCATTTGTTTTATTGTTTGAACTGCTTATGTTAATTTAGCATAAACTATAGCCATATACAAGCATGACCAGTTTCACCTAGTTATGGAGGTACCATAACCATAGCATTGGAGGCACCGATGTTATGACTTCCCCACGGCGGAGTGATTGCTCGTGGCGTCCCTTTTCAGTTTGGCCATATTATTATATCAGTCGGGGCGTATGGGTGCATCCTAGTTACATGTTTTATTCAGTTTATCATGGTGAATGTGGTGTGTGCATTGCACCCTTCACAAGGAGCTGATCCCTCCTACCCAAATCAGTATATTGATTAGAGGCATCCCCTCTAATCAGCATGATGAGGTCACCCCTCCAAGTATTCATGCACGTGACCTTTTCATGACCTATATGGGCTATGGTATATATATATGTTAAAACAGTTTTCACAGGTTAAACATAAGGCTTTTCAAACTATAAAACCAGTTTTCATGATACTTAACCAGTTTACTCAGTACTTAGTCTTCCGCTGTTATATGTTACATGCTTATCCTATATCATGCTATATTGTACATCCGTGCACTGAGCGTCTTGCTCAGCCGTTTTCCTTTTCATGTTCCCAAAACGGCAGGTACTCAGGGACGCTCGTAGATCTCAAACGTAGGTGCATATGGACTGGAAGCTTTACTGCCTTTCTTTACTTTATGCATTTCCTTTACTTTGATACAGTTGCTTTGGACATTGTTTCGTCCTTCCTTTTACAGTATTTATGTTTGTGTGTGATGAGCTTTACTTTGGGATACCGATGTTTGATTCCGGTATTTCCTTTTATGGTTGAATAATGCTTAGACATTTATCCTTGTATGCTTTGATGACACGCCATGATATGCGTAATATTCCATTTCCAAAATGGGGTGTTACACTAGCACAAGTCAAGCATTGAAGAACATACATAGCTATGTCAGCTTTCATATTCGGCCACCAGTACAACTTCTTCAAATCATGGTACATCTTATCAGATCCCGGATGAATGGAATACTTAGATTTATGGGATTCTAACATAACCAAATCTCTTAAGCCTCCAAACTTCGGTATCCACATACGACCTCTTAAACATTTCACTCCATCAGCTCTAACCTCTAAAGGATCTCCTTCTCCTCGGAACCCTTCATTAACAAAATTCTCCTTCTTACAAGCTTCTATTTGCGCATTTCTAATTTGCTCAGGCAAATTATTGTGCACGGTTAAGACTAGAGAACGCACCCTGATAGGCTCTCTATCTTTCCTACTCAACGCATCAGCAACAACATTGGCTTTTCCTGGGTGATATTTTATATCACAATCATAATCACTCAACAACTCTATCCATCTTCGTTGTCTCATGTTCAATTCCTTCTGGTCGAGAATATACTGTAGGCTTTTGTGATCGGTGAATACCGTACACTTGGTGCCATACAGATAATGTCTCCATAACCTAAGAGCAAAGACCACAGCTCCTAACTCAAGATCATGAGTAGCATAATTCTCCTCATTCTTCCTTAATTGCCTAGAAGCATAAGCTATCACGTTCTCTCTCTGCATCAAAACAGCTCCATAACCTCTAATAGATGCATCACAATACACTACAAAATCTTCACTCCCGTCGGGTAATGATAAGATTGGTGCACTACATAATTTTTGCTTCAATATCTGAAATGCTACATCTTCATCACTTCCCCAAACGAAAGGTTTATTCTTCTGAGTAAGCTTAGTCAAGGGTTTAGCTATCAAAGAAAATTCTTTAATGAATCGCCTATAATAGCCAGCTAATCCTAAGAACTGTCGCACTTCCGTTGGCGTTGTCGGTGCAGACCAATTCTTAATAGCTTCAACCTTTGCAGGATCAACATGAATTCCATCTCTGTTAATCACATGACCAAGAAATTGCACAGAATCTAACCAGAAATCACACTTCGAAAACTTAGCATACAACCTTTCATCCTTCAACAATTTCAAAACAATCCTCAAATGTTCTCTATGTTCATCTTCATTCTTAGAATAGATTAGAATATCGTCAATAAACACAATCACAAATTTATCCAAGTAGGGCTTGCACACTCGATTCATTAAATCCATGAAAACCGCAGGTGCGTTAGTTAACCCAAATGGCATTACTTGAAATTCATAGTGTCCATAACGAGCTCTAAATGCAGTTATAGGAATATCTTCTTCACGGACGCGAAGTTGGTGATATCCTGACCGCAAATCTATCTAAGAATATACACTAGATCCTTGCAGTTGATCAAACAAATCATCAATCCTAGGTAAAGGATATCGATTTTTAATTGTCAACTTATTCAGTTCCCTATAATCAATGCACATACGAAAAGATCCATCCTTCTTCTTAACGAACAAGACTGGAGCTCCCCAAGGCGACGAGCTCGGTCGAATAAAACCTTTATCAGACAACTCCTTAAGTTGCTCAGATAACTCCTTTAATTCAGAAGGGGCTAATCGGTAAGGCGCACGTGCCACCGGTGCAGCACCAGGAATTAAATCGATTCGAAACTCTACTTGCCTTATCGGTGGAAGTCCGGGTAAATCCTTAGGAAATACCTCAGGAAATTCACAAATAATAGGTACATCTTCCAATCGTTTCTCCCTAGACTCATTCCCGGTCACTTGAGCTAAAAATAACTCACAACCGTTCCTGATGTACTTTTGGACTTTAATACATGAAACGATTTTCAAACGGGATTCACCTCGACTACCATCAATTACTAACGTCCTATTCCTAAGAGGAATCTTAACTTTCTTCTCTCCACATAAAATAGTAGCATTATTCAATGACAACCAATCCATACCAATAATAATATCAAAACTACCTAATTCTATCAACATCAAATCAATCGGAAAGGAATGGTTTAGGAGATTTAGAGAGCATCCTTCTAATAGCTTATTAGTTTTCACTAATTTACCATCAGCCAATTCCACCTCGTAACTGGTACTTATCTCAACAGGTTCAATATCAATAAGGGCACTAAATTTAGTGGATACAAAGCTCCTATCGGCACCCGAATCGAATAAAGCAACAGCATAATGATTGTTGAGTAAAAACGTACCGGTAACGACATTCGGATCCTCTTTCTTCACCTCAATTGTTCCAAGTTGGTAGATACCACCCTGGGGGTTTCTTCCAGGTACAATCGCTTTCAACTTGGGGCATTCCGATTTCCTATGACCTTCTTCATTACAGTTGAAGCAAATGGTTCCCTTCTTACACCTTTCAACCTTGTGTCCAAGCTTTCCGCAATTTCGGCACTTCCAGCAGTCGCCAGGATGCCTCTTGTTGCCACACTTAGGACATCTATCATCGTTGCGCGTTGTGTTGTTGGTAAGAGCATTTGCGTTCCCCTTTCTCTTGTTCTGACGGTGATTGAAATTCTTCCTATTATCACCTCTATCTACACGCTCACCGTCTCCCTTTCTTTTCTCACCAACACGGGCTTCATCTTCCTTATCCTGAATTATCTGTCCAATGAGTTGGTAAGCCATTCGAACAACATCATCAATGGTCAGTGGTTTCGATGATGTTACGTCCCCCCGGATATTCCTGGTCAACCCTTTCACATATTGCTCAATTCGGATCTCTTCGGGTTTAACCAATCGAGGACATAGCAAGGCCAACTCATGGAATCGATTCGTGTAACTATCAATGTCCACACCTTTCATTCTCAGATGAATCAACTCCTGTTCTAACCTAATGATCACACTACGAGGACAAAACTCCAAAGTCATCCACTTCTTAACTTCAGCCCAAGGAGTAGCATTAGCAGCATCAAGACCCATGAAAGCAATTCTCCCGTTCCACCAAGTCAACGCACGACCTTTAAGAGTAGCCATAGCAAAAGTCACCTTATCTTCCTCCTTACACTTACTAATCCTAAACACCGATTCAATCTTCTCAATCCACTGGCTTAGTCCTACAGCACCTTCAGTTCCATTAAAAGGTAGAGGTTCACACTTCATGAACGTCACATAAGTACAGCCACCAACTTCAGGTGCATTCGTTCCAAGTCCTCCTACATTTCCTCCAACATTAGCATTCACATTATTAGCATTCACATTCACATTAGTACCGCCAATTCCACTACCGCCAGCTCCACTACCGCCAGCTCCACTACCGCCAGCTCCATTACCGCCAGCTCCACTACCGCCAGCTCCACTACCGCCAGCTCCACTACCGCCAGCTTCATTTCTAGCATTAGCCATAAATTCAGTCATCGATGCGGTAACTTGCTCCGTAATAATCCTACGTACATCATCCTCAGTCACAGCCTTCTTGGGCGGCATAGTTCTATAATTCCACAATTTCAAAGTATTAAGCATTCATCCAACAAAGGATTCATATAGTATGGATTGAATTCATAATCAAGATACAAATAAGGCACAATATGGAATTCAAGACAAGATACATATTTCATTCGATCTGAAACAAAAGTATTGTCTTAGTACATCCATATCAAAGTTCTAACACTATATACACTCAAAATTCGTGCCAAGTCTATTACTAACAAGTCGGTTCAGTCAAAGCTACAGAAGCGCAAAAGATATAAAGGTCACTACTAAATACAGACTGGTCTACTGAGAACCGCCAGATGGTCCATCATCCATCGTCTTCTGGATCTTCGTCGGACGATCACTAGACACATCTTTAGCTGGGCGCTTACGGATTACCCCTCTTTCAACCATGTCAGCATAAAATCTACTGTTCCATCCGTGGGATATATTCAACTCCTTTTTGGCTTTCTCACGCATCGCACGAGCCACACTCAACTGAATCTCCATAGAATTCACCTTTCTCTTCATGGCAGCATACTCACCACTTTCCAACACCGATAACCTCCTAAAAGCCTCATTCAAACCACGTTCTACATCACTCAAATCCAAACTAAGCAATTCTCGCTCTTTCTCGCCAATCTTAGCCTTCGACTCCAAATAAGCAACCTGAGTCTGAACAACACCTAATCCAACCTCTGTCACACAACTCTTAACACGGGAAGCATCTAGATCACGTCTCAAGGCCCATGGTGCAAGACCATCAATATGAGTAGCCTCTCGAGTACTAGACGACTCTCCTATCTCACGTTTACGAGTAGCAATACCATCAGTACCGTCAGGTGCATCGTCATCCTCATCCTCCTCTGATTCAGAATCAGATTCAGACGATTCAGACATTTCATCCCTAGGTAACTCATCCTCAGAATCAGACAAACAAACTGGTGGGGGCAAAGGCTCGCCCTCTGGAACATCATACGGATAAATAAGCTCAGCTTCCTCATCGTCATCCACCTCAACATCTATACCTACATCCTCCTCGACATCCTCGTCGTCAATCTCGTCATCTAAATTATCTAACCCAATCTCATCCTCATTCTCAATATCAGCATTCTCAATCTCCACATTCTCATTTCCCACATTCTCAATATCCACATTCTCATTACCCACATTCTCAATCTCATTCTCTACTAAGTCAACCTGAGGGGCAATCTGATCTCCTAGTCCTATCTCGGGCTCGGGATCCTCAAATGGTTCCTCCTCATCATCAATATCAAAATCTACTAAGTCTAAATAAGTATCATCTTCTATATTAGGTTCGGGAATAGCATGGTTTTCTACAGGAATATTAGGGTCAGCCATGACAATCTGCATTTATATATATATCTCGTATTAGGATAACATACTAGTTAAACAATTACATAATGAAATCACGATATATACATATATATAAATTATATTATATATATCAAAATATATATCTTCTCAATAGGGCTTGTTGGTAACGTTGGAGATCTCTGGCACCGTTATAGTCAAAAGATTTTTCAAATATTTTCTCAAATGTTCATTGTCAAAATATTTTGAAAAGTTTTGTTCAAAACCTTGGTTTTTTTTTTAAATCTTTTGTTCTCTACAACGAGAGATCTGGTACCAAACTGTAACACTCTCATTTTTCGTATCGGTACAGCGGAAGGGTCTTTCAGAGTGTTACGGGATAGCACAATAACTCCAATCATAGACAACACATAAAAATGGTTGTACAAGGTTTAACAAACATGCATTCGATAAAAAGTTTCAAAAGCGTACAACAGGTCCCAAATTATACAGGTCATTAAGTTTACAAAACACAGATCGAATGAACATTTTTAATATTAAGTGTGGGCCATCAGAGTCGATCTCCATCCGGATTACCTTCAAGCACCTGAGATAGAAAACATGCAAAAATCATATCAGCGAATGCCGAGTGAATTCATAGAGTTTAATGAAAACCGTTATATAAAACAATCATTTACATTTATTTAAAATCAGAACACAAGTATAATATCGGAAGTAAGTCCACATATTGCTAGTCAGGCAATATATAAATCAAGCATACATCTGAAACCGTCCATGAGACCGCAATCTCTATATTACCATGATAGGTAATATATTCATCGTTAATAGCGTCGTATCATATCTTTTATTTAAATTATATAGATTTAATAGATTATAGTATCTGATTTATATAGGATTATTATTAGCCGCATGACATTGTTACCTTACTGTGAAAACAGCGGGCCGCGAACCCGACAAACAATTTGCCCATCTAAGTTAGCGTGTCGTCACAAAAATCACGCTATGGAATCTTCTCATACATAAATTCACTTACCAATCAATGTGGTACGACGGGGATCAACCGTCAAGGCGCGAACTGGGGTGATCGTCCCCAAATAGTACTATCAAATGCATAAGCGTCTACCAAATCCCGGTAGTTTACAAATCATGCTAATGGGACTTTAAGTGACATAACCTAACTACTAATAATCCTTTTAGTCTCGAATATAGGGTCATAGCATCATTCGGGTCCATATCATTTAGCATACAATCGGGACTACTTGTGTTCTATTTTTATAAAAATCTAGCATGTTATCTCCCTCGCGGGTTTACAAATCATTTAATAAAAACATTTAAAAGAGTGCGAGGCTATGAACTCACGTTGTTAATGCAAGGCGGATTATCGGCTACGGGCGTGCTTCGGTCACGGAAACCTATATAAATAATAATCGGTCTTAGACTCGGTCCAATGTCTTTTATCAAAATAACAATATACATATGATGATTTTGTACATATGATGATGATCAAGTGGGTTTATAAATCCTCGTTTACTCATTTTAGTGTTTACGTTTTGGTAACGTCTTACTAGTTCACTAGTTTTATCGATTTTACATATTTTAAGTCCATTAATTCCTTTATAAGTTCTTTTACTTGTTTTTACCCATTTTATACCTATATGATCAGTATATATATTTTTCATGTTGGGCCCAAATGGGTTAAGCCCAATAAGCTCTTTTTACAAGTATTTATCTTATTAAGTCTAATTATTAGTCCAATAGGTTTAGTTAGCTCGTAAATGTCCGTAATTCTTATAGTTCGGGTTTTATCGGTTTTTTACTTGTATTAGTTACCTATACATCAGTATATGACTTTTATAAACTTTACATTAGACGGGTTTGGTCGTCTAAGTTTTATTTGGCGAAAAACGTTAATTTTACGGCGATAGCCGAAAAAGTCGTAAAAATCAAGTTTATAGTTTTTATTACTTATAAATATTATTTTTACCACCATTTATCTAATTTACCCATTTAATTAACCTTTTATACATTTATATAAATAAGTTCTATAAGTTAGTGGGTTTATATTTTACATTTTATAAATTATAATGTGAGTGCTTATATAATAATAATAAACATTATTTCCAAAATCTGATTTTTAACTTCATTTTCACCATTTTTATCATATCTAGAGTTCTAGAATGACTTAGAAGCTCATTTTTGGATGACAAATTCTTCATAATATGTGCTACATATAACTTAGTTATAGCTACTGCCCATTTTGAGTCTAAGTTGCCTTAACAGTCCCTACAAAACTGCTTATTCAGATTACACCACCTAACTTGTTTTGATCATATCTCACTCATTATTTTGATTCCATTGCATGGCCAACTCTCACATGTGTATAACATCATCTACTTACTGTAAATGGATCAAACCATGTAATTTTATCAGTTCATCTTTTAGTTATCTACTGTTTTTATACAGCCAACTAAATAGTCAAGATTTTAGCTTCATTTCTTATAGTTATTATCATTTTTAAGCATATTTATCAACACTTGATCCCCACACAACATTTTTATCATCATATATACATCATATACATATACAAAATGAAATAAAATACATTTGTTCTTTACAAAATAATAAGAGAAAAATGTAGAGGATGATCTTCTTTACCAATCCAAGTGGATTTCTTGTTTTAGGAAGGCAAGAACTTGATGAACACAACAAGTATCTCCAAGACCATCAAATATCAAGAACATAGGTTAGAAAATCAGCCCTAGGACACAAGCAAATCACCTCCAAAGATGTTAATATGGCCACCAAATGATCAAGGCTTCAAGAGAACACCTTAATAAGACTAGTAAACATGTGGTTTATGGCTAGAAAAGATCAATGATGGTGTTTGTTGGCTTATTTGGGACGGCAAGAGAGGGAGAGTTGAGAGGATTTTAGAGTGGATTGCATGTAAGAATGATGGTATAATGAAACAAATTTCTAGTTTTGTGTTAGTGGAGAAAGGTTAGCTTAATGTGTAAGCATATGCTTACACATGTTGTAAGCTACTTAACTTGATGCCACATTAGTGTGGTGGTGTCAAGTTGGCCGTCCCATATTGCTAGTGGGGTGGGACAAAGTGTTTTGTCCCATCTCACTAGTTTACGGGTATTTCTCGATTCTAGTTTTCTCTATTTGCGTGCCCTCGGGTCGTTTTACGAAAAACGTTTTTATAAATTATGAATCACCGTCACAAAACGAATCCAATAAAAATTGTCTCATCAAAAACGGAGTTCAAAAACGTAAATACGTAATCCTAAGGTTTCCGTTTTAGTCGTAAAAGACGCCAAATTATGCACGTAAGCCCAAATTTAAATCCGTAAATTGTGAGTTCGTCAACCAACACAAAAATAAGTTTCAAAATATTATACGAGAAAATATTTCACTACCTGAAAATGTTAGATTTGTCACATTTGTCATTTTTGATTTTATTTTAAATGACGTGTTAAGTCGTGTCGGGAGTCGATATTATTATATTTGAGGTACGTTTTAAAATTTTAAAAGTATTTTTATGAAACCCGAGCCCCGTAAATATTTTCAAAATTGACTAATAGTTATTTTCCGCTTTTTAGCTAACTATTTTCATTTTTAGCCACAACTATTGCCAAATTGCAACCAAGGTCCCTCAACCACTATATAAAAAGCTTAAACAAACACACACACACACACACACACACACACACACACACACAAATTCCACTCAAAAATTTTCACCATCTTTTCTTTCTCTATCTCAGTTGCCGAAACTTCACCCACCCACGCAAACACATACAATTTTCAATTTAACTTGATTTTGAGGATGATTTGAGCTAAATTAATCATAGACCCACTCTTAGAATTGATCAAGGATCATTTTGGTATGAAAAATTCTTACATGCAAGGCATTTTATTTTTTTGATGTTGGTAGGTAGAAACCATGATCATGCATGGTGTTCTTGCCATGATCAATGGTGATTGTTGCAAGAATCTTGTTAAAAACTTCATTTTGATCTGAAGGTTTTAATTTTGATGATGATTTAGATGTTATGGTTCATATATGTTGATGTTAGGGTATAGGAATGAACATTTCTATGGTTGGTTTTGATCAAGAAGTTGATTTTGTACAAGATTTTGGTAGTCATTTTATAACAGTAAGTAAACTGTAAAATCCGAATTTTTATGTTTTGAAAATGGCTTAACTTATAGCCTAGGGTTGTAGATAATTTTATTAGCTTCGATTTGATATAAGGTAGAGCTTCTAGCTCCAAACGAGCGCGAAGTTATGATGTTTTGAATGATCGTGTACGGGAAGACGAGTATCGGCACTACAAATAGTTGTTGTCGATATTTGGATCGAATCTCGGGGACTATAAACTGAAGTTTTGAAATGTGTAACCTACTGATAATGAGGTTTTTACCTTAGAGGTTGAGTTTACTTTAAAACCCGAGTGTCGGTTTTGTAAACGGAGTCGTTTAAAGAAGTTAAAACGGTTGTATGAAAAATTAACGTAAATATTTCCAGATTTTGTAGTTTGAAAATGAGTCGGGTAAAGGACTTTAAAGGTAATTTCATTAGATAAACTTGTAGGAGTACTTTTTATATATAGTAAGTTAGTTTATCGAGTCGTTTCATAAACGGTTGACAAGTTTAAAAGGGGTAAATAAGCTAGTACATGTAGTATGTACCGGCGGACTTTGTTAAAAGTGTAAAATGGTAAAGTAAATGTGTAGTAAAGTATAATGAAGTTATTTATATCGTTTACTCTCGAGTGTATTGTGGTTTTATGAGTTTGAGTTTGATGTTGTTATGTATGATTTATTTCTCGAGTCATTATTAATGAACACGCCTTATTTGATAGGTAGCGGTTCTCGTGTTTGAAAGGCATCCATTATCGTCGACGATCATCTCGCTAGATCTCTATACTAAGGTGAGTCTGTAGCCTCGCTTTTTATGCTAGCTACTAAATGTTTTATACCCGCGAGGGGGATACATGCTATTTGAAAATAAATGAACACAAGTCATGAGTAATTGTTGGACCCGAATGTTGCCTAAACTTGAATTCATTGTATTGAGTAACTTGTTGCTAAAGACCCTAAATTCATGAACCGTTAACTATCTTCTGACTTGATGTTGTGAGTCTGGAATAGCCTCTTATTCTAATGATAGTACTATTGGGTTGACCACCCTATCTGAGACCAGGGCATTACGTTGAGTAACCCGCTGGGAAGGATAATTTTTCGTGAATAAGATTGTGGTATTCTAGCAACTGATACCCTAGAGGGGCAATGGTTTTATTCTAGTCATGACGGCATTTGGCGTGGGTGACTATTTAGTTAAGGGGTCGGTGTCATGAGCTTAAATACAATGTTTATTATTATCATTATTGCCTTGAATATAGATTGTGTGTACGACAATTTTATAAATAATTATGATTGATTTTCTTCTTGTGTTCAAATGTGATTTGATAAACCTATAGACTCACTCAACATTATTGTTGACTCGTTTTAGCATGTATTTCAGGTAATAGGAAGTGATGGAGCATGGAGCTTTGCTGTGGAGGTTGTGGCTTGGCTTTTGGAAGAATGTTGGTCTAAAAACTGTCTCTACCCTTTACTGTTGAACAATTTACTTATGTTGATGTACTATACTAAACTTTTTGGTTGTTGGTCGAGATCCATGGGGACTAAACGCTTTACTCTGGTGTCGTTTTAGTACAATTATGGGATGAAATTTATGTTTTAGACCTATTATGAAAATCTTATTTATATTTTATGTGTAAACGTCTCACTTTTGAGTCGTTCAATATATCTTTTGTGAAGATGCTTGTGTCTAGCACCCAATTGTGTATTTCCGCTGCGCAATGTAAATTGGGGGTGTTAGAGATTGGTAATCAGAGCTGCAAGTTATAGAGAACTGGGTCGATTTTGAAAATTATCATAAACTATAACTTTGGTGTATTCTTCAAAAGCACACAACTCCTCTGCAACGCTCCGGTAAGATCACTTTTAGTTTTGTTTTGCATTGTAGATGTATCCCTCATAACTGAAATGATTTCCCGAGTATTTATTAAGTAAATACTACGATATTGTATTGGAATTACTGAAAGTACGCTGAGTGCTTGTCAGTATCATATATATTTTTTAAGAGCATTGCATAAACATCATTTGCATTGTGTTGCATAGCATGGATTATGTATGACATTTGCATAAGCATTGCATACTAATTATTATTTTATTAACGATGACCTTAAGTATCCCTGAACCCTTATAATTGTAGAAAATGGCTGGTTTACCTCGTGAGGATGGATGGATTGATATGACTAATGTAGTGGATGGTGAGGAAGTAGATAACTTTGGTGCTTGTGACGATGAGGAGCCTTTTGAGTTTTTAGATGATGGGATTCCCCTTACTGCAGTTGGTCAGACAGAGCCTGAGTTGATACAAGGTAGTTATGTTCCAAGGGTTAATGTTGTGCCACAGACTGTTCCGATGATGCTTGTGTCTAGCACCCAATTGTGCATTTCCACTGCGCAATGTAAATTGGGGGTGTTAGATATCATTTGTATTCTTTGCAACTTAGCCTTAATCTCTTCAAGGTCTTCTTCTAATTTCTCAAAATCTCGTTGTATAATTCTTCGACCTTTCCTAAGCCTTTCAGCTTTATCTTCAAGATCTTCAATACGCTCGGGAGGAAGTTCTTTCATATAGGGTAGGATATCTTTAATTTGTTGTTCATAGGTATTTGTGGGTAAGTTTTCAGATATAGGTGATGGTTTATTAATAGGGTAAGGTCATGGAAAATTTTGGTGTAGATGTGTAAAATCTATTTCTTCATTATATGCTCGTATAACTTGCATATAGGTGTAACAGCCCATTTTGGTAAATGGAATATCACATGTAATTATGACGTGTCATCAAAGCATGCAAGGTAAATGTATAAAAACATTAAATGACCATGAATGGAAATACCGGAAACAAACATCGGTAGTCCAAGTATAAGCAAATCACATTTGAACACAAGAAGAAAATCAATCATAATCATTTATAGAATTGTTGTACACACAATCTATATTCAAGGCAATAATAATAATAATAAACATTGTATTTAAGCTCATGACACCGACCCCTTAACCAAATAGTCACCCACGCCATATCCCGGCATGACTAGAATAAAACCATTGCCCCTCTAGAGTATCAGTTGCTAGAATACCACAATCTTATTCACGTAAAATTATCCTTCCCAGCGGGTTACTCAACGTAATGCCCTGGTCTCAGATAGGGTGGTCAACCCAATAGTACTATCATTAGAATAAGTGGCTATTCCCGACTCACAACATCAAGTCAGAAGATAGTTAACGGTTCATGAATTTAGGGTCTTTAGCAACAAGTTACTCAATACAATGAATTCAACTTTAGGCAACACTCGGGTCCAACAATTTCTCATGACTTGTGTTCATTTATTTTCAAATAGCATGTATCCCCCTCGCGGGTACAAAACATTTAGTAGCTAGCATAAAAAGTGAGGCTACAGACTCACCTTAGTATAAGAGATCTAACGAGATGATCGTCGACGATAATGGATGCCTTTCAAACACGAGAACCGCTACCTATCAAATAAGGCGTGTTCATTGAAAATGACTCGAGAAATAAATCATACATAACAACATCAAACTCAAACTCATAAAACCACAATACACTCGAGAGTAAACGATATAAATAACTTCATTATACTTTACTACACATTTACTTTACCATTTTACACTTTTAACAAAGTCCGCCGGTACATACTACATGTACTAGCTTATTTACCCCTTTTAAACTTGTCAACCGTTTATGAAATGACTCGATAAACAAACTTACTATATATAAAAAGTCCTCCTACAAGTTTATCAAATTAAATTACATTTAAAGTCCTTTACCCGACTCATTTTCAAACTACAAAATCCGGACAGATTTACGTTAATTTTTCATACAACCGTTTTAACTTCTTTAAACGACTCCGTTTACAAAACCGACACTCGGGTTTTAAAGTAAACTCAACCTATAAGGTAAAAACCTCATTATCAGTAGGTCACACATTTCAAAACTTCAATTTATAGTCCCCGAGATTCGATTCAAATATCGACAATAACTATTTGTAGTGCCGATACTCGTCTCCCGGTACACGATCATTCAAAACATCATAACTTCGCGCTCGTTTGGAGCTAGAAGCTATACCTTATATCAAATCGAAGCTAATAAAATTATCTACAACCCTAGGCTATAAGTTAAGCCATCTTAAAAACATAAAAATTCGGATTTTACAGTTTACTTACTGTTATAAAATGACTACCAAAATCTTGTACAAAATCAACTTTTTGATCAAAACCAACCATAGAAATGTTCATTCCTATACCCTAACATCAACATATATGAACCATAACATCTAAATCATCATCAAAATTAAAATCTTTAGATCAAAATGAAGTTTTTAACAAGATTCTTGCAACAATCACCATTGATCATGGCAAGAATACCATGCATGATCATGGTTTCTACCTACCAACATCAAAAAAATAAAATGCCTTGCATGTAAGATATTTTCATACCAAAGTGATCCTTGATCAATTCTAAGAGTGGGTCTATGATTAGTTTAGCTCAAATCATGCTCAAAATCAAGTTAAATTGAAAATTGTATGTGTTTGTGTGGGTGGGTGAAGTTTCAGCAAATGAGAGAGAGAAAGAAAAGATGGTGAAAATTTTTGTGTGGAATTTGTGTGTGTGTGTGTTTGTTTAAGCTTTTTATATAGTGGTTGAGAGACCTTGGTTGCAATTTGGCAATAGTTGTGGCTAAAAATGAAAATAGTTAGCTAAAAAGCGGGAAATAACTATTAGTCAATTTTGAAAATATTTACGGGGCTCGGGTTTCATAAAGATACTTTTAATAACTTAAAACGTACCTCAAATATAATAATATCGACTCCCGACTCGACTTAACACGTCATTTAAAATAAAACATCAAAAATGACAAAAATCGAACAACCGACAATAAGACGTAAAATATTTGGCATCCATCGACATCACGCTTGCTAATACTCCTTATACTTATTAAATATAAAATATAAACCTTCCAACATCTGTTTAAACATAAACCTCCAAAAATAATTATCGTTCAACTCATCCAAAAATTTCAAAAATAATCGTAAAATAAGATTAAGCAATGACCTCGGTTTTGGGTTGTCACATCCCCCCCTTCTTAAAAGAAGCGACGTCCGCGGCGCTTAATCCTTCCTAAACAAATGAGGATACTTGTCCTTAAAAAAATCCTCACGTTCCCACGTAAACTCTGGCCCACGTCTAGAGTTCCATCTCACTTTCACAATCGGAATTCTACTATGCTTCAACTTCTTAACTTCCCTATCCATTATCTCTACATGTTCCTTTATAAAATGAAACTTATCATCAAGTTGAATTTCCTCCAATGGAATCACCACATCCCTTTTAGCTAAACACTTCTTCAGATTAGACACATGAAAAGTATTATGAATAGCCTTAAGCTCATCAGGCAACTCTAACTTATAAGCCACCAATCCAATCCTTTGGATAATCTTAAATGGTCCAATATATCTCGGGCTCAACTTTCCTCTCTTTCCAAAACGAATTACTCCTTTCCATGGAGATACCTTCAACATAACCATGTCTTCTACTTCAAATTCCAATGGTTTCCTTCTGTTATCAGCATAACTCTTTTGTCTACTTCTGGTAGATAACAAACGCTTCTTGATTTGCACAATATTTTCAGTCGTCTCAAATATCATTTCAGGCCCAGTCAATTGACTTTCTCCTACCTCACTCCAACACACTGGTGATCTACACTTACGTCCATACAAAGCAACAAATGGAGCGGCTTTAATACTAGCATGATAACTATTATTGTACGAAAATTCAACCAATGGCAAATGCTTATCCCAACCATTTCCAAAGTCAATCACACATGCACGAAGCATTACCTCTAACGTTTGAATCATTCTCTCACTTTGTCCATCAGTTTCCGGATGATATACTGTACTTAAACATAACTCCGTTCCCATCGCTTTCTGCAAAGACTTCCGAAATTATAAAGTAAACCTACTATCATGATCAGAAATTATCGACAAAGGCACACCATGTCGACAAACAATCTCCTTTACATACACTGTTGTTAACCTCTCCATACTATCTGTCTTCTTCATTGGCAAAAAGTGAGCAGACTTAGTCAATCTATCTACAATCACCCATATCATATCACTACCATTTACAGTCCTTGGCAAACCTGTCACAAAATCCATTGTAATCTTCTCCCATTTCCACTCAGGAATCTCAGGTTGCACTAATAATCCAGACGGTTTCTTATGTTCAGTAATAAGTGTGAAAACACTTATCCTTTTACCGCTTATTTCCAGTAATAACAAGACCTAAACGTGTGATTTATGTTGTAAAATTCGGAATTATGCGTGGTTTGTGTTTTTATTGTGTTTTAGGGCCAAAATATGAAAAAGGAAGAAAACACGGGTTTTCACGGGCTTTTATCGAAGAAAACGGGAAAAGACGAAGTCAAAAGATCAAGAGTGCAAATAGAACGGAAGTCCAAGGCCTATTCTGAAGATTTATCGAAGAAAAAGTCTAAAGACGGAAGTTTAACGAAGCCGAAGAACTTAAGTCTAATAGAAGAAGAAAATTAAAAGACAAAGTTCAAATCCCGAGACGACAAAGACAAAGAATTAAAGTCGAGTCGAGAAAACGTGAAGAAAGCAAGAAAGAAGATGCAACACATGCACTCCTTCCACCTTCCCTATAAATACCCTCCTAATAGTCATTAGGAGGGTGGATAGTTAATTAGCTAGTTTTTATTTTTCTTAGTTTTCTCTAGTTTTAGAGAGAGAAAGTCTTAAACTTTCTCTCACTAAATTTCATCTTCTTTCTTAATCTTTCAAGATTAAACATCTTTGTATTGTTTATTTTCATTAATCAAAGTTCGATTTTAAGCTTTTAAATCTTAAGTCTCATTCTTCACTTCTTGATTTATTTTACCTTTGATCCGAATATCATACTTCATGCGTATGATTTTATGATTTCGTGGTTGAAGGATTGATCTTCTTGGTTTACACATAAGTTCTTTCGCGTTAAGGACATAAGCTTGTAATGCTTATTGGCTTATTCGAGTTTTAGCTTATTGATTTTCGGATTTGATAAAGGAATTAGTTATTTTAAAAGTCTCTTTCATAAAGTTCTTGATTTCATATCTTGAAAAGTTGTCGAATTTAAGCTTTTTGAATTGTTTAAGATCCGGTTAGAATAGCTTATTGCATTTGCTTATTGAGATTCACTCTTGCCACCAATTTCGGAACTATTGCCATCCATCGCAAAACAAGGGTTTTGGTACACATTCCGACGGCTTCTACACATTCCGATAGTTTTCGGTATTTGATCGCAATAACCCAATAGGGTTCCACTTTGCGATCGGTTGGTTATTACCCCTTATTCCGATCTGGGTTGCGATCGCTTATTGCGATCGCATATTCCGACGGGTCTTAAGGTCTTGGTTAAGGCGAAGTGCTGCCCATTTTTTGATAGGAACATTGCGACAGCATCATTCCGATAGATACTCATTGCAACATTCCGATGGTAGTAAGTTTAATATTCCGATGGACTCTTGTTTGAATTATTCCGACGAGTAATTCTAGTGACATTCCGATGGTTGCAATTTTGGTGTATTCCGATGGACATTAATTGTTTTATTCCAATTGATTAAGTTTTCAAGTTTTCAAGTTTTACAAAGTTTTTAAGTTTTAAGTATTTTCATAAATTAACTTTAAGTTTAATTTTGTCAAAGCTTTAAATTTACTCAACGACATTTTAATTACTTGCTAATAGTTTAAAACAAACAAACCAAACCATTCTCTTGATTCACCAAAAGACGATTAAGTCGCACTTAAGACCGGTTTTCAATTCGAAAAGACTTTCGGACGATAAGATTTTATACCTAGCCAAAAGCGAAGTATTAAATGGCGCCGCTGCCGGCTCATTTCGTTACGATAAACGGTTTTTAGTGAGAGACGCATTGAATTTTGGGATCCGTTCTTTGAACGTTATTTTCATTGCTTTAAAAATTTTCAAAAATCCTAAAAAATATAAAATTCTTCAAAAATACAAAAACATTAAAAAAGATCATTAAAAGCAATTCTTTTCAAAAGGTTTTGCACCAAAAAGATTATATAGATATTCTTTTTGTGTATATTTTTCTTCTGCAGGTGTATGCGTACTAGATCTTCGAACTATTCTGAGCCCGAGACTCCTGAAGATTTAGATATGGCTGGTGTTAATAACAACAATAATCACCCACCTCAACCCAATTTGAATAACAACAACAACAACAACAACAACAATGTCCACCTACATGATTTACGAACCATGGAGGAATTATGCCAACCCACCATGAACGGACGCGGAGGCCCGATTGCGCCGATGCACATCACGGCCCAGGAGTTTTCGTTGAAACATCACATGATCCAACAAGTGCAAACGAACCCATTTCGTGGAATTCCGGATGATGATGCCAACAAACACCTCGACAAATTCATTACCATTACCCAAAGCATGAAGTGCTCCAGTGTTTCTATGGATGATCTTCGCCTTCAACTCTTTCCCCACTCGCTTTCTCACCATGCCGAAAAATGGTTTGATCATCTTCCTAAGAATTCTATTCATACGTGGAATGACATGACTCAACGCTTTTTATCGCGCTACTTTCCCCCATCCATGGTCACGAGCCTTCGTAACCAAATCAGTGGATTCATGCAAGAAAATGATGAATCGCTTTTCGATGCTTGGGAACGATACAATGATTTGATTGACCGCTGTCCTAATCACAATATGCTCCCCGTCACTCTCATTGACACCTTCTACAATGGTCTCACTTTTCGTGATCGTGACACAATCAATGCCGCCGCCGGTGGTACTTTTATGAAAAGGAGACCGGAGGAGTGCCGAGAGTTGATCGAAAACATGACTACTCACCACAAGAATTGGGATTCATCCGCATCCTCAAGATCTAACTCGAGAGTCAATGTTTCTTCTACTACTTCCAATCCCGAGATATCCGAACTTACCCGACAAATCGCAATGATGCACAAAGATTTCATGTCCTTAGCCACAAACAATTTTCAACAAGCTAAAGCCGTTGCTATTTCTTGTGACACATGTGGTGGTCCTCATTCTTACAATGATTTTCCTTCTACCCAAACCAATTTTTCTGAAAACGTTAACGCAACTTACGACACTTATCCCACGGGAGGCTATCAAGCCCGCCCTCCAGGAGACCGCGGCTTGCTAAGTTATCGTTCCAACAATTATCTTGCTCCTCCCGGTTTCCCTCCTGCAAACCAAAACCAACAACAAAGCTACAACCAATCCCAACATCGTGCAAAAAATCAATATCAATCCCAAAGAAACCCATACCTAACTCAGGGAAATTCCCAAGCCTACCAAGCTCCACCTCTCAATCAACCGATGGCAGTGAGTCCAGAAGTCGAGACATTCATGAAGACTAATCGGGAGTTGGTGACGAATCTTCAGAGTCAAGTCCGCAACTTGAAGGGAGAAATGGCAAAACAAGGGAACGATATTCGAGCCGAGCTAAGGAATGATATGGCCAAACACAGCAATGAACTTAATGCCAACATGCAAAACTCTTTTAATAATCAAGCGGTTCACCTTCGTGATATGATTGGTTCGCTCATCCAAGGTAATCAACCCTCTTCTTCGGGTACTCTTCCGAGTAATACCGTTGCGAATCCAAGAGGGGAGATGAAAGCAATCACCACTCGTAGTGGAAAAGGCTATATGGAACCCGAGCTTCCTACACCTCCACCCGTGATTGAGAACAAGGAAAAAGAGCAACTTTCCTCACCTCCTTCACCTTCTTTCCCCATTTCCCCACCACCCGTGGTTGTGAGTAATCCTATTACCTTAAAGCCTTCTTCTTCATCCAATATACCTTATCCTTCAAGGTTGTGGAAAGAAAAGCAAAAGAGCAAGGATGATATTCAGGTCTCAAACTTTCTACAAATGTTTAAACAATTGAATTTTAACATCTCCTTTGCCGAGGCTCTCGCTCACATGCCCAAATACGCTAAGATGTTTAAAGATCTTCTAAGTGATAAGGAAAAGCTTCTTGACATCGCTCAGACCCAACTTAATGAGAACTGCTCCGCAGTGCTCTTAAAAAAATTGCCCACCAAACTTGGTGATCCGGGTCGCTTCTTGATTCCTTGCAACTTCCCGGGAGTAGAGAATTGCATGGCCCTAGCCGATTTAGGTGCCAGTATAAACTTAATGCCTTTAAGTGTTTGGAAGCAATTATCTCTCCCCGAGCTAGTCTCCAACAAAATGACTTTGGAATTAGCCAACCGTACGGTTGCTTATCCAGTGGGGATAGCCGAAGATGTCTTTGTTGGCGTCGACAAATTCACCTTCCCGGCGGATTTTGTTGTCGTTGACTACGAGATGGATCCCCGTGTTCCATTAATCGTTGGACGTCCATTTCTGAGGACCGGTCGCACTCTCATTGATGTAGCCGCGGGCGAAATAATCATGAGAGTTGGTGACGATAAAATTGTCTTCAACATGGGTAAGATTTATAAGCAACCTTATTCATATGAGAGTGTTAATGCTATTGATGTTCTCGATGAGGCTTGTGAAGAACATTTTCATGATGCTTGCAAAATTACTCTTTCTTCTCTACCCAATGTTGAGACCGTTGCCTCAATTGCTCCAGCATTGACTCCTTTTGGAGAAAGTGACTTGGATGATTTCGAAGCTAGCTTGGGTCCTCTTGATATTAAGTATGATAATTTGTCCACTAATTGGGACGAAGACATTCGTACTATTGAGAGACTTCTCAATGAAGACCCGTTGTCTCCTCCTTCTCCTAAAGAGGTGACTAATGATGATCCATCGTTAGTTTCACCATCTATTGAGGATCCTCCCACTCTTGAGCTAAAGGACCTACCCCCTCATCTTGAGTACGTTTTCCTAGAAGACGACGAGAAGTTACCGGTCATCATCGCAAAGGAT
Source organism: Glebionis coronaria (assembly GCA_025667525.1). Lineage (NCBI taxonomy): Eukaryota > Viridiplantae > Streptophyta > Magnoliopsida > Asterales > Asteraceae > Glebionis > Glebionis coronaria. The sequence goes on along the minus strand of CM046875.1, from coordinate 434,062,017 downwards.
CTGAAAGAAGACGAAAAAGCCCGACTTGTCGCTGTGTTGAAGAAGCATAAAAGAGCTAACGCTTGGAAAATCTCCGACATCCGTGGAATTGATCCTCACTTCTGCACACATAAAATTCTCATGGAGGACGACTTTAAGCCCACAATTCAAAGCCGACGAAGGGTGAATCCTAAAATCCATGACGTCATCAAAAAAGAGGTTATCAAACTTCTTGATGCGGGTATGATTTACCCTATTTCGGATTCACCATGGGTTAGTCCCGTCCATTGTGTGCCTAAAAAAGGCGGAATTACCGTTGTGCCCAATGCAAACAACGAGTTGATTCCCACCCGTCTCGTTACTGGGTGGAGAGTTTATATAGACTACCGCAAACTCAATGATGCCACGAGAAAGGATCATTTCCCTCTCCCTTTTATGAACCAAATGCTTGAACGTCTAGCGGGTAATGAATATTACTGCTTTCTTGATGGTTTCTCGGGTTATTTTCAAATACCCATCGATCCCCAAGATCAAGAGAAGACAACATTCACTTGTCCCTATGGCACATTTGCTTATAAAAGAATACCTTTTGGCTTATGCAATGCCCCCGGGACTTTCCAAAGGTGCATGTTGGCTATCTTTCATGATATGGTTGAGCAAACCATGGAAGTCTTCATGGATGATTTCTCGGTCTTTGCGGATTCCTTCTCTTCTTGCCTTGCCAATTTAGAATGTATGCTTAAGCGGTGCGAAGACACTCGCCTTGTTCTGAATTGGGAAAAATGCCATTTTATGGTAAAAGAAGGCATTGTGCTAGGACACAAAATCTCTAAAGCCGGTCTTGAAGTCGACCGTGCTAAAGTAAATGCCATAGCCAAATTACCTCCACCTTCAACTGTGAAGGGTGTGAGAAGTTTTCTGGGTCATGCGGGCTTCTATCGTCGATTCATTCAGGATTTCTCTAAAATCGCTCGCCCGATGACCCACCTCTTGGAAAAAGATACTCCTTTTATCTTTTCTAAAGAGTGTCTTGAAGCCTTCAATCTTCTTAAGGATAAGCTAACTAAGGCACCGGTCTTGGTTACCCCTAATTGAGAGCTGCCTTTTGAATTGATGTGCGATGCTAGCGACTTTGCTATTGGTGCGGTTTTGGGCCAACGAATGAATAAACACTTCCAACTAATCCACTATGCTAGCAAAACAATGACGGGGGCTCAATTGCATTATACGACAACCGAAAAAGAGCTTTTAGCTGTTGTCTATGCTTTTGAGAAATTTCGCCCCTATCTTGTTTTATCTCCCACCATCGTATACACGGACCATTCCGCGTTGAAGTACTTGATGACAAAGCACGATGCTAAGCCAAGACTTCTTCGCTGGGTTTTACTCCTTCAAGAATTCAACATTGAAATTCGTGACAAGAAGGGAGCAGAAAACCTGGCCGCGGATCATCTGAGTCGACTTGAGGATCCATATCAGGGGGATCATCCGAACAAAGAGATCAATGACTCTTTCCCCCTTGAGACCTTAATGTCTATAAATCTCAATCTTGATGGCACCCTGTGGTTTGCGGACATTGCAAACTACTTAGCGGGTGGTATTCTCATCAAAGGGTTAACATCCCAACAAAAGAAGAAGTTCTTGAATGATGTTAAGACTTACTTTTGGGATGACCCTTTTCTATTCAAACAATGTGCTGATCTGATCATTCGTCAATGTGTTGACGGACCGGCAGCTTTTGACATCCTACAAGCTTGCCACAAAGGACCCACCGGTGGTCACTTTGGTCCCAACTACACCGCTAAGAAAGTGTTTGATTCTGGATTCTACTGGCCCACCATTTATCGTGATGCTCACGAAATGGTTAAGCATTGTGATGCTTGCCAACGTCAAGGCAAGATCACACATAAGGATGAGATGCCTCAAAATTTCATACAGGAATGTGAAATCTTTGATGTATGGGGCATCGACTTTATTGGGCCATTTCCATCCTCCAAAGGGAACAAGTACATCCTCGTCGCCGTCGACTACGTTTCTAAATGGGTTGAAGCTAAGGCTCTTCCTACGAATGATGCGAGGGTGGTTGTGAACTTTTTGAAGCAGCTTTTCGCTCGATTTGGCGTTCCTCGTGCTATCATCAGTGACCGCGGGACTCATTTTTGCAACGATCAATTTGCAAGAGTCATGGTTAAGTATGGTGTCAATCACCGTCTTTCCACCGCCTATCATCCCCAAACCAATGGGCAAGCCGAGATTTCCAACCGTGGCTTGAAGAGAATTTTGGAGCGTACTGTGGGAGAGCATCGCGCCGCGTGGGCCGATAAGTTAGATGATGGTCTGTGGGCTTTCCGTACTGCTTACAAGACCCCGATCGGTTGTACACCTTATCGTCTTGTGTACGGGAAAGCCTGCCACCTCCCAATCGAGCTGGAACATAAGGCGCACTGGGCCTTGAAGTGGGCTAACTTCGACATCAACAAAGCCGATGATCATCGCAAGATTCAACTCAACGAGCTAAATGAATTGCGGAATGAAGCTTATGAGAACTCGCTGATCTACAAGGAGAAGACGAAGATTATCCACGATGCTAAAATCAAGAACCGAGAGTTCCACGTTGGTGATCAAGTCTTACTCTTTAACTCTCGGTTGAAGATCTTCTCTGGCAAGTTGAAGAGCCGTTGGTCTGGTCCATTCACCGTCACCAAAGTCTTTCCTTATGGGACCATTGAGCTTTCTCAGCCGAATGGACCCAACTTCAAGGTGAATGGCCAGCGTCTGAAACTGTACTTTGGTGAGGACATCTCTCATGAGATGATTCCATCCCTCACCACGTTCCCCATGAACTAAATTTGGGTCGAGTCAGGCTCGTGACTCGGTGAACAAAAACAAGCGCTTCTCGGGAGGCAACCCGTGATCTATCCTTTACTGCTTTCATAATAAGTGTAGGGGGAACCCCGCATGTGGTTGTTGTCTTGTTTCTTGTGCTGTGCAGGGATTCAAGCTTCAGAGAGCATCTTGATGACTTTTGACGAACCGTGATATCGTGTTCCCATCTTCCCGGTTCTATCCTAAACTCTTGTGATTCAATATTTCATATTCTATATGTTCACATTGAATTCACTTTAGTTGTCCTTTCCTTAGCAAGATTTAAACAAAGTGCACAATGTCCTAAGTGTAGGGGAGTTTACTCCCACATGCTTAAACATTGAGGGCAATGTTTATCTCAAGTGTAGGGGGGACTTCTATCGAAGTAAGTGGTCTTTTCCATGAATTTGCCCTCATTTTAACCGGAAAACTTGATTTTTCGACATTTTTCAAAATTTTTAATCTATTTTGGCCTAGTTGTATAGTTGCATTTTCCTTTATTATGTTTATTTTTTTCCCTTGCTAGAATAGATTTTCAATAAAGTGGTTTAGAATTTTTCTTAGTCGTGAACATTTTTACTCAACCCGAGTTTACTTACCTAAGTTTACTCTAGCTAGTATCCTTAACATGTTTAAGTCAAGTTTTGCTAGGCTTTTATATAGGGAGCTATAAAACGCGAAAGTCTTAACTCTCACGGGTTAAGAACAAGAACTTTTCGCAAGTTCCTATAATTGATCCTAGAGAGTCGTTTATCAAGGGAACTTTAAAACGCGATTTCTAAACAAAAGTCTAAGAATTTGCAAGATCCTATAGGCGACTCGAAAACCCAAAACTTTGATTTAATAGGCTAAGCATCCACGAGTCTCATTCCTTGAGATTTTAAACTGTGGAGAACGAGAGATGATAGAGTCAATTATAAGTTCGGTATCCTTTAGTGAATTTATGTGAGTTAATTATAAGCCTATTCTCCCTCCGCTTGTTAATAAATTTATCTGCTAATAAATAAGGTTGTACGATTTAAAAGGTTACTTAGCTTCTAGCCCCAGATCGTTTAAAAGTTGCTCAGTACGGATTAGAGTTCATAGCCAAGGCATAACTTATTGAAGCGGGATGCGAAGATTGGCGAGTCCAAAAAGGCCCTAACAAGCCATGAGGGCTACATTTTGTTGCTATAGATCCAAAAGTGATGTGAAGAATCATTTATCGAAAATCAATATGAAGGATCGAGACACACGACGAAAAGCAAGAACTCCCCAAAAGTCATGGAGAAGTCTATCCGAAAAGACCCTAACAAGGTATGAGGATAAATAGATCCAAGTCCTAAAAGGAGGCGGATCGTTGTATATCAAAGTCCAAAATAAAGATTGGAGAAAAATGAAGAAGTCGTGGTCCAAAGATGAAGAATCTCTCAAAACTTCAAGTGAAGAAAATTCTATTATGAAGAGAAGGCCATAATTTCAAGAACGTCTCTCAAAGATTCGAAGTATGAAGTCGCTGCCAAATATCGGTCTGAGAAAGGTCTCAAATCGTGAAGCGAGTTATGCCAAGATATGAACTTTATGAGGTCCCGAGAAGCAGTTTTAAAAGATTTGGTCCTTTAGCTAACTATTGATTAAATCGTTCACCTTATTTTCGGACTAAATAACTATCGAAATAAGTCAAACAATGCATCCTCGTGATCATTCAAGACAAAAATAAAATATATGAGATGCACCTAGGAATAAGGGAGTCTAAGTGAGTAATTGGCCCACATGAGTTCGTGATAGTTTGCTAACTTATAATAACAATGATCTCATTTTTAAGCTTGGTATGGGGAACGCGAAACTTGAGGATGATAAATGTTCATGGCCGCCAAAACCCAATGTAAGTTTTTAATTTCTTTATTTATTTCTATCTTTTATGTTTAGTATTTAATAAAGGCCAAGGTGGGTTATTTATGATGGAAAATGTAAACAGTGCTTTAAAATTAATGCATTGCATGAGGGCATTGCAATGGTCAAGTGTAGGGGATTTAATAAGTGTGAAAACACTTATCCTTTAACCGCTTATTTCCAGTAATAACAAGACCTAAACGTGTGATTTATGTCGTAAAAGTCGGAATTATGCGTGGTTTGTGTTTTTATTGTGTTTTAGGGCCAAAATATGAAAAAGGAAGAAAACACGGGTTTTCACGGGCTTTTATCGAAGAAAACGGGAAAAGACGAAGTCAAAAGATCAAGAGTGCAAAAAGAACGGAAGTCCAAGGCCTATTCTGAAGATTTATCGAAGAAAAAGTCTAAAGACGGAAGTTTAACGAAGCCGAATAACTTAACTCTAATAGAAGAAGAAAATTAAAAGACAAAGTTCAAATCCCGAGACGACAAAGACAAAGAATTAAAGTCGAGTCGAGAAAACGTGAAGAAAGCAAGAAAGAAGATGCAACACATGCACTCCTTCCACCTTCCCTATAAATACCCTCCTAATAGTCATTAGGAGGGTGGATAGTTAATTAGCTAGTTTTTATTTTTCTTAGTTTTCTCTAGTTTTAGAGAGAGAAAGTCTTAAACTTTCTCTCACTAAATTTCATTATCTCTATAGGTTCCTTTATAAAATGAAACTTATCATCAAGTTGAATTTCCTCCAATGGAATCACCACATCCCTTTTAGCTAAACACTTCTTCAGATTAGTCACATGAAAAGTATTATGAATAGCCTTAAGCTCATCAGGCAACTCTAACTTATAAGCCACCAATCCAATCCTTTGGATAATCTTAAATGGTCCAATATATCTCGGGCTCAACTTTCCTCTATTTCCAAAACGAATTACTCCTTTCCATGGAGATACCTTCAACATAACCATGTCTTCTACTTCAAATTCCAATGGTTTCCTTCTGTTATCAGCATAACTCTTTTGTCTACTTCTGGTAGATAACAAACGCTTCTTGATTTGCACAATATTTTCAGTCGTCTCAAATATCATTTCAGGCCCAGTCAATTGACTTTCTCCTACCTCACTCCAACACACTGGTGATCTACACTTACGTCCATACAAAGCAACAAATGGAGCGGCTTTAATACTAGCATGATAACTATTATTGTACGAAAATTCAACCAATGGAAAATGCTTATCCCAACCATTTCCAAAGTCAATCACACATGCACGAAGCATTACCTCTAACGTTTGAATCGTTCTCTCACTTTGTCCATCAGTTTCCGGATGATATACTGTACTTAAACATAACTCCGTTCCCATCGCTTTCTGCAAAGACTTCCGAAATTATAAAGTAAACCTACTATCACGATCAGAAATTATCGACAAAGGCACACCATGTCGACAAACAATCTCCTTTACATACACTGTTGTTAACCTCTCCATACTATCTGTCTTCTTCATTGGCAAAAAGTGAGCAGACTTAGTCAATCTATCTACAATCACCCATATCATATCACTACCATTTACAGTCCTTGGCAAACCTGTCACAAAACCCATTGTAATCTTCTCCCATTTCCACTCAGGAATCTCAGGTTGCACTAATAATCCAGACGGTTTCTTATGTTCAGTAATAAGTGTGAAAACACTTATCCTTTTACCGCTTATTTCCAGTAATAACAAGACCTAAACGTGTGATTTATGTCGTAAAATTCGGAATTATGCGTGGTTTGTGTTTTTATTGTGTTTTAGGGCCAAAATATGAAAAAGGAAGAAAACACGGGTTTTCACGGGCTTTTATCGAAGAAAACGGGAAAAGACGAAGTCAAAAGATCAAGAGTGCAAAAAGAACGGAAGTCCAAGGCCTATTCTGAAGATTTATCGAAGAAAAAGTCTAAAGACGGAAGTTTAACGAAGCCGAAGAACTTAAGTCTAATAGAAGAAGAAAATTAAAAGACAAAGTTCAAATCCCGAGACGACAAAGACAAAGAATTAAAGTCGAGTCGAGAAAACGTGAAGAAAGCAAGAAAGAAGATGCAACACATGCACTCCTTCCACCTTCCCTATAAATACCCTCCTAATAGTCATTAGGAGGGTGGATAGTTAATTAGCTAGTTTTTATTTTTCTTAGTTTTCTCTAGTTTTAGAGAGAGAAAGTCTTAAACTTTCTCTCACTAAATTTCATCTTCTTTCTTAATCTTTCAAGATTAAACATCTTTGTATTGTTTATTTTCATTAATCAAAGTTCGATTTTAAGCTTTTAAATCTTAAGTCTCATTCTTCACTTCTTGATTTATTTTACCTTTGATCCGAATATCATACTTCATGCGTATGATTTTATGATTTCGTGGTTGAAGGATTGATCTTCTTGGTTTACACATAAGTTCTTTCGCGTTTAGGACATAAGCTTGTAATGCTTATTGGCTTATTCGAGTTTTAGCTTATTGATTTTCGGATTTGATAAAGGAATTAGTTATTTTAAAAGTCTCTTTCATAAAGTTCTTGATTTCATATCTTGAAAAGTTGTCGAATTTAAGCTTTTTGAATTGTTTAAGATCCGGTTAGAATAGCTTATTGCATTTGCTTATTGAGATTCACTCTTGCCACCAATTTCGGAACTATTGCCATCCATCGCAAAACAAGGGTTTTGGTACACATTCCGACGGCTTCTACACATTCCGATAGTTTTCGGTATTTGATCGCAATAACCCAATAGGGTTCCACTTTGCGATCGGTTGGTTATTACCCCTTATTCCGATCTGGGTTGCGATCGCTTATTGCGATCGCATATTCCGACGGGTCTTAAGGTCTTGGTTAAGGCGAAGTGCTGCCCATTTTTCGATAGGAACATTGCGACAGCATCATTCCGATAGATACTCATTGCAACATTCCGATGGTAGTAAGTTTAATATTCCGATGGACTCTTGTTTGAATTATTCCGACGAGTAATTCTAGTGACATTCCGATGGTTGCAATTTTGATGTATTCCGATGGACATTAATTGTTTTATTCCAATTGATTAAGTTTTCAAGTTTTACAAAGTTTTTAAGTTTTAAGTATTTCATAAATTAACTTTAAGTTTAATTTTGTCAAAGCTTTAAATTTACTCAACGACATTTTAATTACTTGCTAATAGTTTAAAACAAACAAACCAAACCATTCTCTTGATTCACCAAAAGACGATTGAGTCGCACTTAAGACCGGTTTTCAATTCGAAAAGACTTTGGGACTACGAATTTTGATACGAGGTGTAAAAACCAAGTATTATTCAGCCTTCACCTTCGCACAAGTTAAACACTTATTAACATACTGTGCTATATCTGCCTTCATATTCGGCCACCAATAAACTTTCTTAAGATCTTGATACATCTTGTCCGATCCAGGATGTATTGAATACTTCGACTTATGAGATTCATTCATCACTAAATCTAGCACCCCTAACGAATCTTCCTCAGACGGACACAACGGTAACCAAATCCTATTCTTAAAATACCTCAATCCATTCGACCTTACTTCAAACAATGGTTTCAACATTCTACCCAAATTTTCTGCCTCAACATTCTCTTTCTTCAATCCATTAGTTTGGGCTTTCAATATCGCTTCTATCAAATCAACACTTTCCATCATTACCAAAGCTCTAACTCTTATAGACTTATCTATTTCCTTTCTACTAAGTGCATCAGCTACCACATTCGCTTTACCAGGATGGTTATGAATCTCGCAGTCATAATCACTCAGCAACTCAACCCATCTCCTTTGTCTCATATTCAATTCCTTTTGATCCAAAATATACTGCAAACTCTTATGATCAGTGAAAACCACACACTTGGTTCCATACAAGTAGTGTCTCCACAGCTTCAAATCAAAAATCACAGCCCCAAGTTCTAAATCATGTGTAGTGTAATTCTCTTCATGCCTCCTTAATTGTCTCGACGCATACGCTATTACTTTCTCCCTTTGCATTAATACAGCTACAAATCCTTTATGAGACGCGTCACAGTACACTACAAAATCCTCAGATCCTTCTGGCAAAGATAATATCGGCGCAGAACACAACTTATCCTTCAACATACTAAATGCAGATTCCTCTTCCAATCCCCATTCAAACACTCGATTCTTCTCCATAAGCTTAGTCAACGGCTTAGCAATTAGCGAAAACTTCTCGATAAACCTTCTATAATACCCAGCCAAACCAAGAAATTGGCGAACTTCAGTCGGCGTCTTCGGCACTGACCAATCCTTAATTGCCTCAATCTTAGCAGGATCCACACGAACACCTTCACTATCAATCACGTGCCCAAAAAATTGCACTGATTTCAACCAAAATTCGCACTTAGAGAATTTCGCATACAACTTTTCTTTCTTCAACAATTCCGAAATTGTTCTCAAATGCTTCTCATGTTCCTCTTCACTCTTGGAGTAAACGAGAATATCATCAATGAATACGATAACAAACTCATACAAATACGGCTTGCATACACGATTCATCAAATCCATAAATACAGCAGGCGCATTTGTTAACCCAAAAGGCATCACTTGAAATTCGAAATGTCCATATTGAGTATAGAAAGCTGTTATTGGAATATCTTCTTCCCTAACTCTCAGTTGATGATACCCAGATCTCAAATCGATCTTTGAGTATACACATGACCCTTGCAACTGATCAAACAAATCATCAATCCTCGGAGTGGATACCGATTCTTGACAGTCAATTTGTTAAGCTCTCTATAATCAATACACATTCTAAAAGAACCATCTTTCTTCCGAACAAACAAAACAGGCGCACCCCACGGCAACAAACTCGGTCTAATAAATCCCTTATCCATCAATTCCTTCAATTGATCAGATAATTCTTTCATCTCAGATGGAGCTAAACGATACGGTGCACGAGCAACAGGCGCAGCACCCCGCACTAAATCAATACGAAACTCCACTTCACGATGCGACGGTAATCCTGGCAATTCCTCAGGGAAAACCTCAGGATACTCTCTAATCACATGCACATCCTCCAATTTCCTTTCATTCACACCATCATACTTATCTGTGCAAGAAACACATCACAACCTGCTTCTATATACCTCATCGTCTTCAAACAAGAAACAACTCTCAAACGAGAAGTACATTCATCACCTTTCACAGTCAATACCCTTTTCCTTAGCGGTATATGAACTAATCTTTCTCCATAAACAATTACTGCACCATTACCAACTAACCAGTCCATTACAATAATCACGTCAAAAGATCCTAACTCTATGGGCATCAAATCAATACTAAACACATAATTACCTAACTTCAAGGAACAACCTTTCAGTATAGAACTAGTGCTTACAACCTTACCATCAGCTAACTCCAAATTATAACTAGTTGTCAATCTCACTGGTTCTCTATCCAATAGCTGATTGAATCTAACATCTACGAAACTTCTATCGGATCCAGAATCAAATAACACACTAGCATAACAAGCATCAAGTAAGAACGTACCAGTCACCACATTCGGCCCTTGAGGTTTGTCAGCATCTCCCACGACATAGGCTGGAGCAGCAATCCCAGCAGCAACAGCAGCAACATTGCCTCCCTGTCGTATGCCAACCCTCGGACAGTTCCCTTGCTTATGTCCACGGCCTCCACATCCAAAACAGTAAACCACCTTGATAGCATTGGCTCCAGTGGCCACACCCTTGTTTCTACAATCTGCCATCTTATGTCCGGCCTTCCCACACTTGTTGCAAGCAGGTGGACAATTTCCAACATGATACAGATTACATCGACCACACTTCGGATTCACCTTGTTACCTTGATTTCCTGTGGCAGCACGAACACCATCATTCCTTCTCAAATTATACTGTTGATTCCTATTCGGTCCTTGGTTATTGTTATTACGATAACCACCACGATTCTGCCATTGATTTGAGTGTGCAACTTCCTACTTTCTCTTATTCCCCTCAGCAATACTATCCTTTCGATCCTGCAGCTTTACATCCATTAAAGCATGAGCCATTTGAACAGCTTCATCAAAACGACTTGGGTTTCGATGAAGTAGTTTCTCCTTTGATATTACTAGATAAACCTCTAATATACTGCTTCATCTTCTTACAGTCATCAGCAAACGCATCAGGGCACAACAAACATAAATCAGAAAATCTCCTTGTATAAGCTACAATATCATTATTTCTCAGTACCAAATGCCTCAATTCATCTTCCAACTGACCTAACTCTTCCTTAGGACAAAAATTAGCAGTCAAAAGTCCCTTGGTCACAGTGCATGTTCTAGCATTCGCTTCAACCAACCCCACAGTAGCTACTTGACTATTCCACCAAATCAATACATCATCCTGAAAAGTAGCTGCAACAAATTTCACCTTACTAGCTTCTGAACATCCACTGATTTCAAAAGTACTTTCATCTTCTTAATCCACCTCCTTAATTCCAATGCACCACCAGTACCACGAAATTGGGTAGGTCCACATTTATGAAACTAGCATAAGAACATTCCTTTTAAACCTGCTTAACAGCAGCATTACCTTCAACTTGTCCCGCAGCATTTCCTCCTGCTTTTTCATCAGCATTACCTCCAACCTGATTTTTAACATTCCCTCCAACCTGACCAGCAGCATTCCTATTCTCAGCCTCTTGGTTCCTCGCAGCACGTCCAGCTTCCAAAGCTCTAGCAATAGCTTGCTCAATCATGGTAATAACAGTAGCAGTCGTCAATTTAGGCGGCATATTTACAGGAAACTAACCAAACAACAATTTAGTAAAGTCAGAAAAATGCCTCCCAACTCCTTCCTGTATGACCATAACAGAAAAAAAACAAGTAAGTATTCATATCATGATAAGAAGAAGGATTTATCTATCAAGATGTAACATGGATACTACATGCACCAACAACACAATTCACAATGAATCATTAATCAATTCACAAAAGAACTAATAAGACAAATCATAAGTCATGAAGGTAAATTTGGATTGCGTTGGAAAAATTTCCACAAAACTGTGACAAGTAATGTCACTACAATCCTTCATCACAGCAAACTTAAAGCCATTAAGTTTCATCACAAACTATAGTACGAGTCTACATAAGTTCTATTACAACAAGCCTAAATAAAAACAACATAAAGAACTAAACATCAGATCCCCGCAGCTTCTTGTACATCGACTCGTCATCACTGCTGCTATCATCATCCTCAGAATCTTCTTCCATTTTTTCCTTTCCCTTTCGACTACCTCCTTCACTTGGCTTCACCAACATTCGAGCTTCAACCTGATTCGGTACATCACGAATCACAACACCTCGATTAGGAAAATATCTCACCGGCAAACCCCACACACTCAACCTTGCATTCCTTTCTTGCTCCTTACGTAACCTTTCAACCTACCCACTCAAATTCTACACCATAGATCTTAATCTAACAACTTCATCCATTTCCCTTGTCCTAACAAACTCTGACCTCCTCACACTACCAACAAACCTGTCAAACTTTTTCTAATTCTACTCAAACCTCCTAATCACACGGGTCCCAACCAAATACCTTTCAAACAAGGACCTATCAAACTTCTTAAGAAACCAGAAAATATCATCATAAGCCCTAGGACCTGGACAATAAACCTTAGGAATACCATCATGAATAGATCGAGAACTAGCAGCACTACTCGACTCAACAGGAACATCACCCCTATCAAATGAAAGGAAAACGGCTGAGCATAACGCCCAGTAAACAGATATACATGTATAGCATGAAAACTGTATAAGTTAGCCAATAACCCATATAGGTCATGAGGTTCCACCGTGCATGAATATTTGGAGGGGAGACCTCATCTTGCAATTAGAGGGGTTGCCTCTAATTAATTAGTCTGGGTAGGAGGGATCAACTCCTTATGAAGGATACAAGGCACACATCGCATTCACCATGAAAATCCTGTAAAACATGTAACTAGGATGCACCCATACGCCCCACATGATAATATAAATATAAGGCCAAAACTGTAAAGGGACGCCACGAGCAATCACTCCGCCATGGGGAAGTCATAACACTGGTGCCTTCAATGTTATGGTTATGGTACCTCCATAACTAGGTGAAACTTGGCATGCATGAATATGGCTTAGGTATTTAAAACTAAACATAAGTAACTTTCTAAAAATAGCAGGTTTCCAAAAATAGAAAGTTTCCAAAAATAGAAAGTTTCCAAAAATAGATCAGTTTCTAAAAATAGAAAGTTTCTAAAAATAGTAAGTTTTCTGAAATAGAAAGTTTCCATTTTTAGAAATAAGCTGGATTAAGAAACTAATAATATAAGTTAATGTTTACTGGTTAAAAGTCATAAGTCATGTAATAAATAGCAAAGTTTATTAAATAAATGTCATGGTAAGTTAACAAAATATAGGTTATGTGATTTAATTAAATAAAGACATGATTTAATTAAATTAGTCTAAATAAAATACTTAGGTTAATCATGTGTTAATAATTTATTAATTATAACCTAAGTCATGATTTATTAATTAATTATAAGTCCATGTTTAATAATTAATTAATAAACTATAGTCTAAATTAAATGGTAAAATACTTAGGTTAAAACATGTATTATTTAATAAATAATATAACCTAAGTCCATGATTAAATTAAACTAATTATGATTAGCATGTAAATTAATTTAATTATTCTTGTAAAATAACTTGTAAATAATAATCCTGTGCCCGTTTCCGTGTTTCAATATAAACCGAAACATGAACCGAGCCAAACCGCCCCGACAGTGGCTAACCCAGTCTAGCCGGTTGCCACTGCCTGATCAAAATCACCACCGGCTTTAGCCGGTGGTTGACACTGCTTTGGCTCGACTAGCCACTATTTGAATCGAGTACACCCCGGCTTAAGCCGAGGTTCCCACTGTTTTCGTATGAGTCCCACCGAGACCTTGTAGGGTCTTGGTTGACACTAAAAACAAACCAAGCTACACCCCGACATGCGTCGGGGTTCCCTGTTCCTTGCGATAGAGGCACACAAACTACGCCGAGACCTTAAAGTCTTGGTTGGTGGTGCGATAAACCAAGCCAAGAGCTTGGTGGTTCTCGGTTGTGTGTCGGTCGAACCAAAACCCATCAACAAACCCTTTTTCCATGTTTCTTGGATCAATTTATCATGTTTTTAATTATGTTTTTATATTCTAAACACGTGAACATAATTAAAAGAAAAATAAAAATAAAAAAGATGAAGGTTATGGTGATACCGAATGCGTGATTGAAAAAGAAGTAAGAACACGAACACGATTAACCCAAAATTAAAGATCAAAATCAACCGAACACCCTTTGGTGTTCTTGTGTAGCCGGTGGCAAGAGGGAGGGAAAGGAGTTAGGTTTTTCTTGATTTTCTAAAAAGTATGTATTATGAAAAGTTCTGTATTTTACTTTTCCTTTAGTAAAAATTTAAATGGGCTGGGCCGCCTCTTCCTCGTCCACGGCTACCATGGACCACAAGGCCAAAACCATACAATTTTTATGTCTAAATAATACTCGTGTTCGTTCGTGTTTATTATTCGTTCTAGTTCGTGTTTAATGTTCGTGTTATATATACTACGTACATATATCGTGTTCTAATAATCGTATTATAATTATTATACGTAATAGTTATCATGCTCATAAATGTTCGTGATTATATGTTCGTGATTATAATTATTATACTTAATAATTATCGTGTATTATCACGTACTTAATAATTATCGTGCAATAACACGTATGTAGTTTCTGAATTTAATGTTCGTGACACGTGTACATGACATAAACGGAAAGTTTTAATTGGTTCGTATGTTTACGTAGTGTACTGTTCATGGAATTTAGATGCGGGTTTTAAAACTCTCCCCCCTAAAAGAATAATTCGTCCCCAAGTTATAGATAACGTAAACTGAGGGTAAGAAGTCCGGATAGACCACTCTGTTTCCCAAGTGGCTTCCCGCTCGGTATGGTCCCTCCAAATGATTTTGACGAATGGAATCGTCTTCTTCCTCATGACTCGTTCCTGTCGATCAAGAATTCGTTCGGGTTCCTTGATGAAGGTAAGATCTTCACGAATCTGTTTAAGTGGATACTGAACCATGTGAAGAGGATGGTAGTTGTATCCTCTAAGTAAGGACACATGGAAAACATCATGAACGTGAGAAAGCTGCAGAGGTAACGCTAAACGATACGATACTTCACCGACTCGCTCGATGATATCAAACGGTCTGATGAATCGAGGACTGAGTTTTCCTTTGATTCCAAAACGTCTAACACCTCGTGCCGGTGATACCATAAGAAAGACATGATCTCCTACGTTGAAATGCAAATCCCTACGATGCTTGTCAGCATAACTATTTTGACGTGCACGAGCTTCTTGTAATTTCACCCTAGCTACAACGACTTTCTCGTTGGTCAACTCTATCATCTCCGGACCTTCAAGTGTTCGCTCACCAACCTGATCCCAGCAGATTGGGGCGCAACACTTCCTGCCATACAACATCTCAAACGGTGCACACTTGATGCTGGCGTGCCAACTGTTGTTGTATGTAAATTCTACCAAGTAGATATAATCGTCCCAGCTTCCTGTCCATTCAAAATTGGCAAAAATAGCCCTTTTAGTTATACTTGGTATAATTACACTTTTAACCTATAAAGTATATAGTTTTAGTATTTTCATTTTAAACCCTCAATATTTAACCTTAGGACCTCAAACTTTCCAATATTTATTCTTATATATTTAACTTTCACAAAATGACACTTTTGGCCTAAATGTTAAATAGTTTCAAAAATTATACTTGTAAAAATCACATAACAACCTCAAAATGGACCAAATGATTTAGGATTTTAAAAACAAAGTTTCAAAACATGTTTATAATAATAATAAGAACATTTCTTCATAATTATAGCTTTTGAAATAGGTTTTGCTTATTATTTCATGTAAATTACAAAACTAGGATTTTAAGACATCTTTAACTTATAACTTCCATTTAAATTGATGAAAGGCCTTAGTTTATTAGATTATCTTTCTAACATTGTTTTGGCATTATAACAACTCTAATAATTCATTATAACAAGATCAAAGCATAGATAACATAGAAGTTACCTAGGATGCTCTAAAATGGCTCCTAATGGCTTCCTATGAATACTACTTGCTATCAAAGCTTCAAGATCTTCAATGGATACCTTCTAGACCTGGTTTCTGGTCTTTGGACATGTCCTAGGACGTATATAGAAGTGGAAATAGAGAATGGGTAGGAGATACTTAAGAAACGGGGTGCAAGTTCTAACTATGCACATTCCTCCCTATTTATAGTAATTCTAACCCTTAGGCTCCAAGAAAGGCAATGAAACGTGTAATTCAGCTAGAAAAGTGACTAATGATGCCTATTGAAGATCCATGCAAGTATATGAGTGACTATATGATAGGTGTGAAAACACCCATCCTTTTACCACTTATTTCTTGCTAAAACAAGACCAAAACGCGTATTTAATGTCATTTGTTTGGAATTATGCGTGGTTTGTGTGTTTGTTGCGTTTTCAGAGCCAACCGGATAAATATTGAAGAAAACATGGGATTGCATGGGTTTTATCGAAGAAAAAGACTCAAGACGAAGTCTATTGTCCAAGAGATGCAAAAGATTTGAAGTCAATGGGCCTATTTGAAGATTTATCAAAAAAAGGACCAAAGATGGAAGATTTACATATGACAAAAGAACTCAAGTCTATTAAACGAAGAAATTAAAAGACGAGTTGAATTTATTCGTCGACAAATCCCGAATCGAAATCGAAAACGTCAACTTTTCTGAAAAGATGAGAAGACAAAAAGAACGGGAGAAAGCCCACTCAGCAACCAAAGACAAGGCCTATATAAAGAGATCCCTTCACACATTTTGAGCTAGCTTTTAATTTCCAGTCTTTTCTTTTTCTTTGTTTTTCGTAGGAAGCCAAAATGTATTTAAGGTGCAAGACAATTAATTAAATGACATGTAATTAAATGTGCAAAAATTAAAGTGGAAGAGCATAGTTTGTCAAACTAGCCAACAAGAGAAAATGATATCCTAATGATCTATTTATAGGGGAGACTAGGGAGGTGCTTAGGAAGCTTCCTCCCCTCTTTCTTCTTTCCTTAATTGCGTCATTAAGTCCTTGCTCTTCTTAATTCTTTGTTAATCTTCTTAATTCTTTGATTTTAACGACTTTGTCTCGGGATTTCTTTGAACTCGTCTTGTAATTCTTCAATAAATTAGACTTGAGTTCTTCGGCTTTTAGTAAACTTCCGTCTTTTAACTTTTTCTTCGATAAATCTTCGGAATTTGTCTTGGACTTCCGTTCTTTTTGCACTCTTGACTTCTTGACTTCGTCTTTCGTCTTTTTCTTCGATAAAAGCCCGTGAATGCCCGTGTTTTCTCCCCTTTTCACAATTTCGTCCTAAATCACAACAAAAACACAAACCACGCATAATTCCGACATTTACGACATAAAATACACGTTTTGGCTAAGTTATTATTGTAGTTAAGTGGTAAAAAGGATGGGTGTTTACACACCTATCAAATCTCCTACACTTGACCATTGCAATGTCCTCATGCAATGCATTAGTTACAAAGCAAGAATACACTTTTCATCACAATCAATCCACATTGGCCTTTATTAAAGAGATAGAAAATTATAAACATTCAAAGTAATGAAATAAAAAACATACCTTTGGGTTTTGGAAATGATGTGAATGATCATCATCCTCAAGTTTTCACTTTCTCCAAACCAAGCTTAAAAACGAGATCATTGTTATTATAAGTTAGCAAACTAACACGAACTCATGTGGGCCAATTATTCACTTAGACTCCCTTATTCCTAGGTGTATCTCTTATACTTTATTGTTGTCTTGAATGACCACGAAGATGCATTGTTGACTTATTTCGATAGTTATTAAGTCTGAAAATAAAGTGGGACGATTTAATCAATAGTTAGCTAAAGGACAACATCTTTTAAAACTGCTTCTCGGGACCTCATAAGGTTCATATCTTGGCATAACTCGCTTCGCGATTTGAGACCTTTCTCGGACCGATATTTGGCAGCGACTTCATACTTCAAATCTTGAGAGACGTTCATGAAATAATGGTCTTCTCTTCATAATAGGAATTTCTTCACTTGAAGTTTAGAGAGATTCTTCATATTTGGACCACGACTTCATTTTTCTCCAATCTTTACTTGGGATTTGGATATACAACGATCCGCCTCCTTTTTGGACTTGGATCTATTTATCCGCATACCTTGTTAGGGCCTTTTTGGATAGACTTCTCCATGATCTTTACGGGAGTATTTTCTTTTTGTCGTGTGTCTCGATCCTTCATATTGATCTTTGATAAATGATTCTTCACATCACTTGGGATCTTTAGCAACAAAATGTAGCCCTCAGGCCTTGTTAGGGCCTTTTCGGACTCGCCAATCTTCGCATCCCGCTTCAATAAGTTATGCCTTGTCTATGAACTCTAATCCATACCGAGCAACTTTTAAACGATCTTGGGCTAGAAGCTAAGTAACTTTTCAAATCGTACAACCTTATTTATTGCAGATAAATTTATTAACAAGCGATGGGAGAATAGGCTCATAATTAACTCACATAAATTCACGAAAGAATACCAAACTTATAATTGACTCTATCATCTCTCGTTCTCCACAGTTTAAAATCTCAAGGAATGAGACTCGTGGATGCTTAGCCTATTAAATCAAAGTTTTGGGTTTTCGAGTCGTCTATAGGATCTTGCAAACTCTTAGACTTTTTCAAGCTTAGAAATCGCATTTTAAAGTTCCCTTGATAAACGACTCTCTAGGATCAATTATAGGAACTTGCGAAAAGTTCTTGTTCTTAACCCATGAGAGTTAAGACTTTCGCGTTTTAAAGCTCCCTATATAAAAGCCTAACAAAACTTGACTTAAACACGTTAAGGATACTAGCTAGAGTAAACTTAGATAAGTAAACTCGGGTTGAGTCAAAAGATTCACAACGTATGAAAATTAAAACCACTTTATTAAAAATTTATTCTAGTAAAGGAAAGAAAATAACTATACAAAGGTAAAAACTAATAGGCCAAAATAGATCAAAAATTTTGAAAAATGTCGAAAAATTGATTTTCCGGTTAAATGAAGACAAATACAAGGAAAAGGCCACTTAACTTCGATAGAAAACTTACTTGAAAATCTTACTTTGATTTACTTTGATTTACTCTTCAACTCTCGGTTGAAAATCTTTTCGGGCAAGCTGAAATCTCGTTGGTCCGGCCCATTCACCATTGCCCAAATTTTTCCATATGGTACTCTCGAGCTCGCTCAACCTAATGGACCTAATTTTAAGGTGAATGGCCAACGAGTGAAGTTGTACTTTGGTGAGGACATCTCTCATGAGATGATTCCATCCCTCACCACGTTTCCCATGAACTAATTTTGGGTCGAGTCAGGCTCGTGACTCGGTTATAAAAAACAAGCGCTCCTCGGGAGGCAGCCCGAGTATCTATCCTTTTACGTTTTACCTCCTAAGTGTAGGGGGACCTCTATAGGTTGTTTGTGTTTGTGTGGTGATGTGATTACAGGGATGAATGCACTTTTGGAACCTTTGAAGAACCGTGCTCCCGTGTTATCCGAAATCCGGTTCTATCTCTCAACTATCGTGATTAAATTTTCTTCATACTCACATTTGAAATTGATCACTTTAGTCGTCTCTTCCTTAGCTTGATTTAACCAACGTGCACAATGTCATAAGTGTAGGGGAGACTTTTCCCACATGCTTAAACATTGAGGACAATGTTTATATTAAGTGTAGGGAGGACTTCTATCGAAGTTTTAAGCAGACTTTTCCATTAAAATGCCTTCATTTAACCGGAAAATCATCTTTTTCAGCATTTTTCAAAATTTTAATTAACTTTGGCCATATAGTCGTAATTTTTAAATTTTTATCGTTGCTTTCATATGTATATATCCCACAATAAAGTCAAAAATATTTATAAAGTGGTGTAGCTAGTTTTAAAGTCTTTGGCATATTAGGCCCGTTGCGATTATTTTGACTCAACCCGAATAGACTTATCCGAGTTTATTCTAGCAAGTATCCTTAACCATGTAGACCTTAATTGGTTTATTAGGCTAAGCATCTACGAGTCTCATTACTTGAGATTTTAAATTGTGGAGAACGAGAAATGATAGAGCCAATTATAAGTCGGTATTCTTGCACAAGCACACTTGGTGTGATTATTTGCCTATTCTCCCATCACTTGCTAATAATTTATCTGCAATAAGTAAGGTTGTACGATTTTATTAAATAACTTAGCTTCTAGCCCAAGATCGTGAAAAGTTGCTCGGTAATTGATGAGACTGCTTTTATACATAGTCTCATCGTCCAAATTGGGCTTAAAATGCATTAAATATCATCAAAATACCCAAATATATGCTTGTGTTTGTTGCTTGTGTATTTTAGGTACGGATATTGAGAAAATGACAAAAGATCACAAGAATCAGTAAAAAACGAACACGGGAAACGAAGCCGCACGATAAACCAAGCCCTAATGAAGAATTTTCCAAAGAAAACCCTTGAAGATTTGAAGAATTATGAAGATTGGTCCTCCAAGTTTGAAGAATTGACACTTTATACCCTTGTATCTTCATAATTACAAGTTTGGTCCCTAAAGTTTGTCAAAATTACAAAAAGGACCCTTAACTTTGAAGAATTGGCAAATTTAGTCCCTCAACAAATCTAAATTGTCAATATTGGTCCTCCAAGAAGTCAACAAACAAGTCAAAGCCTTGAAGTATGAAGACATGTCAAAATCAGTCCTTGAAGAATGAAGAAATTGCATGTTTAGTCCTTGTTTCAAGCTTATGAAGTTTTTGTGCCAAAACTGCCAACTTGCCAAAGATGTTTTCAAAGGAAATGACTTATATGCTGATTTAATACAAAGTGAAAGGAGAATGAAAAGTGAGGGACCAAACCTGCCAGACAACCTAAGACAAATCCCCCACTCACAAGCTGCCACCTCACCTACCTTAAACCTTCCACCAATCAAACACCTCCCCCTCTCCACGTCACAAATCCACTCACACCTTTTTAAACTAACTTAAAACCGGTTTAAGTTTTGGTGGCAAACACAAGTTTTAAATACTTAAACCTCTTTTCAGATTAAACACCTCCTAATCCACCCTTAAACTCTAATTTTTTCCAGGATGAACATCAATCAAATCAAAGGGTTTTTTGTTAATTCTTTCCAGACCCTTGATTAAACATCATATAAACCTAAAACCATCCTTAAACCCCCATCACCATCACCTCACATGTCCCTCCAACCCTCCCCTGCCCCACTATTCACTCCCAAACAAAAATGGACAACAAGATCAACAACTCACAGCATTTTCTAACTCCCAAAAGGCAAAATGGACGACCTAGATTGTTTCTACATCACTGGCACCTCAGCTACAAGCCAAAGATCTTCACATGGCTTTGTTTTGACTAAAAATTCAAAAATCATCCAAGGGCAAGATTGGAAGTTCACTTGTTAGGGTTTCTAGTTTCCATTCAGTTCTAGAATCACATTGTAGCCTCTATATAAAGGCATATAGGACTTAGCATAGTTCTGTTCTTGATTTTTCTCTTTTTTTCAAAAATCTTGTAAATCCAGTTTATGAATTAATATAAATGGTATTGAGTTTGTTGATGAGAAATATTGAGTTCCCTTTACATTTCAGTTGATTTAAGTTATAATTGTTTGAGTTTGGATTGATTTTCAGCAAAAGTTTTCAAGTTTTAAAGTTTCTGTTTGTTTTTCAAAGATTTCTTATACCTTAAAATTTCATACAAACCTGTTAAAATGGTGATTAATTGTGATGATATGATGGTATCTGAGCTTGTGTATGTCCATAACACCATGGCTTGTTCTGGTGTAGTGGGTACCCAAGCTTGAATAGCCATTGGTTTGGTCCTTTCTTTCTTTTTTAAGCTTATTATTATCTGACCTATAAGCTAAGGTTTCCTTCTAGCTTAATCTATAAGCTAGGGGTAAGCTCTTAAGCTTTTACACAAGCTTGATCCCTTTTCTCTTAAGCAGATTCAAAAAGAAACCAATCTTGTTCATTTCTGTTAAGTAAAACTCCATCAACCCATCAACAAAGTTCTGCATAGGCCCCAGCCTATATGGAGGTGGTTTTTCAACCACTAAGGGTCCTGGATGTAGGACCCTTGAGGTAGTCTCTTGTTTTCCATTTCATTTTTAGTAATCTGAAATTTTATGTGCTTTATGTGATTCTGCTTGTTAAGTGTTTAAGTGTAAGTTTGAGTGCTTAAAACTGCTTAAATAGGACTTGCATGCATGTTTAGACAGCTTAGGTTTAATTTGATTGAGTTTTGTGTTGAGTTGCTTTGTTAATTTTGAATTCAGTAAATTTAAGGGGTGTTTGGATTAGGGTTTTAGTTGGCCAAATTGTTGTTAATCTTGTGTGAAACTTGGTTAAACATACTCCATTGGTTGCTAAAAGATGATACATGCTATTGGTTTTCATTTTGGAAGGGTTTAAAACATTTTGCATGCTTAAAATTTGAAAACATTGCCTTAATCATAAAACTGCCTTGTCTGCCTGTTTTGTTGAATTTGATCCATCAAGTTTGATAATCTGCTAGGATATAGGTTGTTTAAGGGTTTGTGTTCTCTTGTAAGCCATTTAATACCATTGTGTGCTTTGTTTGAAGTGTTGAATCTCACTTGAGTGTCATTTGAACCAGCAACTTGTTCATTAAACCTTATCAGAAACTTTCTTTGATCTTTTGTGCTTGAAATTGTGTTGATACTTGTCTGTTTTTGAGATTGATTTGACTCCTTATACTCCAAAGAGTATAAGGGTGCCTTTTGTCCAACAAATACACCACCAAAAAGCAGAATCAAGCCCTCTTGATTCAAGTTTTCACTTGTGAAGAAACACCATAAGTGTTCATCAGAAAGTTCATCAAAACTGGGCACGTTTTGGCTTTGTTAAGCCTTAATCTTTGTTTAATTTGAATTGTGTTTGAGTTTTTGTGTTTAAATTAGTCACTGGATTGAGTTTTTAAAAGTAAAAAAAAAAGAAAAGTTTTGCAAAAAGCACACCCTGCCTGGACTCGAACACGCGACCTTGCGTTCCAAGGAGTAACGTGTTTACCAGTGATCTAGATGGCTTTTTACGTTTAGTTCTCAT
This sequence comes from Glebionis coronaria, assembly GCA_025667525.1. Taxonomy (NCBI): domain Eukaryota; kingdom Viridiplantae; phylum Streptophyta; class Magnoliopsida; order Asterales; family Asteraceae; genus Glebionis; species Glebionis coronaria. The sequence continues at coordinate 434,039,073 of CM046875.1, read as the reverse complement.
TTCAATACTTATTTAAGGTGTTTTTGGTTTTGTGCTTATTTAGCTATCAGCTTTTAAATAAGCATTTTCTAGCTTATTTCCTTGAGTTTTTTCCTGTTTAACATTTTTCTTAGGATTATATTAGGGTTGTTGATTTTTCTGAGCTAAAAGTAGATTTTTCCCATTATTATTTTATTTATTAGGATTATTTTAAGTTTAATTTTTAGAAAGTCATTTAAAAATAGTAAAAAGTGATTTAAAATCTGGAAAAATAATTTTTAGGTTTCTAATCATATTTTTGAGGTTTACAGCTTATTAGGTTTTCAACTTAGCTTATTTTTAATTTTATAGGATTTTAGGGTTTTTAAGCAACTTTAAAATTTAATATAAAACTATTAAATAGGTTTCAGGAAATTTGGTTTGCATTTTTGTTTTAGTTACATTATTTAGGATTTTTGGTAATGTTTTAGAATTTATTTACAAACTTTTTATTTTTTTGAATATTTTAATATTATTTTATTATTAAAAATTGAAGTTTTATTTTTTCTTGTTTTTACATTTTTCCTAGGTTAAGGACACTTAATTAGGAGTTTTGTCACTTTCCAAATATTTTTTAGACTTTTCAATTAATTTCTAGAATTAATTTAAGATTTAATACATTTTAATATTTTTTAAGTGTTTAAAAATAGTTTAATTTGGTTTTAAAATTTTTAAAAATAGATTTTAGCTTAATTAGGTCATTTTTGAGGTTTACAAACTATTAGATCTTGTTTAAGGCTTTTTAATAATTAAAAGTGATTTTTAGGGCTTTAATTAGCATTAAAAAGTCATTATTTAATTAATTAAAAGGTTTTAGCAAGTTTGGATTTTTTGTAAACTCTTAGAATATTATTGGGGATTTTTAGCAATTTTTAGGAATTTTTAGGTTAAAATTTTAATTTTGGCACTATTTACGACTTTACGTGTTCGTCTTTTTCGTCGTAGTTTAATCCGTCTTCGTAACCGTCTTTCTCTTCTAATCCCATTTCTTCTTCAATCAATATAATCACAAATCAATATCAACTCTTAACACAACGCACTTGCCTCCTCGAGAACGAACTCACTTAGGGTCATTCACACACGGTTTTCCTAAATCGTCGTGCACGCTTGTCCTATTTTTACGCTCTTTTTCCTAAAAGACGTAATTTTACAACAATCATTTTGGCGCCGCTGCCGGGGAGGCGTGTTGTGTTTTGGTTGAACCATTGTTGTTTTTATATTAGCCATAATAGCTATTTGTATTAGTAGCACTCTACTAATACGTATTATCGGTTTTTCGTTTTTTGTGAATACTATTACTATATTGTATACGTAGAACAATAAATTTACAAGTACTCCAAATACGTGAGAAATCACAACCTTGACTTGGGAGGTCATTACCCAATCATTGTATTCGAATCTCAAACCAAAGAAAAAGGCAAAAATAGATAAATACTTTCGAGAAGCTCGATTTTGAGAAATACAAACTATAAGGTGGGTATAAGGCGGTTGTATTTCACGACCTAAAGGAAAAAGGCTCTTAAGTGCTTCGCGCCACCTCGTTTCCTCCGCTTGCTTGTGCGTATTTTGATTTTGAAAGCTAATCGAGGGTTTTGCCGCCCAAAGTATTACTAAGTATCATATATATTTTCTTGGTTTCATTTGATTAAACCCTCTTGAACGATTTGGTGTTCCACCATCGTTCTAAAGTCATCGAAGGCGTTCACTTCACGTGATCGTTTTCATTCCTTGAGGCTTCTTTAATCGAGAGATTTGATTAAGGAGGAGATTTGTAGATTTGTGTCTACTTAATACATTCCAAAAATCCAAAAAAAGTAAAAACAATCAAAAACCACAAAAAAAATTGAAAAAGTAAAAACACCAAAAAGAATCTTCTTTGCTCGCCTTCTCGTTGTGCGTGACGTTTATGCAAACTCGCTCTAAAGCAAGACGTGCTCGTAAACGAAGAAACAAATCCACCACTCCTTCTAGTGAGGAGTCTCCTATTGACGAACCCATTGTAGTGAAAGAAGCACCCATGGCTAATCGAACTATGATGGAGTTGCTTCAAGCACCCACCGAGGGTTATGGAGAAGTGATTGTGATTCCCGCTATCCTTGCGGAGAATTTTGAGGTTAAGACGGGTTTGTTGTCCATGATTCAAAATAACAAGTTTCGAGGTGACGAAAAGGACAACCCTCATAACCACATTCGCCAATTTAATCGTCTCACCGCCACATGCAAGTTCAAGGACGTCTCAAACGACTCGATTAAGATGATGCTTTTTCCGTATTCCTTAGCGGGGCCCGCAAAAATTTGGTTAGAGAAAGAGCCACCCAATTCTATATTGACGTGGAAGGATCTCGTTTCAAAATTCGTGAACCAATTTTTTCCGCCCTCTAAGACTACGCACTTGAAAAACGAGATTTCAAAGTTTTCACAAGAGTATAATGAGAGTTTTTCAACGGCTTGGAATAGGTTTAAGGAAATGTTGCACGAATGTCCTCATCATGGTTTTTCCGACTTGCATCAAATTGACACGTTTTACAATGGCTTGAACGATCATGAGCGTGATTATCTTAATGCCGCCGCGGGTGGTAATTTTTTGTGTAAGACGGTCGAGGAAGCATTGTTAATCATTGAGAATAGGTCTAAGGTGTATAGTCCTCGTAGCACGTCGAGTGTTCGTAAGACTTTGTCTTCGTCTTCGCCTTCATTGTCACACACCGTTGATGCTTGCCAAATCGAGGCTAATTTGGAGAACAAAATTTTTGATATAGTGAAAGGATTGTTAGTTGAGTTTAAAGTTGGTGAACAACCCGCTCCCGCTACGATTAAAGCGGTTGAGGTTTCTTGTATGTATTGTGGTGGAGCTCACGATTATTCCGAGTGCATTACCAACGGTGGTAACACTTCGAGTGCCTTCGCGGCCGCGGGAACTTATAACCAAAACGGTCAAGTTCCTCGCACTAATCAATTGACTCCACCGGGTTTTCCACCAAATCAAATTGCTAACAATTATCGAAACAATCAAGTTGGTTACCAAAGCAATCAAAGGAACAATTTTAAGGGTAATAACAACTATGGGAATCAAGGGAGTAGTAGTAGCCAATTGCAAAACCAAAACCAAAACCGTAATTTTCAAAACATGAGTCAAGGTCTTCAAAATGTTTACACTAAAGAACTTCCAATGGACTTTGTGAATTACGCCACGGCAAATGATAAGATTTTGGAAAACATTCAAGAGCAATTGGCTAATCAAGCTAGGGACACGGCTAAGAACACCAATGAGTTAGCTAATTTTGTTAAAGAAAATCTTAGCATGAGGAATGAATTGAAAAATGATTTTGCTAACCAAATTCGAGGTCAAAACAACAAGATAGAGCAAAGTCATGCTAGGCTTGAACAAAGAATTGACCAAAAAGCCGCTAGTCAAGATTTGAAGTTTAATAGTTTTGATGCTAAGCTTAATGCCATTTTAGAAGCCGTCATGGGGAACAAAGCCTCTACTTCGAGTAGTTTGCCTAGTAACACCGTTTCAAACCCGAAGGGAGAGATGAAAGTGATTACCACACGTAGTGGTAAGGCACTTAAGGAACCGACTCCTCAACCAATTACTCCAACGGTGGAGGAAATTGAGGAAGAACCCGAGGTGGTGGTCGAAAAGGAGCATATTTCAATCCCACAAAGTACCGCTCATGCCACACCTACGGTTGACCCATCACCCATATTGGAACCCGAGATTCCAAAGGCTATGCCTATGCCCCAACCCACACCACCCTTGCCTTACCCATCGAGACTTAGGAAGGAGAAACGACAAGAGCGCGACAACTACCAATTTGAGCTTTTTATGAAAATGTTTCGTGATTTGCATTTTAATGTGAGTTTCGCCGATGCTTTGGTCATGATGCCTCGATTTGCCGCTAACTTTAAGAGTATGTTGAACAACAAGGAGAAATTGCACCAAATGTCTAGTTGTTCGTCGGTTTATCTTAATCGCATACCTCAAAAAGTCGGTGATCCCGGTAAATTTTTGATCCCTTGTGCCATTCAAGATATGGAAGAATGCTATGCCTTGGCCGATCTTGGTGCTAGCATTAATTTGATGCCACTTGCAATCTTCAAGTCGCTCAATCTTCCTAATCTTACTCCTTTACGAATGTCTATTGAGTTGGCCGACCATTCCACGATTCTTGCATGTGGTTTGGCGGAAGACGTTTTTGTGAAAGTGGGGAAGTTCTACTATCCCGTAGACTTTATTGTTGTTGATATCCCCATGGATCCTCAAGTTCCTCTTATTTTAGGTCGTTCGTTTTTAGATACGTCTATGGCTTTAATTGATGTGCATGCTAGAAAGATCACCTTACGTTTCAACGACGAGGAACTTGTTATAAACGCAACTCAAAATTCTCATGTTTATTCCGTTGCTACCATAAACCTCGTTGATATGATTGACGTGGTTTGCGAGGAATTTTCACAAGAAGTTTTAGGGTTTGGTGATGAAGAAACTAGTGGCAATCCCATTATGTTAGATCCAATTCTTGATAATTCGACACCAACCTTCACTCCTTTCGAAGGTGGTGGTTTTACATTGGAAGAATGTAATGTTCCACGTACTTGTGACAAAGACCTCGACAACGATGAGGACTTCTCGATTATCAAGGATTTTCTCAACGATTTCCCATTTCCTCCACCCGAGGAGGTTATGAGTATCGAGCCCAAATCTTCACTTGAGGAACCACCTATTCTCGAGTTGAAAGATTTACCTCCTCACCTCGAATATGTCTATTTGGAGGAGGACGACAAGTTGCCGGTTATTATTGCGAAGGATCTTTCGAATGATGAAAAAACCGCACTTGTCGATGTTCTTAAGGATCACAAAGGGGCGATTGCGTGGAAGTTATCCGACATTAAGGGAATCGATCCCAAATTTTGTACCCACAAAATCTTAATGGAGGAGGATTTCAAGCCAACAATCCAAAGTCAAAGGAGGGTGAACCCCAAAATTCACGACGTCATCAAAAAGGAGGTCCTTAAACTCCTTGACGCGGGAATGATTTACCCTATTTCCGATAGCCCTTGGGTGAGTCCCATTCATTGTGTCCCTAAAAAGGGAGGGATGACCGTTGTGCCAAACGATGCCAACGAGTTGATTCCCACTAGACTCGTGACCGGATGGAGAGTGTGCATCGACTATCGAAAGTTGAATGAAGCCACTCGAAAAGACCATTTTCCCTTGCCCTTCATGGACCAAATGTTGGAGCGTCTTGCGGGAAATGATTTCTATTGCTTTCTAGATGGTTTTTCCGGTTACTTCCAAATTCCCATCGATCCTCGTGATCAAGAAAAAACTACGTTTACGTGTCCATATGGAACGTTTGCCTATCGTAGAATGCCATTCGGACTTTGTAATGCACCGGGAACTTTTCAACGATGCATGATGGCTATTTTTCATGATATGATCGAGAAGACGATGGAAGTCTTCATGGATGACTTTTCCGTGTTTGGTGATTCTTTCACTTCGTGTTTGTCGAATCTTGAGAGAATGTTAAAACGTTGTGAGGAAACCAACCTTGTGCTCAATTGGGAAAAGTGTCATTTTATGGTTAAGAGTGGAATCATCTTAGGGCACAAGGTCTCGAAAGCGGGGATTGAGGTAGATCAAGCTAAGGTAGACGTCATCGCCAAATTACCTCATCCCAAAACCGTCAAGGGAGTTAGGAGTTTCCTAGGCCACGCGGGCTTTTATCATCGATTCATCAAGGATTTTTCAAAGATTTCTCGACCCATTACACATCTTCTTGAAAAAGAGGCACGTTTTGTCTTTGACGAAGATTGTGAACGAGCCTTTGAGATCCTTAAGAGGAAACTTACCGAAGCTCCCATTCTTGTTGCTCCAAATTGGAACCTCCCCTTTGAGCTAATGTGTGATGCTAGTGATTACGCCATTGGGGCCGTTTTGGGGCAACGTCATGATAAGCACCTCTTGCCTATTCACTATGCTAGCAAGACAATGACCGAGGCTCAACTTAAATACACTACAACGGAAAAGGAATTCCTTGCCGTGGTGTATGCATTTGAGAAATTCCGACCTTATCTCGTCTTGACGAAATGCATAGTGTATACGGACCATTCGGCTATTAAGTATCTTATGGCAAAGCAAGATGCTAAGCCGAGATTACTTCGTTGGATTCTCCTCCTTCAAGAATTTGATCACAAAATCGTTGACAAAAAAGGAGCCGAGAATCTAGCGGCCGATCATCTCTCTCGTTTGGAAGATCCTCACCAAAGTGTTTACGAGCCTAAGGAAATCACCGAAACATTTCCGCTCGAGACACTTGGTGTAGTGAATTCTAAGCTTGATTCTTCTACCCCATGGTTTGCGGATTTTGCAAATTACCATGCGGGTAACTTCATCATTAAGGGTATGACGACTCAAGAAAAACGAAAATTCTTTCGTGACGTCAAGTTCTACTTTTGGAACGACCCTTACTTGTTTTGAACTTGTGCGGATCAAATCATCCGACGTTGTGTATTTGGCACCGAAGCTTCTAACATCCTTAGAGCTTGCCATGAGGGACCCACAGGTGGTCACCACGGTGCTAATCTCACGGCTAAGAAGGTGTTTGATGCCGGCTTCTTTTGGCCTACTATTTACCAAGATGCACAAGATCTTGTGAAGTCGTGTGATGCATGCCAACGACAAGGAAAAGCCTCACAAAAAGATGAAATGCCACAAAATATCATTCAAGTATGTGAGATCTTTGACGTTTGGGGCATAGACTTTATGGGGCCGTTCCCATCATCTCGTGGTAATAAGTACATTCTCGTTGCGATTGACTACCTTTCTAAGTGGGTGGAGGCAAAGGCCTTGCCCACCAATGATGCTCGTGTGGTAGTCAAGTTTTTGAAGCAATTGTTCTCTCGGTTTGGAACCCCTCGTGCTATCATAAGCGATCGTGGAACCCATTTTTGTAATGACCAATTTGAAAGGGTTCTAAGGAAATATGAGGTTACACATCGTCTTTCTACAGCTTATCACCCACAAACGAGTGGGAAAGTCGAGGTTTCAAACCGAGCTTTGAAGAGGATCTTGGAGAGATCCGTTGGGGAAAACCGTCAAACTTGGTCGGATAAGTTAGACGATGCTTTATGGGCCTTTAGGACCGCTCATAAGACACCCATTGGGTGCACTCCCTATAAGCTTGTGTATGGAAAGAATTGTCATTTGCCTATCGAATTAGAACACAAGGCTTATTAGGCCCTAAAGCATTGTAATGATGACATGGAGACCGCGGGAAAACACCGGAAAATGCAATTAAATGAATTGGATGAATTGAGAGACATTGCTTATGAAAATTCATTGATTTATAAAGAGAAAACTAAAAAGTTGCATGACTCTAAAATTAAAAACCGGGTTTTTAACATTGGGGATCAAGTTTTGCTTTTTAATTCAAGATTGAAAATTTTTTCCGGTAAATTGAAATCCCGTTGGTCCGGTCCATTCACCGTGACTCAAGTATTTCCTTATGGGACCATCGAGCTAGCTCAAGATGATGGTCCTAACTTCACGGTGAATGGACATAGGTTGAAGCACTACTTTGGCGGGGAAGTTCCATCCTTGAACTACCTCGACCAAGTTACCTTCCCCAATGATAATTAGTATTGAGGGGATCGAGTCGAGCTCATGACTCGGTAATCAAAAACGAGGTGCCTCGTGGGGGAGACCCATGCTTATCCTATGTACATATTATCGCTTTCTAATGTAGCTTACGTGTGGGGATTTGTGCCCTTCCAACCTTTGTTTCGTGGTTGTTTGTGAATTGTGAACTTTAGATCATGATCTTCACGATTGGAGCCTCTCGTGTTCGTTTTATGGGAGCACTCGATCGTTTGCTTTGAAGATATTTCTCAATATCCATGATATATCCTTTGATGTTCTAACCTTAGGTTTTTAGCACACTTCATAAACGGCTATTAATTTAATGGTTACACCCTTTCCATGCTTGATTAGGCATTCGACTACGTCTCTAGTATGGGGGTGTTTGCACCCCTAGACTCGAAACATTGAGGACAATGTTTAACTTTAGTATGGGGGGGTGAATAGATACTTGCCTTGCCAAACCTTCACGCTTCCAAAGTTTATCGTTTTGTTATCATTTTTGTTGCAAAATAAGGCTAAAAATGGCCAAATTTTAAAAATTTTCTCATGTTTTATAAGTGTTTGAAGACACGAATGTAGGTTTTCCGATGGCGAGAATAAGAGTAATTTTTGACTCGACCGTGCGTGTTGAGCACTTAGCTTCGATTCCTTAACTACACATTAGGCTAAGTCTCTTAAATGAGGACGAGAAATGATAGAGTTAATTATAAGTTACTATGCTAAACGTAGAGTACTCATATTCTTTCAAAAACTCATGTGTTCTCGTTGTTTGCTTATTCTCCCTTCGCATGTAAATATTTTTTGCTTAATAAATATTGACTTAGCGGTTTAGTTAGGATTGTTGGGTTTCTAGTCTTTTCTAGTAGCTTCCGTGTAATTAAATTGGGAAGACATTAAGTTATCGCCAGCGTCACGGTTTTGAAGTATTGGCACCCTAATAATCGAAAGCTTCACCCAATAATAAGATTTCAAGTGCTCACCTAAATCTAGCAAACAATTTGAAGCCCCACAAGGCCTAAAATCTATGCAAAAATTGAAAGTGAATTAAGCCTTAATCTTTGAAGCTTTAAAGATCCAAAATTCGCTTTAGCGTGAGGATATACGTCTTTGGCTAATAAAACCACCGATGAGGCGGATAATAAAAGGCAAGGCAAGACCGAAGTCATAATAAAAGCTTCATGGTGAAGTTGAATAAAAGATGGAGGTAAACCAAAGATAATAAGGCCCTTCCGTTAGGGGGCGTATAAAAGTCTTGGTAATAAGTCTCATGTTCAAAACCGTTATAAAACCGTGTTTATCGATTCTTCTTGTCAACTTAATTTTTTAACATCGTCGTCTATTAGGAGGGGTTATTGATTTGATGGTCTTAGTTACACCGTTAGGAGACTATTTTTAGACCTAAATCTCTATTATCGCATAAGTCAACAATGTATCCTCGTGAAACATTCAAGACATCATAAAATATAAGAGATACAAATTAGGAATAATGGGAGGATAAGTACGTGATTAGGGCATATGAGTAGTGTTAGCATTACTAAATTATAATGACAATGATCTCGTTGCACGCTTGGCATGGAATTGGAGTGAAAATCGAGGACGATGAAATTATTTCTAACGAAGCATTCACGTGTTCTTATTCTATGAACCTAAACGTCCCATTTTGCGATGAAAATCATACATTATGTCTATAACACAAGTAGTAGTAATAGTAGTAGTAAAAATGAATTTTGAAGGTGCTATGATACTTTATTCTAGCATTGCGTGAGGGCACGGCAATGGTTTAGTATGGGGGAGTGATGAGACTGCTTTTATACATAGTCTCATCGTCCAAATTGGGCTTAAAATGCATTAAATATCATCAAAATACCCAAATATATGCTTGTGTTTGTTGCTTGTGTATTTTAGGTACGGATATTGAGAAAATGATAAAAGATCACAAGAATCAGTCAAAAACGAACACGAGAAACAAAGCCGCACGATGAACCAAGCCCTAATGAAGAATTTTCCAAAGAAAATCCTTGAAGATTTGAAGAATTATGAAGATTGGTCCTCCAAGTTTGAAGAATTGACACTTTATACCCTTGTATCTTCATAATTACAAGTTTGGTCCCTAAAGTTTGTCAAAATTACAAAAAGGACCCTTAACTTTGAAGAATTGGCAAATTTAGTCCCTCAACAAATCTAAATTGTCAATATTGGTCCTCCAAGAAGTCAACAAACAAGTCAAAGCCTTGAAGTATGAGGACATGTCAAAATCAGTCCTTGAAGAATGAAGAAATTGCATGTTTAGTCCTTGTTTCAAGCTTATGAAGTTTTTGTGCCAAAACTGCCAACTTGCCAAAGATGTTTTCAAAGGAAATGACTTATATGCTGATTTAATACAAAGTGAAAGGAGAATGAAAAGTGAGGGACCAAACATGCCAGACAACCTAAGACAAATCCCCCACTCACAAGCTGCCACCTCACCTACCTTAAACCTTCCACCAATCAAACACCTCCCCCTCTCCACGTCACAAATCCACTCACACCTTTTTAAACTAACTTAAAACCGGTTTAAGTTTTGGTGGCAAACACAAGTTTTAAATACTTAAACCTCTTTTCAGATTAAACACCTCCTAATCCACCCTTAAACCCTAATTTTTTCCAGGATGAACATCAATCAAATCAAAGGTTTTTTTTGTTAATTCTTTCCAGACCCTTGATTAAACATCATATAAACCTAAAACCATCCTTAAACCCCCGTCACCATCACCTCAGATGTCCCTCCAACCCTCCCCTGCCCCACTATTCACTCCCAAACAAAAATGGACAGCAAGATCAACAACTCACAGCATTTTCTTACTCCCAAAAGGCAAAATGGACGACCTAGATTGTTTCTACATCAATGGCACCTCAGCTACAAGCCAAAGATCTTCACATGGCTTTGTTTTGACTAAAAATTCAAAAATCATCCAAGGGCAAGATTGGAAGTTCACTTGTTAGGGTTTCTAGTTTCCATTCAGTTCTAGAATCACATTGTAGCCTCTATATAAAGGCATATAGGACTTAGCATAGTTCTGTTCTTGATTTTTCTCTTTTTTTCAAAAACCTTGTAAATCCAGTTTATGAATTAATATAAATGGTATTGAGTTTGTTGATGAGAAATATTGAGTTCCCTTTACATTTCAGTTGATTTAAGTTATAATTGTTTGAGTTTGGATTGATTTTCAGCAAAAGTTTTCAAGTTTTAAAGTTTCTGTTTGTTTTTCAAAGATTTCTTATACCTTAAATTTTCATACAAACCTGTTAAAATGGTGATTAATTGTGATGATATGATGGTATCTGAGCTTGTGTATGTCCATAACACCATGGCTTGTTCTGGTGTAGTGGGTACCCAAGCTTGAAAAGCAATTGGTTTGGTCCTTTCTTTCTTTTTAAGCTTATTATTATCTGACCTATAAGCTAAGGTTTCCTTCTAGCTTAATCTATAAGCTAGGGGTAAGCTCTTAAGCTTTTACACAAGCTTGATCCCTTTTCTCTTAAGCAGATTCAAAAAGGAACCAATCTTGTTCATTTCTGTTAAGTAAAACTCCATCAACCCATCAACAAAGTTCTTCATAGGCCCCAGCCTATATGGAGGTGGTTTTTCAACCACTAAGGGTCCTGGATGTAGGACCCTTGAGGTAGTCTCTTGTTTTCCATTTCATTTTTAGTAATCTGAAATTTTATGTGCTTTATGTGATACTGCTTGTTAAGTGTTTAAGTGTAAGTTTGAGTGCTTAAAACTGCTTAAATAGGACTTGCATGCATGTTTAGACAGCTTAGGTTTAATTTGATTGAGTTTTGTGTTGAGTTGCTTTGTTAATTTTGAATTCAGTAAATTTAAGGGGTGTTTGGATTAGGGTTTTAGTTTGCCAAATTGTTGTTAATCTTGTGTGAAACTTGGTTAAACATACTCCCTTGGTTGCTAAAAGATGATACATGCTATTGGTTTTCATTTTGGAAGGGTTTAAAACATTTTGCATGCTTAAAATTTGAAAACATTGCCTTAATCATAAAACTACCTTGTCTGCCTGTTTTGTTGAATTTGATCCATCAAGTTTGATAATCTGCTAGGATATAGGTTGTTTAAGGGTTTGTGTTCTCTTGTAAGCCATTTAATACCATTGTGTCCTTTGTTTGAAGTGTTGAATCTCACTTGAGTGTCATTTGAACCAGCAACTTGTTCATTAAACCTTATCAGAAACTTTCTTTGATCTTTTGTGCTTGAAATTGTGTTGATACTTGTCTGTTTTTGAGATTGATTTGACTCCTTATACTCCAAATAGTATAAGGGTGCCTTTTGTCCAACAAAAACACCACCAAAAAGCAGAATCAAGCCCTCTTGATTCAAGTTTTCACTTGTGAAGAAACACCATAAGTGTTCATCAGAAAGTTCATCAAAACTGGGCACGTTTTGGCTTTCCTAAGCCTTAATCTTTGTTTAATTTGAATTGTGTTTGAGTTTTTGTGTTTAAATTAGTCACTGGATTGAGTTTTTAAAAGTAAAAAAAAAAAAAAGTTTTGCAAAAAGCACACCCTGCCTGGACTCGAACACGCGACCTTGCGTTCCAAGGAGTAACGTGTTTACCAGTGATCTAGATGGCTTTTTACGTTTAGTTCTCATTTCAATACTTATTTAAGGTGTTTTTGGTTTTGTGCTTATTTAGCTATCAGCTTTTAAATAAGCATTTTCTAGCTTATTTCCTTGAGTTTTTTCCTGTTTAACATTTTTCTTAGGATTATATTAGGGTTGTTGATTTTTCTGAGCTAGAAGTAGATTTTTCCCATTATTATTTTATTTATTAGGATTATTTTAAGTTTAATTTTTAGAAAGTCATTTAAAAATAGTAAAAAGTGATTTAAAATCTGGAAAAATAATTTTTAGGTTTCTAATCATATTTTTGAGGTTTACAGCTTATTAGGTTTTCAACTTAGCTTATTTTTAATTTTAAAGGATTTTAGGGTTTTTAAGCAACTTTAAAATTTAATATAAAATTATTAAATAGGTTTCAGGAAATTTGGTTTGCATTTTTTTTTAATTACATTATTTAGGATTTTTGGTAATTTTTTAGAATTTATTTACAAACTTTTTATTTTTTTGAATATTTTAATATTATTTTATTATTAAAAATTGAAGTTTTATTTTTTTCTTGTTTTTACATTTTTCCTAGGTTAAGGACACTTAATTAGGAGTTTTGGCACTTTCCAAATATTTTTTAGACTTTTCAATTAATTTCTAGAATTAATTTAAGATTTAATACATTTTAATAATTTTTAAGTGTTTAAAAATAGTTTAATTTGGTTTTAAAATTTTTAAAAATAGTTTTTTGCTTAATTAGGTCATTGTTGAGGTTTACAAACTATTAGATCTTGTTTAAGGCTTTTTAATAATTAAAAGTGATTTTTAGGGCTTTAATTAGCATTAAAAAGTCATTATTTAATTAATTAAAAGGTTTTAGCAAGTTTGGATTTTTTGTAAACTCTTAGAATATTATTGGGGATTTTTAGTAATTTTTAGGAATTTTTAGGTTAAAATTTTAATTTTGGCACTATTTACGACTTTACGTGTTCGTCTTTTTCGTCGTAGTTTAATCCGTCTTCGTAACCGTCTTTCTCTTCTAATCCCATTTCTTCTTCAATCAATATAATCACAAATCAATATCAACTCTTAACACAACGCACTTGCCTCCTCGAGAGCGAACTCACTTAGGGTCATTCACACACGGTTTTCCTAAATCGTCGTGCACGCTTGCCCTATTTTTACGCTCTTTTTCCTAAAAGACGTAATTTTACAACAATCAGTAATGATAATAGTTCATAGCCAAGGCATAACTTATGAAGCGGGGCGCAAAGATTGGCGAGTCCGAAAAGGCCCTAACAAGGCATGAGGATTCCATTTTATTGCTAAAGATCCAAGGTGATGTGAAAAGCATTATTCCCAAAATCAATATGAAGGATCAAGACTCACGACGAAAAGCAATCAACTCCCATAAAGATCATGGAGAAGTCTATCCGAAAAGACCCTAACAAGGTATGAGGATAAATAGATCCAAGTCCGAAAAGGAGGCGGATCGTTGTATCTCAAAATCCCAAATAACGATTGAAGAAATAATGATGAAGTCGTGGTCAACAAAGTTGGAGTATCCCTCTGATATAGTGTTTTTACTACCCTTTAGGAAAAGAGCAATAAAATAGGGCAAGCGAGCACGACGATTTAGGAAAACCGTGTGTAAATGACCCTAAAAGTGAGTTCGTTCTCGAGGAGGCTAGTGTGTTGTGTAATGAATTGATTAATGTTTGATTTTATTGTTATGAGAAAAGAAAGAAATGAGATGAGAAAGAAAAGGAAGAAAAGACGGTTACGAAGACGGATCGAGCTAAGACGAAAACGCGTTCACGTAAAACCGTAAAAAACTACAAAATAAAAATTTTAACCTAAAAATTCCTAAAAATTACTAAAAATCCTAAATAATATTCTAAGAGTTTACAAAAAAATCCAAACTTGCTAAAACCTTTTAATTAATTAGATAATGACTTTTTAATGCTAATTAAAGCCCTAAAAATCACAATTAATTATTAAAAAGCCCTAAACAAGATTTTAAAGTTTGTATACCTCAAAAATGACCTAATTAAGCTAAAAAGTATTTTTTTTAAAATTTTAAAACCAAATAAAACTATTTTTAAACACTTAAAAACTATTAAAATCAATTAAACCTTAAATTAATTCTAGAAAATAATTAAAAAGCCCTAAAAATATTTGGAAAGTTACAAAATTCCTAATTTAGTGTCTACAATCTAGGAAAAATGAAAAAAGTAGAAAAAACTAATTTTCAATTTTTAATAATAAAATAATAATAAAATAATCAAAAAAATTCAAAGTTTATAAAATAATTCTAAAAAATTACCAAAAATCTAGAATATTGTAACTAAGACAAAAATGCAATTAAAAGTTTCTAAAACCTATTTAATAATTTTATATTAAATTTTAAAGTTAGCTAAAAACCCTAAAATCAAATAAAATCAAAAGTTAGACTTTTTGAAAACTTTTTGGGCTGTAAACCTCAAGAATATAAATAAAAACCTAAAAACTATTTTTTTGGATTTTTAAAATGCTTTTTCCTATTTTTAAATTACTTTCTAAAATATAAACTTAAAATAATCCTAGTAAATTAAATAATTACGGGAAAAATAATGTTTTTGCACCAAAAAGTCCTAAACCTATATAAAAACAAAAGAAAAATACTAAATGAGCTGTTAGTTAAATAAGTCACAAAACAAACACTGCTTATATTTCAAATGTTGCAAAGATATACCAGTCAAAGTCCCTAGGGCACTTGGTTAGAGCGTTTGTGTGTGGGAGGAGTGGCGCAGGTTCGAGTCCTGGCCACGTCCTTTTTACTCTTTTTATTTTTTTTTTCTTTTTAAACTTTAAAAACACAACACAGTGACTTAACATACTCTAAACACACTTTATACCCAAATTAACCAAGATTAATACACTAAAATGCCAAAAACGTTCTCAGATAGGTTTTGAATAACTGAAGAACAAAACTAGAGTCTTCACAAGTGAAGACAGAATCAAGAGGGCTTGATTCTTGAGTTTTTGTGGATGTTTGATGGACAAATGGCACCCTTATACTCAGTTGAGTATAAGGAGTCAGTAAACAACACAAAGAACACACAAGTCTTAACAAATTCAAGCACAAAAGACCCTAAAAGTTTCTGATTAAGCTATGAACTTGACTGATGAACAGTTGAGCTATTTTACATGCATAAAAACGAATTTCAAATGCCAATAACTTAAAATCTAGCTTAACAAGTGACAAATAAGCAGAACACAAACCTTAAACAACCTATCACTTAGCAATGGGTAAGATTGATAATCAAATTTCCACAAAATTTAGGCAGTAAAGGTATTTTACTGATTTTTGACCCTTTTCCAAACTTAAAGCATGCAAATTTGTGTAAACTTCCACAATACTGAAAACCAATAACACTTACAACCTAATAACAACCCTATGAGTGTGTTTAGACAGGTATTTAAGCAAGATTAAATCATTACACCCTACTTATATCCTAATCCAAACACCCCTTTAATATTGAAGAATCAAAATTTTTAAAGCAAAACTATCTAAATCCTAACCAAACTGAATCAAACCAATTCTAACATGCATATTAACCTTAAACAAGCAACATCCAACAGGTTTACAAGCAAACTAACAACTTGCACAAAAATCATGTAAAAAATCACCAATGACTGAAATATGAAAAGGGAACAAGGCTTTTTACCTTAAGGGACCTACATCCAGGTCCCTTAGTGGCAGCTTAGCCACCTCTAATAGACTCGGGTCTATGTAGGACCTTTGACAAACAATCTCCAAAAACCTGCTAAGATCAAAGTGAACAAACACAAGCAAATATACCAACTTACTGATTTTTTTTAAAACTTTTTAAAACCTTTTCCAAATAACTCCAATGTTTATCTTTCAAAACCCTTAACCTAAACAACTAAAAATCCAGGAAAAACCAAACCTTGAAACCAATTTTCACCAAAAATTTTCCTTTTTCAGAAACCCTTTTTCTGAAAACTTCAAACAAAAAAAATGTTTGAGAAAGTAATAATGGAACTCAGATTTTGCCTTACAAACACACACCAACTTTTAAATAATAAAAAGGAATTAAATTGCCAAACAAATACCAACTTTTATAACTTTAAATAGGAATTACAAATATTTTAAAGCAAAATCTGGAACAAGGAAAAATGAGAGCCTACACGTCCTTATATAATGGACTACAGATTTTTCTAGAATCATAAAAACCCTAACAATGAATTGCCTATAATGCCCTTGATCTTCTCTTGGAATCTTGGTCAACATTTGCCTTCATGTGATTTTTCAGAGTCCAGCTGTTAGATAACTCATCTTGGCTGTTAAAATGATCTTGGGGTCCAAGTAGTTGATCTCAGGCGTTGGATGTGTCCCCTCCTAGGGTTTTGTGGAAAGGGACAGGGCAGGGGACCAATGGGGAGCCACATTGGTGTAGGAGAGGACAAAAATGAGAGTGGGGTTGGGTTTAGGCTTAGGTTAATTGTGAATCTGGAGTATTAGGGGTGAAAACCCTTTGTTTTGAGGTGATTAAGATTTGGGGACGTTTTAGGGTTTATAGGATAATAATGTGAACAGTGGTTGTTTAAGGAGAAAAGGCGCCAGTTTAAGCAATTTTTTAATCCGTTTAAAAAGATTATTAACTTAATAAAGGCAGGGATGGTGGAATGGTGACGTGGGTGTTGGGTGCGTTCTGATTGGGTGATGGGAGAGTGGGGGTGAGGTGGCAGACTGTGAGTGGGTGAGGGGAGTTTGGATGTTTGATGATTTTAGTCCCCCAATTCTTAATAACTTGCTACTTCCCATTTTAACAGCCAAAACCCCTTTCCTTTGTTTATAACTTTCAGCAACTTGTCATTTTTGGCACCAAGGTTTTTCAAAGTTGATTCAAGGACTTCTCTTGTAATTTTGATATTCTTCAAGGACCTTTAATGTAATATCTTGAAATATTAGGGACCCTAATGCAATAATTGAGTTTTGCAAGGGTATAATATGACAAGTCTTCAATTCTTGAGGGACCATTTTTGCCAAATCTTCAAACTTCAAGGACTTCAAAGGAAATTCATGATTCGGGTCCGGTTCTTTGTGCGGCTTCGTTTCCCGTGTTCGTTTTTGAATGATTCTTGTGATCTTTTTGTCATTTCCTCAATATCCGTACCTAAAAATACACAAGCAACAAACACGAGCATATATTTGGCAGTTTTAATGATATTTTATGCATTTTAAGCCCGATTTGGACGATGAGACTATGTATAAAAGCACTCTCATCACTCCCCCATACTAAACCATTGCCGTGCCCTCACGCAATGCTAGAATAAAGTATCGTAGCATCTCCAAAATTCAATTTTATTCACTTTATTGAATGATAAAATAGCTATACTACTGCTATTACTACTACTTGCGTTTTAGACATAATGTATGATTTTCATCGCAAAATGGGACGTTCAGGTTCATAGAATAAGAACACGTGAATGCTTCGTTAGAAATAATTTCATCGTCCTCGAGTTTCACCTTAATTCCATGCCAAGCGTGCAACGAGATCATTGTCATTATAAGTTAGTAATGCTAACATTAGTCATATGCCCTAATCACGTACTTATTCTCCTATTATTCCTAAGTTGTATCTCTTATATTTTATTTTGTCTTGAATGTTTCACGAGGATACATTGTTGACTTATGCGATAATAGAGATTTAGGTTTAAAAATAGAGTCCTAACGGTGTAACTAAGACCATCAAATCAATAACCCCTCCTAATAGACAACGATGTTAAAAAATTAAGTTGACAAGAAGAATCGATAAACACGGTTTTATAACGGTTTTGAACATGAGACTTATTACCAAGACTTTTATACGCCCCCTAACGGAAGGGCCTTATTATCTTTGGTTTACCTCCATCTTTTATTCAACTTCGCCATGAAGCTTTTATTATGACTTCGGTCTTGCCTTGCCTTTTATTATCCGCCTCATCGGTGGTTTTATTAGCCAAAGACGTATATCCTCACGCTAAGACGAATTTTGGATCTTTAAAGCTTCGAAGATTAAGGCTTGATTCACTTTCAATTTTTGCATAGATTTTTCGGCCTTGTGAGCTTCAAATTTTTTGCTTAATTTAGGTGAGCACTTGAAATCTTATTATTAGGTGAAGCTTTCGATTATTAGGGTGCCAATACTTCAAAACCGTGACGCTAGTGATACCTTAATGTCTTCCCAATTTAATTACACAGAAGCTACTAGAAAAGACTAGAAACCCAACAATCCTAACTAAACCGCTAAGTCAATATTTATTAAGCAAAAAATATTTACAAGCGAAGGGAGAATAAGCAAACAACGAGAACATATGAGTTTTTGAAAGAATACGAGTACTCTACATTTAGCATAGTAACTTATAATTAACTCTA
Organism: Glebionis coronaria; assembly: GCA_025667525.1. Lineage (NCBI taxonomy): Eukaryota > Viridiplantae > Streptophyta > Magnoliopsida > Asterales > Asteraceae > Glebionis > Glebionis coronaria. The sequence goes on along the minus strand of CM046875.1, from coordinate 434,020,389 downwards.
TCATTTCTAGTCCTCATTTAAGAGACTTAGCCTAAAAAGTTAAGGAATCGAAGCTAAGTCCCACACGGTCGAGTCAAAAATTACTCTTATTCTCGCCATCGGAAAATCTACATTCGTGTCTTCAAACACTTATAAAACATGAGAAAATTGTAAAATTTGGCCATTTTTAGCCTTATTTGCAATAAAACGATAACAAAAAGATAAACTTTGGAAAGCGTGAAGGTTTGGCAAGGCAAGTATCTATTCACCCCCCCATACTAAAGTTAAACATTGTCCTCAATGTTTCGAGTCTAGGGGTGCAAACACCCCCATACTAGAGACGTAGTCGAATGCCTAATCTAGCATGGAAAGGGTGCAACCAATAAATTAATAGCCGTTTATGAAGTGTGCTAAAAACCTAAGGTTAGAATATCAAAAGGATATATCATTTGGATATTGAGAAATGTCTCCAAAGCAAACGATCGAGTGCTCCCATAAAACGAAACACGAAAGGCTCCAATCGAGAAGATCATGATCTAAAAACCACAATGCACATACAACCACAGAACAAAGGTTGGAAGGGAACAAATCCCCTCACATTAAACTAATTAGAAAGCAATAATATGTACATGGATAAGCATGGGTCTCCCCCACGAGGCACCTTGTTTTCTATAACCGAGTCAAAAGCTCGACTCGAATCCCCATAAATGTGATTATTTAGGGATAATCATGGTGTGGTCAATTTTTGGTGGGGCTTACATGATAAACAAGGCCCAAAACCAACCGATATAAAGGACTAAGTCCTTTGATGGTGCAAAATACCGGGATCGAAGATGGCGTTTTCGTTTTCATTAGAAAAGCAAATCAACGCCACTTCATCATGAGTCAACACAAACCCAAAGGGTTTTAAGAAAATAGGTGAGAAGAAATAGAAGGGTGGGACAATGGGTAAGTCTCTAAAAACATGAGCTACTCGAGGTAGACTCGCACCAATCAAATGAAAAGATTTTCCATTTATTGCATCGGTGGAAGACCGAGATTTCCCTTTATAAGCGATTCCAGGATCAAATATCTCGTCCTCGGTGGAGAAAGGGGAGGGAACATAAGGGGATTCCCCCACACTAAGTCCACACAAAGCATCGTCAAAAGGAGAAGACTAGCTTGTAGTACTCAAAAAACGTGGTGATGACGGAGTTAGAATTGTAGAAAAATCTTTTAAATTCAATTTAAAATCCTTTCCTTTTTCATCTTTTACATTCTCCTTGTCAAAACCCGATTTAATTATGTCAAAAATATTTGGTGTATCTAAAGCAATGTTAGTCACACTAAAAATTCCCACATTTTGAAACCGTTTTGGCAAAGGTGGTGGTAAGTTTTCAAAACGTTTGTCAACAAAGAAAACTCCCCCATCGGGATCAACGTATTCATCATCCGAAGAATCACTCGAGATTGGAATCGTAGGCTTAACACTCTTAACCTCCACCGGCGGAGGGGACGGAACTTCATTTTTCTCAACAACTCCTAAAACTCTATTTGAAATCTTTTTGCAAATGTTTTTGATGGGATTGACATTGTACAAAGATGTGATAGAATACACATGAGAAAGAGTGGAGTTTTGGGTTGCATTAATGACGAGTTCTTCCTCATTGAAACGAAGAGTGATTTTTCTTGCATGCACATCGATAAGTGCTCTCGAGGTGTCCAAAAAAGATCGACCTAAAATTAACGGAACTTTAGGATCGATAGGAATGTCAACAACAATAAAGTATACGGGATAGTAGAACTTTCCAACTTTCACAAAGACGTCCTCGGCAACTCCACAAGCTAAAATCATAGAATGATCGGCCATCTCGATTGACATCCTTGAAGGAGTGAGATTTGGAAGATTGAGCGATTTAAAAATCTCAAGAGGCATCAAATTAATACTAGCACCAAGATCGGCCAAGGCGTAGCATTATTCCATGTCTTGTATAGCACATGGGATTAAAAACTTTCCAGGATCACCGACTTTTTGAGGTATGCGGCTTAGAAAAACCGATGAACAACTACACGATTTTGCAATTTCTCTTTGTTATTCAACATACTTTTGAAGTTCGCGGCAAATCGAGGCATCATGACTAAGGCGTCGGCAAAACTTATATTAAAATGCAAGTCACGAAACATTTTCATAAAGAGTTCAAATTGATAATTATTTCGTTCTTGTGCCTTTTCCTTGTCTCGTCTTGAAGAGTAGGGTAAAGGTGGTGTGGGTTGGGGCATAGGCATAGGCATCGGCCTTGGAATCTCGGGTTCCATGATTGGTATTGGTTCAACCGTAGGTGTGGTTTGAGTGGTACTTCGTGGGCTTTGGATTTGCTCCTTTTCTACCACCACCTCGGGTTCTTTCTCTTTTTCCTTCTCCATAGAAGTACTTGGACGAGAAATGGGTTCTTTGAAAGTTTTACCACTACGAGTAGTAATAACCTTCAATTCTCCTTTTGGGTTCACGATGGTATCACTAGGAAGACCACCCGAAGAAGAGGGCTTACACATGATAGCTTCAAACATTTTTCCCATTCGGTCTTCAAACTTAGATTGCCTAGCATCCGCTTTTAACAATTCTTGCTTAATCTCATGTTGACCTTGCTCCATTTTTTGTTGATTTTGTTGGAGTCGTTGGACATTTCCTTCCATTTTATTAGCATGAGTTTTAAGTTCATTAGCAAGTTCGTTTTTAAGCTCGTTTTTCAACTCGGATCTTAAGCTAACCATTTCACGTTGCATATTATCAAACTTAGCATCATTAGCCTTTGCATAATTCAAAAATTCTCCTTGAAGATTTTTGGTGTGATCATTTTGAAAACCTTGAGTAGAAGTTTGAAAATCACGGTTTTGGTTTTGGTTTGAATTTTGCCCATTTCCACTTTGATAATTACCCTTGTTGTAATTTCTTTGATTGCCTTGATAATTACGACCTTGGTTGTTGTTTCGATAGTTATTAGCATTTTGATTTGGTGGAGCTTGATTTTGGCGGGAACCTTGACCTATTTGGTTATAAGTTCCCGTGGCTACATAAGCACTCGAAGTGTTACCATCTGCGGTAATGCACTCGGAAAGATCATGAGCTCCACCACACGACAAACAACTCTTAGAAACCGCTTTAACCGAAGCGGAATTCGAAGCTTATTGAGCTTTCCAATGGGACATAAGGCTAGCAAATCTATCAAAAAATCGATTTTCTTCATTTGCTTCATCATGTAAAGCATTAATGCTACGAGACGATGATGAGCCCAATTTGGCAACACTCGGTGTGTTACGAGGGCTATAAACCTTAGACCTATTCTCAATTATGACCAAAGCTTCTTCGACCGTTTTACACAAAAAATTACCACCCGCGGCGGCATTTAAATAATCTCTTTCATGATCATTAAGTACATTGTAAAACGTGTCAATTTGGTGCAAGTCGGAAAAACCGTGATGAGGACATTCATGTAACATCTCCTTAAACCTATTCCAAGCCGTTGAAAAACTTTCATTTGATTCTTGTGAAAATTTTGAAATCTCATTTTTCAAATGCGTAGTCTTAGAGGGCGGAAAAAATTGGTTAACAAACTTTGAAACGAGATCCTTCCACGTCAATATAGAATTGGGTGGCTCTTTCTCTAACCAAATTTTAGCGGGCCCCGCTAAGGAATACGGAAAAAGCATCATCTTAATCGAGTCATTCGAGACATCCTTAAATTTGTAAGTGGCGGTAAGACGATTGAATTGGCGGATATGGTTGTGCGGATTGTCCTTCTCATCACCACGGAATTTGTTGTTTTGGATCATCGACAACAAACCCGTTTTCACCTCAAAATTCTCCGCAAGGATTGCGGGAATCACAATAGCTTCTCCATAACCCTCGGTGGGTGCTTGAAGTAACTCCATCATAGTTCGATTTGCCATGGTTGGTGCTTCTCGTACAATGGGTTCGTCAATAGGAGACTCCTCACTAGAATGAGTTGGAGTGGGAGTTTTGTTCTTTCGTCTACGTGCACGTTTTGCTTGATTACGAGTTAGCATAAACGTCACGTACAACGAGGAGACGCGCATAGAAGATTCTTTTTGGTGTTTTGTATTTTTCAATTTTTTTGTGGTTTTTGATTGTATTAACTTTTTTTGGAAATTGGTGAATGTATTAAGTAGACAAAAATCTACAAATCTCCTCTTTAATCAAATCTCTTGATTAAAGAATCCTCAAGGAATGAAAACGATCACGTGGAGTGAACGCCTTCGATGACTTTAGAACGATGGTGGAACACCAAATCGTTCAAGAGGGTTTAATCAATAGAAACCAAGAAAATATATATGATACTTAGTAATACTTTGGGCGGCAAAACCCTCGATTAGCTCTCAAAATCAAATACGCACAAGCAAGCGGAGGAAACTAGGCGGCGCGAAGCACTTAAGAGCCTTTTTCCTTTAGGTCGTGAAATACAACCGCCTTATACCAACCTTATAGTTTGTATTTTTCAAAATCGAGCTTCTCGAAAGTATTTATCTATTTTTGCCTTTTTTCTTTGGTTTGAGATTCGAATACAATGATTGGGTAATGACCTCCCAAGTCAAGGTTGTGATTGCTCACGTATTTGGAGTACTTGTGAATTTATTGTTCTACGTATACAATATAGTAATAATATTCACACAAAAACCGAAAAACGATAATACGTATTAGTAGAGTGCTACAAATACAAATACTAATTATGGTTAGTATAAAAACAATAATGGTTCAATCAAAACACAACACGCCTCCCCGGCAGCGGCGCCATTTTGATATAGTGTTTTTACTACTCTTTAGGAAAAGAGCAATAAAATAGGGCAAGCGAGCACGACGATTTAGGAAAACCGTGTGTAAATGACCCTAAAAGTGAGTTCGTTCTCGAGGAGGCTAGTGTGTTGTGTAATGAATTGATTAATGTTTGATTTTATTGCTATGAGAAAAGAAAGAAATGAGATGAGAAAGAAAAAGAAGAAAAGATGGTTACGAAGACGGATCGAGCTAAGACGAAAACGCGTTCACGTAAAACCGTAAAAAACTACAAAATAAAAATTTTAACCTAAAAATTCCTAAAAATTACTAAAAATCCTAAATAATATTCTAAGAGTTTACAAAAAATCCAAACTTGCTAAAACCTTTTAATTAATTAGATAATGACTTTTTAATGCTAATTAAAGCCCTAAAAATCACAATTAATTATTAAAAAGCCCAAAACAAGATTTTAAAGTTTGTAAACCTCAAAAATGACCCAATTAAGCTAAAAAGTATTTTTTTTAAAATTTTAAAACCAAATAAAACTATTTTTAAACACTTAAAAACTATTAAAATCAATTAAACCTTAAGTTAATTCTAGAAAATAATTAAAAAGCCCTAAAAATATTTGTAAAGTTACAAAATTCCTAATTTAGTGTCTATAATCTAGGAAAAATGAAAAAAGTAGAAAAAACTAATTTTCAATTTTTAATAATAAAATAATAATAAAATAATCAAAAAAAATCAAAGTTTATAAAATAATTCTAAAAAATTACCAAAAATCTAGAATATTGTAACTAAGACAAAAATGCAATTAAAAGTTTCTAAAACCTATTTAATAATTTTATATTAAATTTTAAAATTAGCTAAAAACCCTAAAATCAAATAAAATCAAAAATTAGACTTTTTGAAAACTTTTTGGGCTGTAAACCTCAAGAATATAAATAAAAACCTAAAAACTATTTTTTGGATTTTTAAAATGCTTTTTCCTATTTTTAAATTACTTTCTAAAATATAAACTTAAAATAATCCTAGTAAATTAAATAATTACGGGAAACATAATATTTTTTCACCAAAAAGTCCTAAACCTATATAAAAACAAAAGAAAAATACTAAATGAAAAAAAACTTAAAGGAATAAGCTAGAAACAGCTTATTAATAAGATGTTAGTTAAATAAGTCACAAAACAAACACTGTTTATATTTCAAATGTTGCAAAGATATACCAGTCAAAGTCCCTAGGGCAGTTGGTTAGAGCGTTTGTGTGTGGGAGGAGTGGCGCAGGTTCGAGTCCTGGCCACGTCCTTTTTACTCTTTTTATTTTTTTTCTTTTTAAACTTTAAAAACACAACACAGTGACTTAACTTACTCTAAAAACACACTTTATACCCAAATTAACCAAGATTAATACACTAAAATGCCAAAAACGTTCTCAGATAGGTTTTGAATAACTGAAGAGCAAAACTAGAGTCTTCACAAGTGAAGACAGAATCAAGAGGGCTTGATTCTTGAGTTTTTGTGGATGTTTGATGGACAAATGGCACCCTTATACTCAGTTGAGTATAAGGAGTCAGTAAACAACACAAAGAACACACAAGTCTTAACAAATTTAAGCACAAAAGACCCTAAAAGTTTCTGATTAAGCTATGAACTTGACTGATGAACAGTTGAGCTATTTTACATGCATAAAAACGAATTTCAAATGCCAATAACTTGCAATCTAGCTTAAAAAGTGACAAATAAGTAGAACACAAACCTTAAAAAACCTATCACTTAGCAATGAGTAAGATTGATAATCAAATTTCGACAAAATTTAGGCAGTAAAGGTATTTTACTGATTTTTGACCCTTTTCCAAACTTAAAGCATGCAAATTTGTGTAAACTTCCACAATACTGAAAACCAATAACACTTACAACCTAATAACAACCCTATGAGTGTGTTTAGACAGGTATTTAAGCAAGATTAAATCATTACACCCTACTTATATCCTAATCCAAACACCCCTTTAATATTGAAGAAACAAAATTTTCAAAGCAAAACTATCTAAATCCTAACCAAACTGAATCAAACCAATTCTAACATGCATATTAACCTTAAACAAGCAACATCCAACAGGTTTACAAGCAAACTAACAACTTGCACAAAAATCATGCAAAAAATCACCAATGACTGAAATACGAAATGGGAACAAGGCTTTTTACCTTAAGGGACCTACATCCAGGTCCCTTAGTGGCAGCTTAGCCACCTCCAATAGACTCGGGTCTATGCAGGACCTTTGACAAACAATCTCCAAAAACCTGCTAAGATCAAAGTGAACAAACACAAGCAAATATACCAACTTACTGATTTTTTTTAAAACCTTTTAAAACCTTTTCCAAATAACTCCAATGTTTATCTTTCAAAACCCTTAACCTAAACAACTAAAAATCCAGGAAAAACCAAACCTTGAAACCAATTTTCACCAAAAAATTTCCTTTTTCAGAAACCCTTTTTCTGAAAACTTCAAACAAAAAAAATGTTTGAGAAAGTAATAATGGAACTCAGATTTTACCTTACAAACACACACCAACTTTTAAATAATAAAAAGGAATTAAATTGCCAAACAAATACCAACTTTTATAACTTTAAAAAGGAATTACAAATATTTTAAAGCAAAATCTGGAACAAGGAAAAATGAGAGCCTACACGTCCTTATATAATGGACTACAGATTTTTCTAGAATCATAAAAACCCTAACAATGAATTGCCTATAATGCCCTTGATCTTCTCTTGGAATCTTGGTCAACATTTTCCTTCATGTGATTTTTCAGAGTCCAGCTGTTAGATAACTCATCTTGGCTGTTAAAATGATCTTGGGGTCCAGGTAGTTAATCTCAGGCGTTGGATGTGTCCCCTCCTAGGGTTTTGTGGAAAGGGACAGGGCAGGGGACCAATGGGGAGCCACATTGGTGTAGGAGAGGACAAAAATGAGAGTGGGGTTGGGTTTAGGCTTTGGTTAATTGTGAATATGGAGTATTAGGGGTGAAAACCCTTTGTTTTGAGGTGATTAAGATCTGGGGACGTTTTAGGGTTTATAGGATAATAATGTGAACAGTGGTTGTTTAAGGAGAAAAGGCGCCAGTTTAAGCAATTTTTTAATCCGTTTAAAAAGATTATTAACTTAATAAAGGCAGGGATGGTGGAATGGTGATGTGGGTGTTGGGTGTGTTCTGATTGGGTGATGGGAGAGTGGGGGTGAGGTGGCAGACTGTGAGTGGGTGAGGGGAGTTTGGATGTTTGATGATTTTAGTCCCCCAATTCTTAATAACTTGCTACTTCTCATTTTAACAGCCAAAACCCCTTTCCTTTGTTTATAACTTTCAGCAACTTGTCATTTTTGGCACCAAGGTTTTTCAAAGTTGATTCAAGGACTTCTCTTGTAATTTTGATATTCTTCAAGGACCTTTAATGCAATATCTTGAAATATTAGGGACCCTAATGCAATAATTGAGTTTTGCAAGGGTATAATATGACAAGTCTTCAATTCTTGAGGGACCATTTTTGCCAAATCTTCAAACTTCAAGGACTTCAAAGGAAATTCATGATTCGGGTCCGGTTCTTTGTGCAGCTTCATTTCCCGTGTTCGTTTTTGAATGATTCTTGTGATCTTTTTGTCATTTCCTCAATATCCGTACCTAAAAATACACAAGCAACAAACACGAGCATATATTTGGCAGTTTTAATGATATTTTATGCATTTTAAGCCCGATTTGGACGATGAGACTATGTATAAAAGCAGTCTCATCACCCTCAAAAGTCTCCAAGTGAAGAAACTCTATTAATGAAGAGAAGACCATTATCTCAAGAACGTCTCTCAAGATATGAAGTATGAAGTACATGCAAAATATCGGCCCCAGAAAGGTCTCAAATCGTGAAGCGAGTTATACCAAGATATGAACTTTTTGATATCCCGAGAAGCACTTTTAAGAGATTTTGTCCTTTAGCTAACTATTAATCAAATCGTCCTACTTTGCTTTCAGCCTAAATAAACTATCGCAATAAGTCCAAAAATGCATCTTCATGATCATTCTAAGACAAAAATAGAATATAAGAGATACACCTAGGAATAAGGGAGTTTAAGCATATAATTAAGCCATGTGTGTAAGTGTTTTTTTTTGCTAACTTATAATAACAATGATCTCGTTTTTAAGCTTAGTTTGGGGAACGTGAAACTTGAGGGTGATAAATCTTCGCAGCACCAAAGCCCTATTGTAAGTCCTTGATCTCTTTGCAAGTTATTTCCATGTAGCTATTTCCTAGTGAAAATGGTTTTCTATCCTTTTGTTTCCTTTAAAGTTTTAATTTCTCTTAGAACTTTAATTTTTGTTTAGTAGTATTTAATAAGGCCAAGGTTGATTGATTATGAGAAAAGTGTAAACTTGCTTTATAACTAAGCATTGCATGAGGGCATGGCAATGGTTAAGTGTAGGGGATTTGATAGGTGTGAAAACACCCATCCTTTTACCACTTATTTCTTGCTAAAACAAGACCAAAACGCGTATTTAATGTCATTTGTTTGGAATTATGCGTAGTTTGTGTGTTTGTTGTGTTTTCAGAGCCAAGCCAACCGGATAAATATTGAAGAAAACATGGGATTGCACGGGTTTTATCGAAGAAAAAGACTCAAGACGAAGTCTATTGTCCAAGAGATGCAAAAGATTTGAAGTCAATGGGCCTATATGAAGATTTATCGAAGAAAAGGACCAAAGATGGAAGATTTACATATGACGAAAGAACTCAAGTCTATTAAACGAATAAATTAAAAGACGAGTTGAATTTATTCGTCGACAAATCCCGAATCGAAATCGAAAACGTCAACTTTTCTGAAAAGACGAGAAGACAAAAAGAACGGGAGAAAGCCCACTCACTAACCAAAGACAAGGCCTATATAAAGAGATCCCTTCACACATTTTGAGCTAGCTTTTAATTTCCAGTCTTTTCTTTTTCTTTGTTTTTCGTAGGAAGCCAATACCATTAAGGTGTTGGTGATTTTTCATTTTTGTTGAATCTTTAATCATGTAAGTTTTTAATCTTTCCTTTTGTTTACTCTACCTTACTCAATCAATATAATCCTTCCATTAATCTTGTTCATCTTCATATTTTTGATTTAAAGTTTAAAGTTCTTATTTGGTTGATTTTAATCTTCAAAAGTAAGTGGGTTTTGTGTTTTTGTTGTTGGGATTTGATGTTTATGGTTAGCAAATGATTATTGGTTAGTTTGTTTTAAATCTTTTGGTTTAATTTGGTCGATTTTGTAAAAAAATCATCTTTTCTGTTTACCTACTGTTCTTCGTTCTTCATTTACCCAGATTCCGGATCAACAACAAGTATTCCGAATCAAGGCTTTTAGAAATTTATTCCGAATCAGTGCCTTTATCCGGAATAATCAATATTCCGGATGAAGGGATATTCCGAATAAAGGTTTTTAATATTTTGTTCTGAGTCAGTGTTATTCCGAATCAAGGATATCCCGGATCAGGCAAATGTTCCGGATGAACAAATGTTCCGGATGAACAAAAGTTCCGAATGAAGGTTTGTTATAAAATGTTCCGAATGAAGTCAATGTTTCAAATGAAGGTTTTCACTAAATATTCTGAATCAAGGTTTTCCCAAAAATGTTCCGAATCAGTTTAATGTTCCGAATGAAGCTTTTTAGTTGATTATTCCGAGTTAGTGCACTTTATTCCGAACGAAGCATTTTTGTTAGATATTACGAATCAAAGGAATTATTCCGGATCAGTATTGTTCCGGATGAGTTCAGTTCTCTTAGATTATTCCGCATGAGCATAATTGTTCCGAATGAAGATTCTTCATTGAGTATTCCGAATGAAGCTTTTGTGTTATATTCCGCATCAAGCAATTTTTCAGTAACGTTATTCTACTGCTTTTAATTTATTGTTTAATTGTTAATTTTAATTCGATATTTATTTTATTAACTGCTTTTAATTAATTGCTTGCTTTTAGTTTATCTTTATTTACTTCACGCATTTACCTTTTTAGTAAATTAGAAAACCAACCCCCTTTTCGTAACCAAGAACAACTATTCCACTTTGAACCGTGATCGATTCGAGAAGATACCGAGAATAAAATTGAACCCAAGCAAAACACTTGTATCAAATGTGGACTTCTATCGAAGTTTTAAGTGGACTTTTCCATTAAAATGCCTTCATTTAACCGGAAAATCATCTTTTTCAGCATTTTTTAAATTTTTAATTAACTTTGGCCATATAGTCGCAATTTTTAAATTTTTATCGTTGCTTTCATATGTATATATCCCACAATAAAGTCAGAATATTTATAAAGTGGTGTAGCTAGTTTTGAAGTCTTTGGCATATTAGGCCCGTTGCGATTATTTTGACTCAACCCGAATAGACTTATCCGAGTTTATTCTAGCAAGTATCCTTAACCATGTAGACCTTAATTGGTTTATTAGGCTAAGCATCCACGAGTCTCATTACTTGAGAATTTAAATTGTGGAGAACGAGAAATGATAGAGCCAATTATAAGTCGGTATTCTTGCACAAGCACACTTGGTGTGATTATTTGCCTATTCTCGGATCACTTGCTAATAATTTATCTGCAATAAGTAAGGTCGTACGATTTTATTTAATAACTTAGCTTCTAGCCCAAGATCGTTTAAAAGTTGCTCAGTAATGATAAGAGTTCATAGCCAAGGCATAACTTATGAAGCGGGGCGCGAAAATTGGCGAGTCCGAAAAGGCCCTAACAAGGCATGAGGATTCCATTTTATTGCTAAAGATCCAAGGTGATGTGAAAAGCATTATTTCCAAAATCAATATGAAGGATCAAGACTCACGGCGAAAAGCAATCAACTCCCATAAAGATCATGGAGAAGTCTATCCGAAAAGACCCTAACAAGGTATGAGGATAAATAGATCCAAGTCCGAAAAGGAGGCGGATCGTTGTATCTCAAAATCCCAAATAACGATTGAAGAAATAATGATGAAGTCGTGGTCAACAAAGTTGGAGTATCCCTCAAAAGTCTCCAAGTGAAGAAACTCTATTAATGAAGAGAAGACCATTATCTCAAGAACGTCTCTCAAGATATGAAGTATGAAGTACATGCAAAATATCGGCCCGAGAAAGGTCTCAAATCGTGAAGCGAGTTATGCCAAGATATGAACTTTTTGATATCCCGAGAAGCAGTTTTAAGATATTTTGTCCTTTAGCTAACTATTAACCAAATCGTCCTACTTTGGTTTCAGCCTAAATAAACTATCGCAATAGGTCCAAAAATGCATCTTCATGATCATTCTAAGACAAAAATAAAATATAAGAGATACACCTAGGAATAAGGGAGTTTAAGCATATAGTTAAGCCATGTGTGTAAGTGTTTGTTTTGCTAACTTATAATAACAATGATCTCGTTTTTAAGCTTAGTTTGGGGAACGTGAAACTTGAGGGTGATAAATCTTCGCAGCACCAAAGCCTTAATGTAAGTCCTTGATCTCTTTGCAAGTTATTTCCATGTAGCTATTTCCTAGTGAAAATGGTTTTCTATCCTTTTGTTTCCTTTAAAGTTTTAATTTCTCTTAGAACTTTAATTTTTGTTTAGTAGTATTTAATAAGGCCAAGGTTGATTGATTATGAGAAAAGTGTAAACTTGCTTTATCACTAAGCACTGCATGAGGGCATGGCAATGGTTAAGTGTAAGGGATTTGATAGGTGTGAAAACACCCATCCTTTTACCACTTATTTCTTGCTAAAACAAGACCAAAACGCGTATTTAATGTCATTTGTTTGGAATTATGCGTGGTTTGTGTGTTTGTTGTGTTTTGAGAGCCAACCGGATAAATATTGAAGAAAACATGGGATTGCACGGGTTTTATCGAAGAAAAAGACTCAAGACGAAGTCTATTGTCCAAGAGATGCAAAAGATTTGAAGTCAATGGGCCTATTTGAAGATTTATCGAAGAAAAGGACCAAAGATGGATATTTACATATGACGAAAGAACTCAAATCTATTAAACGAAGAAATTAAAAGACGAGTTGAATTTATTCGTCGACAAATCCCGAATCGAAATCGAAAACGTCAACTTTTCTGAAAAGACGAGAAGACAAAAAGAATGGGAGAAAGCCCACTCACCAACCAAAGACAAGGCCTATACAAAGAGATCCCTTCACACATTTTGAGCTAGCTTTTAATTTCTAGTCTTTTCTTTTTCTTTGTTTTCGTAGGAAGCCAACACCATTAAGGTGTTGGTAATTTTTCATTTTTGTAGAATCTTTAATCTTGTAAGTTTTTAATCTTTCCTTTTGTTTACTCTACCTTAATCAATCAATATAATCCTTCCATTAATCTTGTTCATCTTCATTTTTTTTATTTAAAGTTTAAAGTTCTTATTTGGTTGATTTTAATCTTCAAAAGTAAGTGGGTTTTGTGTTTTTGTTGTTGGGATTTGATGTTTATGGTTAGCAAATGATTATTGGTTAGTTTTTTTTTGGAAACCTTGGTTTCCGGATCTTTAAGCTACTAGGAATGCATCATGTTCATATGATTAACATAATCAAAGCGGAATTAGAACACGACACATTAACAAGGTGTTTAGGCACAAAACATGAATTAAAACAATTGGGTTGTTCATTATATTAATAACAAACAACCACTAGACGTGTATACATTGAATCGCACGTCTATTTCACACACGCTTTTAGGTTTATATTGTGAATGAAAGTATGAATAAAACCTAAGACCCTTGGTTCCTTTTATAGTGTAAGGATTAGGGTTTACAAGAGATAAAATCAAATAAACAAGTAAAACTTCTATTTAAATAAACTTATGCAGAATATATCTTGCATGTTTATCTAAATAGAAGCTTCCATAAGCTTCTTGTCTACGTTTCTGTCAACTCTTGAATTGCATGTGACAATGCTTAGATTGCACATGACAACTCTTGAGCCAACAATGCTTAGTTTGCTCTTGTCAACGCTTGGATTGCTCTTGACAACGCTTAGACAATATCTTCATGTTTTCTTCGTTTTTGAGTTTCTGCCACATCAACTTTTTGACCCAACAATATTCCCCTAGTTGATGTCGGCAAAACTCTATGTGTATCTCTTGTAAGTTGTACATGATCTTCAAATTGCTTCCCCTCTAGTGTAGCATGTATGTCTTCCCCTTTTTGTCACATCAACAGGGAAGTAAACAATGTATGCAATTTTGAAGATTCTCCAAATGTAGCTCTATGTAATGATCATGAAGAAAAATAAATAAAGTATTATTGATGTAGATGTAGAATAACCCAACCTTGTGTTCCATGTCTTGTACTATCCACGTGATAAAGAACTTATACCTATAGAAAATTATAAGTAGACCTCGATCCCTTGTCAATATTCTCATCCTTTGTGAGACACTGAGCACGATAATGTAACTCCTTCAAGTGTTATGACAAGTCTTCATCACCAACCATGTAAAGCACGAACAAGTTACCTTTAAAGTCAGTGGCTTGAAGTGCATGACTTTAAGATATGATAGAACACAAACTCGCGAAAATCTTCTTCAATCATCAAACTTACCATAAGAATTATTCTCCTTAAGCCAACACCTCTTCATGACGAATCTTTATGAAATAATATATCATATGTAAAAGTTGCATACGGATAACTCTTTTACAAGGCTATCCCGATTACATAGTTTAAATATCCATCAAATTCCCACGAATAGTTGCTAACTCGCATTAAGATCATTAATCCCTTTAAAAATATCCGAGCCATAAATATCAACTTAATATTCTATATAAAAACGGAGATTCCATGTACCTTCGTGTGTAAATTCCTCCTTTTTGTGTGCTCAAAACGTACTAATTTTCTCAAACAGCAGTAATCGTTGTATTATCCAATATCCACCTTTATCCAACATCTTTGGCAGTTGTATTGTCCGATATCGGACAATACCTATCAGCGTTTGAATTCACATATATCGGACAACACTATCAACGCTGTCAGTGTTTGACTTATTCTGTCAGCGTCAAAATTAAATCTGTCAGCGTCTCTTCATATCAGCGTTGCATTCAACCACTGACACCAAAACTTTTGAACAGAAGCATCATAATTCTGTTCAACCTCAGTCTTTTATCACGTCTCAATAAGCCAAATAAAATAACGATGAAGAATAAGAAATAACTTAAAAGAATTACGTTCTAAAAATAGAACATACTCTTTTAGAGTCGATCCCTAAAAATCAGCCTTCAAGACGTGTCTTTCAAATATGTGTTCCACAACCTTTGTGTATAAATTACTCACAAAAATAGGAACAGATCATGTCCAGATAAACAGTAGACACCATACGTCTTTGAAACATGAGCCACGTTTATCTTTTGTTGATATCTTCAACAGTCACAAATCATGCAGTCAACTCCATAATCTTCACAGCATAGATCATATCCAAAAATAAAGACCCACGTCCATATCAGCTTACTACCCATAACGTGATGTCCACCAATAGGAATTATTCCTCACGTGAGTAATATGGACTAGCAAGTATATGTTCTGAGCCAACAACATCAGTAACATAATACGTACATATTATTCATGTCATGTGAAATCCAAATCAACAAACAAATACTGGGTCCCACGTGATCAGCTATTCTTCTTTTTGAATCACATGTCATTGTTACTTCTGTTGTGCTCGTGATATAGAGATTTGAACGAAACCCCTTTTCTTGCTGCTATAACAAACCCCTAGAATCTGATGAATTTAAACCGAAACCCTAATTAGGGTTTTGAGAACAAACAGATTCGAATTATACATCTGAATGCATTATGACAGCCTCCAAACCTCAAACGTTTCAGCCTTAAGTTGATCTAGGGTTTATAGAAACCCTAGTTCATGATTTTATGTAAAGGAGCAAAAACGTTTACACCATAATCATCAACCTTAGATCTTGAATAACTTCTTCATTAAGGCTTAGATCGAAAATCCCTTCGGTGAGATTCTAGACACAAGTGCCAAGAATCTACATTTCAAAAATCGCGAAGATCCAACGGTTAACGAAGGAGAGATCGTGTTTTAAACATGGTTGTTCACAAAAAACTGCATTCACTCACTGCTGACTTTGACGCTTAATAACTTTTTCCTGGGGATAAAACTTGACAATCCCTCCAGTGGATGTCTAGATATATGTATGTAGAATACACATAAAAAATTTCCTGACAATCCAACGGTCCAATCAAAAGTTATGACCTTCTGAATACTGCTGCGCACACAAAAACATCCAGAAAAACCCTAGACGGATTTTTCTTCTTTTCACCATACACGAACACCTTGTTGGTCCTAGCATCACGAGCCACGAGGCTCTGATACCAATTGTGGAAACCTTGGTTTCCGGATCTTTAAGCTACTAGGAATGCGTCATGTTCATATGATTAACATAATCAAAGCGGAATCAAAACACGACACATTAACAAGGTGTTTAGGCACAAAACATGAATTAAAACAATTGGGTTGTTCATTATATTAATAACAAACAACCACTAGACGTGTATACATTGAATCCCACGTCTAGTGCACACACGCTTTTAGGTTTACATTGTGAATGAAAGTATGAATAAAACCTAAGATCCTTGGTTCCTTTTATTGTGTAAGAATTAGGGTTTACGAGAGATAAAATCAAATAAACAAGTAAATCTTCTATTTAAATAAACTTATGCAGAATATATCTTGCATGTTTATCTAAATAGAAGCTTCCATAAGCTTCTTGTCTACGTTTCTGTCAACTCTTGAATTGCATGTGACAATGCTTAGACTGCACATGACAACTCTTGAGCCAACAATGCTTAGTTTGCTCTTGTCAACGCTTGGATTGCTCTTGACAACGCTTAGACAATATCTTCATGTTTTCTTCGTTTTTGAGTTTCTGCCACATCAACTTTTTGACCCAACATGTTTTAAATCTTTTGGTTTAGTTTGGTCGATTTTGTAAAAAAAATCATCTTTTCTGTTTACCTACTGTTCTTCGTTCTTCATTTACCCAGATTCCGGATCAACAGCAAGTATTCCGAATCAAGGCTTTTAGAAATTTATTCCGAATAAGTGCCTTTATCCGGAATAATCAATATTCCGGATGAAGGGATATTCCGAATAAAGGTTTTTGGTATTTTGTTCCGAGTCAGTGTTATTCCGAATCAAGGATATTCCGGATCAAGCAAATGTTCCGGATGAACAAATGTTCCGGATGAACAAAAGTTCCAAATGAAGGTTTGTTATAAAATGTTCCGAAAGAAGGTCAATGTTCCGAATGAAGGTTTTTACTAAATATTTCGAATCAAGGTTTTCCCAAAAATGTTCCGAATCAGTTTAATGTTCCGAATGAAGCTTTTTAGTTGATTATTCCGAGTCAGTGCACTTTATTCCGAACGAAGTATTTTTGTTAGATATTCCGAATCAAAGGAATTTATCCGGATCAGTATTGTTCCGGAAGAGTTCAGTTCTCTTAGATTATTCCGCATGAGCATAATTGTTTCGAATGAAGCTTCTTCATTGAGTATTCCGAATGAAGCTTTTGTGTTATATTCCGCATCAAGCAATTTTTCAGTAAGGTTATTCTACTGTTTTTAATTTATTGTTTAATTGTTAATTTTAATTCAATCTTTATTTTATTAACTGCTTTTATTTAATTGCTTGCTTTTAGTTTATCTTTATTTACTTCACGCATTTACCTTTTTAGTAAATTAGAAAACCAACCCCCTTTTCGTAACCAAGAACAACTATTCCACTTTGAATCGTGATCGATTTGAGAAGATACCGAGAATAAAATTGAACCCATTCCGGATGAAGGGATATTACGAATAAAGGTTTTTAGTATTTTGTTCTGAGTCAGTGTTATTCCGAATCAAGGATATTCCTGATCAAGCAAATGTTCCGGATGAACAAATGTTCCGGATGAACAAAAGTTCCGAATGTAGGTTTGTTATAAAATGTTCCGAATGAAGGTCAATGTTCCGAATGAAGGTTTTTACTAAATATTCCGAATCAAGGTTTTCCCAAAAATGTTCCGAATCAGTTTAATGTTCCGAATGAAGCTTTTTAGTTGATTATTCCGAGTCAGTGCACTTTATTCCGAACGAAGTATTTTTGTTAGATATTCCGAATCAAAGGAATTTATCCGGATCAGTATTGTTCCAGAAGAGTTCAGTTCTCTTAGATTATTCCGCATGAGCATAATTGTTCCGAATGAAGCTTCTTCATTGAGTATTCCGAATGAAGCTTTTGTGTTATATTCCGCATCAAGCAATTTTTCAGTAAGGTTATTCTACTGTTTTTAATTCATTGTTTAATTGTTAATTTTAATTCAATCTTTATTTTATTAACTGCTTTTAGTTAATTGCTTGCTTTTAGTTTATCTTTATTTACTTCACGCATTTACCTTTTTAGTAAATTAGAAAACCAACCCCCTTTTCGTAACCAAGAACAACTATTCCACTTTGAATCGTGATCGATTCGAGAAGATACCGAGAATAAAATTGAACCCATTCCGGATGAAGGGATATTACGAATAAAGTTTTTTAGTATTTTGTTCTGAGTCAGTGTTATTCCGAATCAAGGATATTCCGGATCAAGCAAATGTTCCGGATGAACAAATGTTCCGGATGAACAAAAGTTCCGAATGAAGGGTTGTTATAAAATGTTCCGAATGAAGGTCAATGTTCCGAATGAAGGTTTTTACTAAATATTCCGAATCAAGGTTTTCCCAAAAATGTTCCGAATCAGTTTAATGTTCCGAATGAAGCTTTTTAGTTGATTATTCCGAGTCAGTGCACTTTATTCCGAACGAAGCATTTTTGTTAGATATTCCAAATCAAAGGAATTATTCCGGATCAGTATTGTTCCGGATGAGTTCAGTTCTCTTAGATTATTCCGCATGAGCATAATTGTTCCGAATGAAGCTTCTTCATTGAGTATTCCGAATGAAGCTTTTGTGTTATATTCCGCATCAGGCAATTTTTCAGTAAGGTTATTCTACTATTTTTAATTTATTGTTTAATTGTTAATTTTAATTCAATCTTTATTTTATTAACTGCTTTTAATTAATTGCTTGCTTTTAGTTTATCTTTATTTACTTCACGCATTTACCTTTTTAGTAAATTAGAAAACCAACCCCTTTTTCGTAACCAAGAACAACTATTCCACTTTGAACCGTGATCGATTCGAGAAGATACCGAGAATAAAATTGAACCCAAGCAAAACACTTGTATCACTATACAAGCTAGTTTAAAGTTATCTAGGTTTTGTGGTTAAAAACACGTAACGACAAGATTAGGATATGATCAATGATGTGTAGCACACAAGCAGCTTACACACCTACTTAAAAGTATCCTAAAATATCTTAGTAAACTTAAAATATCCGGTCTCAGCTTTGAATTTGGGAGGGAAATGGTTTAAATGAAGTTTTGGAGGGAAATAGTAAAACCGGGTTTCAAAACTAGGGCTTGTAACTTATGGTTTTTGTTTTTGGTGATTAGGGACTTAGGAAAGTTATTAGTGAATGATTAAGGCTTAATTAGGGTTTAGAAATTCTATTTAAGAGATTTGGGTCCTTGGTTTCGAGTTTAAGAAAGGTTTGATGTGAAAATGGGAAGTATACTTATGTAGATTAGGGTTTCCTAATGATCTAGTGTTAAATCTTAGCAAAAGGCTTTATCCTTCAATTAGCTACTAATGTAAAATAAATTTAGGTCCTATAAATTGTGTTTTAAGTGTCCAGTGAGTTCTCACACTTGGTTTAATAGCTTACTTTAGGTAAACATGTCTAAAGAGTGAAAATACCCATTTTGACCTAATTTACAAGCCATGCATTGAAATGTTGTACCTTGTGCATTAGGGTACTTTTACATTGTCTTAATATAATCTTATAACCTTAATGAAGTCCTATAATTATTTATAGACTTGTCCAAAAAGAATAGGTAGTGATTCTATGTAGATTTCTTAATATAAGGGTTTTTAGGTCATTAATCCTAATGACTTTCTGTCTTTTGTACCTTTATAAACACTTATTCTAGGGATTATATAGTACGTTTATGACTTCTAGAGATTCTATATTTTTAGTTTAAGGGTTTGTATAGGTTAATCATATTCTAGGGATAATTATGGGAGCTTAAGATCCTATCCTTTGATAACTTGTACCTTATGCTTTACCAGCTAGTAACTTAACTTGAAGTAAATGTATAATATTAATATGATACATAGTTGAGTTTTATAATTTATGGCAAAATATTAGATTCTAATTCAATGTATAATGGATTTTATATGCTAATCTTGGTTACTAGGTCTTAACTTGTAATTAGCCTTGGATAAGTGAATATTAGCATTTTATGATCAATTACCTTTCCTATATATGATAGATTATAATTAGTATATTGTATTTGATATTATTACATAGATAGTATGTAGTTATATTGCTTGAAATATTGTTTACCAAAGGTTTTTAGGTAGTGATCTAGACTATTATGTACATTTACTTGTACTTAGCTTTGTATAGTTTGTTCTTACCATTATTAGGTATTATTATGTCTTCAAAATGTAGTTTATAACTTGTTTATAATCCATAATCACTTATTCATAAATACTTTTCATTCATAGTTTACCATTCTTAACTTTACAACTCATTTATAAGGATTCTAGGGTTTCTAAGGGAATTTAGGGCATCATAGTTATATTTGAGATGCTCTTATTAATATTGAACTTATTAGATCACTTTTATAACTTAATTTTATATATATACATTGTATTTCCAACATAGGAATATGTTGAAGTTGTAGTTCAGGTTGTGAGAAAACAATTCATCTTACCAAGTAAGGAATAAAAAGCAAAAATTTCTAGCCAAATTTCATACTCATGTAATCATAGCACATAGCATAGATGTTAAATTTATGGGTTGTCATATTTAGGGTTATATATTGGACCCTAGGGCCTTGCAAAACACAGATTCCATATAGAATTCCATATAGAAAATACTCCATTTTTGCTAAAGTTCAAAGAATCAAGTATTTCCAATCCTTGATCATTGTTACTAATACAAGAAAGACTTTAGTTAGTCTATCCTTATTGTTGCTGTAACAAGAACTCCAGAATTTGCTTGTTGATTGTAATAAGTTGGAACAAAACATATAACCTTTTGGAGCAAATATTGATTGATACTTTGTTGGTATAATTCTCATTTCACTCATGTTATTCAATTAATTTGATTTATATATTGTTGAGATGTTTGATATTACTGCTATTATAGAGTAGTAATTTTTGCAAATGGTTGAGGGTTATATACCTATTGAATAGATGATTTTATAGCTTTGCGAGGGCAAAGTGCGACGCACATTAGGTCTGTGTGGCGCACTTTATCCCTTGGTTTGTGATTATGAGTATGATTAAGATGATTTTGTATTAGATGCTATTGTGTTAGACTATTGCTATGTGTTTGGTTTATTCATGATCATGACTAGTACTCATGTGAGTGAATAGATTCCTTGTCATCTAGTCCATGAATCTTGGTATTCGCTTTTGTCACGATTAGTGGAATAAAACACATAACAAACCCTTACATAATTTTATCTAATGCTTTATCCATTGAAATCAACATAAACCGATCTTAATGCTTTTGGTATGACATGATCTTTAGAAGGATTTTTGTTATACTAATTAGATATTGCATGTGCGACTAGTAATCGTCATGTTGTATTACATTGTTAATGTGCTTATATTCATCTTTGCTACTTATCTTTTCTATGGTTGTAACCTTAGACAAACGTACCTTTTAATCATTTGATAAGTATATGTTTAGAACTTGTGACACTCTAGGGGTAATTGTTTAAATTCTGTAACACCAATCCCGTAGAATGAACTGTACTTACCTCAACACTATGTTATACATGATAGGGTACCCTTGCCTGTGTTTGTGTTTCTAGTTAATTTTTTGGTAATCGATTGTAATAAAAATTTAAGACTTGTGAAATGAACATCACCTTAGGTCCAGTTATCTTGTCGAGTTTATATCACACATAATAACTTGAGCTAACTATCAAGAACTTGGTCTCACACCAACATGGTTTAACATATTTAGTATAGTATTAAGTTTTTGATTTTGAGTTCAACATTCTTATATATTACATATGTATTCATTAATTGTGATAATATTGTATCATTGTTCAGGCCATCATACTCAGAAGCCATTCTATAAACGTTTAAGGAGCAAGGACACTTTAAATAATAAACCCAACTACTCAGTCAGAACGTAATATTGAGATGGAACATCCTTGTACAAAGTTCCCTACTAACATGACACATAGTATAATATAAATTTTTTGAAATTTCTTCAAAAGCTAATATGTTCTTTTATATTTATATCTATCATCCTTTAGTTTCATAATTGGCAAAAATAGTCCGTATACTTTATAATAATTTAGAAAATATGTTTCATTATATAGTTTCATTAATTACCATAAGAATCCTTTAACTTGATAATTTTAGAATAATTACTTTTTAAACACAAATTTCATAAGTTTAGCATATTTATACTTTTAACCCTTTAAGTATATAGTTTTAATATTAACAATTTCAACCCTCAATATTTAAATTTAGGATCTCAAACTCTTCAGAATTTATTCTTATAGCTTTAGGTTTCACAAAATGACACTTTTGGTCCAAAATGTTAATCAGTTTCAAAAATGACAGTTTTAGTCCCTATACTTGTAAAATCACATAACAACCTCAAAATTATACCAAATGATCTAGAATTTGAGAATAAAGTTTCAAAAGATATTTATAATCATAATAACAACATTTTATTAGAATTATAACTTTTGAAATGGATTTTAAGTCATTATTTCATGTAAAATACAAAACTAGGGTTTTAAGACATCTTTAGTTTATAACTTTCATTTAAAATGATCAAATGACTTAATTTCTTTTAGATTATGTTTTGGCATTATAAAAAGTCTAATATATCATTATAACAAGATCAAATCTTACTTAACATAAGAATTACCTAGGTAGCTCCAAAATGGCTCCTTATGACTTCTTATGAACACTACTTGCTACTAAAGCTTCAAGATCTTTAATGGCTTCCTTCTAGACCTGGTTTTTGGTCTTATGGGATGTAATAGGATGTATATAGAATTGAATATGAAGAATATATTGGATATAAAAAGGAAAACGGGGTGCGAGTTCAAATGAAGTCCATTCGCCCCTATTTATAGTTTTTCCAACACTTAGGCTCCAAGACTTGTTATGAAATGTATAACTCAGCTAGTAGAATGACTAAGGGATGCTATGGAGGTCTATGCAAGTTTAGGTGATGATTATACAAGCTAGTTTCAAACCAATCTTCCATATGTGGCTAAGAATAGTCACGGCAAAGATATGGATGAGAATGGTGATGTGTAGCTTCAAGTAGGTGATTCACCTACTTATCACGACTTGGAAAATATATTAAAACATTCTAAATATCTGTTTTTAAACTTAGAATGGCAGGGAAAGTGTTTAAAACAAGTTTTAGAGAGAAAACGTAAAACCGGGTTGTAAAACTAGGGCTTGTAACTTATACTTTGTAATTTTGGTGATTAGGGACTCAGGTAAGTGATTAGTGAATTATTAGTGTGTTATTAGGGTATAGACATTGTAATTATGAAGTTTGGGTCCTTGGTTTGAAGTTTAACAAAGGTTTGAGGTGAAAATAGGAAGAAAACTTAGGTAGGTTAGGGTTTCTAATGATCTAGGTTTAAATCTTAGTAAAATTTATTATCCTCCTCTTAGCTACTGATGGAAACTCAATTTAGGTCCAAGAAAGTGTGTTTTAAGTGTCTAATAAGTTCCCTCACCTGATTTGATAGCTTATTCTAAGTAAACATGTCTAAAGGGTGAAAATACCTATTTTGACCTAATTTACAAGTCATGCATTGAAATCTTGTACCTTGTGCATTAGGATACTTGCACATTATCTTAACATAATCTTATTACCTTAATTAAGTGCTATGGGTGTTTGTAGACTTATCCTAAAAGATTAGGTAATAATTATATGTAGATTTCTTAATATAAAGGTTTTTAGGTTACTAATTCTAATGACTTTCTATCTTAGGTAATTAGGGTTTATATCATCATAAACAGTTAATCTAGGGCTTATATGATATTTTTATGAATTCTATGGTTTCTACATTCTTAAGGGTTTATATAGGGTAATCATAATCTAGGTATAATTATGGGAGCTTAAGATCCTATTGATAACTTGTACTTTATGCTTTATGAACTTGTAATTTAGCTTGATACAAATATATTACCTTAAAATGATACTTAGTTGAGTTTTATTATTGGTTGCAAAATATTATACTCTAATTTAATATAAAATGGTTTTTATATGCTAATCTTGGCTATTAGTTCTTAATTTTTAATTAGTTTTGGATTAGTGAATATTAGTACTTTGTGATTGCTTATCTTTTCTTTATATAGTAGATTAGAACTAATATATTGTATTGGTTATAGATACGTAGTTGTTTTATAATTACATTGCTTGAAATATTGTTTATTAAAGGTTGTAGGTGATGATATAGACTATTATGTACACTTATTTGTACTATAGCTTTGTAGGTTTTATACATACTTATTCTTGGATAATTATATACTTCTATATGATAGTATTATCCTTCTCATTCCTTGTTCACTTGTTCATAGGTATTATGTATTCATACTTTTACAATCCTTGAGTTCTTCTTTCATTTATAAGGATTCTAAGGTTTCTAAAGGAATTTAGGGTATCATTATATTTCTTGAAATACTCTTATCATAATGTACTTATTAAATCACTTTTAGACTTATACTTGTTATATACATTGTATTTACAACATATAGGAATATGTTGCTATGGGAGTTCAGGTTGTGAGAAGTAGTTCATCTTACCAAGTAATGCATAAAAAGCAAAACTTTCTAATGGATTTTCCACTTCCATTCAAACATAGCATATATCTCACTTGTCAAATTTATGGGTTTTCATAACCTATATGACAAATGCTTAACATCACCATTCGGTTTAAAATGAACCCTTACATTTTCATCATTATTATATGCATAAACTTTACCATGGGGTTGATTATAAATCTTATCACAATTAAATTATGAATGTGGTCCACCACAAGTCTCACAAGTCTCATTAAGGGCATGAATGTGTCTAGTATGAGGGTTTTAACTTTGAAAGCAAAATTTTTCAATAGAAGCAAGTTCTTTAATTTGATTAGAAACTTCATGATTAATAGAATCTCCTCCACTAACACTAGTCATTTGAGCCCTAGTTAGAGTAAGAACTTTAGCCTTGTTTTCAATGATGTCCCAAGCTACTTGCATTATTTTAACAAGAATATTACCTCCCACGGACAAATTTAGTGAATTTTGGTAATTTAAACTCCATCAATTGTAAAAGGTATTAATTTGGTGAACTTTGGTAAAACCATGTTATGGACATTTTCTCAAAAGTTCCTAAAATCGATCCCAAGATTCACTAAATGTCTCACTATACTTTTTCTCAAAGTTAATGATACCGTTCCTTAAAGCCATAGCACGTGAGGGTGGAAAGAAATAATTAATGAATTTGGTCTCTAAATCTGTCCAAGTGAGAATACTTTGGGGTGGCTCCTTGTCAAGCCAAATCCGGGCTTGCCCCTCTAAGGAGAATGGAAAGAGTAACAATCTAATTTCCTATTGAGGCACCCCATTGTATTCACGGTATTGGCCAAGTGTAAAAATCTCTTAATATGAATGTGTGGGTCATCATGAGTACGACCCAAAAATGGTGTTGCGGAAACCATTTGAATAAAAACCCGTTTTATGTTCAAAATTATTCACTCCAATATCTGGCACTACAATCGCGTCATCGTTTTCCTCAACGTGGGATTGCAATATATCGATCATTGGTCGATTATCGATGTCTAAATACGTATCAAAAGCTCAATTCTCGGGATCAGCTTTATTTGTAATGGTTTTCTTGTTCGCCTTCTTCTTAGAAGGACGAGGTACACCACGTGGTATGTGTGCACGCGCGAGTGTGCACATGCATCTAACAACCGAGGAATAAGGGGATTGCCCTTGATGACTTTGAAAGGGAAGGGATTACTCCAATCAAGGTTCGATATGAAAAAACTACAAAAAAATATATACGTAATACTACTTGGGTGGCACACCACTCACTACTATCACCTTCAAAAGAATCACAAGGGAGCGGAGGAACGAGGCAGCGCGAAGCACTTAAGAGCCTTCTCCTTTCGAATGTAAAATACACTCTCCTTATACCCCCACACAGTGAGTTCTCTCTCTAGATCAAATAGTTCATACTATTTATCTATTGTGCCTTAATACTCTTTGATCGATACACGTGAATAGCACCAGAACGCCACTAATCACGGCGTATTGCAAAGCAATACTTATGGAGATATGTGTATTAATTGTTCGTATCTATGTATACGTATTATATTTACTTATAGTAATATAGTAAAAGAAAATATTTTTGTATTTTTTTAATTTTTAAAGAAGATATATTCACAAGAAAAGATGAGAGAAAACGAAATAAGAAAAAGAATATGTGTAGTAATACGTAATATTTTTGGTGTAAAACTTTAGGAAAAGTATTACGTTTTTGGTTTTTTTATTTTCTTGGTGCAATTCTTAGGAAAGAAATTGTTTTTTGTGAATTTTTTTATTTTTTTGTATTTTTATATTTTTGATTTTTTTTGTTTTTTTTTTATATTTTTGATTGCAAGAAAATAACGTTTGATGACGTATAGTGGCTGCGCTCACTATTCGCAAAGTCAGCCCATCATCTTTTCGCTAAAGATATCCCATTATGAGTGGAGCATATGTTATAGGCGACTTACGAGTACGTCCTAGCAGCAGGCCGTACGCGGTTGTTAGTGAGCGTGATACATGAATGAGTCTAGCATAACATGATCAAGGACCATGTCATTCTAGACAGGGGGACATGTCGACGTACAGTCGGTATAAGGCTCGACCCGACAGGCCCGCGACCCGACAGGCCCGCGACCCAACAGGCCCGTGGCCCATACACCTTACTTACCCTTCAAGATACCCTAATCCTATAAATGCAAGGGGAAGGCCCATTCTTCCATCAGGTTATTTCTCATACTTACACCTCTTATACTATTACGATCAAATACTAACTTGACCCTCAAAGGTGGACCCCGGGGCTCCGGCCTCGGGTCCACGTCTAACCGGTTCTCTATTGTTTGTAGCATTACTCAGGACCAGGGAAGACGATGAACGACCCAGGAGAGTCGTTGAACCGGCCCAGTCAAACTATGCTTCAACAAGTTGGCGTCATCCGTGGGACCACGACTAAAACATGGTTAGTGTTCTTTTTTGGCTTCGTTTTTCTTTTTTGGTTCATACTCTGACCTTAAAAAAACGTAATAATCATATTCTGCGAAATCATGAAACATATATCAACATGTACTTTGATCTATATGATTTATGATGAGTGCCTTGCACAAATCGTTAACACTAACGATCCGTACATGCGTCTCTTTTTCTATCAAGCAAAAACATGGCAAAATCTCATTAACATAACAACATATTTTCATATGTAGTACAATAATTATACACTTGATGTGTATTGTTTAATTGTGTATTGTCTAAAACACATAAACTACTATCCGTAGGTTATTGAACAAAAAAAAGTTAATACTTTTAGTTAATTATTTCTAAAGTATTGGCAAATGTGGGTCATGCTTGTAAAAAGAAAAAAGATTTTTATATCTTTGTTGGTTACGGAGGATATTTATTTTTTATATCAAA
Source organism: Glebionis coronaria (assembly GCA_025667525.1). Lineage (NCBI taxonomy): Eukaryota > Viridiplantae > Streptophyta > Magnoliopsida > Asterales > Asteraceae > Glebionis > Glebionis coronaria. The sequence goes on along the minus strand of CM046875.1, from coordinate 433,992,799 downwards.
TAAAACGAACAAAAAATAGACATATTATGTGGAGCACTGACATGAATAAAATCGTTGACATATTTATTTTTTCTCGATCAGAAACAAGTAATATATTTGGTGCAAGGCATATACTATATTACTGTCTTACATATTAATCTGGTTATACATTTTATTCAATGAATAACGTGCGTAGGATACACGGTTTCATTCAATTTAATACGGCGCATTAATTATCCACAGAAATATTTTATCTACGTAATCTTTATCAACAAATAGAATATTTTTTTATATATGCAAATACAGAAAAGCAAATGAAGCACACATTGTCATACTTAATATATAATACTTTTAAAAGAGATGGTGTATACCAATTTTTATTAACCGAGTGTAAAACATTGATTTGCCAAATCTACTCACATAATGTCTACGAAGATGTTTATGAATTTGGATCACATCAATATATACTTAAATACTATTATTAAAAACATTATCATGTATATTATACAGTATATGTCTAATAATATCCATCGAATGCCAACTTTTTCCTATCCTATCTAAATGTATATTATTTCAAAAATAGGTAGCTAGTTGGTTATATGTAAATTTTATTTTATTATAAATTTACAGGATCATGCAAATTTTATTTTGGTATGATATTTAATTGAGGCCATAGCTTATCCTTTCGCGATAGTTTGCTCATTCAGTGTTAGAAATACGTTTTTACGTATATTAGAAGTATCGGTCACTCCACAATATTATTAACGTTGTAATAGCTCGTAGTTAGTGTTACTTATTAAGTTAAGTAAGAAACCGACCCATGGGCTTGTCATGGGTCGGCCCAAGCCCAATATAGGCCTTGGATATAAATACCCCTTTCCACCATGGAAAGGGGTTGGTTGTTGTTCATTCCTTACATTCATTTGAATAAAATACACATAGTTTCTCTCTCACTTTCTCTCACTAGTTTCTCTCTCTAGGAATCTTCAACCCACTTCATAGATTCATAGGTTATCAAGATTCTACATTTGGTATCAAGAGCTATGGGGTGATTTAAGGTAATGATTTGTGTTGTTTTTTAGTTTTTGATTGTATTAGTGTTCTTTAAGAAGATCCATCTTGATTCTTTTAGTTTTTGGTGTTTTTGTGATTGGAATTAGTAGATAAGTATTAGTTTTTACTTATTATTGTAGAAATCACAAAACTTTTTGGGTTATTTGGTAAAAATCTGGGTTTAATCTTCATATTTTTTGATCGACTGTACTCGAACAAGGTTTCTGTTTACCCAGTAAAGTTCCGAACCAAAAAGTTCCGGATCAACAAAAGTTCCGGATCAACAAGTTCCGGATCAAGAAGTTCCGGATCAAGAAGTTCCGAACCAAAAGTTCCGGATCAAGGAAAGTTCCGGATCAAGGAAAGTTCCGGATCAAGAAGTTCCGAACCAAAAGTTCCGGATCAAGGAAAGTTCCGGATCAAGGAAAGTTCCGGATCAAGAAGTTCCGAACCAAAAGTTCCGGATCAAGGAAAGTTCTGGATCAAGAAGTTCCGAACCAAAAGTTCCGGATCAAGGAAAGTTCCGAATCAAGGAAAGTTCCGAATCAAGGGAAAAGTTCCGGATCAAGACAAAAGTTCCGAATCAAAAACTTCCGAATCAAAAGTTCCGGATCAAGGAGTTCCAAGCCAAAATCTTCCGAATCAACACTTCCGAATCAACAAAAGTTCCGAATCAAGGGATATTTTACTTGTTTTTTCGACAATTTTTTAGAGGATTTAATCTTGGTTTCTTACAACAAAAACTCAACACAATTCACAAGCTTTACTTCACTGCTCGATCAACCGATAATCTTTGTCTCTTTGAAGTGAACAAAATGAATCCGAATTCATTAATGCCTGAGATGACATCACTTACCGACATTTCCGTCATTACGGGAACGAATAATCGCCCTCCAATGCTCATTAAAGAAGTCTTTGAAGCATGGCAAGGCCGTATGATGTCATACCTTAAGGGAAAACCGGTATATGGGAGGCTTATGGTCAAGTCAATTCTGAATGGTCCACTTGATTATGGTACCATCGTGGTTAACAATGTGACTCGACCAAGGGAGTTTGAAGAACTTACACCAGCTCAACAACTTGTTGCCGATGCAGACGAAAAGGCTCTTCAAACCATTCTCCAAGCTCTTCCACATGACATCTATCGAATGGTAAGTAAGTATACGGTGGCAAAGGATTTATGGGAACGTCTAAAGGTGTTGCTACAAGGTACGTCTCTTACCAAACAGGAAAGGGAATGTCAGTTGTATGATCTGTTTGATAGATTCACGTACAACCCAGGGGAAACGCTTCACGACTATTACTTCAGATTCACTACTCTCATGAATGATCTGAATGTATACAATCTCGTGATTGCTCCATTCCAGGTTAACACCAAATTTTTGAATACTTTACCTCAAGCTGAATTGGGTGAGTATATTACCGATGTTAAGTTAACCAGGGATTTGCATAAGTGCAATTTGGATCAACTATATGCTTTTCTTCAGCAGAATGAGAAACATGTGATCATGCACCGTTCGCCTCGAGGTATGTACCCTGATTCCTTAGCTTTGATGGCGAATCAACCAAGCTTGTCACACAACAACACTCCTTATATCTTGGGACATCAAGCCTATCATCTATCACCTTACATGACACCAACCTTCCCCCAATACTCGATTCTACCGCAACCACCCACCTCACATCAGCAACAATATCGGTTTAATGCACCTTCACCACACTATGCTTCACAACATCACCCAGCAAGCATTGCACCTTATGCTCAGTCTTCATATTCTTCTTATCAAGAGAATGCAGCATATCCATCAAGCTACTCTGACCACATGAGTGTTCCTTCTAGTGCTTATACAGCTCAACAAGACCAAGCACTGTATTGTGATGATGATGAAGTCCCCATTCCTGAATTCAAACAAGGAACTGACCCAGTTGAAGTGTTAGCTACTATGTCTGCTTATCTCACAAGGACTTTAAGCAAACGAGGATTTAGAGGACCAGCTCCTACTAACAATCAGCTGAGGAATTCATCCAATTCTCGCCAACAAGCTACTATTGAGATTGGCAGGGTAATGGTTCAACCTATTCAACCTTATCAGGGGAGACCTACTACATCAACCACCAATGCACGCACGGTCAATCCTGCTTTAATGGTCAACACTCCTCCACGGGCTAATTCCACAGGCAAGTTGAGAATGATTACATGCTACAACTGTAAGGAAGAAGGTCACATGTCCAGGGATTGCAAGAAACCTAAGAGGAGAAGGGATGGTCAATGGTTTGCAGAGAAGATTTATCTGGTAAACGCTCAGGCACAAGGAAGGGAACTTGATGAAGAGGAGCTTGCATTTCTTGCTGATCCAGGGATTGCTGAACAAGACGTTGTCACCACACAGAATGCAGCATACCAAGCAGATGATCTTGATGCGTATGATTCAGACTGTGATGAACTTCAATCTGCACAGGCAGCTCTTATGGCAACTATCTCCAGCTTAGGGCCAGAAAAAAGATCTGAGGTACTTATTAATACCACTGATAATACCACTGATGCTAGTATTCAACCACATCAAGTTGTGCAAGAGAGTGCTGATTCGAATGACTCTTCAGTGGTGAGTCTTTCAAATGAGGAGACAATCAATGATAGTAATATCAATGTGAGTCCTCAGACTTTGAGTGAATCACAACCGGGAGCCATTTCGCATACGCATACTCCTGCTCAACAAGATTTGGTCATGGTTCCTGCTACATTACTTAGCCAAATGAATGCTGCACTCTTAGAAACCCTAGCTAAGAATAAGAATTTGTCTGATGAGCTTGCCTTATGCAATGAGAAACTTCAAACTTTGGAATTAGTTCCTTCGTCTAGTGTTCTCACTAATCCCGAATATGATCATTTTCGAAACAAACAAATGGGTCATTTGCAAGAAATTGAAACCTTAAGAGCAAATCTTTCTAACGAACTTAAAGAAAAAGAGTTAGTGGTTACTAATTTTCAAAAACTTCAAACGGATTTTGAATTACTCGAGTCTAAGAAGAATGAAATGGAAATTAATGCAGCTAATAAGATTAGAAGTCTAGATTATTTGCTTTTAAGACAATACGCTGCCTCTCAACTAGTGCACTTATTTGATGCTTCGTTTAGAGAATTTAACTTATCACGTCAAAAAGGCCTCCCCCCTAACCCACGGTACGCAAAACAAGCTTTAAGCCATAGTCCAAGACTTTATAATGCAACCCAATTAGGATTGGTCTTAGACCCGATTGTTATTTTCGATGATCGCACCAATAAGGATCTAGTTGATGAGAATCGGTCATACAATTTTGCAAAATATCCCGATTGTGATTATTTTAAAATGAATCAGGAGCTTGCTAAATCGGATTTTAGAATTCGCTTCCATATGGACAAAGATCTCATTACAGCACCAACCTACATGTTGAATGAAGAAAACCCTAGTACACTTCCTACACTTGTCAAAATGGAAGGTCCTAAGGAAATTCCAAAGGATCTTCCACCTGTTAGCACTGTATGGTTAAACTTACAAGAGATTAATCAATACTTTACTAATTTTGACAAGGTCATTTTGGAATGTACGACTTCAAATGGCCTAAACGCCGGAGAATGGGCTTTCGAACACATGAACGAGGTGTTTAAGAATGAGATCAATCCGTTTGTCGAAAGTCTAAAAGGAAGTTTTGCATCTCTTAAGGAAAATCTTGAGTTTAAAATTGGAGAAGTTCAAAAAGTGTTTTATGAGATGGACACCGCTTACGAACTACAACTAATTGAAAAGGAAAAGATTTTATCCGAATATGATCGATTCTTGTCCCAAGTAATTTCGTGTGATGTGCTTACTACTGTGAATGTTAATTATTCGAATGAGCTTACATCCGCTATGATTAACTGTGATGTTGTGAATATATGTGATGATGTGTGTGATCTCTCTGTAAATGTTGCTCATACTGTAAATGAGGTAGATAATCATTCTTGTCACGAATCTAACGCTGAATTTTTAAAGCTACAAGATTCTTACAATTTACTTTCAAAACGCTTTAATCAACTCGAACAACACTGTATATCTTTAGAATTAAAACAACAAACTCAAAATGAGGATCTTTTGATATCAAATGGTTGTGAAAACGGTGTTGAGACGAGTGACAAGATGATTGCAATAGTTAAGGCATTAGAGGAAGACATTATGAGATTGAAGAGAGATGTGTCATCAAATGAAACACTAAAATTGGAACTAGAGGCTGCAGAGTCTAAAAACCAGGACTTAGAAATTAGACTTTTGTCTATTCTAGGGGAGATGGATCGGGCAAGACAGGGACTATCCGCTCTTTATGGTTTAATAGAAGAACGCTTAGCTTTTAATGCAGCACAACAACAATCTTATGTTGAACAACTGAACCAAAAGTGTGAGGAAATCTCTGACTTAAACATCCTGCTCATTGACAAAAACATGGTTTTGGCCGAGTTAAAGGAGACACTTCTTCTCACCCGACAAGAAGTTGTTGATAACTTAGCTACCGACTCTGCACCGTCCTCTAGTGCTCCAACAACCAAGTCAGTAGTGCTCTATAAGAACCCGCTCCATAAGAAAAACCCGGTTACCTACGATGATTATATGAGGAATGCAATTAAGCATGTAGATCTTGTTAGGGATATCTTAGACGATCTTTATGCCTTAGATCCCTCAAGTAGCTACTATTATTCAGCCCATGAATATATTAAGCGTGTTCAATATTGCTTAGCCTACTTGCAATACATAGGTAAACCAGGTTCTGCACTACTCACTAATCGTCCCATTGCTGTAACTCCATTCAATAAGACCCCAGGAGCAAAACCGTCATTGGCACCATCAAGTAAGGCACCTTTAAAATCTGTTGCTAATGTTCCCACTTTGCCTTCTACAGGAGTAAAAGAGTCTACTAAGGCTAAAGGATCGCCACTCAAGAAAGATAAGATCAAGCCCTCCACTAGTAGTACCAACAAGAAGAAAGTAGAAGCTCACCATAGGAATGTTAGTTCAGTTTTAAATAAAAAGAATCATGTTAAGACTAAAAGCTCTGCGCCTGTGCAGAAGCCTAAACCATTCGTGAATTCTAATTTGAATTGTTGGAATTGTAATGAATGTATGTTTTCCCAACGTCATGATTTGTGTCTTATTGATCATGTGAATGAAATGAATGCCATTAGGAATAATCTTGAATGGAAGCCAACTGGTAGAACTCGTGCCCAAGTTGGATGGCAATGGCGTCCCACTGGTAGGACCTTTACATTAGATGGAAAAATGTGCCCTTTAACTAGGAATGCATCCATTGAGGTTAGGTCTGAGCGTCCTTTAGTTAGGCACACTAGCACTAAAGTATGGAAACAGCGCCCTTTAATTAGGTCAGCCCCCACTATAGTGCCTATCAGTGAAGAAATACCTCAGGATTTAAGCCAACTAGAATCTACACCACCAACTAGGAAGAAGAAGGCTAGGAAATCTAAGAAACCTAAAGTTAGCAAATCTAAGATTATTAAATCTGTACCTGCTAATAACAAGGAACATTCAGATTCCGATACCTCTACATTGTCCTCGTCTGGTGATATTTTCAGGTGGTCCAAATCATCCTCTGGTATTTGGACTCCGGTTGTTCAAAGCATATGACCGGAGATCGCTCGATGCTCCGAAATTTCGTCAGCAAGTTTCTTGGAACGGTTAAATTCGGTAATGATCATATTGCAAAGATAATGGGTTATGGTGAATATCAGATTGGAAACGTTACAATTTCAAGGGTATACTATGTAGAAGGTCTCGGTCATAATTTATTTTCAGTAGGACAGTTTTGTGATTCCATCCTAGAGGTTGCTTTTCGACAACACACTTGTTTCATCCGCAACTTGGAAGTAAAAGATTTGTTGAAGGGATCTCGTGGTGCAAATCTTTATACTTTGTCCTTACAAGACATGATGGCCGCCTCTCCAGTATGTCTTCTCTCTAAAGCATCTAAGTCCAAGTCATGGTTACGGCATCACAGATTATCTCATCTCAACTTTGATGCTATTAATCATCTGGCTAAAAACGAATTAGTTCGTGGTCTTCCAAAGCTCAAATTTCAGAAGGACCATTTATGTTCCGCGTGTTTAAGGGGGAAAAGTACCAAGAAATCATACAAGCCCAAAGCTGAAGACACCAATCAAGAAAAACTTCATCTTTTGCGTATGGATCTTTGTGGGCCAATGAGAACTGAAAGTGTGAGCGGTAAGAAATTCATTCTTGTTATTGTGGATGATTTCTCCAGGTTTACATGGGTTAGATTTCTACGTACAAAGGATGAAGCACCGAAGGCTATCATCACTTTTCTGAAATTCATTCAGGTACGTTTAAATACTACTGTCCGCCAAATTCGTACAGATAATGGAACAGAGTTCATCAACCAGACTCTTCGTGCTTACTATGAAGATGTTGGTATCTCACATGAAACATCCGCTGCACGCACTCTACAACAAAACGGTGTCGTTGAAAGACGGAATCGTACGCTTATGGAAGCTGCTAGGACTATGCTGATTTATGCGAACGCTCCATTGTTCTTGTGGGCAGAAGCTATATCTACTGCATGTTTCACCCAAAACCGCTCTATCATTCGGAAACGCCATGGAAAAACACCTTACGAGCTTCTACATGATCGTAAACCCGATGTTTCATTCTTTCACGTGTTTGGCGCTCTTTGTTATCCAAACATTAATAGTGAGAACTTGGGCAAGAAAGCATACCGAATCTACAACCGTCGTCTTGGTAAGATTGTAGAAACTATGGACGAAGATTTCGATGAGCTGACAACGATGGCTTCTGAGCAACGCAGCTCTGAACCCGCGCTTCATGAGATGGGAACCGGTGCTATTAGTTCCGGATTAGTTCCCAATAATCCTACTTCTACATCATTTTTACCACCTACAAGGCCCGAGTGGGATAAACTGTTTCAACCGTTGTTTGATGAATTCTTTGATCCCCCAAATGATGAAGTTCCAGCACCTGTAGTGATAGCTCCAATCCCTTAAGTTGTTGCTCAAGCAAATGAAGCTTTATCTAATGCATCTTCAATTAACATTGACCCGGATGCACCTTTACCAAGTGATTCTCAAACTACACCTGAATCGTCACCCTTACTTGTGCCTAATGATGTTGAAGAGGATTCTATTGATCACGACTTGGAATATGCTCACCTACAAGAGCTTCCTTTCTTTGGTGTACCGATACCTGAAAACCCTTCAGTCGCGTCTACCTCAGAAGAAGCTCCTTCAATTGTTCACTCCAGACCACCACGGATTGAAAATCATAGCACCAAATGGACAAAAGATCACCCAATTAGGAATGTCATTGGAGATCTAGATCGACCAGTCTCTACTCGCCATCAATTACAAGAAAGTGCACTCTATTGCTATTTTGATGCATTTCTCTCTGAAGTTGAACCTAAATATTGGCAACAGGCTATGACTCAATCATCTTGGATTGAAGCCATGCAGGAGGAACTAAATGAATTCCAAAGACTTGAAGTATGGGAATTAGTTCCTCTCCCTGACAAGGTTAACATCCTTACTTTGTTGTGGGTTTATATGGTTAAACTCGATGAGATGGGTGCAGTCTTGAAGAATAAGGCTAGATTGGTTGCTAGAGGATATAAACAAGCCTTGGGTATAGACTTTGAAGAATCTTTTGCTCCTGTTGCAAGATTGGAGGCTATTAGACTATTCCTTGCGTATGCTGCTCATATGAACATGATCGTCTATCAAATGGATGTGAAGACGGCATTTTTGAACGGTGAACTAAGGGAAGAAGTCTATGTTAGTCAGCCGGATGGGTTCGTTAGCACGGAGTTTCCTAATCATGTGTACAAGCTTAAGAAGGCTCTCTATGGGTTGAAACAAGGTCCACGTGCGTGGTATGATCTCCTTTCAACATATCTCATCTCGGAAGGCTTCTCCAAAGGCAAGGTGGACCCCACTCTATTCACTCTCAAGGAGGACAACGACATGATTCTGGTACAAATTTATGTTGATGATATAATATTTGCTGCCACTAACATAGAATTGTCAAATTGCTTTGAGAAGATAATGTCCACATGCTTTCAGATGTCAATGATGGGAAAATTTTCATTTTTCTTAGGATTAAAAATTTCTCAGAATCCCAGAGGCATCTTTATTAATCAATCCAAATATGCTCTAGAATCTTTAAAGAAATATAACTTTGAAAATTGTGACCCCGTGGACACTCCAATGGTGGAGAAATCCAAGTTAGATGAAGATAGGAATGGGACTATTATCGATCCAAAACTTTACCGTGGGATGATCGGCACCCTTCTCTATTTGACTGCTAGCAGGCCTGATTTGCAATTTGTCGTATGCATGTGTGCCCGGTATCAGGCTCGGCCTACCGAAAAGCACCTACATGTTGTTAAAAGGATCTGTCGGTATCTAAAAGGAACACTTCATCGTGGTCTATGGTATCCGAAAGATTCCTCCATTGCTTTAATATCATACGCAGATGCCGATCATGCTGGATGTCAAGACACGAGGCGTAGCACTTCTGGATCTGTGCAACTCCTTAGAGACAGATTGATCAGTTGGTCTTCAAAAAGGCAGAAAAGCGCTGTAATTTCTAGCACGGAGGCTGAATACATCGCCATGTCCAGTTGTTGTGCTCAAGTCCTTTGGATGAGATCACAACTAACTGACTACGGTTTGGGATTCAACAAAATCCCGATGTATTGTGACAACAAGAGCGCCATTGCCCTTTGCTGCAACTATGTTCAACACTCCCGGGCCAAGCACATAGACATTCGCTACCATTTCATTAAAGAGCAGGTGGAGAACGGAGTGATCGAGCTGTATTTTGTCACTACTGAGTACCAACTGGCAGATATGTTCACCAAAGCCTTAGATCGAGGACGAATCGAGTTTTTGATTGACAAGCTTGGCATGAAATCATTTACTCCAGCGACTCTCAAAGAATTGGCAGAAGAATCAGCTGAATAGTGGTGGTAAACTATTCAGGCGTATCCTTTGTTCGTGATCATGTATATTATCGTATATATATAAACCACAAAAAGAAAAATACAAAAATATAAAACCAAGAAAAACCATAAAAAATATAAAACCTACAAAAACCATAAAAATTATAAAATCCAGAAAAACCAAAAATATTTTTCGTTTTTTAAAATGGGCATGTCTTTTAGTACGGTAATATTTACGGCCTTAGAAATGTCGATCAATATTGACACGGTGCCATAAATAGAGTCCGTATAAAAGTTGTACTTTTTTAAAACATGCCCATTATGGCTTGTAGTTATTTCAGACTGCAACCCGGTTTTCATATTAAAGTCACGTATTTCCTTGGAAAACGTTGGCTCACAACGGGAATTAATTTTCTCGGGCATGATTTACAAGCCAAATCATGCAAAGGGATCAAGTTTACTTTACAACTTGGTCTATCAAAAGTTAGTGTACGTCTCAGTGCATTAACTTGTCAAAATAAGAGAAATCTTATTGCCACCACGAATCAATCTTTTTCAAGACATTAATTGGAAATGCTTTCATCAATATTTGACTCTTTAAACAATGACTACTGCTCTTTAAATAGAAAACGGGTCATCGTTTAAGGGGGAGAAAATATTAAATCATCTTTGTCATCAAAACGATTTTCAAAAGTGATTGTGGAAATTTAATTGGCTAAATGGTTTATGAATGGTCTTGCTTTAGAATACGACTAGTGCTCGCTCAATGTGATAGAATTTGCTTTAAGATCTTGGAGATTTGCTAATAGGTTGTGATGCTTAAGTTGAGTGAAGGTTAAGTTGGCGAAATTTAACAATGGTTAGGAAAAATGAAAAGATAAGAACCAAAAAGGAAAAGAATAGAAAAGTATAGGGACTTAAGGTGACATTTGTTGAAAGTTGTAAAATTTGACCTAAGTCAAAACCATATCCCCCGTCCCTTTAGCTTATCTTCTTCACTGTTTGTTTGCCCCCATTAACACACACATAAACACACACAAAGCTTTCACAAACTCTCGTTTTCATCAACTCAATCTGTTCCATTCATTCAACAAGGTACAAACATTAATCTTTGATCTTTAATTCGCCTAAATTCATTGAAATCCACTTAATCAAGTCATTTGAATTAAGGGTAATCTAATTAGGGTTCGTTTGCCTTAATTTAGGGTTAATTAATTAGGGGTTTTTGTTGGGTTTTATGCGGAATAGCATTAGAAGATGTTGTGTTGCCTTAGATTGCCTTAGAAATCACAAACGCGACTAGATTAATCATTAATAGGCTACGTTTGTAATCTTCCGGATGAACATGGCTATCAAACTTCCGAATAAAGGAAGTTCTGAACAAACTTCCGAATGAAGGAAGTTCTGAACAAACTTCCGAATGAAGGAAGTTCTGAACAAACTTCCGAATGAAGGAAGTTCCGAACGAACTTCCGAATGAAGGAAGTTCTGGATGAACTTCCGAATGAAGGAAGTTCCGGATGAACTTCCGAATGAAGGAGTTTCGAGTGAACTTCCGAATGAAGAAAGTTCCGAACGAACTTCCGAATGAAGAAGTTCCGAACGAACTTCCGAATGAAGAAGTTCCGAATGAACTTCCGAATGAAGAAGTTCCGAATGAACTTCCGAATGAATAAGTTCCGGATGAACTTCCGAATGAAGAAGTTCCGAATGAAGGACTTCCGAATGAAGAAGTTCCGAATGAAGGACTTCCGAATGAAGAAGTTCCGAATGAACTTCCGAATGAAGAAGTTCCGAATGAAGGACTTCCGAATGAAGAAGTTCTGAACGAACTTCCGAATGAAGAGTTCCGAATGAAGGACTTCCGAATGAAGAGTTCCGAATGAAGGACTTCCGAATGAAGAGTTCCGAATGAAGAAGTTCCGAACGAACTTCCGAATGAAGAGTTCCGAATGAAGGACTTCCGAATGAAGAGTTCCGAATGAAGGACTTCCGAATGAAGAGTTCCGAATGAAGAGTTCCGAATGAAGAGTTCCGGATGAAGGGTTATTTGATTGATAGTTGTTTGCCTGTTATAAGTACTTGTTGAAATGTATTATGCTTAGAAGTCATAATGATGTATATCTATATATTTTTGTGCATCAATCTTTCATGTCTTATCTTAAGCAGATACGATGACTAATCCAACAGTACAAGCAATCCAAGACTCTAGAGCAGCAGAAATTACCGAAGCAAGAGCCCTCAAGTTCATACCAAACAATTACCGGCTGAAGCAAGTTTCAAAATCCACTCACCATGGATTTAAAGTCGCCATAGGAATCCTTGATCACTCTCATTTCAAGAATGCTTTAAGTAGTACTGCCTTGGTGCCTTATGATTACATGTATGAGTTCTGGGCTACCAAGGAAAGCACTTCAAACAAGATCACCTTCACTCTCGACAACAAGCAGTAGACACTTACTGTTTCAGACTTCCGTAAGATATTTGGCATTCGGGATACACCCAAAGGTATGTCATTTTCCAGGGATCCTACTAAAGACGAACTCATGGAGATGTTCGATGCTCTTGGATGTCCTGACATACGAGTTGTGTCTGAGTTTACCACCGCTAAAGTAGGTCAACCTTGGAGAGCAATCTTGGGTATTCTTAGTAGATGTCTTACACCTAAAACCAGTAGGCATGATGCTTTGTGTAGTCCAATTATGAACATCTTCCATGGAATGTAGACAGGCGCAAATGCAGATTATGCATTATTGTTATGGGAAGAATTCACCTTTCAACTCTTCCAAAACAAGAAGCTGAAGAATAATTTCTTTCCTTACCCTCGGTTTATCAAGCTTATCATTAATTATTTTATGAAGAATGGTGTTACTATTGATAGGCGTGAAGCAAGTCGTCATCACACTGAAGAGGCTGATCACACTGTGGATCTAAGGCATGAAGGACCATATAGTGGTGTTATTCTTGGTCCTATTCCCGATTATCTTCTGACGGATAAAATTAAAGCTTCTGGTGATTACAAACTGCTGCTACTAGAAATCAAGAAGCTAAAAGCAAGCCTTCAGACTGGAGAAGACTCGTCTACTACGGTCAAGAGTAAAGGTAAACGCAAGCAACCAGCTGCTTTACCTGAACCCGAAACCAAGAAGAAGAAGACTGAGGCTAAGAAGGGAAAAGGCACTGCTGATGAGTTTGTTCTACGTGACGAAGAAAATGTTGATGATCCTACTCTTGACAAGGCTGAGAGAAAATTAATGAAGATAGCTATTGAAAGGAGTAGGAAAGACACGGGAGGTAGTGGTTCGGGTGCACAGATGAATGTTGAAGAAGAGTATGAGGAGCCAGAGGATATTGATGAGTTTGGATCACCTGAAAGGTATTTTACTTCGAAGGAGACATCCATCCCTGTTTCAGCAAGTGTTGAAAAGGAGTCCGGTGCTCCTACAATCATGTTACCTACTCAGCCTTTAGTAACTCAACCTCCACCAATACAGCCCTTACCAACCCGACCGGTTTCAACACCATTCCTTCCACCTCCAATAACTCCCATCATCAGTACTGTGGTTACAACCGAGCCTCTTCAACCAACCCAGAGTAGCTCTGCATCATCTTCAATGGCTGCATTTGTAATGGCCGAAATGTTGGATAAACATACGGATATTCAAAAAAGAGAGATGAATGAACTTCGCCAAGAGCTACATAGACGAGTTCAAAGTGAAGAAGCATCTAAGAAAGCCCAAGAAGAGATGCTTGCTAAGTTCGCTGCAGAGATGGAGTTGACACGTAAAGCTCATGCAGAAGAACTAGCTCAGGTTAAGCAGGCTAAAGCTGATAAGCATGTTGCACGAATCACGAGACTTCAAGCCACGAGGGATAAATACAAGGATCAAAAAGAAAAACTTGAAGCTTCTGTTGAAGAGAGAGTGAAAGAATCCGTTGAATCCATTATGCCAAAACTGCGTGATGAGTTGAAGAAACTCGCGGCTAATAACTTGATGATCAAGTCATCCAATCCTTCTGAATCCGCCTACAAAATTACCTATGAGTTAACGGATTTTGAATTAAAGAAGATCCTCAAAGCTCGCATGAGGGAACTTGGATCTTTTGATAAATCTAAGATTCAACGGACTCTCTACAAGTCACTCAATGACGCTATTATGGAAGATGATCGGCTATTTAAGGTGTTTGGAAGTGTGGTACCTTACCACATTCTGCCTGAGGAAGAAAGGGAAGAAAGTGAACAAGAAGAGGGTACTAGTGAAGAAGAAGAGGAAGAAGAAGGAGAAGAAGAAGAAGATGAATATGATGATGATGGTGACGATGGTGGTGATGATGATGAGGATAATGATGATGATAATGGTGATGATGGTGGTGATGGAAACGAGGAGAGTGCTAAGGGAAGCAACGAGGGTGACGATGAGGATGATGATGGTAAACAACCTAAAAAGGGGGACAAGGTAGCCAGCACAAAGAAACCATCGAAGTCTGGTACCAAGTCTCAAAAAGATGCTGCGCAGAAGGAGAAATCTACTTCAACGGAATCAAGACAATCCAAGTGGCGCCATGATGTGAATGCTACTACGGCGTCATCGATTCCCGGTACATCTATTGCTGTGTCTATACCTGTTACCACTAACCCTATTAGTTCTGTTGTTGCTCCTGTGATTGTAGAGTCAGTAACTGAACCTGAAGCTGCACAACACTCACCCGTTCTTGACACCGCCGAGATGCCTGAATCAGAACCAATACGTGTTCATGTCTCTACTCCTCTACAACAAGAACCACAATCGACTGTTCCTGAGTCAAGCACACGGGACTGGGCAGACACATTGGAGATTGACGAGACTGCACCGCCACAAGCTTGGATCACGGCAGCGGCTCAATATGATCCAATCACAGACGCTGACAGAGATGTTTTATATCTCCGTATCCGCAGTCCGATTGACTTGTGCGCATTTCTGGCTCATGAGTATAAATCTTCGGTCACTCCGTCGTTGGTAAAGAGAGCGCTAAAGGATAAGAGAACTCGCGCCAAAACCAGGTTAACCCGAATGGAGTTCGAGTATTATGCTGACGAGGTCTTGAAAGCTCTTAACACCGTTCAAAGGCCAGGCCTCCATGAATAAGAAAGAGCTCCACCTCCACTTGATCCTTCTCAAGATAATCAGATTGCTCTCGACTTCTTCTTCACTTATGATCTTGATTATCTCCTCAAGGGTTCATCAAAGTACGCAACCTCCCTGACCTTACTGAAAGCTGCCAACTGGGGGACAATACCTTGGATCGAGGAAAAGGTAAACCGACTCTGGGTCCCAAGGGTAACTCGTAATTATGATATGTATGCTGTTATAGGTGCATCTCATTGGGACGAACGAGTCCGAAGGGCGTACAGGGTTTGCTGCTTAGCCAATTCAGGAAGCAACGTTCGATCCGATATTCGCATCTCCAGCATTTTGGGACTGAAAACTGAAGCCAAGAATAGCTATTATCATGTGACGGAGATTCATCTAAAAAGGGAGGATGACAGAGAATACAAAATCCAGCAGGGAGATTTTTCTATCATTCGCCTTGAGGATATCGAAGACATGTTGCTTATGATGACCCGGGATCAACTCACACATATTCCTCGTGAAGACATCATTGCCTTGAATACATCACTTCGTATGTTTAAACGAAGCGTTGTTATCAAGAAACGAGTTGAAGATCTTCAGTTGGGAGTCGAAAGCTACCAAAGGAAGCTTAACCTCACCCGTCCAATGAATCAAGTTCTACCTCAACATGTTGCTAGATGTCCCTATACCGGCATTACTGTTCCGAATTATGGGATTTTCTACTTGAACAGCCATGGGATAATGAAGTTTATGAGGGTAGGAGAGCTTTATAAGTACAGTGATGGGACTCTCCTATACACCAGAGGAAAGTTGGAGCATCTTAATTCGGGTGGGTCTTTACCAGAGATGACTAAGGATTGGCATCAGGGTTATCGGCAAATGGCGAAGTATGTGATCAAGAAGATTGATCAAAATCTCCGTGAACGTAGATTGATGAGGAGCTTAGAAAGATTCGTTGGTGGTAGACCATATGGAGTGCACCACAAGTTACTGCAACGATCCATCTAATGGGTTGTACATTTCAGGTCCACTTTATATTGGTTTTTAATTGTGAATATGTAAATTTGTGAATATTGTGCTTTTACGGCTTGATGTAGTGTTAAGGTATGATAATTTTTCAAGAATTTCTCACGAGATTCTAAATCTTTCAAAATATATCATACTAAAGCACTACAACTATCCCTTATTAATTTAAGGGGGAGCATTAACATGTTCTATGGCCAAACATCGATTTCATTTTTACCCAAAGACCGGTTAATCCATTCAATATCCCAAATATTAATGGTTAACATTTTGGATAAGGGGAGAAAATGGGATTAAGGAGACTTAAATGATACTTGGCTAAAAGATGAAAAAGTCTTAACGATTATCCAACTTAATATGTGTAAAGCACGTGTTAAGGGGGAGCGTTTTTGATGAACAAAACACCTAAGGTACAAAACTTTTGATTTCAATATCACAAGTACCTTAAGTGATTTTTAATGATTTTTCATGGTGGCTATACTTTCCCAAAACACGCTTATTTCACGACGGATGTGGTGACAAAAGGGTGGTAGGAATAGGTTTTAGTCCAATGATTCATCAGAGCCGATGGAATCTTCCCAATGACAATTCCCTAGATAGAATTAGAAGTCCTAGGAAAGTTGGAGAAAGATTGTGAATGTAGCTGAATGCCGACCAAGTACTTAAGCTAGCACTGGAACAATCACAACAAGGTGCTAGTTATGACGTATTGGTAAGCATTGAAGGGGTTGAAGAATGAAAAAGAATTGTAAAGATAAAGGGTGTAAAGAAAGAAGCCCTCCTTACAACTTTAGGCAGAAACCGGGTCAATACATATGCTATTGAGATCATTTTTGTTAATGATTCTCGATATTGAAGAAAGACATCATGGACCCAGTGATGCAATGCACAACCCTTCCCAGCTAACTCAAATATCTCTCAAAAGGTATTTGTTTTAATCACACGGAGATCAACACGTTATCTATTGGTTTATTCACTCCGAATAGACTGATATTGAAAAGGTGGCACTCCTCTCCAGCCATCGCTCACTAAATCAAAACGCACTATCGAGTCTAGAGCCACGAGATCATCAAAAGTCTCATTAGGACACTTTCCATTTATTCCTTGCTTTCTCACACACTGTGAAAAGTAAGAGATTTTCATGAGTCCTACGCAGTATTCCTGTAATATTGCCAGAACATCCGAGTAATACGTAAGTATTACAATGAAGATGGAAATCCTGCTTGAGCCAACATCAAACAAGCTCATGGTAGGTTACACGTGCGGTTCTTTTAGAACCAATCTTGTGAAAAACTGGAAAGAAACAGTGGTTTAATTCTTAATTGAACTTAAACTCGTTCCAGGCCTCTACGCATTATCCTATGATCTTGCCAGAACACTCAGAGTGACTCTTTATTGATCACAATGACGAGTGGAAATCCTTCTAGTATTAACATCAAACAGCACTTGGTAGGTGACGTGCAAGATTCTTTATGAATTGAGTTCGTGATAATTGGAAAGCAACGATGGTGAAAATCTTAATTGAAATTCACTTGTTCCAGGTTTCATGAATTGACGGCTTCAAATCACAAGGATAATTTATCCAAGTGATTCACTCTTTATGTTCGCAGTCAGCTTTGGACGGTCGAATAAAGAGAACGGGTTTACGCGCGAAATCCTGTCAGGAAGTTACTTAATTGAAACTATCCGTCACGGGTATGATATCTAATATCGTCCAACGGTCTTCACCGACCGGAGGTAAAATGCTACCGAATTAGAATAAAATGTCAAAGCCATTTTATTCGTGTCGTTGCTGTGTACTTGTTAAAGACGGTGGCGTTGCTGTGTACCTGTTGAAGACGGTGGCGTTGCTGTGTACCAGTTGAAGACGGTGGTGTTGCGGTGTACCTGTAGAAGTCATTCCCACATGCTTATGTTTTTCTGCATCAAAGTTCAGCAAAATTCAAGAAAGTGCAAAATGAAGTCTTCCGCTGTACCAAACTCTGAAGCTTTCAAGAATTCAACAAAAAGACATAAGTGTGTGGAACATGGAGTCACGAGGAGGCAAGTTTCACAAGAAGGCAAAGATCGCACGTGATTGGTCAAAAGAACAATGCTCTCAAGCCAAAGCCTAAAAGATCAAATCAAAATATTCACAACAAAAAGAAAGAAGAAAAGACTACCAGCTGAAGAACGAAGACTTAGTATAGTATGCTAGGTTTAGAACTTTGTAAACGTGGAGTGACCTCCCTTAGGGGGAGATTGTTAGAAATACGTTTTTACGTATATTAGAAGTATCGGTCACTCCACAATATTATTAATGTTGTAATAGCTCGTAGTTAGTGTTACTTATTAAGTTAAGTAAGAAACCGACCCATGGGCTTGTCATGGGTCGTCCCAAGCCCAATATAGGCCTTGGATATAAATACCCCTTTCCACCATGGAAAGGGGTTGGTTGTTGTTCATTCCTTACATTCATTTGAATAAAATACACATAGTTTCTCTCTCACTTTCTCTCACTAGTTTCTCTCTCTAGGAATCTTCAACCCACTTCATAGATTCATAGGTTATCAAGATTCTACATTCAGCATATTTTATTTTTTATCCACGGTCATGAGTCGCGTCCATCATATTGTTTAATTAATTTAAAGATATTAGACATGTCATTTAAATTACTAAAAGATATTATTTATCTTTTAAATTTGGCAAAAGTATATTCATATATTTTTTAAATGGATATTATATTATCCATATCTTTTAAACAGGTAGTAAGATATTACCTATAATTTCAAACTAATAAAAGTTAATACCTATATCTTTTATATGCAAAAAATCTTATTGATATCTTTCATATTAATAAAAGATATTTGTTATCTTTTAAATGGGGTAAAAGGTATATTCCGAAAAAATATACTATCAATATTTTTTGTATATCAATACAAGATATTACATATCTTTTAAAATTGACAAGGAGATATTATATATATATATATATATATATATATACATATATATATATATATATATATACATATATATATATATATATATATATATATATATATATATATATATATATATATATATATATATATATATATATATATATATATATATATATATATATATATATATATATATATATATATATATATATATATATATATATATATATATATATATATATATATATATATATATATATATATATATTAATTTAGTTTTCGCATATGTCAAGACCCGACCTCTTTATTCGCGGTCATGGTACGTCTAACCGTACTCATCCGCACGTTTTTAGAATATTTTATTTAAAAAAAACTAGAGTTATGAATCGCGTCCTTTCACGTTAGTCCGCCCTATTAAAAATGATATTTTATTTTGGTTGTTGCAATCTGCGTGACCAAACATTATATTTTATTTAGTTCGGTCGTGGCGATCCACCTGCCCGGACGTATTATTTAGTTTGGTCGTTGCGATCCGCACGACCAAACGTCTTATTTTATTTAGTTTGTTCGCTGCGATCCTCGCGGCAAACGTCTTATTTTATTTACTTTGGTCGTTGCGATCCCCGCGCCAAACGTATTATTTTATTTAGTTTGGTCGCTGCGATCCGCGCGGCAAACGTAATATTTATTTAGTTTGGTCGCTGCGATCCGCGTGCCAAACGTATTATTTTATTTAGTTTGGTCTATGCGTTCACCGCGATCAAACATAATATTTTAAGTTAGTCGTTGCGATCTGCACGATCAAACATACTATTTTATTTAGTTCGGTCGTGGCGATCCGCCCATCCGGACGTATTATTTAGTTTGGTCGCTGCGATCCGCGCGATCAAACATAATATTTTAATTTGGTCGCTGCGATCTTCCCGACCAGACATGATATTTTATGTAGTTCGATCGTGGCTATCCGCCCATCCGGACGTATTATTTAGTTTGGTCGTTGCGATCCGCACTATCAAACATAATACTTTAATTTGGTCGTTGCGATCTGCGTGACAAAACATATTATTTTATTTAGTTCGGTCGTGGTGATCCGCCCATCCGGACGTATTATTTAGTTTGGTCGCTGCGATCCGCGCGATCAAACCTAATATTTTAATTTGGTCGTTGTGATATGCGCGACCAAACATATTATTTTATTTAGTTCGGTCGTGGCGATCCACCCATCCGGACGTATTATTTAGTTTGGTCGATGCGATCCGCGCAATCAAATATAATATTTTATTTTGGTCGTTGCGATCTGCACGGCCAAACATATTATTTTATTTAGTTCGGTCGCGGCGATCCGCCCGTTCGGACGTAGTATTTAGTTTGGTCACGGCTATCTTCGCGATCAAATGTATTATTCTATTTAGTTTCGTCGCGGTGATCCGCGCATTTAAACGAGTTATTGGACTGCCCGTTTGAATATTCGCCATGCACAACCGTACCTCGGTCATGGTTATGAATTACACATTTCTACATTTGTTGTACATCTTCTTATGCCTATTATTCTTTGAAACTGTATTTTACACATATTCGCCATATTAATGTGCGTAGTTTAATCCATATAATACACACACGCCTTGTGTTTTATTTTATAATAAATCCCCACCTTTCTAATATGCCTAAGCTATGTGGGTCATGTCCCATAGGGGTAAGTGTTAAAAATTGTTCAAAATTTTTCGGGATACTTTACAAATAAGTTTAATACTACTAAGTAGATATAGCGTCATTAAACTTGGGGGACTATAGGGGTATCATAATGCCATTGATACGATCTTATTTGATTGTAGTTTAGCATTTATATTTTGAAACATGTAGAATACTACTCTATTCAGTGTAAGTATTATTGCGCGGGTCAGGTATCCGTCAGGTCAGGAACCTGCCTGTCGCGTAAGAGGATTGCGACCCCAACGACTATGGATCATGTATCCACACTAAGTACGTAAGAGGCATTGCAAGACCGGTACTAAGACGAATCACGCGTTCGCAAAATGACGGATCAGGTATCCGTCGCAGGACCATGCAGGTCATGAACTGCCTCCCGCGTAAGAGGGTTGCAACCCAAACGTTATCAATGATACAAGTATCTAAGCCTCCACGCGAATATTAAGACGCACTGCATGCACACCGTAACTACTATGTTACTACCAGATCAGGTATCTTGTGTGGTCAACCACCACGACAAGACTCTCCGGAGCACGCACGTCACGTACGTGTGCAAATGATACCGCATGCGGTATCAATGATATTACATTATACGCTAAACTCTGTATTTGCACTTAGCATGCAAGAGGTCTTGCTAACCTATTGTATGCTAAAGTCGGATGCCATATTCACACTTATCACGTAAGAGGTGTCGCGAGCCCTGTGTTAAGTTGATTACTATAATGCCTTGTGTTATGCCATATGAATATTCACATAATCCGGCTACAGTAGTACATCTTTAGTTGGCCATGAGTTGGATATCATATTCACATTACCTTGTCACAAAAGTATGTCTTCTGTTGGCCTTAAGCCGAATGCAATATTCGCACTATGTTGCATTATCAGTGGGTATAATAAGTACACCTTCAAAGTATTCACGATGCAACATACGGGTTCCACCTCCACCTTTACAAAACCTCCTTATCATTCTCATAGAAGAGATGAATAAGAATTATACCTTGTTGATGCCAGTGTTACCCAGGCTATAGAACACTTTTTCTTCTTACGGGGTCCTTACCATCTAAATCACGGGAAACCAAGCATTCTATCACAACTACCGGTATTACGTATACGGGTTCCCCATTTATTTGACGTGGACACGCTTACAGGTAGCAGATATGGTGTAAAGTCTAATAACCTTAGTGAAAACCTCACATACTAGACTGGAGGACATGATGACGTATAGTGGTTGCGCTCACTATTCGCATAGTCAGCCCATCATCGTTTCGCTAAAGATAGCCCATTATGAGTGTAGCATATGTTACAGGCGACCTACAAGTACGTCCTAGGAGCAGACCGCGCGCGGTTGTTAGTGAGCGTGATACATCAATGAGTCTAGCATAACATGATCAAGGACCATGTCATACTAGATCGGGGGACATGTCGACGTACAGTCGGTATAGGGCTCGACCCGACAGGCCCGTGACCCAACAGGCCCGTGGCCCATACACCTTACTTACCCTTCAAGACACCTTAATCCTATAAATGCAAGGGGAGTGCTCATTCTTCCATCAGGTTATTTCTCATACTTACACCTCTTATACTATTACGATCAAATACTAACTTGACCGTCAGAGGTGGACCCCGGGGCTCTGGCCTCGGGTCCACGTCTAACCGGTTCTCTATTGTTTGCAGCATTACTCAGGGTCGGGGAAGACGATGAACGGCCCAGGAGAGTCGTCGAACCGGCCCAACTAAACTATGCTTCAACAACGTTCAAAAGTGAACAGATCCCAAAATCCAAATCATCTCACGAAAAATCGTCAATCGTCACGAGATCAAAAAGGTAGCGACGCCAATTTAATATCTGTCTTTTTAAGTATATCATTTTTCCTCGAATCGACTCGAATTGATATCCAATTTTATCGTTAAGATTTATCGTTTTTGGTTATAAATGCTTGATTGGTAATCTATTTCTATTTATCACAAATCAAGCAAAAAGTAAAAGTAATATCTACGTAATACGTATTTATTCTAAAAAAAAGTGCAAGTACCACAAGTAATGAACAAAGTACAACTAAGCAATGCACAAAATTAAAATGATGACAAAATTTAAATGGAAATACATAAATAATAAAATGCTAAAAAGAAAATGTAAAATAAAATGCAAAATACAAATCCCAAACTAGGTTTAAACAAAACTATAAAGAACAAGGACTATTATGCAATTATTATCAAGTTTCTATCAATTAAACCAAAAATGAAAACAAACAGAAAGTGGAAGGACTAATATGCAATTATTTTTAACTTTCCAACAACACTGCTCAAAATGAAACCAGCCAGAGGGAACAAGGACCTAAGTGAAATTTCCACAAAATAAAACTCAAAAACAGGCTTAATGAGATTTTTAGCTAGTTTGAGCTTATTACTGGATGAAAATTGAAAATTCTTTTTGCAAAATGTTTCTTATCAAAATTAAGCTAGCCAAACTAAATATGAGCTTATGAGATAAGCTAAAACTTTGAATTCAATTTTTCAATAAGCTAAAAAGTTGATTACAGCTTATTCACTTAAGCAAATGAGATTAAACTTTCCAAAAATGCTTATAAGCTGAGATAATGGACAAAATGTTAAGTAGAATCTTAAAAAGCGCCCAGAATAAGCTAGAATCACTATGTTAACCAAAACAGCTTATGAAATAAGCTGTTGACTTTTTGATCTTTTTTGAAAAAGCTCACGAATGACTGATTATGACTTTATAAGCAATTCTAAGCACTTTTTATGAAGAACTTAAGACACATAAGCACTATAAAAGCAAATGCACAATATGATCAGCTTATGATGAAAACAGACCTAATCAGCTACTTTTGAGACTGAATTCTTGCTAATAAGATAGAAAGAAAACTTATACTTGAGCAATCCAAACCAGTACTATAAGCTATTTGAAACACCAAAATGCACAGGCTGATTCTCAAAGATGAATGACTTATGAGCTGTTGAAGATGACTGCTTAAGCTATGTTTTATGATAGAAAACCACAACTCACAAGCACTTTTGATCCGTTTGACTAAATGATTGACCAGTTATTTGACTGAATTTAGACTAGTATTATGAGGCAATTGTGTTACTACAAAGCTTCAAACAACAACTCTAACAACAACTCTACAAATTGCTAATCCAAACACTTAGACCATTAATATGCAGAATTATAAAAGGACTAATGAGATATAATGAATATAAGGCTATAACAAGTAACAAACTAACTATATCAGATCATGAGAGAGATTAGAAGCTATTATAGATTTGATCATACACTTGCACATAAAACCTAATTTTAGCCTAGAAAAGTAAATGATATCTTATACCTTGATCCAAGCCTCTACTGCAGAATATGAAAGCTCAATAACACTAACTAACACTAATTCAACACTAACCAACCAAACAATACCAGAAATCACAGAGATGAACTCTATGATTTCAAATCTGCCATTTTCCCTCCAAAAACTTGATCAGCTATAAAAACTCAACCACAAACACTAACACTGGCTCCAAAAGCTTGTATAGCTTGTATTCAAGCTAAACTTCAACAAACAGGAACAACAATGGCAATAGTAACCAGTGTTTTAAAAACTGGTTTGACCCGACCGGTTCAACCAGTTGAACCAGGAACCGGGGTGACGAACGGTCCGTTGTGAGCCGATTTTGACTGTAACTCAAACTGGATTAAACCGCCAGGTTTTGATCGACCCAGGTCGAACCACTGACCAGAAACCGGTTGGTTCAACAAAAAAAGAAAAAAAGAGATCCAAAATCAGATTATTTTGAACAAGATCGATTTTTTAAGAACGCTCAGAACGTTAAGTAGATACCTAAAAGTAAGCATACTAGCATATCTAGAAAAAAAGAGATCTCTGTTCAAAAAAGAAAAAGAGATCCAAAAATAAGCATACTAGCATATCTATTTAACTTTCAATTTCTTGGGTCTTGGATTGATGAGGATGGTTATCAAGGATGAATATGAGGATAAATTGTGGAATCTTTATTTATGGTTTTTTTTTGTTTAACTAAAATAAAGGAATGGTGATTCATATGAAAATAAGATTGAAGCTTTGAAGTAAAATCTATGTTTCTAGCTTGTTTACATATCGTATTTGTTTTTGTGAATGACAAAAAAGTAAGAGTAAAGCTTTGATATGCATTGATTTGTGTGACATGTATTGGGAAAATGAACACATAAATAAAAGCATAAACCCTTATCCTATAAGTGAATAAACTACTGAGTAATATGGTTAAGTGAATATAGTACATGTTTTTTTCTATTTAGTACAATTCAGGTGTCGGTTGTTTTTTACTTTTAACATAAAATCGGTTTTATCCGCCGGTTCAACCGGTTGAACCGGTAACCCAGTGAACCAGTGTCTCAAATGGGACGGTTAAAAACCCGGGTTTTAAAACATTGATAGTAATAGTAGATTCGACTGAGGAAGAAGATGAACAAAAATCGTGATGATCTTTATTGATTTGATGTAATGAAAGTACAATTTGTGAAGGAAAGAGTACATAACTATCACTACAATTTGTAAAATGAGGTGTGTTGAGCTATTTAAAGACGGTTAGGGGAGCGTCTAGGGGTGGTTGAGTTTTTGATGAATGACATGTGTGTCAGTGACAGTCAAGGATTTGCCAATTGAAGAATGCCAGGTGGATTAGGGTTTGTATGTTCAAGAACAAATTTGGGTACTTTTGATATAGGAAACGGCAGTGCCAGTGGATTCGTCATGGGGAGTGATGGGACTTCGTTTATACATAGTCTCATCGTCCAAAACGGGCTTAAAACGGTGAAAATGTCATTAAAAGTGCCAAATATATGCTTGTGTTTGTTCAATGTGTATTTTAGGTACGGATATCGAGAAAAAGACAAAAGATCATAAGAATCAAGCAAAAACAAACACTGGAAACGAAGCCGCACAATGAAATGGACCCAAGTGTTGAATTTTCCAAAAAGACCCTTGAAGAATTGAAGATGTTCAAGATTGGTCCCTCAACTATTAAAGACTTGTCACAAATGAACCTCCAAGAATCATTGTGTACAAGATAGGACCTTTATGTTTGAACACATGTCAAAACATCCCTTGAAGATCAAGAAAGTTACACTTAAGATCCCTTTGAATACACAAGGACTAACAGTGCAAATACAAAAGGACTAACGGAGTAAAGTGGCAAGGACTATAGATGCAAACAAAACAAAGGGGTGTATAACGGGGAGGGACCATTTATGCCATAACACCAAACCTTCTTAACCCTAACATCTAACCACCATTAACTCTCTGCCACCTCACATCCCACTCCCCCGCTCCACCAATCACAACACTCCATCTCACCCAACCCAACCTACGTCACACCCCACTTAACAGCTAATATATTAATTAATTAAGTTTTAAACTAATTAATTAATATATTTTCTTGATAAACACTTTCTCTCACCCCCTAAAACAGATCTAATTAAACTATTCTTAAAGAGAAGTGATTTGCACACTTCTTGTTTTGATTGGGACACTCCAAAATATAATAACTTGACATTTATATCCTTACATCACTATTACTCATATTCATTCTTACAAGGGTATAAATGTCAAGTCATCATATTTTAGAATGTCCCAATCAAATCAAAGAGTGTTCAAATCACCTCCCATTCTTAAACCCTCCCAACCTAAACCCTAATCGTTTGATTCTCACCCAAAATAAAGGGGTTTATGGATTAATCCTGTAGATCACTAATTAACCACTTTTTAAACCTTTTGCAACCCACATAAACCCTCACAGCTCACTGATATAAACTGTGGACCCCTAACCTGGACCATTATGGGTACGTTTTTGGCAAAACTACAAAAAGATCAGGAAAATGGATGGTTAGATCACTCTTTCGTGTTGGCCACACGAAATTAACGTTTGTTATCATTTTGCACAGCTAACATCTTCACTAACAACCAAAATATCATCACATGATCCATTTGACCCGTTTCAAGTTCAAACAAGAAGAGCATCTTTGTGGCATCTTCCAAAGCAATAAAAGGGCAAACCTGGAACTTCATACTTAGGGTTTTTAGCTTCTTTTCATTTCTAGAATGCTTTGTAAGCCTATATAAGGCACTTAGGGTTTATCATTTGTTCTTGTTCTTGTTTTTCCTTGTTCACCATCTTGTAATTCCTTTCTATGATTTAATAGATGTTGGTAAAGTTCTTGGTTAAGAAAACAAGTCCCAATTTACTTTTATGTTTGAAGGTTCATGTTTAAATCTGTTTCAAGTTTAAGTTTGGTTCAATTTTTCAAAATTTCTTATTTTTCTAAGTTTTCTTGTTCAAGAACTTAATACTTTTAGGCGTTTGATTGATCATGTCACCCTGAAAATTGATTATCAAGGTGAAGTGAGGTCATTGGCTTGGGTGGCTTAAGTTGTGGGGTCTAAAACCCCTTAAAATATCAAAAACTTGTTCATTTTTGCTAAGTTCTTTCAAGATATATTTACTTAACCACTCGCTGTCCAAATGACTAGTCCATAGGTGGTTTCAAATCCACCTTGTGTTCTAGGAATTAGGATTTCTTTTATTGTTTGTGCTTGTGATCCATCAAAAAACATTATACCAAAGTCTGTTGTAGACTTTGGTTCCTTAAATCATTCAAGACACCCTTGGTTTGAGCCTAGTAGTTGGACAAACTCAAGGGATCTTAGTTGACCTCCCAAAAGGAGGTATTTGGGAGGAGGTTCTATCCCTTTTCCCTCTTTTTCATTTTTCTGTTTAAAAATCTACATGCTTAAGTGTTTATGTGTTTTTGTTATTGTTGAACTTGAATAAAAGTATCATGCTATGTAGGTTAGATTTATGAATGTTCATGGTTGTTCAAGGTTTTTAACTAGTTCTCCAAATTATTAAAGAAAAATCTTTCTTAAAATTAGTCTTAAAAATCTTAAGTGGTGTTTGGGATTGCTCACCATTTGGTGTTAGGAACATAGGCTTTCTTTATAATAGGTTTAAATAGGTTCTTATAGGGTAATTAGTTAACTTGGTAGGATATTTCAAGTTGGTGGTTTTAAAGATCAAAATTTTATGCACATGTGAAGAAAAAGTTGCATTCTGTCTAATCAGCAGGTTTAGAAGCTTGTTTTTGAGTTTTTGGATTTGTAATCTTGGCCATAGTTGGATATTAGTTAGGTTTAGGAGTGAATGCACAAAAAAGGATAGTTTGTTTGAGTAAAAATCAAAGAACCAATGTCCAAATATCATCTTTTTGCACATTAGACCAGCAAAAGTGCTTTTTTATCCGTTGCATGCATCAAGAGATTACTAGTGCCTTGTTTTTGCATTTGGTGGTTTGTAAGTTGGTGTATAGCTAAGACTTGGGTTGGTTTAAGTTTAGATCAACTGGTATTTCAAGTTTGAGGGTTTAAGATAACTCAAAATTGCCTTGGATCTTAGTGTCATAGCACACTAGACCAACACTTACCATTTTCTACATTTTCTTAAAAATTCTAATTGTTCTGTGGGAATTTGCTGTTAAATTGGTGTTTGTTTGCTTGTTATTGACTCCTCACAACCCAAAGGTTGTGAGGGTGCCCTTGTGAGCCCCCAAAAACGGGCTCAATCAAAACCCCTTTACTCATTGTTAAAAAAGGTTCTTGTTCTTCATTTTTTTGGTAATGTAGCCTTTTTGATCGGTGATTTGTGTGTTAATCTTTGGATTAGAAGCAAGTAATTAGTTATTAGGAAGTGTTTGAGTGTTGGTGTAATCAAGGAAAAAAAAGGGAATCACAGGAAGTCAAGGGGAACCCTAAGGATCGAACCCTCGACCTCGCACATGATCAACCCTTTTAACGCCTCAACACACACACCCAGAACCACTCGCGCCCTAGGGACTTTAAAGTTCTAAGTTGTAATTGTTATTTATTTAAGTACAAGTTGAGTTTGACTTATAAAAAATAAGTCGTGACTAGTTTAGCTTAATTCAGCTTACTGGTAACTTATTTTTGGTTTTTTTTACATTTTTTCTTAAAACTTACTAGTGTTTTAGGCTTTTTGGTAGAGTTTCATAATTTTTCTGACCATTTAATTATTTTCTAGCCTTTATTTAATCTGAATTTAATTTTAAGTCTTTTAAAAATAGATTTTGTTAATTAAAAATTTATAAAAAATACTTTTTAGTCTTATAATAATATTTTCAGGGTTTATAAACCATAAAAACCCAAATTGGACTTTTTAATATATTATTTGATTTTTAAGGTTTTTATTAATCTTTAAAAATGAATATAAAATTAATTAAAAGGTTTAAAAGAGTTTTATTAGCTTATATATCTTACTTATATTATTTAAGACTTTTTGTGATTTTTATTATTTTTTTAGGTAAATTTCATTTTTTGTCACGTTTTTTGGTTTTACGTTTTAATTCAAAAGTTTTTTTAGGATTTTAAAATAGTTTTAATTGGTTTAAACTTTTGCAAAAATATTTTTTAGCTTAATTAGAATACTTTTGAGGTATACAAGTTTTAAAATCTTATATTGGGATTTTTGTTAATTTATTTAATTTTTAGGGCTTTAATTAGCATTTAAAAATAAAATATTAATTAATTTAAAAAGTTACAAGAAGTTTCACTTATTTGTAAAACATAGTCATATTTTTAGGTATTTATTATAAGTTTTTAGAAATTTTTAAGTAAAGTTTTTATTTTGTCACGTTTTACGATATTACGTTTTGTACGCCGTAGCTTAATTTTTAGTGTAATCCATCATTCCATTTAGATATTTTTCACTCCATTAATATTAATCCAAAACACTACAAGTTTAACTCACACAATTATCCTCCTTGGCGAACGAACACACATTTGGGTCATTAGTGTTTACGTTTTCCTAAACGTGCACTTAATACTTACCGCTTTATACTTGGTTTGTTTTTCCTAAAATAAAGTCAAGTGTAATTTTACTACTATCATTTTGGTGCCACTGCCGGGGAGGCGTGTGTGTTTAAATTTGGAAAATTTTGTTTTTAATATTATCCTTTTTGTGTGATTAGCACTCTAATCACACGTATTATCGATTTTTATCGTTTTTGTGAATACCAGTATTAATATATTGTAGTACATATCACAATAAATCCAAAGTATCTCCAAATACGCGAGAAAAAACACCTCATTAGCGGGCATTTCGGTCGTTAGTGAGTGTATCGAATTCAAACAAAGAAAAAAGCAAAATAGATATATACTCTTAAGAAGCTTAATCTCGATAAGTACAAACTGTAAGGTGGGTATAAGGCGGTTGTATTTCACGACCTAAAGGAAAAAGCCTCTTAAGTGCTTCGCGCCGCCTCGTTTCCTACGCTTGCTTGTGCGCACTTAGAAATTGAGGGCTAATTAAGGGTTTGCCAACCAAAGTATTATCTACGTACCGTATATACTTTCTTGTTTTGAATTATTGAACCCTCCTAAACGTTTTGGTGTTCCACCAATGTTTTAAAGTCATCGAAAGCTTTCACTACACGTGATCGTTTTCATTCCTTGAGGCTAATCAAAAGTTTGATTCGAGGAGAGATTTTGTACATTTTTGTCTACGTAATTCACGAGAAAAATCCAAAAAATAAAAACAATCAAAAGCACAAAAGATTTGAAAATCAACAAAAACCCAAAAGAATCTTCTTTTCTCACTCCCACGTCGTACGTTACTGATAGGTGTGAAAATACCCATCCTTTTACCACTTAATTATAATAATAATCAAGCCAAAACGTGTATTTTATGTCGTAAATGTCGGAATTATGCGTGGTTTATGTTTTTATTGTGTTTTAGGACCAAAAGATGAAAAAGGAAGAAAACACGGGCTTTCACGGGCTTTTATCGAAGAAAACGAGAAAAGACGAAGTCAAAAGATCAAGAGTGCAAAAAGAACGGAAGTCCAAGGCCTATTCTGAAAATTTATCGAAGAAAAAGTCCAAAGAAAGAAGTTTAATGAAGTCGAAGAACCAAGTCTAATTAAAGAAGAAAATTATAAGACGAGTTCAATTTATATCGACAAATCCCAAGACGACGTCGAGAAAGACAATGAATTTAAATCGAGTCGAGACAAGAAGAAAGAATGAAGAAAGCATCAACATTTTACTCCTCCTATAAATACCCTCCTAATGTGTCATTAGGAGGTAGTTAGTCAATTAGTGGTTAGTTAGTTTAGATTAGGAGTAGTGTAGATTTACTTTCTCTCTCTAGTTTTCATTTTCTCTCTCTAGATTTTATTTCATGTTTTAATTTTTTCATTAATCTTGTATTAGATCTTAATCTTTATTTTAATCAAGCTATTCAATTAATCATTCTCATTCTTCCTTTCTTTATTATTAATCTTGTGTTGATTTAGATGATCATGTAGTTGCTTAATCTTGATGTTTATTGATTTATTGATGCTTTTGATTGATTGTGCTTATTGGTTTTTATTTGTTTGATTTTTATAGCTTATAGTGTTTTAGTGCTTATTGTGTTAATTTTCTTATTTTTAAATAAGTTCTTATTAGTTAATTTCTATAAAAAGTTGTTTTTAAATATTTTTATTATTTAGTGTTTTTAAAAGTTTTTAAATTTTGGCTTATTAGCTTTTTCTAAAAATCAATTTGGTTAATTTTTTAGATAAGTGCTTATTAGTTTATTTTATAAAAATTGATTTTTAATTTTTAGATTTATTAGTATATTTCAAGTTTTTGATTTGTGGTTGAATTAATTTTTCTTAAAAGTGTTTTAGATTAAGTTTTGGTAGATTGCTTATTTGATTTTAGCTTATTCGTGGCTTATTTTCTGATTTTTAGTGTACTGTATCTTTTATTTTCAGGTTTTCAGATTAGGGTTTATTATTCCGAAATTTTTTATTTCTCTGAATTTATTATTTCTCTGAATTTGTCATTTCTTTGAAAATTGCCTCTTTTTCCGAAATTTTTATTTTCTCTGAATTTATTGTTATTCCCAAGATTTTACTGAAAAGGTATTATTCCGAACTTTTTTCCGAAGAAATCATTATTGCGAACTTTTTTCGGAAGAAATCAATATTCCGATGAAATTTGTGAAAATGATTATTCCGAAGAAATGAACTTTCTGAAAACCACTGTAGCATATTCCGAAGAAATTAGAGGTGCTTTCCTGCCTGCTTGAAATTTATTCCGAAATTTCTTCCGAAATGTACTGTAGCAAGCGAAGAAAAGTGACGAGTGTGCTTGCTTGCTTGGAGGTTTTGGCGCCATTTTCACCAGGCTGCCTGGCTGCTTCCAGTAGCTAGCCTGCTTCCAGCAGCTAGCCTGCTAGCTTGTTTATTAATTAGTATTCTTCCGTAATTATTTAGTTTTTTCTGAAAGTTGTTCCGTTTTTAATTTTGAAAGTTAGTATTTTTAGTTGAATTTTTCGTCTAATTTTAAAATTAATATTTTTTTCGTAAAGTTTAAGTTTTATCTTTTATTGAGTACCCGCTTTAAGTTTTGCCTCGTTTAGCTTTAAAGTACCATTTTAGTTTTATTCTCTCCTTTTTATTAAGTAAACTTTATTTTAGAATCGATAGTTAATTTCGTCTTTTAGATTTATTTTTATTAATTGCTTCGTTTTAATTTCACGTTTTATTATTTAATTGTTTTGTTTTTATTAGTTAATCGCTTTTAGCTTATTGTTATTATTTTGCGCATTTACCTTTTTAGTAGATAGATAACCAAACCATTTTATTTTCCACAAAGAACGACTGAGTCACACTTTTAACCGGAAATCAATTCGGATTGAATCGAGACGAACAAATTTTTATACTTGGTAAAAACCTAGTTATCAAATGGCGCCGCTGCCAGCTCTTTTCGTGAAGATTGACGGTTTATTGTGAGAGACGCGTTGGATTTTGGGATCCGTTCACTTTTGAACGTTATTTTTCTTGCTAAAAATTTTCAAAAATCCATAAAAATTAAAAATTTCAAAAATTCCAAAAACAATTTGAAAAATCATAAAAGCATCTCTTTTTCAAAGTTTTGCACCAAAAATATTCCTCTTAACCCTCGATTGTGTTTAATTCTTTTTCTCAACCCCTCTAATTTTTAATTCTTCATGGACTCTTATGTCCATTGCGTAGGGTGTGGGAGACGATTATATGGGTGCGAATCATGTCAATGGTGTTCTTGCGAGCAATGCTGAAAAGATATTCCACCCATTTCTACCGATTCAATATTTGGATTTTGTCCATCGTGCAATTCGACTAATTCATCCTTTTCTAATCCACCTACTCCCCCCTTGCATATATTGTGGAAGTGATTCTCATTGGCATGTTTCGTGTCCAATTCGATACCCGCCTCATGGCGAGCAAGAACTGGGTTACAATTATGACAATGGTAATAGCTATCTACAAGAAGCACCGGGTTTTTCTCAATACCCATGTTGAAATTATTGTGGGGGCCCTCACTATACTTCTTATTGTCAGCCGATGAATTATTATGAGCCAAACCCGTGTTCTACTTCTTTTCAACCAATGATTTATGATGAAACACATCCGTGCTATAATTCTGGTTTTCACAATTTTGATCCCCCACAATACACCATCGATCATCAACCTTCTGTTGGAGTGTGTCTTGAATACGTTCAACAAGAATTAGCTAGCATACGCGAAGCAAGGGAGGAGGAAAAGCGACAGCAACAAGAACAAGTATCTAATCTTAGTGATTATACTCCTCCTCTTGTGCGTCCATACTACTTTTATTACGACGACGAGGATGATATCTATGATCTCAACCCATCTTCTGAGATTACTAGTCCTACTCTTGATATCCCTACTGCGTCTAAGGATAGTGATACATCGAGTGAGATTAGTGATTTTGGTCTTGATAAATTCTTGAATGAGGTTTGTAATGTGCCAACT
This sequence comes from Glebionis coronaria, assembly GCA_025667525.1. Classification (NCBI taxonomy): domain Eukaryota; kingdom Viridiplantae; phylum Streptophyta; class Magnoliopsida; order Asterales; family Asteraceae; genus Glebionis; species Glebionis coronaria. The sequence goes on along the minus strand of CM046875.1, from coordinate 433,959,131 downwards.
TTTGTGGAGCCTACGGAAGAGGTCGCTCTTAATGATGATGATTTTTCTCCATGCTATGAGAATTTCACTTTTGAAATGTCTCCTTCTCCTCCGGGCGATGAAGGTTATGTTGATTTATTCTCTCCGACATATGAGAAGTTCACCACTGAACTTGGTCTTGTAGATGAGGTGGAAGACGTTATTCTTCGCGACAAATTACTGAAAGTTCATCTTCTTATTGCTAAAATTCAAGCGTTGAATTTTGCTCCTATTTCTGAGTCTTTACCTCCGTCTAGTACTTCAGTTGAGAATAATGATACAGCTGTGGAAGAAATCGACATTCTCTAAATACCTCCGGGTATTGATGATGATGACACGGAGGGGATATTATTTTTGATAATTTGCTGCATGAAGATATTGTCCCAAGTCCCCCTCCCGAGCACCTTTCATCCACTCCTTTAGACACCATTACGGAGGATGAGTGCTTTGACCCGGGAGGTGACATTGACTATTTTATGAGTGATAACTTTACGTATTTGCCTCTTGGTTAACATCCATTGTCTTTGGTGGATGACAATGTGCTTCCTTTACCCACCCCACCTCCCGTGGATCAAAACCTCACATACTTTTCGTATGTTGAGAGGACTTTTCTACCCTTCAAGACTTATCCTTCGGCCTCTCCTGTTGTATTTTCCTTTGGGAACGAGGACAAGGTCTTCTATCCCGGTATTACATTCAAGGCTTCCCCATGGACCATTTAATTCGGGGACGAGTCAGGCTCGTGACTCGGTTAACAAAAACAAGCGCTTCTCGGGAGGCAACCCGATTATCTATCCTTTTATTTTGTTTTTCTAATAAGTGTAGGGGGAGACCCTAGTATGTGTTTGTTGTTTTCTTTCTTATCATGTGCAGGGATTCGAGCTTTCAAAGATCCATTCTTGATGACTTTTGACAAACCGTGATCCCGCGTTCCCGGTTCTATCCTAAACTCTTTTGATTCATTATTTTATCATTTATGATTGCAATAGGAATCACTTTAGTTGTCTCTTCGTTAGCAAGATTTAAACAATGTGCACAATGTCCTAAGTGTAGGGGAGTTTACTCCCACATTCTTAAACATTGAGGACAATGTTTATATTAAGTGTAGGGAGGACTTCTATCGAAGTTAAGTGGGCTTTTCCTTGTATTTGTTCTCATTTTAGCCGGAAATTTGATTTTTCGACATTTTTCAAAATTTTTAATCTATTTTGGCCTAGTAGTATAGTTGTATCTTCCTTTGCTATCTTTATTTACTTTCCTTGCTAGAATAAAATTTTTAATAAAGTGGTTTTAATTTTTCAACGTTGTGAATCTTTTGACTCAACCCGGGTTTACTTATCCAAGTTTACTCTATCTAGTATCCTTAACGTGTTTAAGTCAAGTGTTTCTAGGCTTTTATTTAGGGAACTTTAAAATGTGAAAGTCTTAACTCTCACGGGTTAAGAACAAGAACTTTTCGCAAGTTCCTATAATTGATCCTAGAAAGTCGTTTATCAAGGGAACTTTAAAATGCAAATTCTAAACTTGAAAGAGTCTAAGAAGTTGCAAGATCCTATAGATGACTTGAAAACCCAAAACTTTGATTTAATAGGCTAAGCATCCACGAGTCTTATTCCTTGATATTTTAAATTGTGGAGAACGAGAGATGATAGAGTAAATTATAAGTTTGGTATCCTTTCATGAATTTATGTGAGTTGATTATAAGCTTTTTCTCCCATCGCTTGCTAATAAATTTAATTGCAATAAATAAGGTTGTACGATTTGAAAAGTTACTTAGCTTCTAGCCCAAGATTGTTTAAAAGTTGCTCGGTATTAATTAGAGTTCATAGCCAAGGCATAACTTATTGAAGCGGGATGCGAAGATTGGCGAGTCCGAAAAGGCCCTAACAAGGCATGAGGGCTACATTTTGTTGCTAAAGATCCCAAGTGATGTGAAGAATCATTTATCAAAAATCAATATGAAGGATCGAGACACACGACGAAAATCAAATACTCCCCTAAAGATCATGGAGAAGTCTATCCAAAAAGACCCTAGCAAGGTATGAGGATAAATAGATCCAAGTCCTAAAAGGAGGCGGATCGTTGTATATCAAAATCCAAAATAAAGATTGAAGAAGAATGAAGAAGTCGTGGTCCAAATATGAAGAATCTCTCAAAAAGTTCAAGTGAAGAAATTCCTATTATGAAGAGAAGACCATTATTTCATGAACGTCTCTCAAGATTCGAAGTATGAAGTCGCTGCCAAATATCGGTCCGAGAAAGGTCTCAAATCGTGAAGCGAGTTATGCCAAGATATGAACTTTATGAGATCCTGAGAAGCAGTTTTAAAAGATTTTGTCCTTTATCTAACTATTGATTAAATCGTCCTACTTTATTTTCGGCCTAATAACTATCGAAATAAGTCAACAATGCATCCTCGTGATCATTCAAGACAACAATAAAATATAAGAGATACACCTAGGAATAAGGGAGTCTAAGTGAATAATTGGGCCACATGAGTTTGTGTTAGTTTGCCAACTTATAATAACAATGATCTCGTTTTTAAGCTTGGTTTGGGGAACACGAAACTTGAGGGTGATAATCATTCATGACATTCCAAAACCCTAAGGTAAGTTTTTGATCTTTTTACTTGTTTTCTTCCTTTAAATTTTCTATCTCTTTAAATAAAGGCCAAGGTGGATTGATTATGATGGAAAATGTAAATCTTGCTTTGTAACTAATGCATTGCATGAGGGCATTGCAATGGTCAAGTGTAGGGGATTTGATAGGTGTGAAAACACCCATCCTTTTACCACTTAATTATAATAATAACCAAGCCAAAACGTGTATTTTATGTCGTAAATGTCGGAATTATGCGTGGTTTGCGTTTTTATTGTGTTTTAGGACCAAAAGATGAAAAAGGAAGAAAACACGGGCTTTCACGAACTTTTATCAAAGAAAACGAGAAAAGACGAAGTCAAAAGATCAAGAGTGCAAAAAGAATGGAAGTCCAAGGCCTATTCTGAAGATTTATCGAAGAAAAAGTCTAAAGACGGAAGTTTAATGAAGTCGAAGAACCAAGTCTAATTAAAGAAGAAAATTATAAGACACATTCAATTTATATCGACAAATCCCGAGACGACGTCGAGAAAGACAAAGAATTTAAATCGAGTCGAGACAAGAAGAAAGAATGAAGAAAGCATCAACATTTTACTCCTCCTATTAATGCCCTCCTAATGTGCCATTAGGAGGTAGTTAGTCATTTAGTGGTTAGTTAGTTTAGATTAGGAGTAGTGTACATTTACTTTCTCTCTCTAGCTTTTATTTCATGTTTTAATCTTTTTTATTAATCTTGTATTAGATCTTAATCTTTATCTTAATCAAGCTTTTCAATTAATCATTCTCATTCTTCCTTTCTTTATTATTAATCTTGTGTTGATTTAGATGATCATGTAGTTGCTTAATCTTGATGTTTATTGATTTATTGATGCTTTTGATTGATTATGCTTATTGGTTTTTATGTGTTTGATTTTTATAGCTTATAGTGTTTTAGTGCTTATTGTGTTAATTTTCTTATTTTTAATTAAGTGCTTATTAGTTAATTTTTATAAAAATTTGTTTTTAAACATTTTTATTATTTAGTGTTTTTAAAAGTTTTTAAATTTTGGCTTATTAGCTTTTTCTAAAAATCAATTTGGTTAATTTTTTAGATAAGTGCTTATTAGTTTATTTTATGAAAAGTTGATTTTTAATTTTTAGATTTATTAGTATTTTTCAAGTTTTTGATTTGTGGTTGAATTACTTTTTCATAAAAGTGTTTTAGATTATGTTTTGGTATATTGCTTATTTGATTTTAGCTTATTCGTGGCTTATTTTCTGATTTTTAGTGTACTGTATCTTTTATTTTTCATGTTTTCGGATTAGGGTTTATTATTCCAAAATTTGTTATTTCTATGAATTTATTATTTCTCTGAATTTTTCATTTCTTTGAAAATTGCCTCTTTTTCCGATATTTTCTCTAAATTTTTTTGTTATTCCGAAGATTTTTCTGAAAAAGTATTCTTCCGAACTTTTTTCCGAAGAAATCATTATTGCGAACTTTTTTCCGAAGAAATCAATATTCCGAAGAAAGTTGTGAAAATGATTATTCCGAAAAAATGAACTTTCTAAAAACCACTTTAGCATATTCCGAAGAAATTAGAGGTGCCTTCCTGTCTGCTTGAAATTTATTCCGAAATTTCCGAAATGTATTGTAGCAAGCGAAGAAAAGTGACGAGTGTGCTTGCTTGCTTGGAGGTTTTTGCGCCATTTTCACCAGGTTGCCTGACTGCTTCCAGCAGCTAGCCTGCTAGCTTGTTTATTAATTAGTATTGTTTCGTAATTATTTAGTTTTATCTGAAAGTTGTTCCGTTTTTAATTTTGAAAGTTACGTATTTTTAGTTGAATTTTTCGTCTAATTTTAAAATTAATATTTTTTCGTAAAGTTAAGTTTTATCTTTTATTTAGTACCCGCTTTAGGTTTTGCCTCGTTTAGCTTTAAAGTACCATTTTAGTTTTATTCTCCCCTTTTTCATTAAGTAAACTTTATTTTAGAACCAATAGTTAATTTCGTCTTTTAGATTTATTTTTATTAATTGTTTCGTTTTAATTTCACGTTTTATTATTTATATTGTTTTGTTTTTATTAGTTAATCGCTTTTAGCTTATTGTTATTATTTTGCGCATTTACCTTTTTAGTAGAATAGATAACCAAACCATTTTATTTTCCACCAAGAACGACTGAGCCACACTTTTAACCGGAAATCAATTCGAATTGAATCGAGATGAACAAATTTTTATACTTGGTAAAAACCTAGTTATCAGTTACGTTTATGCTAACTCGCTCACAAGCTAAACGTGCAAGTAAACGTCGAAATCGAAAGGAAGGAACCCCAACTCCTCTTATTGATGAATCTCCCATTGACGAACCCATTGTAGCACAAGAAGTCTCTATGGCTATTCGTACTATGATGGAGTTGCTTCAAGCACCCACCAAGGGTTATGGAGAAGTGATTGTGATTCCCGCTATCCTTGCGGAGAATTTTGAGATTAAGACGGGTTTATTGTCCATGATCCAAGCTAACAAGTTTCTTGGTGATGAAAAGGACAGCCCTCATAATCACATTCGCCATTTCAACCGTCTCACCGCAACTAACAAGGTTAAGGACGTCTCGAATGACTCGATTAAGATGATGCTTTTTCCGTATTCCTTAGAGGGGCCCGCCAAAATTTGGCTCGAGAAAGAACCACCCAATTCCATATTGACGTTGAAGGATCTCGTGTCCAAATTCGTGAACCAATTTTTTCCGCCCTCTAAGACTGCGCATTTGAAAAACGAGATTTCAAAGTTTTCACAACAATATAATGAGAGTTTTTCAACGTCCTGGAATAGGTTTAAGGAATGTTGCATGCATTTCCTCATCACAGATTTTCCAACTTACATCAAATCGATATGTTTTACAATGGATTGAACGATCATGATCGTGATTATCTTAATGCCTCCGTGGGTGGTAATTTTTTTGTGTAAAACGGTCGAAGAAGCATTGATAATCATTGAGAATAGGTCTAAGGTTTATAGCCATCATAACACATCGAGTGTTAACATGGCTTCATCTTCGTCATCACCTACCATTGATTTGAAACAAATTGAGTCTAATTTGGAAAACAAGTTGTACGATAGATTTAAGGGATTGTTAAAAGAATTGAACATTGGAGAACACCCCACTCCCGCTACGGCTAAAGCGGTTGAGGCTTCTTGTGTTTATTTTGGTGGAGCTCATGATTTCTCCGAGTGCATTACCTCCGGTGGTAACACTTCGAGTGCCTACACGGCCACGGGAACTTACAACCAAAACGGTCAAGTTACCCGCACTAATCAATAGACTCCACCGGGTTTTCCACCTAATCAAAACAATCAAAATGCTAACAACTATCGCAACAACAATAAAGGAGGTTACCAAGGAAATCAATGGAATTATAACAAGGTGATTGTAGGTAAAATACGACCTTTTAGGAAAAAGGCGTAAAAGCGGTAAGTATTAAACAAATGATTTAGGGAAATCAAGTGTTAATGACCCAACGGAGTTCAAAGTTCGTTTTCCAAGGAGGTTATGTGTGTGAATAATTCGTAATGATTTTGGATTAATAAAAAGAAAGAAAAGGTGAGAAGAGAGAATGACGGGTACGTTAAAATTACACTACGACGACAAAATTAAAAAACCGTAAAAAATGACAAAATAAAAATTAATTCTAAAAATTCCCAAAAAATTACTAAAAATCAAGAAAAATAAACTAAGAGTTTACGAATGATCAAAACTTTTTCAAACATTTTAATTAATTAAATATTATTTTTTTAATGCTAATTAAAGCCCTAAAAATCCAAATAATTATTAAAAAGTCCAAATAAAGATTTTTCACTTTGTAAAACTTTAAAATGACCAAATAAGAATAACAACTATTTTTATGAAATTTTAAACTAAAGAAAACTATTTTTAAATGATTAAAAACTATTAAAATATTAAAATAATTCTAAAAATTAAGAAAATGATGAGAAAATATCTAAGAGTTTTAAAAATCTTAACTTACTGTATTTGACCTAAGAAAAATGTAAAAGGTGCAAAAATATTTAAAATGAAATTTAATAATAAAATAATATTAAAACAATAAAAAAATCCAGAAATTATAAAAAAATCTAAAAACTTGCAAACTAGGTTATTTTAACCTAAATAAACATAAAATGAAAGTGAATTTACCAAAATACCCCTATTGGGCCCCAAATGAGCTAAAATAAAAAACAGCCCAACTTATTGGGCTTTTTGGCCCAATAAAGTCCAACTCAACCAAATGAGCTGAAAATCACTAGTCCGGCTTAAAATCCAATTCTAAACACAAAATTCTGAAAGCCCAAAAGCTGAATGTGAGCTTATCACATCTTAATTGAACAACAGCTTATTCTTAATGGGCTTTTTGGCCCATTAAGCTATAAGCCAATGCCATAAGCTCTAATTTGACACACAACCTTATTTTGAGATGCCTAAGAGATCTGTGAAAAGAAATTTTCAAAAAGCTAAACCAATAAGCCAGAAATAAGCAAAGTGAAATTTCACTAAAAGACAAAATAGTCGACTTGGAGTTCTAGACCACCCCAGACCTTGATTCAAGTTGAAAAAGACTCTAAATGAATTAAATAAGAAAAATCAATCAAGAAAAGTTCAATAAGCCAAGCCAAATAAGCAGAATAAGCTGATAAGCACTTATGTAAAAGTCAAAGGAGTTGGTTTTTTTTTTTGGCTATCACTCCAAAGTGTGTGAGGTCTCAAGTTCAATTCCCACTAGGTGCAAACAACCTTGAAGTGGCCACGCCAACCTCCTGAAAAAGGGAGGGCTTTACCTGGTTTGAGTCTGTGTGGCGGTGGGCTCAAACCCCGTGGATTAGTCGGCCTATGAGTCGGAAATCACGGTTACCAAAAAAAAAGGAGTTGGTTTTCTAGTCAAAGCTTAATGTCAACCACCCAAATGCTCCAGTATGAACAAATGGGTCAAATAAGGAACACCTTTTACAAAATTAAAGTTGTTGCTGGTTAAAATAAGCTAGAACAACTTATTGATATGCTATATGTAAAATAACACTAGCAGTGGCTAGCAACAGGGGAAAGGAGTTCCCACTGATTTGACTTTTTGACTGTTGATTTTTGAGAGATCCAGTTGGATTCGATGGAAAACAAAGGCACCCTTACAAGCAGTGAGTTGTAAGGAGTCAATATCAAGCAAGAAATCATAAAATCACCAAGCCAATAAGCACAGAATAAGCAAACAGTGCACATATATGATACAGACCTTGAAAATAAGTTGTTATGAACAAATAAGCAGTTTAAGCATGAATAAGCCAACCAAAATGAACCATATGCATACACAAGCTATAATAAAGTCCAATAAGCAGAAATAAACTTGTTTCAAACAATGATTCAATGATTAGAGCAAGATCAAAGCATAAAAAGTTATTGATGACCAAAGTGGTATCCAAAAATCCTTTTGCTGATCTAAATGACCACAAAGCCAATTTCAAACCTTCAAATCCCTTTCACTGGTTGTATTAACTAATATTTATCACTTCTTAACCCTAGTCTACCCTTAGATCTAGGTGTCCCCAAAATTATTGTCAATAAAAACAAGTAAAACTGATTTTATAGCATTTTGATGGATTTAGGTGATTCAACCCACAAAACTTGCTAGATAATGAACCAATACCAAAGCATACACATGAACAAACACAAAACACCAAAGTTCAACCACTCAAGTCAACCAAACACCTGCTTATGCAGTTAACCCAAACACCCCTTAATAATCTGTTTTAGCAATTTATCAAAGGATTAGTGAGATTTAAAACACAAACAAAGTCCAAATCAAGTCAATAACATAAAACAACTTCAGATAAACAATATTCAACCTCAAAATCACACAGTTATAGACAAATACTCAAAATCCACATAAAACATAAAAATATTCAGAAAAGTAACAAAGGGTTTAGAGATTAGAACATCCAAGACACACATCCATGCCTTGGGATGTTTAGAGGTGATGTGGTAGCAAGAATAACCACAAGCTTCCAATAGCTGCTAAGATGAACAAACACAAAGGTGAACAAAATAATGAAAATCTGATTTTTGAAAACAAGAGTTTTAATCCTTAAAACCTTTCCTCAAAAACCAACAAAACGGATTATGGAACTCAGACTTTAGCTAATCAAACACCAAACTTTTACAAAAACATAAAAGGAAAATCACAATTTCAGAAAATCAAACTTTTATTTCATAAAAAGGAATTACAAGGATTTAGCTAAAATCTGGAACAAAAGGACTCTCACATGTTGAGGTCTCCTTTTATAGGCTAACATAGACGATTCTAGAATGTAAAATACATCAGAAACCCTAGCTATGAAGTCTCAAAAATGCCCTTGGCCTTCTAGACGCGTTTGTTGTTGATGAGCTGTCCAATTTGATCTTGGTTGTTCATTTTGTGCTTGGGGACCAAGTAGTAACCATAAATCGTTGATCTTGCCACATCAGATGCCTTGGAGAGGAAGTTGGGTTTCTATTGGTGGACGGGGTTGAGTGTAGGGTCAAATGGGTAGTGGGATTTGGGAGTTTTGGTGAGGGATGAGTTTAGTTTGAGGTGAATCAAGCGTGGGACTAGGTAATTTCATTTTACCTTTTGTTTAAGTGAGAGGAGTTACTGGGTTTCATAGGGTAAACAGTAACATGTTTGATCCGATATTAGGGGAAAGTAAAAGTGTTTGGCGCAAAAACTGGTTTAAATGTTTGGTTGTGGCAACATTGGTCCTCATTCTTTGGCAAAGGTTGTAAACAAAGTTTACTCAGCTTGCAAACACGACTCCCTTTGTTAATCAAGTTTTAGAATTTAGAGTTTGGCCACAAAAACTTTATGAAAAGGAATTTAGGGCTTTTTTTAACATTGATGTAATTATAATTTCAGTCCTTTTGTGTTTTATTCCATTTTTAAAGGACTAGAAATGTAATATTCTTGAACTTGAAGGACTTCTTTGGATCTTTGACTTCATGAGGGACCATTATTGACAATTTAGCTTTGTTGAGGGACTAAACTTGCCAATTCTTCAAAGATGAAGGACCTTTTTGTCATTTTTACAAACTTAAGGGACCAAACTTGTAATTATGAATATAAAAGGGTATTAAGTGTCATTTCTTCATAAATGAGGGATCAATCTTGTACATCTTCAAGTCTTCAAGGGTTTTTCTTTGATAAATCACAAACTAGGGACCGGTTCATTGTGCGGCTTCGTTTCTTGTGTTCGTTTTTCCTTGTTTCTTGTGATCTTTTGTCTTTTTTCATGATATCCATACCTAAAATACACAAGTAAACAAACACAAGCATATATATGGTATTTTTATGACACTTTTTGCATTTTAAAGCCCGAAAAGAATGATGAGATCATGTATAAATGTCATCTCATCACTCCTCCATACTAAACCATTGTCGTGCCCTCACGCAATGATAGAATAAACTATCTAAGCATCTCCAAAATTCAATTTTATTACCATTTACTGAAAAGTAAAAACTTTCTCAAATACTACAAAGATGTGTAAAGACATAATGTATGATTTTCACCACGAATGTGACTTTTAGGGTCAATGAATAGAAACAAGTGAATGTCTCATAGATTAAAGTTTGTCATCCTTGATTGTCATACATTCCATGCTAAGTGCAAAAACGAGATCATTGTTGGTATAAGTCACAATGCTAACACTACTCATACGTCCAAATTGTGTAATACGTTTTCTCCTCGCAATCCTAGTATTATGAAAGGAAAAGGTTTCTAGAATTTTTTAACTATTTGTCATGGATCACAAGTGATTCATATTGACTTATTTGAGTATTTATTAGTCCGAAAATAAAGTAGCACAATTTAATCGATAGTTAGCCGAATGACAAAATCCTTTAAAACGGCTTCTCGAGTATCTCCTTAAGTTCATATCTTGGCATAACTCGTTTCACGATTTTAGACCTTTCTTGGACCGATATTTGGCATGTACTTCATACTTCAAATCATCGGAATACGTTCTTGAAATTATGGTCTTCTCTTCATATTTTGGAATTTCTTCACTTGACATTTTTGAGAGATTCTTCATATTTGGACCACGACTTCATCATTTTTCTTCAATCATAAATTTGGATTTTGATATACAACGATCCGCCTCCTTTTAGTACTTGGATATATTTATTCCTCATACCTTGTTAGGGTCTTTTTGGATAGACTTTCTCCATGATCTTTAGGAGAGTAATTGCTTTTCGTCGTATGTCTCGATCCTTCATATTGATTTTGGAAAAATGATGCTTCACATCATCTTGGATCTTTAGCAACAAAATAGAGCTCCCCATGCCTTGTTAGGGCCTTTTTGGATCTTCACCAATCTTCGCATCCCGCTTCAATAATTTATGCCTTGGCTATGAACTATATTCAACCTCGAGCAACTTTTAAATGTTCTTGTGCTATAATCTAAGTAACCTTTCAAATCGTACAATCTTACTTATTGCTTTGTTTTTATTCCTAATGAATTGATCTTATGAGAGAAAAAGCCACAATTAAAAACATATGAGTTTTTGAAAGAACATTTTCATGTTTTACGTTTAGCATGATCACTTGTCTAACTCTATCACCTCTCGTTCTTCACTATTTAGAAACCTCTAATTAAAGAGACTCGTGAATACTTAGCCATGCAAGTCAGAATTTGCCAAATTTGGATTAGCTTTCATTAAGACTATATCAAATCGAAGTTTTGGGTTTTCAAGACACCTATAGGATCTTGCACTTTCTTGGACTTTTTCAAGTTTAGAGAATGCATTTTAAAGTTCCCTTGATAAGTGACTTTCTAGGATCAATTATAGGAACTTACGAGAAGTTCTTGTTCTTAACCTGTATGAGCTAATACTTTTGCGTTTTAAAGTTCCCTATATAAAAGTCTAGCAAAACTTGATTCGAGCGGGTTAAGGAATGTAAAGGGCTCCAAATGCCCAACAAGTCAAAAATTAACTCTTATTCTACCCATCGGAAAATATACATTTGTGTCTTAAAATCACTTACGAAAACTATTTGGCCATTTTTAGCGTTATTAGCAACATAACAAAACAAAACGTTGAAAGTTGGAAAATGTGAGGGCGTAGAAAAGCAAGTATCTATTCACCCCCATACTTAAATTAAACATTGTCCTCAATGTTTCGAGTCTAAAGGTGGAGCACCCCCATACTAGAGATGAAGAGTCGAATGCTTAGGGTCTAGCATGGAAAGGGTGATCAACAATATATCTAAAGCCGTTTATGAATTATGCTAAAAGATAATTGTTAGAACAATAAAGGATATGTCATGGATTCGTGAAAAATTCTTCAAGCAAACGATCGAGGCTCACGTAAGTGAACAAGAGAGTCTTCAATCGTGGCGATGATGATGATCTAGATAACACATTCACAAACAACCACGAGACAACTAGTTGGAAGGGCACAAATCCCCTCTCATTAACTACATTACAAAGCATAAATATATAAAATGGATAAGCACGGAATCTCCCCCACGAGGCATAATACAAGGATTTTCCACCAAGTATGAAATTTCGTTAAACCGATCTTTTCGAATTGATTATTGGTAGAAAGTGTGACTCAATTGTTCTTGGTGGAATAATAAATGGTTTGATTGATTATCTATTTTAAACTAATAGCAAATATGTAAATTTCGTTGAGTAAAATAAGAGCTTTAAAGATTAAACTAAAAGGACGAGTTGAAAATAAATGCTTGAAAACTTTAAGACAAGATTAGAAAAATACTTGAAAACTTAATAAGTCTAAAACTTGAAAATTTTATAAAAACAAGAAACTAATCCATCGGAATGCTAAATCGGAATCTGATCGGAATGCTGGTCAGAATGTAAGGTCGGAATATGGAACATGAAGGCTACAATCGGAATGTAAGGTCGGAATGAGGCCAAACCACACCAATCGGAATATCAATAGTACCCACATCGGAATGTCAAAGAGTCCCCTCAATCGGAATGTTGTAATCTGAATCTGATTGGAAAGCACTTGTCGGAATACAAGAAAGGAATCAAGATCGGAATACAGTAAAAATGATACAATCGGAATACACGAAAGGAATCCAAATCGGAATCCTAAAACCCCTTTTCCGATCTTAGTGATCGGAATACTGGTGATAAATCGGAAAGCCAAAAACCCTAATCCGATCTTAGTGATCGGAATACTAGGGGGACTAATCGGAATACCAAATCGGAAAAGGGTTTACCCTTTTCCGATTACCTTTTGATTCGAAAATAAGCTAGTGATAAACTATATTGATAAGCTAACACCAAAACTTAACCAAATCAGTAATGAAACAAACTAAATATGCACGAATAACAACTTTTCCAAACTTTAAATAAGCAATCTTTTAAATCAAACCATAAAAAATAAGACTTTTAAGAAAACTTTTAAAAAGTAAATAAGCTAAACAGACAAATAAGCTAATAAGAACCAAGATCTCAAAGCTTAATCGTTTGAAAGCTTATGTAGGAATAAAAAAGATTAACTTTTTAAGCACGAAACCATCAAGATCAACACGGATCATAAGTATTTCGCACCAAAAGTAAACTAAAATCAAGAAAGGTAGAAAGAGATTAATGAACAAAAAGCTTAACTTGAACTTGATTAATGAAATCAAAATACAAAAAGGTTAATCTTGAAAGATTAAAAGAAGGAAAGATAAAAACTTAGTGAGAGAAAGTTGAGAACTTTCTCTCTCTAAAACTAGAAACAAAAATGAAAAATGAAACTAGCTAACTAAAACTAACCAACCCTCCTAATGTGTATTCGGAGGGTATTTATAGGGAAAATGGGAAGGTGTGCATGTGTTGCCTCTTTTTTCTTTTTGTCTCGACTCTATTTAAATCTTTTGTCTTCCTCGACGTCGTCTCGGGATTTGTCGATATATATTGAACTTGTCTTGTAATTTTCTTCTTCTATTAGACTTGAGTTCTTCGACTTCATTAAACTTCCATCTTTAGACTTTTTCTTCGATAAATCTTCAGAATAGGCCTTGGACTTCCGTTCTTTTTGCACTCTTGATCTTTTGACTTCGTCTTTTCTCGTTTTCTTCGATAAAAGCCCGTGAAAGCCCGTGTTTTCTTCCTTTTTCATCTTTTGGTCCTAAAACACAATAAAAACACAAACCACACATAATTCCGACTTTTATGACATAAAATACACGTTTTGGTCTTGTTATTATTGGAAATAAGTGGTAAAAGGATAAGTGTTTTCAGACTTATTAAATCTCCTACACTTGACCATTGTAATGTCCTCATGCAATGCATTAATTTTAAAGCACGGTTTACATTTTCCATCATAAATAACCCACCTTGGTCTTTATTAAATGCTAAACATAAAAAGATAGAAACAAGTAAAGAAATCAAAGACTTACATTGGGTTTTGGCTGCCATGAACGTTTATCATCCTCAATTTTCACGTTCCCCAAACCAAGCTTAAAAACGAGATCATTGTTATTATAAGTTAGCAAACTAACATGAATTCATGTGGGCCAATTATTCACTTAGACTCCCTTATTCCTAGGTGTATCTCTTATATTTTATTTTTGTCTTGAATGATCACGAGGATGCATTGTTTGACTTTTTTCGATAGTTATTTAGGCTGAAAATAAAGTGGGACGATTTAGTCAATAGTTAGCTAAAGGACAAAATCTTTTAAAACTGCTTCTCGGGACCTCATAAAGTTCATATCTTGGCATAACTCGTTTTACGATTTGAGACCTTTCTCGGATCGATATTTGGCAGCGGCTTCATACTTTAAACCTTTGAGAGACGTTCATGAAACTATGGTCTTCTCTTCATAATAGGAATTTCTTCACTTGAAGTTTTTGAGATATTCTTCATACTTGGACCACGACTTCTTAATTTTTCTCCAATCTTTATTTTGGACTTTGATATACAACGATCCACCTCCTTTTAGGACTTGGATCTATTTATCCTCATACCTTGTTAGGGCCTTTTTGGATAGACTTCTCCATGATCTTTTGGGGAGTTTTTGCTTTTCGTCGTGTGTCTCGATCCTTCATATTAATTTTGGATAAATGATTCTTCACATCACTTTTGGATCTTTAGCAATAAAATGTAGTCCTCATGCCTTGTTAGGTCCTTTTCGGACTCGCCAATCTTCGCATCCCGCTTCAATAAGCTATGCCTTGGCTATGAACTCTAATTAATACCGAGCAACTTTTAAACGATCTTGGGCTAGAAGCTAAGTAACTTTTCAAATCGTACAACCTTATTTATTGCATATAAATTTATTAACAAGCGATGGGAGAATAGGCTCATAATTAACTCACATAAATTCACGAAAGAATACCAAACTTATAATTGACTCTATCATCTCTCGTCCTCCACAGTTTAAAATCTCAAAGAATGAGACTCATGGATGCTTAGCCTATTAAATCAAAGTTTTGGGTTTTCGAGTCATCTATAGGATCTTGCTACTTCTTAGACTTTTTCAAGCTTAGAAATCGCATTTTAAAGTTCCCTTGATAAACGACCCTCTAGGATCAATTATAGGAACTCGCGAAAAGTTCTTGTTCTTAACCCGTGAGAGTTAAGACTTTCGCGTTTTAAAGCTCCCTATATAAAAGCCTAGCCAAACTTGACTTAAACACGTTAAGGATACTAGCTAGAGTAAACTTACATAAGTAAACTCGGGTTGAGTCAAAATATTCACGACTTTGAAAAATTTAAAACCACTTTATTGAAAATTTATTCTAGCAAGGAAAGAAAATAACCATAACGAAGGAAAATACAACTATACAACTAGGCCAAAATAGATTAAAATTTTTGAAAAATGTCGAAAAATCAATTTTCCGGTTAAAATGAGGACAAATTCAAGGAAAAGACCACTTACTTCGATAGAAGTCCCCCCTACACTTGATATAAACATTGTCCTCAATGTCTAAGCATGTGGGAGTAAACTCCCCTACACTTATGACATTGTGCACTTTGTTTAGATCTTGCTAAGTAAAGGACAACTATAGTGATTTCAATGTGAACATATAAGATATGAAATATTGAATCACGAGAGTTTAGGATAGAACCGGGAAGATGGGAACACGGGATCAAGGTTCGTCAAATGTCATCAAGAGTGGATCTTTGAAGCTTTAATCCCTACACAGCACAAGAAACAAGACAACAAACACATACTAGGCTCCCCCCTACACTTATTATGAAAACGATAAAGGATAGATCACGGGTTGCCTCCCGAGAAGCGCTTGTTTTTGTTCACCGAGTCACGAGCCTGACTCGACCCAAAACTAGTTCATTGGAGACATGGTGAGGGATAGAATCATCTCATGAGAGATGTCCTCACCAAAGTACAGCTTCAATCGCTGGCCATTCACCTTGAAATTAGGCCCATTTGGCTGAGAAAGCTCAATGGTCCCATATGGAAAGACTTTGGCGACGGTGAATGGACCAGACCAGCGGCTCTTCAACTTGCCTGAGAAGATCTTCAACCGAGAGTTAAAGAGTAAAACTTGATCACCAACGTGGAACTCTCGGTTCTTAATCTTAGCATCGTGGATGATCTTGGTCTTCTCCTTGTAGATCAGTGAGTTCTCGTAAGCTTCATTCCTCAGTTCATTAAGCTCGTTGAGTTGAATCTTGCAAAGATCACCGGCTTTGTTGATGTCGAAGTTAGCCCACTTCAAGGCCCAGTATGCCTTATGTTCTAGCTCGATAGGGAGGTGCCATGCTTTCCCGTACACAAGACGATAAGGTGTACAACCAATCGGGGTCTTATAAGCAGTACGGAAAGCCCACAGAGCATCATCTAACTTGTCGGCCCACGCGGCACGATGCTCTCCCACAGTACGCTCCAGAATTCTCTTCAATCCACGGTTGGAAATCTCGGCTTGACCATTGGTTTGGGGATGATAGGCGGTGGAAAGACGATGATTAACACCGTACTTAGCCATGACTCTTGCAAATTGATCATTGCAAAAATGAGTCCCGCGGTCACTGATTATAGCACGAGGAACGCCGAATCGAGCGAAAAGCTGGTTTAAAAAGTTCACAACCACCCTCGCATCGTTCGTAGGGAGAGCCTTAGCTTCAACCCATTTGAAAACGTAGTCAACGGCTACGAGGATGTACTTGTTCCCTTTAGATGATGGAAATGGCCCCATAAAGTCGATGCCCCATACATCAAAGATTTCACATTCTTGTATTTAATTTTGAGGCATCTCATCTTTATGTGTGATCTTGCCTTGTCTTTGGCAAGCATCACAATGTTTAACCATATCGTGAGCGTCACGATAAATGGTGGGCCAATAGAATCCATAGTCGAATACTTTCTTCGCGGTGTAATTGGGACCAAAGTGACCACCGGTGGGTCCTTTATGGCAAGCATCAAGGATTTGAACCGCTGCCGGCCCATCAACACATCGACGAATAATCAGATCAGCACATTGTTTGAAGAGGTAAGGGTCGTCCCAGAAATAATGTTCAGTATCCTTAAAGAACTTTTTCTTTTGTTGGGACGTTAACCCTTCCTTGAGAATTCCACCCGCTAAGTAGTTTGCAATGTTCGCAAACCACGGGGTGTCATCGAGATTTGGATTGAAAGACATTAAGGCCTCAAGGGGAAAAGAGTCATTGATCTCTTTGTTCGGATGATCCCCTTGATAAGGATCCTCAAGTCTACTGAGATGATCCGCGGCTAGGTTTTCCGCTCCCTTTTTGTCACGAATTTCAATGTTGAATTCTTGAAGGAGCAAAACCCAACGAAGAAGTCTTGGCTTAGAATCTTGCTTAGTCATCAAGTACTTCAACGTGGAATGATCGGTATACACGACGGTGGTAGAAAGGACAAGATAGGGGCGGAACTTTTCAAAAGCATACACTACAGCTAAAAGCTCTTTTTCGGTAGTGGTATAATGCAATTGAGCCCCCGTCATTGTCTTGCTAGCGTAATGGATTGGTTGGAAGTGTGACTCAATTGTTCTTGGTGGAATAATAAATGGTTTGGTTGATTATCTATTTTAAACTAATAGCAAATATGTAAATGTCGTTGAGTAAAATAAGAGCTTTAAAGATTAAACTAAAAGGACGAGTTGAAAATAAATGCTTGAAAACTTAAAGACAAGATTAGACAAATACTTGAAAACTTAATAAGTCTAAAACTTGAAAATTTTGTAAAAACAAGAAACTAATCCATCAGAATCTGATCGGAATGATGGTCGGAATGTAAGGTCGGAATATGGAACATGAAGGCTACAATCGGAATGTAAGGTCGGAATGAGGCCAAACCACACCAATCGGAATATAAATCGTACCCACGTCGGAATGTCAAAGAGTCCCCTCAATCGGAATGTTGTAATCTCAATCTGATTGGAAAGCACTTGTCAGAATACAAGAAAGGAATCAAGATCGGAATACAGTAAAATGATACAATCGGAATACACGAAAGGAATCCAAATCGGAATCCTAAAACCCCTTTCTGATCTTAGTGATCGGAATACTGGTGATAAATCGGAAAGCCAAAAACCCTAATCCGATCTTAGTGATCGGAATACTAGGGGGACTAATCAGAATACCAAATCGGAAAAGGGTTTACCCTTTTCCGATTACCTTTTGATTCGAAAATAAGCTAGTGATAAGCTATATTGATAAGCTAACACCAAAACTTAACCAAATCAGTAATGAAACAAACTAAATAAGCACGAATAACAACTTTTCCAAACTTTAAATAAGCAATCTTTTAAATCGAACCATAAAAAATAAGACTTTTTAAGAAAACTTTTAAAAAGTAAATAAGCTAAACATACAAATAAGCTAATAAGCACAAAGATCTTAAAGCTTAATCGTTTGAAAGCTTATGTAGGAATAAAAAGATTAACTTTTTAAGCACGAAACCATCAAGATCAACACGGATCATAAGTATTTCGCACCAAAAGTAAACTAAAATCAAGAAAGGTAGAAAGAGATTAATGAACAAAAAGCTTAACTTAAACTTGATTAATGAAATCAAAATACAAAAAGGTTAATCTTGAAAGATTAAAAGAAGGAAAAGATAAAAACTTAGTGAGAGAAAGTTGAGAACTTTCTCTCTCCAAAACTATAAAGAAAAATGAAAAATGAAACTAGCTAACTAAAACTAACCAACCCTCCTAATGTGTATTCGGAGGGTATTTATAGGGAAAATGGGAGGGTGTGCATGTGTTGCCTCTTCTTTCTTTCTTCTCGACTCGATTTAAATCTTTTGTCTTCCTCGACGTCGTCTCGGGATTTGTCAATATATATTGAACTTGTCTTGTAATTTTCTTCTTCTATTAGACTTGAGTTCTTCGAGTTCATTAAACTTCCGTCTTTATACTTTTTCTTCGATAAATCTTCAGAATAGGCCTTGGACTTCTGTTCTTTTTGCACTCTTGATCTTTTGACTTCGTCTTTTCTCGTTTTCTTCGATAAAAGCCCGTGAAAGCCCGTGTTTTCTTCCTTTTTCATCTTTTGGTCCTAAAACACAATAAAAACACAAACCACACATAATTCCGACTTTTACGACATAAAATACACGTTTTGGTCTTATTATTATTGGAAATAAGTGGTAAAAGGGTAAGTGTTCTCACACTTATTAAGGCACCTCATTTTTTATTACCGAGTCATGAGCTTGACTCGATCCCCTCTAAATGTGATAATTTAGGGATAATCATGGTATGGTCAATTTTTGGTGGGGCTTACATGATAAACAAGGCCCAAAAAGCAACCGGTATTAAGGACTAAGTCCTTTGATGATGCAAAATACCGGGATCGAAGATGGCGTCTTCGTTTTCATTGGATAAACAAACCAACACCACTTCAAAACGTGCCATAAACTCAAAGAGTTTGAAGAAAATATATGAGAAGTATAAGGGTGGGACAATTGGTGGGACAACATAATGAGCTACTCGAGGTAGACTCGCACCAAGCAAATAGATATAGTTTCCATTTATTGCATCGGTGGAAGACCGAGATTTCCCTTTACATGAAATTCCGGGATCGAAGATCTCGTCCTCAGTGGAAAAAGGTGAAGGAACATAAGGGGCTTCCCCCATACTAAAACCACACAAAGCATCATGAAAAGGAGTAGACGAGCTTGTAGTACTCAAAAAGCATGGTAATGACGGAGTTAGATTTGTAGAAAAATCTTTTAAACTAACTTTAAAATCTTTTCCTTTTTTATCGTTTAAACTCTCCTTATGAAAACCCGTTTTGATTATGTCGAAAACATTAGGTGTTTCTAAACTGATATTAGGCACCCTAAAAATTCTCACATTTAAAAAACGTTTTGGTGGTGGTAAGTTCTTAAAACGTTTATCAATAAAGAAAACTTCCCCATCGGGGTCAACATATTCGTCATCCGAAAGATCTTCCGTAAGAACCGGCAACTTATCAACACTTTTGAAGAATGAATGTTCGAGTTGAGGCGAAAGGTTTTTCAGTTCAAGTATTGACGGTTTCTTGTTTGTAGGTTTAACACTCATAACCTCCACCGGCGGAGGAAATGGTAAATCGTTTTTGTTGACAATTCCTAAAACTCTTGGTGAAAATTCCTTGCAAACGGCATTGGTTGAATCACCATGGTTTAAAGTTGCAATAGAATAGACATGTGAAAGCTTGGAGTTTTGAGTTGCATTGATGACAAGTTCTTCCTCATTGAAACGTAGGGAGATTTTTCTAGAATGAACATCAATAAGTGCTCTCGATGTATCCAAAAATGAACGAACCAAAATGAGAGGAACTTTTCGATCGATGGGAATGTCTACAACAATAAAGTCCACGGGATAGTAAAACTTTCCAACTTTTATGAAAACGTCCTCGGCTACTCCACATGCTAAAATCGTAGAATGACCGGCCATCTTGATAGACATGTTCAAAGGAGTAAGAGCCAGAAGTGAAAGTGATTTGAAAATCTCAAGAGGCATTAAATTAATACTAGCGCCAAGATCGGCCAAGGCGTAGCATTCTTCCATATCTTGAATTGCACATGGAATCAAAAATTTACCGGGATCACCGACTTTTTGAGGTATGCGGCTAAGAAAAACCGATGAACAACTAGACGATTGATGTAACTTCTCTTTGTTATTCAACATACTTTTAAAGTTTGCGGCAAATCGAGGCATCATGATTAAAGCGTCGGCAAAACTTATATTAAAATGCAAATAGAGAAATTTTTTCATAAAAAGCTCGAATTGATAATTATTTCGTTCTTGTGCCTTTTCCTTGTTTCGTCTCGATGGGTAAGGTAAGGGTGGTGTGGGTTGGGGCATAGGCGTCAGCCTTGGAATCTCGGGTTCCATAATTGGTATTGGTTCAACCGTAGGTGTGGTATGAGCGGTACTTCGTGGGCTTATGATATGCTCCTTTTCGATCATCACCTCGGGCTCTTTCTCGTTTCCTTCTCCATAGAATTACTAGGACGAGAGATTGGTTCCTTGAAAGTTTTACCACTACGAGTAGTAATAACCTTCATTTCTCCCCTCGGGTTGGAAATGGTATCACTAGGAAGACCACCCGAGGAAGAGGGTTTACACATGATTGCTTCAAACATTTTTTCCATTCGATCTTCAAATTTTGATTGCCTTAAATCCGCTTTTAATAACTCTTGCTTAATCTCATGTTGTCCTTGTTCCATCTTTTGTTGATTTTGTTGAAGACGTTGAACGTTTCCTTCCATTTTGTTAGCATGAGTTTTCAATTCATTAGCAAGTTCATTTTTAATCTCATTTTTCAACTCGGATCTTAAGCTAATCATCTCACGTTGCATGTTATCAAACTTAGCATCGTTTGCTTTTGCATAATCCAAAAATTCTCCGTTAAGATTTTTAGTGTGAGCATTTTGAAAACCTTGTGTAGTGTTTTGAAAATCACGGTTTTGGTTTTGAAGTTGCCCATTCCCACTTTGGTAATTCCCTTTGTTGTAGTTACGTGAATAGCCTTGATAACCACCATTTTGATTGTTGTTCGATAGTTGTTAGCATTTGATTTTGGGGAGCTTGATTTGGGCTCGAACCTTGGCCGTTTTGGTTGTAAGCTCCCGTTGCTACGTAAGTACTCGAAGTGTTACCACCGGCGGTAATGCACTCAGAAAGATCATGAGCTCCACCACAAGATAAAAAACTCTTTTCAACCGCTTTAACCGATGCGGAATTCAAAGCATATTGTGCTTTCCAATGTGTCATAAGCGTCAAAAAACTATCAAAAACCGATTTTACTCATTTGCTTCATCATGTAAGGCATTCATGTTACGAGACGGTGACGATGACGATGAACCCATATTGGCAACACTCGGTATGTTACGAGGGTTATAAACCTTAGATCTATTCTCGATAATCTTTAAAGCCTCATCGGTCGTTTTGCATAAAAAATTACCACCCGCGGCGGCATTCAAATAATCTCGTTCATGATCATTAAGCCCATTAAAAAAAGTATCAATTTGATGCAATTCCGAAAAATCTTGGTGTTGACATTCATGTAACATTTCCTTAAATCGTTCCCATGCCATTGAAAAACTTTCATTATTACGTTGTGTAAACCTTGAAATCTCATTTTTCAAATGTGTTGTTTTAGATGGTGGAAAAAATTGGTTCACAAACTTAGAAACGAGATCACCCCATGTCAAAATCGAATTTGGCGGTTCTTTCTCGAGCCAAATTTTTGCGGGTCTATCCAACGAGTATGGAAACAACATCATCTTAATGGCGTCATGCGGAACATCCTTAAACTTGCTTGTTGCGGTAAGACGATTGAAATTCTGTATGTGATAATGCGGGTTGTTTTTTTAGGACCTCTAAACTTGTTAGCTTGTAACATCGACATTAAACTTGTCTTAATCTCGAAATTCTCCGCAAGGATGGCGGGAATCACAATAGCTTCTCCAAAACCCTCGATGGGTGCTTGAAGCAACTCCATCATCGTACGATTAGCCATGACGACTATTGGTTCTACAACGGGTTCGACAATTGGAGTTTCTTCTTCAGTCAAACTGCCTTGGTTTTGACAATGTTTTTGAGCTCGTTTTGCTTGATTACGAGTTAGCATAAACTTAACGTAGAATGGGAGGTGAGCAAAGAAGATTCTTTTGGGTGTTTTGTGAATTTTCAATTTTTTTGTGTTTTTTTGTTTTTAATTTTTTTGGATTTTTGTGTGTATTCATAGACAACAATCTACCAAATCTCTCCTCGAATCAAACTCTTGATTAAAGAGGCCTCAAAAGAATAAAAACGATCACGTGGAGTGAACGCCTTCGATTTACTTAAGAACTGTAACACCCCATTTTGTAATGGAATGTCACGCGTAATTATGGCGTGTCATTAAAGCATACAAGGATAAATGTGTAAACATTACATGACCATAAAAGGAAAATACCGGAATGAAACATCGGTGGTCCAAAAGTAAAGCTCATCACACACAAACATAAGTATTGTAAATGAAAGGACTAAACAATGTCCATGGCAAGAGTATCAAAGTAAAGATAATGCATAAAGTAAAGAAAGGCTAGAAAGCTTCCAGTCCATATGCACGTACGCTTAAAGTCTACGAGCGTCCCTGAGTACCTGCCGTTTTGGGAACACAAAAAAGGAGAATGGCTGAGCAATACGCTCAGTGCGCGGATGTACAATAAAGCATGAATAGTATAAGCATAAGCATATAACAGCGGAAGACACTAAGTCCCGAATAACCTGGTTAAGTCTTGGTAAAACTGGTTTTATAGTTTGAAAAGCCTTATGTTTATCTTATAAAAATTGTTTAACATATTCTACCATTAGCCAATATAGGTCATGAAAATCCACCGCACATGAATACTTGGAGGGGTGACCTCATCATGCAAATTAGAGGGGCTGCCTCTAATTTAATATATTGGTTTGGGTAGGAGGGATCAGCTCCTTATGAAGGATGTAAGGCACAAACCACATTCACACTGAGTAATCTGCTGAAAACATGTAACTAGGATGCACCCATACGCCCCACATGATAAATATAATAATATGGCCAAAAGCTGAAGGGACGCCACGAGCAATTACTCCACCGTGGGGAAGTCATAACACCAGTGCCTCTAGTGTTATGGTTATGGTACCTCCATAACTAGGTGAAACTGGTCATGCATGTATATGGCTATAGGTATTCTAAATTAAACATAAGAAAATCAAACATATAAACTTATACTACGGGAAAACAATTGGATGCATACGGGGAATCCTAATAAGGAAAGAATATCCATACTGAAAGGACGGGAATCCGTACCTTATGTCCAGTAAACGAGAAGACGAACTGAGGAGAATCCTACTTCGATATCACTAATGCTACATAAATACATACGTGTATAAGTATCTGATTACTAAATATGTAACTGGTTTTATGTCATGTCTTAGCTTATTTTATACGTTCATGTCATGTTTTACTATTTTAAGCATTAAACTGTGTTTATCTTATATTCTGGCTAGTCTGATTAAATATTACTTGTATTTCATGTATTATTATACTTACTGTGTAATAATAAGTAACTTTCTAAAAATAGCAGGTTTCCTAAAATAGAAAGTTTCCAAAAATAGAAAGTTACCAAAAATAGAAAGTTTCCAAAAATAGAAAGTTTCCAAAAATAGAAAGTTTCCAAAAATAGAATTACTGCTTAAAATAGATAAGTTTCTAAAAATAGAAAGTTTCCATAAATAGATTAGCTGCCTTAATTAAATAAGTTTCTAAAAATAGAAAGTTTCCATAATTAGATATAAGCTGGTTAAATAAGCTAATTATATAAGCTTAAGTGTTTTATGATTATTTTTCTAATTCATATTGATATAAGGTATAGTTTATTAGTTATTACATGTAATTTAAATAAACTATAGGTTAAAAGTATTTAACTAAATATATCATGTTTTTAATTAAATAAAGTTAGATACTTAGGTTAAAACATGTATTATTAATTATTAATAATATAACCTAAGTCATGTTAATTAATTAATTATAGCCATGGTTTTTAATAATTAATTAATTATAAAGTCTAGAAAAATATAAATACTTGGGTTAAAAATCCATGATCTAATAATTAAATTATAACCTAAGTCATGTTTTATTAAATTAATATGTCATGTTTATATTAATTTAATCTTAACATATAGTTATTAAAATCATAAACCTTAACATAAACCATGAACCGGATCGTGACTAGAAACCATGAACCGGACCCGTAATCAACACCATACCCCGAACCACTTCCGGGTTCTCCCCTGTTTGCTGTTGCCGTGGGACCCACACCACCAAACCGAGACCTTGAGGTCTCGGTGGTGGTTCACAAGCCAAACCGAGACCCCTTGGGGGTTCGGTTTAGGCGCCGGCCACAACAAACACCCCTAAATCCCATGTTTTGATTTACCCCATAACCATTTACATGTTTAATTTATGTTTTTAATTAGATTTTTAAAAACATCATGATCTTATTTAATTTATTAAATCAAAACATAAAAGAAAAAGGATTAAAAAGGTATACCGAATGCGTGGATCAAACGAGGATGAACACACACGAATACTTGCACCAAATTCAAGATCAAAAAACAAACAAACACCCCCTTGTGTGTTGTTATATGCGGCGGCCAAAGGGAGAGCAAGGAGAAGGAGGAAAAATCTTTTTAGGGTTTTTGATGTTTTTACTGTAATGTGAAAAGTGACAAAAGATTTCATCTTAACCCCTTGTTAGTAAAAATTAGATGGGCTTGGCCCATCTTCTTGGTGTAGCCGCGGGTAGGGGGCCCTACATGAGGTACCGGTACCTTTTCCCGAGTCTATTTATTTAAGTGTTCATTCGTGTTTAGTCGTGTTCGTGTTTTATGTGTTCTCGTTAAATATTAACCGTGACTTAATATATTTATTCGTGTTCGTAATAAATATATATACATAATTAATATTAGCTCGTGAT
Organism: Glebionis coronaria; assembly: GCA_025667525.1. NCBI lineage: Eukaryota > Viridiplantae > Streptophyta > Magnoliopsida > Asterales > Asteraceae > Glebionis > Glebionis coronaria. The sequence goes on along the minus strand of CM046875.1, from coordinate 433,933,575 downwards.
TAAATTACGTTCATGATTTTATGATCTCATGTTCGTGATTAATTATTGTTTAAATAGTTATTGTGTGTTCGTACGTAATAAATACTTATCGTGTTCTAACACGTACGTAATACGTAAAATTCTAACACGTGAACGTAATCATGCTATAAAAGGAAAGTTTTAATCTAGTACGTACGATCTTAAGGGTACTATTCATGGTAAAATCATGCGGGTTTTACAACTCTTCCCCCCTAAAAAGAATAATTCGTCCCCGAATTATAGATAAAGTAAACTGGAAAAGAAGAACATACCCGAATTCAAAATAGGAAATGAGGGTAAGAAGCCCGGATAGACTCCTCTGTTTCCCAAGTGGCTTCCAGCTCGGTATGATCCCTCCAAAGGATTTTGACGAATGGAATCGTCTTCCTTCTCATGACTCGTACTTGTTTGTCAAGAACTCGTTCGGGTTCTTCTATGAAAGTGAGATCTTCACGTATCTGTTCCAGTGGATACTGAACCATGTGAAGGGGATGATATTGGTACCCTCTGAGTAAAGACACATGAAACACATTGTGTACATGCGAAAGCTGCGGAGGTAACACTAACCGGTAAGATACTTCACCGACTCGTTCAATGATATCAAACGGTCCGATGAAACGAGGACTGAGCTTCCCTTTAATCCTGAAGCGTCTAACACCATGTGCCGACGAAACCTTAAGGAAAACGTGATCTCCTACGTTAAAATGTATCTCCCTACGATGCTTATCGGCGTAACTCTTCTGACGTGACCGTGCTTCCTGAAGTTTCTGCTTAGCTACTGCGATCCTTTCATTGGTCATCTCTATGATTTCTGGTCCTTCAAGTGTTCGCTCGCCAACCTGATCCCAGCAGATTGGGGCGCGACACTTTCTGCCATACAACATCTCGAAAGGAGCACACATGATACTTGCGTGCCAACTGTTGTTGTATGCAAACTCCAACAAACAGATATAATCGTCCCAATCACCCGTCCATTCCAACTCACATGACCTCAACATGTCTTCCAATGTCTGAATCGTTCGCTCCGACTGTCCGTCCGTTTGAGGATGAAAAGCCGTGCTAAGCTTAAGTTGTGTACCCCAAGCTTTCTGCAGACTCTTCCAAAATCGTGAAGTGAAACGAGGATCTCTGTCTGAGACGATGCTGGATGGTGCACCGTGGAGTCTCATGATCTCTCTTCTATACGTATTGGCGAGTTTACTTACCGGATCTTCCTTGCGGATCAGTAAGAAATAAGCTGATTTGGTAAGTCGATCTACGATAACCTAAATTGCATCGTGCTTCCTCTTGGTAGGCGGAAGACCAGTAACAAAATCCATGGTGATTTTGTCCCACTTCCACTCTGGAATATCTAACGGTTGAAGGAGACCGCCAGATCGTTGATGCTCGATCTTGACCTGCTGGCAGGTAAGACATTTGGAGACGTAAGTGGCCACATCCTGTTTCATACCACTCCACCAAAAGTATTTCTTGATGTCATGGTACATCTTAGTCGAACCAGGATGTATAGAGAATGGGAGCTATGAGCTTCAGCTAACAAGGCTTCCCGGAGTGCTTGGTCATCAGGAACACAAAGTCTCGTGCCCTGCCATACGATACCATCTGCATCTACTCTGAATTCTGTCTGTTTCTCCAAATTCTGTACTATCGCCCAGATTTCTCCATCATCTTTCTGAGCTTCCTTGATCATAGAGAGTAACTCGGGTTCTACTCTAAGATTATCCCAGTAACCGTGCTGTCCACGTACCATGATCTCGATGTCTAGTCGCTCCAAGTCTCTTATGATTTCCTCCTCAATTTTATTGTCGTTGATCATTTCGGACTTCCTGCTAAGAGCATCTGCTACTACATTTGCCTTTCCGGGATGATACTGTAGATTAATGTCATAATCCTTCAACAGCTCTAACCATCTTCTCTGCCTCATGTTCAATTCACGTTGAGTGAAGATATACTTCAAGCTCTTGTGGTCCGTGAAAATGTCACATGATTCTCCATATAAGTAGTGCCTCCATATCTTCAATGCAAACACGAATGCAGCAAGTTCCAAGTCATGCGTAGGGTAATATTCTTCATAAGGCTTAAGCTGCCGTGAAGCGTACGCGATCACTTTCCCATGTTGCATGAGAACACAGCCAAGTCCCTTCCCCGATGCATCACTGTAGATTTGAAATCCACCCGTACCAGATGGGAGAGTAAGAATAGGTGCAGATACTAGCTTCTGCTTCAGGTCTTCAAAGCTCTTCTCTCGTTCTTCAGTCCAGACGAATTTCTCCCTTTTCCGCATCAGTTTGGTCAATGGTAGTGCTAAGCAGGAAAAGTTCTCCACGAACCTACGGTAATAGCCAGCTAAGCCTAAGAAACTCCGGACTTCCGTTGCTGATGTCGGCCTCGGCCACTTAGTAATGGCCTCAACCTTCGCTGGATCCATAGTGATTCCTTCTGCTGATACAATGTGACCTAGGAATGCCACCTTGTCTAACCAGAAATCACACTTGGAGAATTAAGCATACAGCTGCTTCGGGCGAAGAATTTGTAGTACTGTACGAAGATGGTCTTCGTGTTCCTCCTTGGACTTTGAGAAAATCAGGATGTCATCGATGAAGACAATGACGAACTTGTCTAAAAATTCATGGAAGATTCTGTTCATCAAGTCCATGAACACTACTGGAGCATTTGTCAGGCCAAATGGCATAACTACAAATTCGTAGTGGCCATAGCGGGTACGAAAATCAGTCTTGGCGATGTCCTGCTCCTTAACCCGTAGCTGATGATAGCCTGACCTAAGATCAATCTTGGAGAAGTGTTTGGCCCCTTGGAGTTGGTCAAACAGATCGTCTATACGCGGCAGTGGATACCTATTCCGGATAGTAATCTTCTTGAGCTCGCGATAGTCTATGCAAAGACGCATACTGCCGTCCTTTTTCTTAACAAATAAGACCGGTGGGCCCCATGGATATGTGCTCGGTCGAATGAAACCTTGTTCTAGAAGTTCTTGCAGTTGATCCTTCAGCTCCTTCAGCTCTATGGAAGCCATGCGATAAGGAGCCTTGGAGATTGGTTCAGCTCCTGGAATAAGCTCAATATTGAATTCCACTTCTCGTGCAGGTGGTATGCCCGGAAGTTCTGCTGGAAATACATCTTGGAATTCCGACACTATTGGTTGATCCTGAATTGATGGAGATTCAGCATCCATCTCGTGAACCATAGCTAGTTAACCCTCGCAGCCATGTGACAGTAGTGCACGCGCTTGCAGGGTAGATATGATTTGTACAGACCGTCCGGGTACGAACCCGTTATGAATGTACTCTGGTGCATTAACATCATCGAAGATAACTCGATATGAATGGCAGTCTATGGTAGTATGATGCTTGGATAGCCAATCCATGCCCAAAATCATGTCGAAGTCATTCATGTCCAGCAGAAGTGCGTCAACAGGACGAACCTTATCGTCAATTTCTAGGGGAAGACTCTTGTATACATGGGTGATTAATACAGAGTCCCTCAAAGGCGTGGAAATAGTAAGTCTATTCTCTAGTGGCATGGGGAGCATCCTAATGTTCTTAGCATAAGCAGTAGAAATGACCGAGTGAGTAGCACCCGCATCGAAAGAACACACGCAGCTTGACCATACATATACAAGATTCCAGTGATGGTACTTGTAGACTTGTTGGTCTGGTCTCGAGATGTCGTGTAGACACGCCCAGTGGTAGGAGGCGGCTTGGTATCAGCATGTCCCGATGTGCCCTTCATCTCGCCCTTACGGAAATCCTTCATGATATGGCCAGGAAGACCACACTTGAAGCATGCGTCAGTGTTACGACGACATGGCCCTGGGTGCCTACGGTGGCAAGTAGAGCAAAGAGGATGAGTATATCCTCCAGCAGGTGCTCTGGCTGGCTGAGGACCTGATAAAACATTTTACATAAGACATGATAATAGGGTATAAAGGAGAATGCGGATAATCGTAAGATTGAATACCAGTGATAGCTGGACGGCTAGGCTGGGAACCTCTCTGGTTCTGGTCCCTACCGTTTCCATGGTTCCTGGTAGAAGTTTTGCTAAAGTGTCAGAATATGAGTTATAACATGAAATCATAAGAAAATGCATAAGTATTAGGACCTGCTGTCGTTGGAGTGTCTAGCGTTGTTACGGTAATTATCATTACCGCCACGCCTATCCGTAGCAGAACGATCGTTAGTCTGACCGTTTCCCTTGGGCTGATGAGGCTGCTGCTGAGTAGCCGGCTGAGACCGGTCCACAGTTTTCTGCCTGGAAGATATAGTTTAAAGAGATGAATAATTGACATATATGGAAAGAATACGGATTGGTCACCGCTTGAATACGAATGTTTACCTCTTGTCGGGTCTCTCTGCTTCCCCGAACTCATCTATCTCCTGCAGCATTTCCAGCTTACGTGCTGCATCGGCCACTTGTGCTACCGTGTTGAACGTAGCACACACCAAGTTGTTTGCGACCGATGTGCGAAGAGCCCACCTAAAGTGGTGTGCCTGCTCTTCAGGAGTACCTGCCGCTGCACCAAGGAAACCAGCTAAGCGAAGAAAGCACTACATAAACTCATTGCTATTCTCCCCAGATCTCTGTCGGATCCCATGGTACTCCCTCTTGAGCTTGTCTTGCTCAGCCTTGGGAAAGAAATGCTCAATCACCCTATCCTTGAACTGAGCCCATGTTAAACCAGCCACCCAATCGTCACCTACCTCAGACTGCATCAACGCTAACCACCAATTTAACACATCGCCTTCGAACCGGTAGCATACCAACCTCACCTTGAACACGGGGTCACAACCCATAGCATTGAAAATCTTCTTGATGTGAGCCAACCAGCTTTCAGCATCACTGGGGCTATCTGTTTTCTCGAAAGATCGAGGGCGGAGCTTGTTGAATCTCTCCAGCCATACTGCCAAGTCACTAGAGGAGGAGGAGGAGGTGCTTGGTTATGCTGCTGATTGTTGGCAGCTTGAACCTCAGCCCTGATGTCGTTCCTCAGTTGAGGAAGCAAAGCTTGCATTGCAACTTGGATTGCTGCATTGAGTTGTTCCTGTTCGCGTGTGAGAACCATCTGACAGTATAACATAAAACATATGATTAACAGATCAAAACATAAAATATATATACATGAAAAAAATTTATACCAATAAATCCGGAGAAAAATTTTATGCCAGAAAATCTGTGTATGAATGCATGATGCAGTTTTATGAAAACTTTTGTATGCTCGAGAGTGAACGCCTATGGTCAGTTCACCCAAAATAAAAGACATGGCGAAGGGACGCCTATGGGTCGGTCCCAAATTTAAAATTTTTGATAAAACACATGCGACTAAATAGGGCCAGTCTTGTACCAACCATTACTTAGTCATAAACCTGCGACAATGACATGTATATGTATGCATAAAAATGATGAATGCATGAAAAATGACTGTCAGTTCTAGGAAGACCATAGTGACTACCCACTAATCACAGGTCATATTTTGAGAGCCTACAGGTCGAAGCCTTGGCTCTGATACCATAATTGTAACACCCCATTTTGATAATGGAATGTCACGCGTAATTATGGCGTGTCATCAAAGCATACAAGGATAAATGTGTAAACATTACATGACCATAAAATGAAAATACCGGAATCAAACATCGGTAGTCCAAAAGTAAAGCTCATCACACACAAACATAAGTACTATAAATGAAAGGACTAAACATGTCCATGGCAAGAGTATCAAAGTAAAGATAATGCATAAAGTAAAGAAAGGCTAGAAAGCTTCCCGTCCATATGCACGTACGCTTAAAGTCTACGAGCGTCCCTGAGTACCTTTCGTTTTGGGAACATAGAAAAGGAAAACGGCTGAGAAATACGCTCAGTGCACGGGTGTACAATAAAGCATGAATAGTATAAGCATAAGCATATAACAGCGAAAGAAACTAAGTCCTGAATAACCTGGTTAAGTCTTGGTAAAACTGGTTTTATAGTTTGAAAAGCCTTATGTTTATCTTATAAAAACTGTTTAACATATTCTACCATTAGCCAATATAGGTCATGAAAATCCATCGCGCATGAATACTTGGAGGGGTGACCTCATCATGCAAATTAGAGGGGCTGCCTCTAATTTAATATACTGGTTTGGGTAGGAGGGATCAGCTCCTTGTGAAGGATGCAAGGCACACACCACATTCACACTGAGTAATCTGCTGAAAACATGTAACTAGGATGCACCCATACGCCCCACATGATAAATATAATAATATGGCCAAAAGCTGAAGGGACGCCACGAGCAATCACTCAGCCGTGGGGAAGTCATAACACCAGTGCCTCTAGTGTTATGGTTATGGTACCTCCATAACTAGGTGAAACTGGTCATGCATGTATATGGCTATAGGTATTCTAAATTAAACATAAGAAAATAAAACATATAAACTTATACTACGGGAAAACAGTTGGTTGCATACGGGGAATCCTAATAAGGAAAGAATGTCCATACTGAAAGGACGGGAATCCGTACCTTATGTCCAGTGAACGAGAAGATGAACTGAGGAGAATCCTACTTCGATATCACTAATGCTACATAAATACATACGTGTATAAGTATCTGATTACTATATACGTAATTGGCTTTATGTCATGTCTTAGCTTATTTTATACGTTCATGTCATGTTTTACTGTTTTAAGCATTAAACTGTGTTTATCTTATATTCTGGCTAGTCTGATTAAATATTACTTTTATTTCATGTATTATTATACTTACTGTGTAATAATAAGTAACTTTCTAAAAATAGCAGGTTTCCTAAAATATAAAGTTTCCAAAAATAGAAAGTTACCAAAATAGAAAGATCCAAAAATAGAAAGTTTCCAAAAATAGAACGTTTCCAAAAATAGAAAGTTTCCAAAAATAGAATTACTGCTTAAAATAGATAAGTTTCTAAAAATAGAAAGTTTCCATAAATAGATTAGCTGCCTTAATTAAATAAGTTTCTAAAAATAGAAAGTTTCCATAATTAGATATAAGCTGGTTAAATAAGCTAATTATATAAGCTTAAGTGTTGTCTGATTATTTTTCTAAGTCATATTGATATAAGGTATAGTTTATTAATTATTACATGTAATTTAAATAAACTATAGGTTAAAAGTATTTAATTAAATGTATCATGTTTTTAATTAAATAAAGTTAAATACTTAGGTTAAAACATGTATTATTAATTATTAATAATATAACCTAAGTCATGTTAATTAATTAATTATAGACATGGTTTTTAATAATTAGTTAATTATAAAGTCTAGAAAAATATAAATACTTAGGTTAAAAATCCTTGATCTAATAATTAAATTATAACCTAAGTCATGTTTTATTAAATTAATATGTCATGTTTTTATTAATTTAATCTTAACATATAATTATTAAAATCATAAACCTTAACATAAACCATGAACCGGATCGTGACTGGAAACCATGAACCGGACCCGTAATCAACACCATACCCTGAACCACTTCGGGGTTCTCCCCTGTTTGCTGCTGCCGTGGGACCCACACCAACAAACCGAGACCTTGAGGTCTCGGTGGTGGTTCACAAGCCAAACCGAGACCCCTTGGGGGTTCGGTTTAGGCGCCGGCCACAACAAACACCCCTAAATACCGTGTTTTGATTTACCCCATAACCATTTACATGTTTAATTTATGTTTTTAATTAGCTCTTTAAAAACATCATGATCTTATTTAATTTATTAAATCAAAACATAAAAGAAAAAGGATTAAAAAGGTATACCGAATGCGTGGATGAAACGAGGATGAACACACCTGAATACTTGCACCAAATTTAAGATCAAAAATCAAACAAACACCCCCTTGTGTGTTGTTATATGCGGCGGCCAAAGGGAGAGCAAGGAGAAGGAGGAAAAATCTTTTTAGGGTTTTTGATGTTTTTACTGTAATGTGAAAAGTGACAAAAGATTTCACCTTAACCCCTTGTTAGTAAAAATTAGATGGGCTTGGCCCATCTTCTGGGTGTAGCCGCGGGTAGGGGGGCCACATAGGATACCCGTACCTTTTCCCGAGTCTATTTATTTAAGTGTTTATTCGTGTTTAGTCGTATTCGTGTTTTATGTGTTCTCGTTAAATATTAACCGTGACTTAATATATTTATTCGTGTTCAAAATAAATATATATACGTAATTAATATTAGCTCGTGATTAAATTACGTTCATGATTTCATGATGGCATGTTCGTCATTAATTATTGTTTAAATAATTATTATGTGTTCGTACGTAATAAATACTTATCGTGTTCTAACACGTACGTAATACGTAAAATTCTAACACGTGAACGTAATCATACTATAAAAGGAAAGTTTTAATCTAGTACGTATGATCTTAAGGGTACTATTTATGGTAAAAGCATGCGGGTTTTACAAGAACTTTGGTGAAAACCAAATTGTTCAAGAGGGTTTAATCACAAAGAAACGAAGCAAATATATATGATACGTAATAATACTTTGGGCGACACAAAGCACTTAAGAGCCTTTTTCTTTAGGGTGTATTTTATAACAAGCGCCTTATACCCACCTTATAGTTTGTATTTTTCAAAATCGAGCTTCACGAAAGTATTTATCTATTTTTGCCTTTTTCTTTTTGTTTGAGATTCGAATACAATAATTAGGAGATCAAATCCCAATTAAGGTTTTGTTTGCATACTTTTGGAGATATTTTGACTTTGTTGTGATACTTATACAATATAGTAATAATATTCTACAAGAAAAACGAAAAAACCGATAATACGTATTAGTAGAGTTCTACTAATACAAATACTATTTATAGCTAGATATTAAAAACAAAACGAACAAATTAATCACGACACACCTCCCCGGCAGCGGCGCCAAAATGGTTGTAGGTAAAATACGAGCTTTTAGGAAAAAGGCGTAAAAGCGGTAAATATTAAACAAATGATTTAGGAAAATCAAGTGTTAATGACCCAACGGAGTTCAAAGTTCGTTTCCCAAGGAGGTGTATGTGTGTGAATAATTCGTAATGATTTTGGATTAATAAAAAGAAAGAAAAGGTGAGAAGAGAGAATGACGGATACGTTAAAATTACACTACGACGACAAAATTAAAAAAAACCGTAAAAAATGACAAAATAAAAATTAATTCTAAAAATTCCCAAAAAACTACTAAAAATCAATAAAAATAAACTAAGAGTTTACAAATGATCAAAACTTTTTTAGACCTTTTAATTAATTAAATATTAATTTTTAAATGCTAATTAAAGCCCTAAAAATCCAAATAATTATTAAAAAGTCAAAAGAAAGATTTTTCACTTTGTAAAACTCTAAAATGACCAAATAAGAATAAAAACTATTTTTGTGAAATTTTAAACTAAAGAAAACTATTTTTAAATGATTAGAAAAACTATTAAAATATTAAAATAATTCTAAAATTTAAGAAATGATGAGAAAATTAATCTAAGAGTTTTAAAAATCCTAACTTAATGTATTTGACCTAAGAAAAATGTAAAAGGTGCAAAAATATTAAAAATGAAATTTAATAATAAAATCATATTAAAATAATAATAAAAATCCAAAAATTCTAAAAAATTCTAAAAACTTGCAAACTTGTTTATTTTAACCTAAATAAATAGAAAATAGAAGTGAAATTGCCAAAATACCCCTATTGGGCCCCCAAATGGGCTAAAATAAAAAAACAGTCCAACTTATTGGGCTTATTGGGCTTTTTGGCCCAATAAAGTCCAACTCAACCACATGAGCTGAAAATCACTAGTCCATCTTAAAATCCATATCTAAACACAAAAGTCTGAAGGCCCAAAATCTGAATGTGAGCTTATCATAGCTTAATTGAACAACAACTTATTCTTAATAGGCTTTTTGGCCCATTAAGCTATAAGCCAATGCCATAACCTCTAATTTGACACACAACCTTCTTTTGAGATGCCTAAGAGATCTGTGAAAATAAATTTTCAAAAAGCTAAACCAATAAGCCAGAAATAAGCAAAGTAAAATTTCACTAAAAGACAAAATAGTCGACTTAAAGTTCTAGACAACCCCAGTCCTTTATTCAAGTTTCAAAAGACTCTAAATGACTTAAATAAGGCAAATCAATCAAGAAAAGTTCAATAAGCCAAGCCAAATAAGCAGAATAAGCTGATAAGTACTTACGTAAAAGTCAAAGGAGTTGGTTTTCTAGTCAAAGCTTAAAGTCAACCACCCAAATGCTCCAGTATGAACAAATGGGTCAAATAAGGAACACCTATTACAAAATTAAAGTTGTTGCTGGTTAAAATAAGCTAGAACAAATTATTGATAAGCTATATGTAAAATAACACTAGCAGTGGCTAGCAGCAGGGGAAAGGAATTCCTACTGCTTTGACTTTTTGACTGTTGATTTTTTAGAGATCTAGTTGGATTCAATGGAAAACAAAGGCACCCTTACAACCAGTAAATTGTAAGGAGTCAATATCAAGCAAGAAATCACAAAATTAGCAAGCCAATAAGCACATAATAAGCAAACAGTGCACAAATATGATACAGACCTTGAAACTAAGCAGTTATGAACAAATAAGCAGTTTAAGCATGAATAAGCCAAACAAAATGAACCATATGCATACACAAGCTATAATAAAGTCCAATAACCACAAATAAACTTGTTTCAAACAATGATTCAATGATTAGAGCAAGATCAAATCATAAATATTTACTGATGACCAAAGTGGTATCCAAAAATCCTTTGGCTGATCTAAATGACCACAAATCCAATTTCAAACCTTCAAATCCCTTTTCCTGGTTGTATTAACTAATATTTAGCACTTGTTAACCCTAGTCTACCCTTAGATCTAGGTGTTCCCAAAATTTTAGTCAATAAGGACAAGTAAAACTGATTTTATAGCCTTTTGATGGATTTAGGTGATTCAACCCACAAAACTTACAAATAATGAACCAATGCCACAACATACACATGAACAAACACAAAACACCAAAGTTCAACCACTCAAGTCAACCCAAAACCTACTTATACAGTTAACCCAAACACCCCTTAATAATCTGTTTTAGCAATTTATCAAAGGATTAGTGAGATTTAAACCACAATCCAAGTCCAAATCAACTCAATAACATAAAACAACCTCAGATAAACAATATTCAACCACAAAATCACACAATTACAGACAAATACTCAGAATCCACATAAAACACAAAAATATTCAGAAAAGTAACAAAGGTTTTAGAGATTAGAACCTCCAAGACACACATCCATGCCTTGGGATGTTTAGAGCTGATGTGGTAGCAAGAACAACCACAAGCTTCCAATAGTTGCTAAGATGAACAAACACAAAGGTGAACAAAATAATGAAAATCTGTTTTTTGAAAACAAGAGTTTTAATCCTTAAAACCTTTCCTCAAAAACCAACAAAATAGATTATGGAACTCAGAATTTAGCTAATCAAACACCAAACTTTTACAAAAACATAAAAGGAAAATAACAATTTCAGAAAATCAAACTTTTCTTTCATAAAAAGGAATTACAAGGATTTAGCTAAAATCTGGAACAAAGGGACTCTCACATGTTGAGGTCTCCTTTTACAGGCTAACATAGACGATTCTAGAATGGAAAATACATCAGAAACCCTAGCTATGAAGTCTCAAAAATGCCCTTGGCCTTCTAGACGCGTTTGTTGTTGATGAGCTGTCCAATTTGATCTTGGCTGTTCATTTTGTGCTTGGAGACCAAGTAGTAACCATAAATCATTGATCTTGCCACATCAGATTCCTTGGAGAAGAAGTTGGGTTTCTATTGGTGGACGGGGTTGAGTGTGGGGTCACATGGGTAGTGGGATTTGGGAATTTTAGTGAGGGGTGAGTTTAGTTTGAGGTGAATCAAGCGTGGGACTTGGTAATTTCATTTTACCCTTTGTTTAAGTGGGAGGAGTTACTGGGTTTCATAGGGTAAACAGTAACATGTTTGATCCGATATTAGGGGAAAGTAAAAGTGTTTGGCGCAAAAACTGGTTTAAATGTTTGGTTGTGGCAACATTGGTCCTCATTATTTGGCAAAGGTTGTAAACAAAGTTTATTCAGCTTGCAAACACGACTCCCTTTGTTAATCAAGTTTCATAATATAGATTTTGGCCACAAAACTTTATGAAAAGGAATTTAGGGCTTTTTTAACTTTGATGTAACTACAATTTCAGTCCTTTTGTGTTTTAATCTATTTTTTAAGGACTAGAAATGTAATATTCTTGAACTTGAAGGACTTCTTTGGATCTTTGACTTCATGAGGGACCATTATTGACAATTTAGTTTTGTTGTGGGACTAAACTTGCCAATTCTTCCAAGATGAAGGACCTTTTTGTCATTTTGACAAACTTAAGGGACCAAACTTGTAATTATGAATATACAAGGGTATTAAGTGTCATTTCTTCATAAATGAGGGATCAATCTTTTACATCTTCAAGTCTTCAAGGGTTTTTCTTTGATAAACCACAAACTAGGGCCCGGTTTATTATGCGGCTTCATTTCTCGTGTTCGTTTTTCCTTGTTTCTTGTGATCTTTTGTCTTTTTTCACGATTTCCATACCTAAAATATACAAGTAAACAAACACAAGCATATATATGGTATTTTTATGACATTTTATGCATTTTATGCATTTTAAAGCCCGAAAAGAATGATGAGATCATGTATAAATGCCATCTCATCACAAGGTTAATTACAACAATAATAGGGGGAACAATAGTCAATTGCAAAATCAAAACCAAAATCGTGATTTTTAAAACACTAATCAAGGTTTTCAAAATTCACTTTCAAAAGATCTTCCAAATGCTTTTTGACTTACGCTAAGGCAAATGACGATAGGTATAACAACATGGCAAGTGATATAGGTAACCTAAGAAACAAGTTTGAGACCCATAGTAACAAAATCGATGGTAATGTGGTAAGGCTTCAACAAAATCAACAAAAGCTCGAACAAAATCAACAAAAAATACAAAAAGGAAAACAAGATCGAGAAAAGTTTACTTAGGTAGGAGCAAAATCAAAGGGTTGAAAAAGAAAATGAAGAACGAGCTAAGTCGGAAAGTAGGATTTTAGATTTCGGGTTGTCTTCCTAGCAACACCATATCAAACCCGAAGGGAGAGATGAAATTTATTACCACACATAGTGGTAAAACTTTCAAAGAGCCTATTCCTCAACCAATTACTCCTACGGAAGAGGAAATTGAGGAAGAACCTGATGTTGTGGTCGAAAAGGAGCATATTTCTATTCCACAAAGTACTTCTCAAACCATACCTACGGTCGACCCTTCACCAATATTGGAACCTGAGATTCCAAAGGCTATGCCTATGTCCCACTACACCACCCTTGCCTTACCATTCGAGACGTCATAAGGAAAAATTGCAATAATGTAACAATTATCAAGTTGAACTTTTTCTAAAAATGCTTCTTGAATTGCATCTTAACATAAGTTTCGCCGACGCTTTGATTTTGATGCCTTGATTCGCCGCCAACTTAAAAGTATGTTGAACGATCAGGAGAAATTGCAAAAATTGTCTAATTGTTCATCGGTTTTTCTTAACCGCATACCTCAAAAAGTCGGTGATCCCTGTAAATTCTTAATTCTGTGCGATATTCCAGATATGGAAGAATGCTACGCCTTGGCCGATCTTGGTGCTAGTATTAATTTGATGCCTCTTTCGATGTGGAAATCGCTCAATCTTCTTAATCTTATTTCTTCAAAAATGTCTATCGAGATCACCGATCATTCTTCAATTCCCGCATGTGGAACGGCCGAAGACGTTTTTGTAAAAGTTGGGAAGTTCTACTATCCGATTGACTTTGTCGTGGCGGACATTCCCATGGATCCTCAAGTTCCTCTAATTTTGGGTAGTTCATTTTTAGATACCTTGAAAGCGATCATTGATGTGCATGCAAGAAAAATCACTTTACGCTACAACGAAGAGGAACTTGTTATAAACGTAACACAAAACTCAAATCTTTCTCATGTTTATTCTATCGCGGCCATAAACTATATTGATTTAATCGATGTGGTTTGCAAAGAATTTTCACAACAAATTTTAGGCTTTGCCGATGAGGAAAATAGTGGCAATTCCACTATGATCTATCCAATTCTTGATAATTCCTCACCTTCTTTCACTCCATTTGAAGGAGGTGGTTTCACTTTGGAAGAATTCGATGTACCTCGAACTTCTAATGAAGACCTCGACAACGATGAGGATTTTTATATTATCAAGGATTTTCTAAACGATTTCCCATTTCCTTCGCCGATGGAGTTAATGAGTGTTGAACCAACATCTTCAATCGAGGAACCACCAACCCTCGAATTGAAAGATCTTCCTCCTCACCTCGGATGCGTATTATTGGAAGGAAACGATAAGTTTTCGGTTATTATTGCGAAAGATCTTTCGAAAGATGAAAAAACCGCACTTATCGATGTCTTAAAAGCTCACAAAGGGGCAATTGCGTGGAAACTTTCTGACATTAAGGGTATTGACCCAAAATTTTGTACCCATAAAATTTTAATGGAGGAGGACTACAAGCCCGCAATTAAATGTCAAAGAAGGCTAAACCCCAAAATTCACGACATCATCAAAAAGGAAGTTTTAAAACTACTTGACGCAGGAATGATTTACCCTGTATCCGATAGCCCTTGGATGAGCCCAATCCATTGTGTGCCTAAAAAGGGAGGAATGACCTTTGTGACAAATGATGACAACGAGTTAATTCTAACTCGACTTGTGACCAGTTGGAGGGTGTGTATTGACGATCGCAAGTTAAATGACGCCACTCGCAAAGACCATTTTCCCTTGCCCTTCATGGATAAAATTGTGACAATCATGGTTTGGGGTTCGTCACTTAGACTATAGTTTAGGGTGTTTTGTGCAAATATGTGCTTTTATGTGCTTATGTGTTTATTTTGTGTGTTTGGAGTGAGGTTTGGATATCGTTTATGAGTATATGGTACTCATAAGTAAATCGATGAATGGTTATTTCATGTTCATGAGCTCACAAGGTAGTGAATATGAAATGAGATGGTGTTATTTTGGTGTTTTACGTATACGTATAAGTATTATAGTAAATCGTATTTTTATGATTTAAGGTTTAGCATTTAGAGGTCTCGGATGAGGTAATTAGTTACGGGAATATTTTTCGCGATGGTTTTAAGTCAGTTGGGACTTAGTTATATAGTTTATTTCATATTTCAAAAGTTTTTATAAAACTGTATATTTTTACGTCTTTTACGGTAAACGCGTAAATTGACTAGCTTTACGGTTTTAAAGTTTTGGAGGTTTTAGGAGCTGAAATAAATTATGGTAACTTAAGGTATTATTAATAATATATTTATAAGTAATAAAAAGAAAAAAAATAAAAGTATATAGGGGTATAGTCGGTTTGTAAACGCAGGAAGAAAAGAAAAAGGGAAAAAGGGAAAAAGGGAACCGGGCTTTTGTACATGGGCCAAGGACTTGTTAGGAAAGTATATAAAATCTTTTTATTAATCAAAACACTCATAAAATCCCCGGAGATCAAGGTTTAGTCGGAATCAATGGAGATTTTTAGGGTTCTTCAGAATTTTCTTGTCTTCTAAAAATTCTAAGGTAAAACCTATGTTTCTCTTTTCGATTAAATTATTTTTAACTCGTTCTTAATCAATACATGATGGATCTAGGGTTAACTTAATTATGAATTCTGTATTATAATAGTATAAACATGCTTTGATTAATTAGAGATAATAATTATACATGGTGATGGTAATTAATTAAGCTAATTGTGTTAAATTCGTTCTTAAAAACTGGGCAGAATTTTAGGTCACTTGTTTCGATCATATCTATAGTTTTACAAACTTTTAAATCGGAATCTTGGTACCCATGGAAAGTTAATTGAGTTGGATTTCAAATGCAAGAAACGAGAACTAAATTGGAGGTAGGAAAGTGGGTCACAAACAGGTTACAACAGTAAGAGGTCAAAGCAGTTTTGAAATCAGTCGGGTTTAAATTAATGTTTAAGATGTTTAGGGTACTTAGGAGTATAATTGGACCTTATAACGAACAGGAGACTTAGATTATATATTAAATAAAAGATCTGGAGGAGGAATAAACAAATTGGTTAGGGTAAGACCCTTTGATCATAACAAACTTTTCATATGTTCAAAATCAGTAAATTCTGGATAGGTAAAAGTATATATATATATATATATATATATATATATATATATATATATATATATATATATATATATATATATATATATATATATATATATATATATATATATATATATATATATATATATATATATATATATATATATATATATATATATATATATATATATATATATATATGTATGTATATATATATATATATATATATATATATATATATATATATATATATATATATATATATATATATATATATATATATATATATATATATATATATATATATATATATATATATATATATATATATATATATATATATATATATATATATATATATATATATATGGAGGCCTTAACAGTAGCTTTAAGGTTGCGGCCAAATGGGAGAGTTAGCTAACACATGTAAGGGCATAGGGTTTCTTTTACAAGGCATGTTATTTTGGTTAAGGGGGTGTTCGACCCATAGTTTGAAGTATGAAAAACAGGACTTGTTTGGGTTAAATGTTAACGGGGCGAGCTATGAACTAAACTAAGTTAAGGTTTTTATAGAGGGATGTAATGAGATGAATATGGCATATAAATGGGGTTAAGTGGTAGTATAAGGTTATATATCCATCATAGATTGATGAGTCATTTTGGTATGTGGTTCATGTCTTGATTGTATATGTTTGTGTGTTTAGATTTTTGCTAGAGCGCGGATATTTGGAGAAGCTTGTTCAGGTGAGTTTCATAGTCCCATGTCTTTTTATGATTTCAATTCCAGATGGGATGGAAGAGACACTCTATGGTTTTGTAACTAATGTTGTGAATGTTTTTATGGTTTGTGATGGACTTGTTTGTGCACTTATGTGATTATCTGCTATGTGATTCTTGATTGTGGTTGTGATTTGGATCGGGGGACACGTACCGTCTCAGTTATTGTGGTTTGACTTGGTATAAGGGTATGTTGATAAGGTGGGGCCATGGGATTGATTCATAGGTGTATGGGTGCCTATGGGACCATGGTGATTAGTAAGGTTGGGAGCCTTGGAATTGTGGTGAATGGTTAATCTTGAATGTTAGTTGTTAATGCATAATTGTATCACATTGTCCATATGTTCTTTTATTGATGGTTGTTATTCACAGCTTATAATTAATTTGGAGTTGGAGTCTAAACCTATGACTCTCACCAACTTTATGTTGACGTGTTTTAGTGTCTTTTTCAGGTGAGAATGTGGTTAAGCGTGAGAATAGGAGTGGCTAGCTTGGAGGCTTAGGATTGCATTGGAGGAACCCCCTTTCCTATTAGTCTTTACTTATGTTTGAATAAGTGATACTTTGCAGACACATATATGTTTGTTATTTGTTACTTGTATGTCTTTGGTAAGAGATAGACATGTTACCCACTTACCTAGACGCCTGCATTGTTTGTGATATCTTCATGACATTGTGTCACTATTTATGATATTTCCATTTCATTTAGTTATCTCTATAGACACGCTATTGTTGTGATGATATCCATATGTCGCGTGTCACACCCCACCATGGCGGAATATGGGGCGCGACGTATGGATATCATCACAACAATAGCGTGTCTATAGAGATAACTAAATGATTTAAGAAATGTCATAAAATGGTGACACAAATGTCATGACAATATCTCAACAATTCAGGAATCTAGGTAAGTAGGTAACAGTCCTACCTCTTACCCACGACAAACAAGTAACACAACAAAACAAACATATAGGTGCCAACAGTATCACTAATTCAAAAAAACATAAATGTAAACTAAGAAGGAACAGGGATCTCCTTCTATATGCAATCCTAAGGCATCCAAGTCTAGCCACTTTTATCCTCACGCTTAACCACATTCACACCTGAAAGAGACACTAAAACACGTCAACATAATGTTGGTGAGAGTCATAGGTTTAGACTCCAACGCCAAAACAGTTATAAGCTGTGAATAACCACCATTGTCACACTCCCAAAATATCAGAGTATAATGGCAACAAGGGAGTGGTGACGTCATGATTATCATACACAGAGTTACAAAGAACGACCTCTAAATGAGACGTTCGGAAAATTGATCACTTGCATTTGATAAGATAAATAGTTTTAACATAGTGCGGAAGCATAAAACTGGTCACAGGTACAAAAACATAGTTTCCAAATAGTACAAATGATCTTTATTTTCAATAGAAATGTCGGCAGTGCATGAGACCTCACATAGCATCTTCGTTCTTAATACCTGAGAAAAACATTGCTAAAGCGTCAACATAAAGTTGGTGAGTTCATAGGTTTAGTTAATTTGAATTGTTTAATGAACCACAAGATTTTCCCAAACGTGATGACAATATAAAAAATACAAAGTCATCATAAAAGCATTTATTACAGTCTAAGCTCGTGACACTGAAGCGTTAACAACACCGGCAGTATAATCATATAAATGTAGCCCAACTGGATGCCTAAACCCACGACATCCTATCTCAGACCCAAATGAAACTGTGCCCGCTTGTCCCTTGTTGGACCAAGACGGACAGGGGCGTCAACCCCGATAGATCTATCCATAACATTCGCGCTTACACAAAGTAATTAACGGTTCACGATTCACGGGCCAAAGCCACTGGGTTTTTAGTGGGACTTAGACTAGTATATAAATCAGTAATTGCACTTGTGTTCATACGTTAAATCAAGCTATGTCTCACCCCAAAAATCAGTAAAAGCAGTTAAAAGTGGGGCTATAAACTCACCTGTTAAATCAGCAAGGTGATGGAAATGTAAATGTAGCTCGAGAATACGATCACGCTATCCGCGACCTAATTGAATATAAGGACCGTGTTACGACACCTAAAATTTATGTCAATAAAATGCATGACATCCTAGTTGTGCTTGACGGTATATTTTGTTTACGGAAAAACGCGACATTTAAACTCGATTAGTTAACAAATGGGTTTTGTACTACACTTAATATTAAAATTTCAGTTGGGCCTTATATAACCCAACAAAAATCGAATAACCCAACCCTACAAGATAACACATGGCTCGGCCCATTGACCGTTTGACCCAACCCGGCCCAACAGGCGATATAAACTAGGAAAGGGGGTCATATATTGGTTATTATCCCTAAATCTCACAGTCACTCTCTCTCTCTCGAAAATAACTCCCACCGCCCCATTCCTTCTCTCTCTCTCCTGGTTACTAATCCTTTCCAGATTCATCCTTCTTTCACAAAGATCAAACCAAAATCTATGCTTATTCATTCCATGAACATTAAGAAACGTACATCCTTGTTTCTTTATGATTCGATCAATGGTTTTGTCCCTACAACATACTTAATCCGATTCATTGTTGATTCCAGGGGTTGTTCTTGTTATGGTGATGATGAATCATCCAAAAAGATAAGTTTTAAATCCTTTTCATTTTAAGAAAACATGTTTATGAATTGTTTGTTCATAACTTCAAAACAAAGATGTTTTATTAATCTAAAGACGCAAGATTCATGTATCTATAAACGGTTTCTATTCGGATTTAATTTATCCAAAAATTAGGGTTTCGAAAACATATTGGGGTTTTTCTCTAAAACAGGTCCGATTACAATTAATTGGTGTTTTGTGGTAAACAAACATGTTAATTTCATCATGCAACTTAATTTGACAAAATTAGGGTTTCATAATAATTAGGGGTTTTGACATATCTAACGTTTAATAATAATTAATTAGTGTTTTCTATCATAAAAACTTGTCAATTTCATCAAATAATCCGATTTGTAAATTTAGGGTTTCGGTCAAATTGGGGGTTTGTTCATATTTTGGTTTTAATCTAATTAACTAGTCAATTCGTGTTTAGATTAGGTTTAATTAGTGCTTAAATCAATATATTAAAAATTAGGGTTTTGAAATAATTTGGGGGTTTTTATACCCGCGTGTTTAATTAAAATTAATTAGCATTTTTATGAGATAAATTGTGTTAATTTTATGTTAGTACTGATTTTAGAATAAGTTAGGGTTTCGGCAGAAATAATAAGTCATTCGAGTGGTGTTTGTTTGCTACTGTTAATATTTCTAATAATTAGTAACAAAATGTAAAAAGGGGGTCTCGGTAGATTACTAGGGTGTCGTAGGTTCGTAGATAGTTAGGGTCATTAATATAAGTTTCTAATATGTCTTAGCATAATTTTTGGAATGGTATTCTAAATGACTAACTCACTTTGAAAATGGTTTTCGCAGGTACGATTTGTCAAGCACAACTAAATAGATGCATAGAGAATAGAAAAGTGGGTAAAGACTCACAATGAGGGTTTTGTTTCGGCTTGTGTTTTCGGACAAACAGTGGAGCCTCAGCTTGGTTTTGCTCAAGATATAGCACTTGTTCCTTAAAGACATTCCCAGAATTTTATTAAGTTTTTATGTTTGTGTGTTATAAACTTTGTGTAAATGGACTGTATTTAACATTTTAATCTCGGCATAGGGAAAAACCTAATCTGGAATTGGAGGTCTTTTGATATACCCAAATAAGGCATTTTTGGCATGTGTGTTGGATTTATCTGGTGAGTGGACTTATAAAATAAGTCAGTATATTGTAGGTTTGACTTGGGTTGACTAAGATTAACCAATTTGAAAATCTGAATAAAAGTTTACCAAGTTTGATTTGTATTCACTGTTTGTGTTAAATTAACTTGTATCATTCGGCCCAGCAAGGGTTTGAGTGGGCAAAATCGGCCCATCATGGGTAATTTAAAACGGATGCAAATTTTAGATGCGTATACTTAACAACAAGAACAACATGATACAATCTCAACACACAACTTAAGCAAGGATGGATACGTGTATTCTCAAAGGTTTAGTAAACATTCATAACCGGCGCAAACCGTTAATACATAAAACATTCAATAACGAACACGTCTCTATTACAATAATAAGACGCGAAATTTCGAGTTGTTACATTCGCTCTCCCTAAAGAGGGCTTTGTTCGCAAAGCAAAACAAGTAATATAATTTAAGTCGACACTACATTAGTAAACAAATGAGGATACCTTATAAATACGAGATAACTTCTCAATTTGTTAAATCCACAAGGTTCAAAGCTCACATTAAATAATTTCACGGAAAAATAAAGATGAAAAATTGACGGATGTCACAGTATTCCCATGTTTTAGAGATTTTGTCACGAAATCAAGACGTTGTTGTAGTAGGGTGATTAGCGAAAAGATGAGGATACTTGCTCTTGAATTGGTCTTCACGTTCCCACGTGTATTCTAGACCTCTACGTGCATTCCAACGGATTTTCACGATAGGTATACGACTTTGCTTGAGCTGTTTGACCTGACGGTCCATGACCTCCACCGATTCTTCTACGAAGTTGAGTTTGTCGTCGAGTTGGATCTCTTCTAAAGGAATAACGAGTGTCTCGTCGGCTAAGCATTTTTTCAGATTGCAAATGTGGAACACATTATGCACTCGGCTAAGTTCTTGAGGTAACTCCAAACGATAGGCCACGGGGCCAATCCTCTCTATAATCTTGAATGGTCCAATGTAACGAGGATTCAACTTTCCACGTTTTCCAAAGCGGATCACACCTTTCCAATGTGAGACCTTTAACATTACTCTATTGCCAACCTCAAACTCAAGGGGTTTGCGTCTCATGTCAGCATAACTCTTTTGTCGATCTCTTGCGGCTTGCATACGGCTCTTGATCTTAAAGATCTTCTCAGTAGTCTCATGTATGATCTCGGGTCCAGTGAGTTGGGCCTCACCAACCTCTGCCCAATACACGGGTGAACGACACTTTCTACCATACAATGCTTCGAACGGTGCTGCCTTTATGCTAGTGTGATAACTATTGTTGTATGAGAACTCCACCAGAGGCAGGTGCCTATCCCATCTATTTCCAAAGTCGATCACACAAGCTCTCAGCATATCTTCTAGGGTTTGAATGGTCCTTTCACTTTGACCGTCGGTTTGGGGATGGTACGCAGTGCTCATGTCCAACTGCGTTCCCAACGCTTTCTGCAGCGATTTCCAAAACTGTGAAGTAAATCGGCTATCTCGGTCAGAGATTATAGACACAGGCACACTATGCCTCGTGACTACTTCCTCCAAGTATGTTCTTGCTAACTTATTCATTCCATCTGTCTCCTTGATTGGTATGAAGTGAGCCGATTTGGTGAGTCGATCGACGATGACCCAAATAGTGTCAAATCCAGCTGAGCTTTTAGGTAGCTTTGTAATGAAATCCATAGTGATCCTTTCCCACTTCCATTCTGGTAGTTCGGGTTGGACCAATAATGCTGATGGTTTCATGTGTTCGACCTTGACCTTGGCACAAGTCAAGCACTTGCCAACATATGTAGCAATGTCCGCCTTCATGTTCGGCCACCAATACAACATCTTAAGGTCATGATACATCTTGTCAGATCCCGGATGTATGGAGTATTTTGACTTATACGACTCATGCATAATCAAAGGTCGTAGGTCACCATGGCACGGTAACCAGCTCCTATTATCAAGGCATAATGTCCCATCTGGGCGAGCTTCTAACTTCTTTATCATGCCTTCTACATCTTCAGTCTTGAGAATTTCCTCCTCGACTGCCTCCTTCTGAGCCTTGAGAATTAAGGATGGAAGATCTAAGTCAATGGTCATCACCAAGGCTTTCACTCTAAGAACTCTCTCCTTTCGACTCAAAGCGTCAGCCACGACATTTGCCTTGCCCGGGTGATAACGGATCTCGCAATCGTAATCACTGAGCAACTCTAGCCAACGTCGTTGTCTCATGTTGAGTTCTTTTTTATTCAAGATGTGTTGTAGACTTTTATGATCAGTGAATACAACACACTTTGTACCATAAAGGTAGTGTCTCCAAATCTTCAGGGCAAACACCACTGCTCCTAACTCTAGATCATGAGTTGTGTAGTTCTTCTCGTGCACTTTTAGTTGTCTTGATGCATAAGCAATGACCTTAGTCCTTTGCATCAACACCGCACCCAACCCTTTTATGGATGCATCACAATATACTTCGAAGTCTTCATTACCCTCCGGTAGGGCTAGTATAGGTGCTTCACACAACATCTGCTTCAATGTCTGGAATGCCAAATCTTGATCCTCTTTCCACTCAAACTTCTTGTCCTTTTGAGTTAATTCCGTCATTGGTTTAGCTATCTTGGAGAAACCCTCAATGAATCTCCTATAGTAACCAGCAAGACCTAAAAATTGGCGGATCTTCGTGGGTGTTGTAGGAGTCGCCCAATCCTTCACAGCCTCGATCTTAGCAGGATCAACGTGAATACCACTCCTATCGATTACATGCCCAAGGAATTGCACCGTGTTTATCCAAAACTCACATTTAGAAAACTTTGCATATAACTTCTCCTTCCTCAGCAGCTCTAGTATGGTCTTCAAATGCTCTTTGTGTTCCTCTTCATTACGAGAGTAGATGAGAATATCATCGATAAATACAATCACAAACTTATCCAAGTATGGTTTGCAAACTTGGTTCATGAGATCCATGAATACCGCGGGTGCGTTTGTCAAACCAAAAGGCATAACTTGGAACTCGTAGTGTCCGTACCGGGTTCTAAAAGCCGTCTTGTGGACGTCTTCTTCTCTAACCCTCAGCTGATGATATCCCGACCTTAAATCAATCTTCGATTATATGCTAGATCCTTGCAGTTGGTCGAAAAGATAGTCAATTCTTGGCAATGGGTAGCGGTTCTTTATCGTTAGCTTATTCAACTCTCAGTAATCAATACACATCCTAAAGGATCCATCTTTCTTTTTGACAAATAGGACCGGTGCTCTCCAAGGTGAGGAACTCGGCCTAATGAAACCTTTGCCAGAAAGTTCCTTTAGTTGTTCAGCTAACTCTGTCATCTCTGCTGGTGCTAAGCGGTATGGGGCTCTAGCAACAGGTGCGGCTCCTGGTGTAAGCTCTATGTGAAACTCCACTTGTCGTGTTGGTGGTAATCCCGGTAAGTCTTCTGGGAATACGTCTGGAAAATCTCTAACGATCGGTACATCTTCAACCTTCTTCTCATGATCTTCTTCTTCCTCCTTTCGCGTTACTTGAACCAAGAACACTGGACATCCCTTCTCAATGTATCTTTGGGTTCTAATACATGAGATGACTTCCAGTCTCGATACATTCTTCACTCCACTCCTTTCGCCTTGTATGATTAGTACATCGTTTCCATAAGGAACACGGACGCACTTCTCATGACATACAATTTCCGCGTGATGCTTCGACATCCAATCCATTCCAATGATGACATCAAAACTTCCCAATTCTATGGGGAGTAAGTCGATACTGAACGAACGATCTTGTAACCTTAGACTACATCCTTTCAGAATAGCATCGGTGGTCACTGACTTTCCATCGGCTAGTTCTACATTATACTTAATATCTAACGCAGTAGGGGTGATATTTAGGCGTTCACTAAATACAGATGACACAAAACTCCTATCCGCACCAGAATCAAATAGTACTGAAACATAGTTGTTATTGACTAGGAACGTACCAGTCACAACATTGTTTTCTTGCACCGCAGCCTCAGCACACAAATGATACACCTTTCTCGGTGCCGTGAATCCACTTGGAGCACTGGTTGTGGCTCGGTTATTTCCTCCCCGATTCCCCTGGTTCTGCTTTTGGTTTGCTTGGTTGTGGTTTTGGTTGCCTCGAATTTGATTACCACGACCTTGGTTCCCACTGCTTGGACACTTATTCTTGTAATGCCCTTTCTCTCCACACCGAAAACAAGTAACATTCGCTCCTTGACCACCCTGAGTTCCCGGTCCTCTTTGGTTAGCAGGACGGGGTGGTGCTCGACACTCCTTTGCCTTATGTCCAGCCTTTCCACAGTTGTAGCATGTAGGGGGACATGCTCCCTCGTGGTGTCGGCCACACTTTCCACAGAAAGGAAATCTTCCAGCATAGTTTCCAGCATTACTTTGCCCAGCAGTAAACACTCTTGCCACCTCTTGACGCTTGTTTTGACTGTAGTTATTAGTGTTGTTGCTGTTGTTGTTATTGTTGTTGTACTAATTGCCATACCACTTCCTTTTGTCTCCAGTATTCTCCCCCAACTCTTGCACCACTTGGTACATCAAACTCTGAGCCATATCGATTGCCTCATGCAAGTCATTTGGCTTTGATGAAGTCACATTCCCCTTGATGCTCAAAGGTAAGCCCTCAATGTATCGCTCCAACAATCGGTCGTCGTTGGGCACCATTTCGGGACACAACAAGACTAGCTCTTAAAAGCGCTGATTGTAAGCAGTAAGGGCGGTACCCTTGAATTTCAAGTTCCATAGCTCCACCTCCATTTGCTTGACTTCATTTCGTGGACAATACTTCCTAACAAACATATCTTTGAACTCACTCCAAGGTGTTGCTTGGGCAACATCAATGGTCACTGCACGAGCATAGACATTCCACCAAGTCAAAGCACTATCCACCAATGTGCTTGATGCAAACTTCACCTTATCAGCTTAAGCAACATTGCTAATCCCAAATTGGGATTCCAACTTCTCAAACCATCTAGGCAAACCTACTGCACCTTCAGTACCACAGAAACTCACTTGTGTAACCGCACGGAATTCCTTGTAGGTGCAGGTCCGCGCATTGGCAACAGTGGCCCCTTGGTTTGTCTCCTCTTGCGTGCTCGCTGTACGGATCGCTTCAGCTGCTGCGAGTGCCTCAGCCACCCGTTCCGCGATCATTTGACTGAGCATGACTGGGTCAATCCCACCGGTAGCAGCTGGTGGATTCTGTGTCTCAGATCTTCTAACTAGTGCCATAATCTAAAAGGTAAACAAGAGAATGAGTTTTGCCAGACATAACATTCGTGGCACGCATAATACAATTATGAAATGCTCAACGGTATAATAAACAATATATGATGATCGCACAAATTTTGTAACCCAAATAAAATAATGTCATCCATAGAAATGTGTTGAAATACATCACAATCCGACATACATAATAAGGAAAAAAAATGGAAAATGCCAACTAGCTGAGATAAACCTCATAGCTTAGTGGTCGTACAACAATGAGTCAACAGTACATGGTAAGTCTAACTAGTACCCTCACGACGCTGGTGAAGTGCTCTCTCAATCTCTGTCAGCCTCCTCTCAACCACGTACTCGCGAGCCTGGGCATCTCTACGTCTGACATCGGTATCATGGCAAGCGGCCCTAAACCTGCTTTCCAAGTCAGCAATAGGGTCCTCAACAGGTGCCTCTAATCCACCTACCTCAACCTGTGGCTCTACTCCCCAACGGGTCATCAGGCTCTCGATCTCCTCGAGGCGAGCATTCGGCATTGTGTCCATCTGGTCGAGAACAGCATGGAGCTGTCCTCGAAGACGGGTCACGCAAACCGTCAACATCGTCTCATCCTCAACTGGGCTCTTCTTTGTCAATGCCTCCAGCTTATCCTGCACCTCATTATACTCCTTACCCAAAGTCTCACAGCATCCTCCAACCTATTCAAACGGGTCGTCACACATCCATCCGCTGCTCCAAGCATCACAACTGTTGATGTAGCTCTCCTAGGAAGAGGGGTCGCAACCCTCGGTCCAGTAGGGATACCAACATCGGCAAGCATCTCCTGATACACAGCAGGTACAGTCTCTGGTGGTGGTGGTGGTAGTGACGCCTCTGGGGCAGGACTGGCAGATGTGCGGGCTGCATGCCTGTCAGTGGCAGAGAAAGGTATGAGGGGTCGGTAAGGTGACGGTGGTGGTCGGGCGGCTCTCCCTCGGAGACGTCGCCTAACATAGTAGAAAGGCAGAGTGCCAGGTGCTGGAGTAGAGATGTCTGCCCCTTCCCCTTCGTCTTCAGACGAAGACGAGGAGATGAGTGCGATGGAAGCCTCAGGAGTAGCAACATACGTAGCAGGGGGGTCCTTAGTGTCTGTGACCTCCATGGGTTCACCTTCTCCATCGGTGAACTCCTCATCATCATACTCAGTATCCTCCATTGATTCGCCCCTAGTGACTGATGCCTGTCCTGGTGACTGCACCACATCAGCGGCTAGGTCGTCCTCTCCTCCGCCTTCTAGGCTAAGTACGTCATCCGCTGGTGCATCAGGGATATGGATCGGTGAACGGTAAACCTCCTCGGTCTCTCTCTCAGTCTCATCATCTAAA
The DNA here is from genome assembly GCA_025667525.1 of Glebionis coronaria. Lineage (NCBI taxonomy): Eukaryota > Viridiplantae > Streptophyta > Magnoliopsida > Asterales > Asteraceae > Glebionis > Glebionis coronaria. The sequence goes on along the minus strand of CM046875.1, from coordinate 433,906,243 downwards.
GTCATCCGGTACCACAGATATCCTGATGGTGATCCTCTAGGTAATCCCATCGCTGAACTGACAGTCGACTGTGAACTGCGGTTGTAGTATGCCCCTATAGACGTTGAATCATCAGAAGAAGACATCGCTGTAACATAAACAGAATAGATGTGTGTAAATATCTCATATAATTAGTCCGTGAAAGGGACATCGACATAACATATAACAATCATTGTTCAAACAACATGTATCCCATATAACATAACTCGGATTTTGTTGTTGCACATGTACCCCATGTAATTATATCTCGTAATTGTTAAATCACATGTATCCCATTTATCATAAATTATATAATGTTGAATCACTCGACTCCAATAATAATTGTTCATTACATATATATATATATCCATGTATATATATATACTTAATACTTACAATCCGTATGATAATCAACTAAACACATAACAGTTATAGTCTAGAGTTACTAAATGCAACCTAGTTCTCTATAACCATGTCTCTGATACCAATCTGTCACACTCCCAAAATATCAGAGTATAATGGCAACAAGGGAGTGGTGACGTCATGATTATCATACACACAGTTACAAAGAACGACCTCTAAATGAGACGTTCGGAAAATTGATCACTTGCATTTGATAAGGTAAATAGTTTTAACATAGTGCGGAAGCATAAAACTGGTCACAGGTACAAAAACATAGTTTCCAAATAGTACAAATGATCTTTACTTTCAATAGAAATGACGGCAGTGCATGAGACCTCACATAGCATCTTCGTTCTTAATACCTGAGAAAAACATTGCTAAAGCGTCAACATAAAGTTGGTGAGTTCATAGGTTTAGTTAATTTGAATTGTTTAATGAACCACAAGATTTTCCAAAACGTGATGACAATATAACAAATACAAAGTCATCATAAAAGCATTTATTACAGTCTAAGCTCGTGACACCAAAGCGTTAACAACACCGGCAGTATAATCATATAAATGTAGCCCAACTGGATGCCTAAACCCACGACATCCTATCTCAGACCCAAATGAAACTGTGCCCGCTTGTCCCTTGTTGGACCAAGACGGACAGGGGCGTCAACCCCGATAGATCTATCCATAACATTCGCGCTTACACAAAGTAATTAACGGTTCACGATTCAGGGCCAAAGCAACTGGGTTTTTAGTGGGACTTAGACTAGTATATAAATCAGTAATTGCACTTGTGTTCATACGTTAAATCAAGCAATGTCTCACCCCAAAAAGCAGTAAAAGCAGTTAAAAGTGGGGCTATAAACTCACCTCGTTAAATCAGCAAGGTGATGGAAATGTAAATGTAGCTCGAGAATACGATCACGCTATCCGCGACCTAATTGAATATAAGGACCGTGTTACGACACCTAAAATTTATGTCAATAAAATGCATGACATCCTAGTTGTGCTTGACGGTATATTTTGTTTACGGAAAAACGCGACATTTAAACTCGATTAGTTAACAAATGGGTTTTGTACTACACTTTATATTAAAATTTCAGTTGGGCCTTATATAACCCAACAAAAATCGAATAACCCAACCCTACAAGATAACACATGGCTCGGCCCATTGACCGTTTGACCCAACCCAGCCCAACAGGCGATATAAACTAGGAACGGGGGTCATATATTAGTTATTATCCCTAAATCTCACAGTCACACTCTCTCTCTCGAAAATAACTCCCACCGCCCCATTCCTTCTCTCTCTCTCCTGGTTACTAATCCTTTCCAGATTCATCCTTCTTTCACAAAGATCAAACCAAAATCTATGCTTATTCATTCCATAAACATTAAGAAACGTACATCCTTGTTTCTTTATGATTCGATCAATGGTTTTGTCCCTACAACATACTTAATCCGATTCATTGTTGATTCCAGGGGTTGTTCTTGTTATGGTGATGATGAATCATCCAAAAAGATAAGTTTTAAATCCTTTTCATTTTAAGAAAACATGTTTATGAATTGTTTGTTCATAACTTCAAAAAAAAGATGTTTTATTAATCTAAAGACGCAAGATTCATGTATCTGTAAACGGTTTCTATTCGGATTTAATTTATCCAAAAATTAGGGTTTCGAAAACATATTGGGGTTTTTCTCTAAAACAGGTCCGATTACAATTAATTGGTGTTTTGTGGTAAACAAACATGTTAATTTCATCATGCAACTTAATTTGACAAAATTAGGGTTTCATAATAATTAGGGGTTTTGACATATCTAACGTTTAATAATAATTAATTAGTGTTTTCTATCATAAAAACTTGTCAATTTCATCAAATAATCCGATTTGTAAAATTAGGGTTTCGGTCAAATTGGGGGTTTGTTCTTATTTCGGTTTTAATCTAATTAACTAGTCAATTCGTGTTTAGATTAGGTTTAATTAGTGCTTAAATCAATATATTAAAAATTAGGGTTTTGAAATAATTTGGGGGTTTTTATACCCGCGTGTTTAATTAAAATTAATTAGCATTTTTATGAGATAAATTGTGTTAATTTTATGTTAGTACTGATTTTAGAATAAGTTAGGGTTTCGGCAGAAATAATAAGTCATTCGAGTGGTGTTTGTTTGCTACTGTTAATATTTCTAATAATTAGTAACAAAATGTAAAAAGGGGGTCTCGGTAGATTACTAGGGTGTCGTAGGTTCGTAGATAGTTAGGGTCATTAATATAAGTTTCTAATATGTCTTAGCACAATTTTTGGAATGGTATTCTAAATGACTAACTCACTTTGAAAATGGTTTTCGCAGGTACGATTTGTCAAGCACAACTAAATAGATGCATAGAGAAAAGAAAAGTGGGTAAAGACTCACAATGAGGGTTTTGTTTCGGCTTGTGTATTCGGACAAACAGTGGAGCCTCAGCTTGGTTTTGCTCAAGATATAACACTTGTTCCTTAAAGACCTTCCCAGAATTTTATTAAGTTTTTATGTTTGTGTGTTATAAACTTTGTGTAAATGGTCTGTATTTAACATTTTAATCTCGGCATAGGGAAAAACCTAATCTGGAATTGGAGGTCTTGTGATATGCCCAAATAAGGCATTTTTGGCATGTGTGTTGGATTTATCTGGTGAGTGGACTTATAAAATAAGTCAGTATATTGTAGGTTTGACTTGGGTTGACTGAGATTAAGCAATTTGAAAATCTGAATAAAAGTTTACCAAGTTTGATTTGTATTCACTGTTTGTGTTAAATTAACTTGTATCATTCGGCCTAGCAAGGGTTTGAGTGGGCAAAATCGGCCCATCATGGGTAATTTAAAACGGATGCAAATTTTAGATGCGTATACTTAACAACAAGAACAACATGATACAATCTCAACACACAACTTAAGCAAGGATGGATACGTGTATTCTCGAAGGTTTAGTAAACATTCATAACCGGCGCAAACCGTTAATACATAAAACGTTCAATAACGAACACGTCTCTATTACAATAATAAGACGCGAAATTTCGAGTTGTTACATTCGCTCTCCCTAAAGAGGGCTTTGTCCGCAAAGCAAAACAAGTAATATAATTTAAGTCGACACTACATTAGTAAACAAATGAGGATACCTTATAAATACGAGATAACTTCTCAATTTGTTAAATCCACAAGGTTCAAAGCTCACATTAAATAATTTCACGGAAAAATAAAAATGAAAAATTGACGGATGTCACAACCATCAACAAAAGAACATATGGACAATGTGTTACAAATATGCATTAACAACTAACATTCAAGATTAATCATACCAAACCAAAATCCAAGGCTCCTACCTTGCCAAACAACATGGTACCATAGATGATCACACTATGTACCTACCCCAAGGCCACTACCTTGTCAAACCACAAGGCCACTACCTTGTCAAACCACAAGGCCACTACCTTGTCAAACCACAAGGCCACTACCTTGTCAAACTACAAGAACTGAGACGGCACGTGTCCCCCGATCCAAATCATACACAATCAAGAATCACATAGCAGTTAATCACATAATGTACACACAAGTACATCACAACCATAAAAACATTCACAGCAACAATTTATAAATAACTCAACACAGCGTCTCTTCCATCCCATCTGGAAGTCAAAATCAATAGTAAACATGGGACTATGAAACTCACCTGATTGCTTCTTCACAAGTCCTCGCACTTAGCAACGAGCTAACAAACCAAAAACACACAATCAATACCCGAACCAACCACCAAGATGGCTCATCAACCTATGATGGACATCTAGCCTATTCCCATATAATTACCTCATTGTTAAGTTCTAATCACCCCATTACCCTTCCTTAACAAGTCCCTAACTTGGTTAAGTTTAATAGCTATCTCGTTCATAATTTTACACAAAACAGTCCCAGTTTTAAGTCTCAAAACTTTAAGTCAAACGTCCACTTAAATATACCCATGGTTTCTGTAAAAGGAATATTCACACTTCTATATATGTTAGTTAAAACCTCCCACTTGCCCTAACCTTAAAGCTACTGTTAAGGCCCGGATATATGTGTATATATTGCTACCTATCCAGAATTCACTCCTTTTAAACGTATGAAAAGTTCATTACCATTAGAGGGTCTTACCCTAAACTACAATCATAGCCCAAGTGCAGATACTCACTACAATATATAAAACATCTTTCATGTTCGTGAGAAGATCCCAATGCAACCCTAAGTACCCCAAACAACCCAAAACTTAAAAAGAAAACAGGCTGATTACAAAACTGTTTTGACCTCTGACTGTTGTAACCTGTTTTTGACCCACTTCCCGACCTCCATTTTAGTTCTCGTTTCTTGCATTGGAAAGCCACTTCAATTACCTTTTCAGGGATACTTGGATCGCATCTTGAATGTTCCTAGAACTCCCGATATGATCAAAACAATTGACTTAAAATTCTGCCCAGTTTTTAAAAACGGGTTTAACAAAATCAACCTCATTAATTAACCCTAATCCCTATAATTAGAAGCCCTAATTTATTTAATCATTATAATATGATTAATATACTGTATTTAATTAAAACCTAACCTAAATCCATCATAAGATGATTAAGACATCATTAAAATAATTAAATTGAAAAGGGTTAAGAAGGTTTTACCTTTGAATTAATAGAAGATGAAGAAAACCTAATTTTTGAAGAACCCTAATTGGCCACCATTGATGAATTTAGACTAGAAGATGTTATGGAGGTTTAAAAACCAAGGTTGTAAATAGCGTGAAGCGTAGCGTAGCGGCATTGCCAAGCTTCAAGCTACACAAGCTATAGCGAAGTTATGGCGTTTTTCGAAGCGTGGTATATAGCGGCACAAAATATTTATAAATTAATATTTATATAGCGATTTTACAAATGGAGCAATACATTAATTCAAATATAAAACAAAATTGACGAATAGTTATTTAAGGATTTTTTCCCATAGTAAATTACTAAACCCAAGTCTATTTAATAGCTCAAAACTAGTAAATAAGCCCAATTCGTGTAAATTTGCAAAAAGATTCAAAAACAAGTGTCACGCTACGCGCTATAGCGCGCTATTTCGCGCTTTATGCCGCTTTTTAACACGCAACGCCTAGAGATGACGCTTTAGTCTGTTTCGTAACGTGGAGGCCACGCTTCACGCTATAGCACGCTATAAGGCGCGCTATAGCGCGCTATTTAGAACCTTGTTAAAAACTGATTATTATGGTTATGAGTTGGGTTTGGTTAAGTCCTAAAGGCCCCCTAATCCCATTACAAGTCCATTGGGCCTGTTTTGGGCTTTTCCCTTCTTTCTTTCTTCTTTGGTGCGTCTAAACCGACCCAAACAACCCTAAATTCGTTTTTTTTATTTTTATTATTTAATATTATGTTATTAATATTATTTTAATTTTCCTTAATTTATTCCAGCTCCTAAAGCTTCCAAAACCACAAAACCGTAAAACTAGTCAAATTTACGCGTTTTACCGTAAAAGATGTAAAATATACACTTTTATAAAAACTCTCAAATTTTGAAATAAACTTTATAACTAAGTCCTAAATGACTTAAAACCATCCCGAAAAATATCCATATGACTAATTACCTCATCCGAGACCTCCAAATGCTAAACCGTAAATCATAAAAATACGATTTTCAATAATACATATACATATACGTAAAACCACTAAATAACACCATCTCACTTCATAGTCACTACCATGTGAACTCATGAACATGAAATCATCACACATCGTTTCGCTCACAAGGTACCCCGTACCGAAAACGATATCCAAACCACAATCTATACACACCAATAAGCACATAAACACGTAAAGACACGTAACTAGCTCAAAATAAAACTAAGTGACGAACCTCAAAACCAGGGTTGTCACATCACTCCCTCCTAATAGAAATCTCGTCCCGAGATTTACTCCTTAGGATCAAACACACAAACAACAAATCACATGAGGATACTTGTTCTAAACGAACTCCCCTCATTTCCACGTGAACTTTAGTTCAAGTTTCAAAATACCACATATACAAAACAAAAATAATTAAACTCATTACCAAACTCTTGACCTCTGATGTAGTGTTTTTGTACCCTTTAGGAAAAGGATGACAAATAGTGGTAGTATTAAGTGTCGGTTTAGGAAAACCGAGCACTAATGACCCAAGTGAAGTCCAAGTTCGTTTCCCAAGGAGGCAAGTGCGTTGTGTTAAGAGTTGATTAATGTTTGTGATTATACTGATTGAGAAAGAAATGGGATTAGAAGAGAAAGACGGTTACGAAAATGAATTAAACTACGACGAAAAAGGCGTAAACGTAAAACCGTAAATAGTGCCAAAATTAAAATTTTAACCTAAAAATTCCTAAAAATCCAATAATAATATTCTCAGAGTTTACAAAAAATCCAAACTTGCTAAAACCTTTTAATTAATTAAATAATGACTTTTTAATGCTAATTAAAGCCCTAAAAATCACTTTTAATTATTAAAAAGCCCTAAACAAGATTTTATAGTTTGTAAACCTCAAAAATACCTAATTAAGCTAAAAACTATTTTTAAAAATTTTAAAACCAAATTAAACTATTTTTAAACACTTAAAAACTATTAAAATGTATTAAATCTTAAATTAATTCTAGAAATTAAATGAAAAGTCTAAAAAATATTTGGAAAGTGACAAAACTCCTAATTTAATGTCCTTAACCTAGGAAAAATGAAAAAACTAGAAAAAATAAAACTTCAATTTTTAATAATAAAATAATATTAAAATATTCAAAAAAATAAAAAGTTTGTAAATAAATTCCAAAAAATTCCCAAAAATCCTAAATAATGTAACTAAAACAAGAATGCAAACCAAATTTTCTGAAACCTATTTAATAATTTTATATTAAATTTTAAAGTTGCTTAAAAACCCTAAAATCCTATAAAATTAAAAATAAGCTAAATTGAAAACCTAATAAGCTGTAAACCTCAAAAGTTTGATTAAAAACCTAAAAATTATTTTTCCATATTTTTAAGTTACTTTTTACTATTTTTAAAAGACTTTCTAAAAATTAAACTTAAAATATTCCTAATAAATAAAATAATAAAGGGAAAAATTTACTTTTTGCTCAGAAAAGTCAAACACCCTTATACAATCCTATGAAAAATGCTAAACCTTAAAAAGCTTAAGAAAATAAGCTAGAAACAGCTTATTAAAAAGTTGTTAACTTAAATAAGCACAAAAACAAATCACCTTAAATAACTAATGAAATGAAGTATGAACGTAAAAAGTCATCTAGATCACTAGTAAGCACGCTACTCCTTGGTACGCAAGGTCGCGTGTTCGAGTCCAGGCAGGGTGAACTTTGTCAAATTTTTTTTTTTTTTTAAAACTCAATCCAGTGACCTATTTAAACACTAAAACACAAACCAAATCAAATATTAACAAGGATTGAATCAAGTTTTGATCAACAATGTGCCCAGTTAGGTTTGTTGACTGATGAACACAAGTGAACCTTCTTCACTTGTGAAGTTAAACCAAGAGGGCTTGGTTTATGATGTTTGGTGGTGATTTTAATGGAACAAAGGCACCCTTATACTCCTTTTGAGTATAAGGAGTCAAGAAAAGCTCAAAACAAGTAAGCCATAACACAATATAAGCACCAATAAGCCACAAAAATTACTGATCAAGGCAATAAGCAGGTCTGTGAACAGCAACACAAATTTCATGCATAAATCTGAATTTTAAACCTTCATAACTTGCTCAATTAACAACCAAGTGACTTATAAGAAATCACCAACCCTATATGATCCTAACTCTTAACAGATTACAAGATTTCACGCAAAAATCTCAACCAAGACAGGCACACAAGCAGTTTACTGATTTTATATCAATTTTTCAAAGTTTTTGCATACAAGTTGCTTTAAAACCTGTCTAAACTGAAACCCTTGCACTCCTATGACCTAATTAAAAACTATTGAGAGGATTACAACAGGTTTTAACCCATAATTAATCAAACAAACTCAAGTAATTTGCAAATCCAAACACCCCTTAAAGTTCTGAAATGCAATTTTTACAAACCAAATCTTTTCAAAACACACTCAAACTGATTTAGATTACTCTAAACATGCATAACAAGAAAAATGAGCAATATCCAATAATTCAAACAACACTTAACCAGATTTCAAGCCAAATAACAAAAACATCAAGATTTTTCAGAAACTAAAAAAAATGAAAAGAGAAACAAGGAAATACCTTAAGGGTCCTACATCCAGAACCCTTAGTGGCTGCTTTGCCACCTCCTTATAGGCTGGGGCCTATGCAGAACTCTTGAACAAACAAAATCAATACCTGCTAAGAGAAAACTTGAAACACAAGCACAATATGCAATCTGATTTTTTTATCTTTCTCTCTTTTTTTTAAAACCTTTTCACAAACTTCCTTATACTTCCTTTTAAACACTTACACAACAACTTTAGAAACCTGAAAAACCAAACTTTGAACAAGGTTTTTGCCTAAAAATCCCAACTTTCAGAAACTTTGAACAAAAACTGAAATTTAAAAAAAAAGACTTGAAAAGTAAAAACTTGGAATTTAAACAAGCAACAATGTAAAATAGAGATGGCTCTTTCTTCTCATCAACAAACTTTCACCTTTTTCATTCATTAAAAATAGGACTTACAAAGTTGTGAAAAAAGGAGAAAAAAGAACAAGACTAATGTGACACATACGTCTCATTATATATTGCTCTTTAGAACTAACTAGAAGCTCATAATAAAATAATACAAGAAAATCAAGTCCTAAACCCTAATGGGTGGAATGCCCAATTCTGCCCTTGGTCTTTTGAATTTGAACTGGTCAATAAGCTCCCATGTGATGTTGCCAGCTTTGAGAGTTGATCTTGGACGTTCATAGAGTTCCTTTGGGAGAAAGGATTGATTTGGAGCCCTTAGATTGCTGTTCCAAGTTTGTCTTCATCTTCTCATGTGATGTGGGTAGGCCGTTGAGGGGAAAAAAGGTACAAGGGTCATTATCTGGGTGAGTTGTGGTGTTGGGAGTCGGGTTGTGAGTAAAACCCCCAAGGTAATTTGGGGTTTGGGTTAAAAATCAAGGTAATTAAAACTGGGTATGTTTTAGGGTTTATCTGGATAATGGGGAAGTTTTAATCCAAATTGGGGGTGATTAAATTTAAATTTAATGTTTAGTGGGAAAAAAGGTTGACTAATTTGACCAGGTTTATTAAATAAACCTGGTGGGTTGTGGGTCACGGGTTGGGTTATGGGTAGGGTATTTGGGTAATTGGGTGGGTAATATGACGTGTAAGCTTCTGGTTGGAGGGTAAGGTTTGGTTGTCTTGGCAGTTTGGCCCCCTCAAGGTTCTTCTTTCTTCTACTTTGTATAAAACAGCTAATAATCCCATTTCCTTTGTAATTAACTTTGGAAACTTGTCATTTTTGGCACAATTTGTTTATAAACTTGAAACAAGGACTAAACATGCAATTTCTTCATATCCCAAGGACTGATTTTAGCATGTTTTCAAACTTCAAGGCTTTGACTTGTTTGTTGACTTCTTGGAGGACCATTATTGACAATTTAGTTTTGTTGAGGGACTAAATTTGCCAATTCTTCAAAGTTAAGGGTCCTTTTTGTAATTTTGACAAACTTTAGGGACCAAACTTGTAATTATGAAGATACAAGGGTATAAAGTGTCAATTCTTCAAACATGGAGGACCAATCTTCAATATTCTTCAAATCTTCAAGGGTTTTCTTTGGAAAATTCTTCATTAGGGCTTGGTTCATCGTACGGCTTCGTTTCCCGTGTTCGTTTTTTATTGATTCTTGTGATCTTTTGTCATTTTCTCAATATTCGTACCTAAAATACACAAGCAACAAACACAAGCATATATTTGGGTATTTTGATGATATTTAATGCATTTTAAGCCCTAATTGGACGATGAGACTATGTATAAAAGAAGTCTCATCACTCCCCCATACTAAACCATTGCCGTGCCCTCACGCAATGCTAGAATTAAGTATCAAAGCATCTCCAAAATTCATTTTTATGGACTTTATTGAAATGATAAACTAGCTATACTACTACTATTACTACTACTTGTGTTATAGACAAAATGTATGATTTTCATCGCAAAATGGGACGTTTAGGTTCATAGAATAAGAACACGTGAATGCTTCGTTAGAAATAATTTCATCGTCCTCGATTTTCACTCCAATTCCATGCCAAGCGTGCAACGAGATCATTGTCATTATAAGTTAGTAATGCTAACACTACTCATATGCCCTAATTACGTACTTATTCTCCCATTATTCCTAAGTTGTATCTCTTATATTTTATGATGTCTTAAATGTTTCACGAGGATACATTGTTTGACTTATGCGATAATAGAGATTTAGGTCTAAAAATAGAGTCCTAACGGTGTAACTAAGACCATCAAATCAATAACCCCTCCCAATAGACAACGATGTTAAAAAATTAAGTTGACAAGAAGAATCGATAAACACGGTTTTATAACGGTTTTGAACATGAGACTTATTACCAAGACTTTTATACGCCCCCTAACGGAAGGGCCTTATTATCTTTGGTTTACCTCCATCTTTTATTCAACTTCGCCATGAAGCTTTTATTATGACTTCGGTCTTGCCTTGCCTTTTATTATCCGCCTCATCGGTGGTTTTATTAGCCAAAGACGTATATCCTCACGCTAAGGCGAATTTTGGATCTTTAAAGCTTCGAAGATTAAGGTTTGATTCACTTTCAATTTTGCATAGATTTTAGGCCTTGTGGGGCTTCAAATTGTTTGCTACATTTAGGTGAGCACTTGAAATCTTATTATTGGGTGAAGCTTTCGATTATTAGGGTACCAATACTTCAAAACCGTGACGCTGGCGATATCTTAATGTCTTCCCAATTTAATTACACGGAAGCTACTAGAAAAGACTAGAAACCCAACAATCCTAACTAAACCGCTAAGTCAATATTTATTAAGCAAAAAATATTTACATGCGAAGGGAGAATAAGCAAACAACGAGAACACATGAGTTTTTGAAAGAATACGAGTACTCTACGTTTAGCATAGTAACTTATAATTAACTCTATCATTTCTCGTCCTCATTTAAGAGACTTAGCCTAATGTGTAGTTAAGGAATCAAAGCTAAGTGCTCAACACGCACGGTCGAGTCAAAAATTACTCTTATTCTCGCCATCGGAAAACCTACATTCGTGTCTTCAAACACTTGAGAAAAATTTTAAAATTTGGCCATTTTTAGCCTTATTTTGCAACAAAACGATAAACTTTGGAAAGCGTGAAGGTTTGGCAAGGCAAGTATCTATTCACCCCCCATACTAAAGTTAAACATTGTCCTCAATGTTTCGAGTCTAGGGGTGCAAACACCCCCATACTAGAGACGAAGTCGAATGCCTAATCTAGCATGAAATGGGTGTAACCAATAAATTTAAAGCCGTTTATGAAGTGTGCTAAAAACCTAAGGTTAGAACATCAAAGGATATATCATGGATATTGAGAAATGTCTCCAAAGCAAACGATCGAGTGTTCCCATAAAACGAACACGAGAGGCTCCAATCGTGAAGATCATGATCTACAAAACCACATATCACAAACAACCACGGAACAAAGGTTGGAAGGGCACGAATCCCCACACGTAAGCTACATTAAAGCGATAATATGTACATAGGATAAGCATGGGACTCCCCCACGAGGCACCTCGTTTTTTTATTACCGAGTCATGAGCTCGACTCGATCCCCTCAATACTAATTATCATTGGGGAAGGTGACTTGGTCGAGTTAGTTCAAGGATGGAACTTCCCCGCCAAAGTAGTGCTTCAACCTATGTCCATTCACCTTGAAGTTAGGACCATCATCTTGAGCTAGCTCGATGGTCCCATACGGAAACACTTGAGTCACGGTGAATGGACCGGACCAACGGGATTTCAATTTACCGGAAAATATTTACAATCTTGAATTAAAAAGTAAAACTTGATCCCCAATGTTAAAAACCCGGTTTTTAATTTTAGAATCATGCAACTTTTTAGTTTTCTCTTTATAAATCAATGAATTTTCATAAGCAATATCCCTTAATTCATCCAATTCATTTAATTGCATTTTCCGGTGTTTTCCCGCGGTCTCCATGTCATCATTACAATGCTTTAGGGCCCAATAAGCCTTGTGTTCTAATTCGATAGGCAAATGACAATTCTTTCCATACACAAGCTTATAGGGAGTGCACTCAATGGGTGTCTTATGAGCGGTCCTAAAGGCCCATAAAGCATCGTCTAACTTATCCGACCAAGATTGTCGGTTTTCCCCAACGGATCTCTCCAAGATCCTCTTCAACGCTCGGTTTGAAACCTCGACTTGCCCACTCGTTTGTGGGTGATAAGCCGTAGAAAGACGATGTGTAACCCCATATTTATTTAGAACCCTTTCAAATTGGTCATTACAAAAATGGGTTCCACGATCGCTTATGATAGCACGAGGGGTTCCAAACCTAGCAAACAAACTTTTCAAGAACTTAACTACCACACGAGCATCATTGGTGGGCAAGGCCTTTGCCTCCACCCACTTAGAAAGGTAGTCAACCGCAACGAGAATGTACTTATTACCACGAGATGATGGGAACGGCCCCATAAAGTCTATGCCCCAAACGTCAAAGATCTCACATACTTGAATGATATTTTGTGGCATTTCATCTTTTTGTGAGGCTTTTCCTTGTCGTTGGCATGCATCACACGACTTCACAAGATCTTGTGCATCTCGGTAAATAGTAGGCCAAAAGAAGCCGGCATCAAACACCTTTTTAGCCGTGAGATTAGCACCGTGGTGACCACCCGTGGGTCCCTCATGGCAAGCTCTAAGGATGTTAGAAGCTTCGGTGCCAAAAACACACCGTCGGATGATTTGATCCGCACAAGTTCGAAACAAGTAAGGGTCGTTCCAAAAGTAGAACTTGACGTCACGAAAGAATTTTCGTTTTTCTTGAGTCGTCATACCCTTAATGATGAAGTTACCCGCATGGTAATTTGCAAAATCCGCAAACCATGGGGTAGAAGAATCAAGCTTAGAATTCACTACACCAAGTGTCTCGAGCAGAAATGTTTCGGTGATTTCCTTAGGCTCGTAAACACTTTGGTGAGGATCTTCCAAACGAGAGAGATGATCGGCCGCTAGATTCTCGTCTCCTTTTTTTTCAACGATTTTGTGATCAAATTCTTGAAGGAGGAGAATCCAACGAAGTAATCTCGGCTTAGCATCTTGCTTTGCCATAAGATACTTAATAGCCGAATGGTCCGTATACACTATGCATTTCGTCAAGACGAGATAAGGTCGGAATTTCTCAAATGCATACACCACGGCAAGGAACTCCTTTTCCGTTGTAGTGTATTTAAGTTGAGCCTCGGTCATCGTCTTGCTAGCATAGTGTATAGGCAAGAAGTGCTTATCATGACGTTGCCCCAAAACGGCCCCAATGGCGTAATCACTAGCATCACACATAAGCTCAAAGGGGAGGTTCCAATTGGGAGCAACAAGAATGGGAGCTTCGGTAAGTTTCCGCTTAAGGATCTCAAAGGCTCGTACACAATCTTCGTCAAAGACAAAACGTGCCTCTTTTTCAAGAAGATGTGTAATGGGTCGAGAAATCTTCGAGAAATCCTTGATGAATCGTCGATAAAAGCCCGCGTGGCCTAGGAAACTCCTAACTCCCTTGACGGTTTTGGGATGAGGTAATTTGGCGATGACGTCTACCTTAGCTTGATCTACCTCAATCCCCGCTTTCGAGACCTTGTGCCCTAAGACGATTCCACTCTTAACCATAAAATGACACTTTTCCCAATTGAGCACAAGGTTGGTTTCCTCACAACGTTTTAACATTCTCTCAAGGTTCGACAAACACGAAGTGAAAGAACCACCAAACACGGAAAAGTCATCCATTAAGACTTCCATCGTCTTCTCGATCATATCATGAAAAATAGCCATCATGCATCGTTGAAAAGTTCCCAGTGCATTACAAAGTCCTAATGGCATTCTACGATAGGCAAACGTTCCATATGGACACGTAAACGTAGTTTTTTCTTGATCACGAGGATCGATGGGAATTTGGAAGTAACCGGAAAAACCATCTAAAAAGCAATAGAAATCGTTTCCCGCAAGACGCTCCAACATTGGTCCATGAAGGGCAAGGGAAAATGGTCTTTTCGAGTGGCTTCATTCAACTTACGATAGTCAATGCACACTCTCCATCCGGTCACGAGTCTAGTGGGAATTAACTCGTTGGCGTCGTTTGGCACAACGGTCATCCCTCCCTTTTTAGGGACACAATGAATAGGACTCACCCAAGGGCTATCGGAAATAGGGTAAATCATTCCCGCGTCAAGGAGTTTAAGGACCTCCTTTTTGATGACGTCGTGAATTTTGGGGTTCACCCTCCTTTGACTTTGGATTCTTGGCTTGAAATCCTCCTCCATTAAGATTTTGTGGGTACAAAACTTGGGATCGATTCCCTTAATGTCGGATAACTTCCACGCAATCGCCCCTTTGTGGTCCTTAAGAACATCGACAAGTGCGGTTTTTTCATTATTCGAAAGATCCTTCGCAATAATAACCGGCAACTTGTCATCCTCCTCCAAATAGACATATTCGAGGTGAGGAGGTAAATCTTTCAACTCAAGGATAGGTGGTTCCTCAAGTGAAGATTTGGGCTCGATACTCATAACCTCCTCGGGTGGAGGCAATGGGAAATCGTTGAGAAAATCCTTGATAATCGAGAAGTCCTTATCGTTGTCGAGGTCTTCGTCACAAGTACGTGGAACATCGAATTCTTCCAACGTAAAACCACCACCTTCGAAAGGAGTGAAGGTTGGTGTCGAATTATCAAGAATTGGATCTAACATAGTGGGATTGCCACTAGTTTCTTCATCACCAAACCCTAAAACTTCTTGTGAAAATTCCTCGCAAAGCACGTCAATCATATCAACGAGGTTTATGGTAGCAACGGAATAAACATGAGAATGTTGAGAATTTTGAGTTGCGTTTATAACAAGTTCCTCGTCGTTGAAACGTAAGGTGATCTTTCTAGCATGAACATCAATTAAAGCCATAGACGTATCTAAAAACGAACGACCTAAAATAAGAGGAACTTGAGGATCCGTGGGGATATCGACAACGATAAAGTCTACGGGATAGTAGAACTTCCCCACTTTCACAAAAACGTCTTCCGCCAAACCACATGCAAGAATCGTGGAATGGTCGGCCAACTCAATAGACATTCGTGAAGGAGTAAGATTAGGAAGATTGAGCGACTTGAAGATTGCAAGTGGCATCAAGTTAATGCTAGCACCAAGATCGGCCAAGGCATAGCATTCTTCCATATCTTGAATTGCACAAGGGATCAAAAATTTACCGGGATCACCGACTTTTTGAGGTATGCGATTAAGATAAACCGACGAACAACTAGACATTTGGTGCAATTTTTCCTTGTTGTTCAACATACTCTTAAAGTTAGCGGCAAATCGAGGCATCATGACCAAAACATCGGCGAAACTCACATTAAAATGCAAATCACGAAACATTTTCATAAAAAGCTCAAATTGGTAGTTATCGCGCTCTTGTCGTTTCTCCTTCCTAAGTCTTGATGGGTAAGGCAAGGGTGGTGTGGGTTGGGGCATAGGCATAGCCTTTGGAATCTCGGGTTCCAATATGGGTGATGGGTCAACCGTAGGTGTGGCATGAGCGGTACTTTGTGGGATTGAAATATGCTCCTTTTCGACCACCACCTCGGGTTCTTCCTCAATTTCCTCCACCGTTGGAGTAATTGGTTGAGGAATCGGTTCTTTAAGTGTCTTACCACTTCGTGTGGTAATCACTTTCATCTCTCCCTTCGGGTTTGAAACGGTGTTACTAGGTAGACCACTCGAAGTAGAGGCTTTGTTCCCTATGACGGCTTCTAAAATGGCGTTAAGCTTAGCATCTTGACTATTAAACTTCAAATCTTGACTAGCGGCTTTTTGGTCAATTCTTTGTTCAAGCCTAGCATGACTTTGCTCTATCTTGTTGTTTTGACCTCGAATTTGGTTAGCAAAATCATTTTTCAATTCATTTCTCATGGCTAGATTTTCCTTAACAAAATTAGCTAACTCCTTTGCGTTCTTAGCCGTGTCCCTAGCTTGATTAGCCAATTGCTCTTGAATGTTTTCCAAAATCTTATCATTTGCCGTAGCGTAATTCACAAAGTCCATTGGAAGTTCTTTAGTGTAAGCATTTTGAAGACCTTGACTCGTGTTTTGAAAATTACGGTTTTGATTTTGATTTTGCAATTGGCTACTACTACTCCCTTGATTCCCATAGTTGTTATTACCCTTGTAATTGTTCCTTTGATTCCTTTGGTAACCAACTTGATTGTTTCGATAATTGTTAGCATTTTGATTTGGTGAAAAACCCGGTGGAGTCAATTGATTAGTGCGAGGAACTTGACCGTTTTGGTTATAAGTTCCCGCGGCCGCGAAGGCACTCGAAGTGTTACCACCGTTGGTAATGCACTCGGAATAATCGTGAGCTCCACCACAATACATACAAGAAACCTCAACCGCTTTAATCGTAGCGGGAGCGGGTTGTTCACCAACTTTAAACTCAACTAACAATCCTTTCACTATATCAAAAATTTTGTTCTCCAAATTAGCCTCGACTTGGAAAGCATCAACGGTGTGTGACAATGAAGGCGAAGACGAAGACGAAGCCTTACGAACACTCGACGTGCTACGAGGACTATACACCTTAGACCTATTCTCAATGATTAACAATGCTTCCTCGACCGTCTTACATAAAAAATTACCACCCGCGGCGGCATTAAGATAATCACGCTCATGATCGTTCAAGCCATTGTAAAATGTGTCAATTTGATGCAAGTCGGAAAAACCATGATGAGGACATTCGTGCAACATTTCCTTAAACCTATTCCAAGCCGTTGAAAAACTCTCATTATACTCTTGCGAAAACTTTGAAATCTCGTTTTTCAAGTGCGTAGTCTTAGAGGGCGGAAAAAATTGGTTCACGAACTTTGAAACGAGATCCTTCCACGTCAATATAGAATTGGGTGGCTCTTTATCTAACCAAATTTTTGCGGGCCCCGCTAAGGAATACGGAAAAAGCATCATCTTAATCGAGTCGTTTGAAACGTCCTTAAACTTGCAAGTGGCGGTGAGACGATTAAATTGGCGAATGTGGTTATGAGGGTTGTCCTTTTCGTCACCTCGAAACTTGTTGTTTTGAATCATGGACAATAAACCCGTCTTAACCTCAAAATTCTCCGCAAGGATAGCGGGAATCACAATCGCTTCTCCATAACCCTCGGTGGGTGCTTGAAGCAACTCCATCATAGTTCGATTAGCCATGGGTGCTTCTTTCACTACAATGGGTTCGTCAATAGGAGACTCCTCACTAGAAGGAGTGATGGATTTGTTTCTTCGTTTATGAGCACGTCTTGCTTTAGAGCGAGTTTGCATAAACGTCACGTACAACGAGAAGGCGAGCAAAGAAGATTCTTTTTGGTGTTTTTACTTTTTCAATTTTTTTTTGTGTGGTTTTTGATTGTTTTTATCTTTTTTGGATTTTTGGAATGTATTAGTAGACACAAATCTACAAATCTCCTCCTTAATCAAATCTCTCGATTAAAGAAGCCTCAAGGAATGAAAAGGATCACGTGAAGTGAACGCCTTCGATGACTTTAGAACGATGGTGGGACACCAAATCGTTCAAGAGGGTTTAATCAATAGAAACCAAGAAAATATATATGATACTTAGTAATACTTTGGGCGGCAAAACCCTCGATTAGCTTTCAAAATCAAAATACGCACAAGCAAGCGGAGGAAACGAGGCGGCGCGAAGCACTTAAGAGCCTTTTTCCTTTAGGTCGTGAAATACAACCGCCTTATACCCACCTTATAGTTTGTATTTCTCAAAATCGAGCTTCTCGAAAGTATTTATCTATTTTTGCCTTTTTCTTTGGTTTGAGATTTGAATACAATGATTGGGTAATGACCTCCCAAGTCAAGGTTGTGATTTCTCACGTATTTGGAGTACTTGTAAATTTATTGTTCTACGTATACAATATAGTAATAGTATTAACAAAAAAAAACGAAAAACCGATAATACGTATTAGTAGAGTGCTACTAATACAATTACTTTTATGGCTATATATAAAAAACAACAATGGTTCAACCAAAACACAACACGCCTCCCCGGCAGCGGCGCCAAAATGATGTAGTGTTTTTGTACCCTTTAGAAAAAGGATGACAAATAGTGGTAGTATTAAGTGTCGGTTTAGGAAAACCGAGCACTAATGACCCAAGTGAAGTCCAAGTTCGTTTCCCAAGGAGGCAAGTGCGTTGTGTTAAGAGTTGATTAATGTTTGTGATTACATTGATTGAGAAAGAAATGGGATTAGAAGAGAAAGACGGTTACGAAAATGAATTAAACTACGACGAAAAAGGCGTAAACAGTGCCAAAATTAAAATTTTAACCTAAAAATTCCTAAAAATTCCTAAAAATCCCCAATAATATTCTAAGAGTTTACAAAAAATCCAAACTTGCTAAAACCTTTTAATTAATTAAATAATGACTTTTTAATGCTAATTAAAGCCCTAAAAATCACTTTTAATTATTAAAAAGCCCTAAACAAGATTTTATAGCTTGTAAACCTCAAAAATATCCTAATTAAGCTAAAAACTGTTTTTAAAAATTTTAAAACCAAATTAAACTATTTTTAAACACTTAAAAACTATTAAAATGTATTGAATCTTAAATTAATTCTAGAAATTAAATGAAAAGTCTAAAAAATATTTGGAAAGTGACAAAACTCCTAATTTAATGTCCTTAACCTAGGAAAAATGAAAAAACTAGAAAAAATAAAACTTCAATTTTTAATAATAAAATAATATTAAAATATTCAAAAAAATAAAAAGTTTGTAAATAAATTCTAAAAAAATTCCCAAAAATCCTAAATAATGTAACTAAAACAAAAATGCAAACCAAATTTTCTGAAACCTATTTAATAATTTTATATTAGATTTTAAAGTTGCTTAAAAACCCTAAAATCCTATAAAATTAAAAATAAGCTAAATTGAAAACCTAATAAGCTGTAAACCTCAAAAGTTTGATTAAAAACCTAAAAATTATTTTTCCAGATTTTTAAATTACTTTTCACTATTTTTAAAAGACTTTCTAAAAATTAAACTTAAAATATTCCTAATAAATAAAATAATAAAGGGAAAAATTTACTTTTTGCTCAGAAAAGTCAAACACCCTTATACAATCCTAGGAAAAATGCTAAACCTTAAAAAGCCTAAGAAAATAAGCTAGAAACAGCTTATTAAAAAGCTGTTAACTTAAATAAGCACAAAAACAAATCACCTTAAATAACTAATGAAATGATGTATGAACGTAAAAAGTCATCTAGATCACTGGTAAGCACGCTACTCCTTGGTACGCAAGGTCGCGTGTTCGAGTCCAGGCAGGGTGAACTTTTTGCAAAATTTTTTTTTTTTTTTTTTAAACTCAATCCAGTGACCTATTTAAACACTAAAACACAAACCAAATCAAATATTAACAAGGATTGAATCAAGTTTTGAGCAAAAACGTGCCCAGTTAGGTTTGTTGACTGATGAACACAAGTGAACCTTCTTCACTTGTGAAGTTAAACCAAGAGGGCTTGGTTTATGATGTTTGGTGGTGATTTTAATGGAACAAAGGCACCCTTATACTCCTTTTGAGTATAAGGAGTCAAGAAAAGCTCAAAACAAGTAAGCCATAACACAATATAAGCACCAATAAGCCACAAAAGTTACTGATCAAGGCAATAAGCAGGTCTGTGAACAGCAACATAAATTTCATGCATAAATCTGAATTTTAAACCTTAATAACTTGCACAATTAACAACCAAGTGACTTATAAGCAATCACCAACCCTATATGATCCTAACTCTTAACAGATTACAAGATTTCAGGCAAAAATCTCAACCAAGACAGGCACACAAGCAGTTTACTGATTTTATATCAATTTTTCAAAGTTTTTGCATACAAGTTGCTTTAAAACCTGTCTAAACTGAAACCCTTGCACTCCTATGACCTAATTAAAAACTATTGAGAGGATTACAACAGGTTTTAACCCATAATTAATCAAACAAACTCAAGTAATTTGCAAATCCAAACACCCCTTAAAGTTCTGAAATGCAATTTTTACAAACCAAATCTTTTCAAAACACACTCAAACTGATTTAGATTACTCTAAACATGCATAACAAGCAAAATGAGCAATATCCAATAATTCAAACAACACTTAACCAGATTTCAAGCCAAATCACAAAAACATCAAGATTTTTCAGAAACTAAAAAAATGAAAAGAGAAACAAGGAAATACCTTAAGGGTCCTACATCCAGGACCCTTAGTGGCTGCTTTGCCACCTCCTTATATGCTGGGGCCTATGCAGAACTCTTGAACAAACAAAATCAATACCTGCTAAGAGAAAACTTGAAACACAAGCACAATATGCAATCTGATTTTTTTATCTTTCTCTCTTTTTTTTAAAACCTTTTCACAAACTTCCTTATACTTCCTTTTAAACACTCATATAACAACTTTAGAAACCTGAAAAACCAAACTTTGAACAAGGTTTTTGCCCAAAAATCCCAACTTTCAGAAACTTTGAACAAAAACTGAAATTTAAAAAAAAAGACTTGAAAAGTAAAAACTTGGAATTTAAACAAGCAACAATGTAAAATAGAGATGGCTCTTTCTTCTCATCAACAAACTTTCACCTTTTTCATTCATTAAAAATAGGACTTACAAAGTTGTGAAAAAAGGAGAAAAAAGAACAAGACTAATGTGACACATACGTCTCATTATATATTGCTCTTTAGAACTAACTAGAAGCTCATAATAAAATAATACAAGAAAATCAAGTCCTAAACCCTAATGGGTGGAATGCCCAATTCTGCCCTTGGTCTTTTGAATTTGAACTGGTCAATAAGCTCCCATGTGATGTTGCCAACTTGGAGAGTTGATCTTGGACGTTCATAGAGTTCCTTTGGGAGAAAGGATTGATTTGGAGCCCTTAGATTGTTGTTCCAAGCTTGTCTTCATCTTCTCATGTGATGTGGGTAGGCCGTTGAGGGGACAAAAGGTACAAGGGTCATTATCTGGGTGAGTTGTGGTGTTGGGAGTGGGGTTGTGAGTAAAACCCCCAAGGTAATTTGTGGTTTGGGTTAAAAATCAAGGTAATTAAAACTGGGTATGTTTTAGGGTTTATCTGGATAATGGGGAAGTTTTAATCCAAATTGGGGGTGATTAAATTTAAATTTAATGTTTAGTGAGAAAAAAGGTTGACTAATTTGACCAGGTTTATTAAATAAACCTGGTGGGTTGTGGGTCACGGGTTGGGTTATGGGTAGGGTATTTGGGTAATTGGGTGGGTAATATGACGTGTAAGCTTCTGGTTGGAGGGTAAGGTTTGGTTGTCTTGGCAGTTTGGCCCCCTCAAGGTTCTTCTTTCTTCTACTTTGTATAAAACAGCTAATAATCCCATTTCCTTTGTAATTAACTTTAGAAACTTGTCATTTTTGGCACAATTTGTTTATAAACTTGAAACAAGGACTAAACATGCAATTTCTTCATATTCCAAGGACTGGTTTTAGCATGTTTTCAAACTTCAAGGCTTTGACTTGTTTGTTGACTTCTTGGAGGACCATTATTGACAATTTAGTTTTGTTGAGGGACTAAATTTGCCAATTCTTCAAAGTTAAGGGTCCTTTTTGTAATTTTGACAAACTTTAGGGACCAAACTTGTAATTATGAAGATACAAGGGTATAAAGTGTCAATTCTTCAAACATGGAGGACCAATCTTCAATATTCTTCAAATCTTCAAGGATTTTCTTTGGAAAATTCTTCATTAGGGCTTGGTTCATCGTACGGCTTCGTTTCCCGTGTTCGTTTTTGATTGATTCTTGTGATCTTTTGTCATTTTCTCAATATTCGTACCTAAAATACACAAGCAACCAACACAAGCATATATTTGGGTATTTTGATGATATTTAATGCATTTTAAGCCCTAATTGGACGATGAGACTATGTATAAAAGCAGTCTCATCAACCTCACAGTCAATAAATCTCACAAATGATCTTTGATAAAACAAAGACTCTTATTAACACAAGTCCTGAATAACCGTACATGCAAAATGCATTCTCAGACAACCTTTACCAATCTTAATACACGAAATATAACATGTATACTACTCATTTCCCCCAGGTAATTCTACGCTCATAAGCTACTGGTCCGATCTTTCCAAAGATCATAAATGGACCTACAAAACTCTACATCAGCTCTTCCATTTTACCAAAACATACCACCCGTTACAATGGGTGAAACTCCCTTTAGTCCGTACCCCAAACTACTTAAAATTTCCAATTTCCTTGCGAAGGGACCTATGACGGTCTTTCACATACCCATTAGTTCTTCCAGTCCAAATCAACCTACGATCTATACACATCCTCAAAAGGATGGTTATCTCAGTTAGACCAATCCCTTCGTCCCTATGGCATATCACACCTATAACTCCTCATCCATTCGATTATCGATACTAATCCTCCCAAACAATCAGTATAGATTAGTGCCATTTCCTTTTCCAATCTCGACCTATTTTATTCTTGCTTAGCTCCTATACACACTTCCTTCTTTTCCTCAACTCATACCATACATCACGATGTGATGCTTCCCATCATTTCTTCCCTTGCCATAACCCTTCATAAGGCATTCCATACATATTAGGCTAACTTTTACGCAACACCCTCTATTCCATCACGTTCGTACGCAATCCTTCTAACTTCTCAACTACGTGACTTCTCATTTCTCTTGAAATATATGATGAATTAGTCAGTCTATCGACTATCACCCAACTCTCGTCACCTTCCCCAATTTCGTCCTTACATCCCCCTTTCTAAGCTACTCCTATCTATCTAGGAAGTATAGTCTACGTCCCTTTTTCTCCACATGATTGTCCAAGCCACGCAACATACATGTTGACGCGTTCACTGCTTTAGACAACTCAACTTGCGTAACCTACATCCTTCATCCAAACCACCCTAATACGTCATCCCTATAGTTCAAGTTCGTCTCAGCTTCACTTCATTTTTCTTATTCCATGTCTTATCAATCACGCTTGCCTTTCCCAGATGGTACTTGGCCTTGCAATTTTTCTTTCTTCAATTAACTCCACCCATCACTTTTGACAAATGTTCAATCAAGATGATTGAATATGTGTTGGAGACGTTCATGATCCGTATAGATCATTCTCCACGTCTCGTACACCAAATGCCTCTAGCATTCTAGGCAAATATAACAACACAGCTCCACTAACTCAGTCTATCCAGTTCTTCCAAATCTTCAGTTCCTGCAACGTATAAGCGATCGCCTTTCTTTGTCGTCCTCGTACGCGTCCAAATCCTTGCTCCACGTATCGTCATGCTTCGCGAATTCATCCAGTCCTTCCGATAATTCCAAGATCGGCTCATTATCCAATCCACCTCTTCAGCCTCCAAAATGCTTCCTCACCCTTCTTCACTTCGCCCCTTGCTGGTTCCATGATATGCCATCATCTCTAACTACTCATCATGGTAGACTTAATACTAAAACTCACACTTGAAAATCTCCCGTATAATTCCACTTCAAAACCAACACATACTTCGCCTCACTCTCCTTCTTAGACTTTGAGTAGATCAAGATGTCGTCGATACTCCCGATGACCACTCATTTATATACGTTCAGGCACACTCGCTTCATTGACTCCATGTAATCCGCTAGTGCTTTGGCGAAGCCAAATGCATAACCGTAAACCCAAAGCGTTCATACAACATCCTTAGCAATTTCAACTATGTCCTCTTTGCACCCTCTCTTAGCGGCAATACGAATAAATTCTTACCTCGTTCTACTTGCATAATTCTGTACGCATTTTAAAAGACCAATGCTTCCTCTCATCAGACCACTCAACCGCTTTCCACATCCAATCTACTACTAAGCAACTCAACTTTTACCTTGCATCCGTTGCATTTTCTAACAACTCTTGTTTTTAAATCATTCCATCAACAAATTGCCTTGGAAAGGCACTAACTACAACTCCTGTCACTTCTCCTACTTGCTCTATTTATGGTTCTACCTCAAAATAATAGGCAAACCTACTAACTTTCAGGAAGTTTTTTAGAGAACATACATGCCTTACGAACAATATCCCTTCCAACACTCTCTATGGCGCGTTACTTGTGTTAATATCTATACATTTCACAAATCTCTATTCATCTCCCTTGGCACTCTTATTAGACCTCATGACCACATTAGTTCGTCTACGAACCTCTTTCCTCCCCACTAAGGGTATTCTGACCGTTCTCTCATGGTCACCTACTTAAGCGTGTAGGCGCGACCAAGTCTTTCATATGACTACCTCAACGCTCCCGAACAATACAAAACCAAAACTACATCCTGAATTCATCAGATACGATCAACGAATCAACCCACGGATAACTAACGACATTTCATGTGCACCAGTTAAAACAAGTCAAAAACCACGAGACTCAAAAGAAAACTCAAACCCAAGACGTGTATCAATTCAAAATGACCCATGACAACGAAAAATAATCCAAGAAATACCCAATAGCAACCAAAACATATTACGCCCCGCGACATATTATTTAAACCGTGCAAAAGACCGACCTTTCCAAAAGAATATATATCCTTTTTTATATATTTATTATTACCTCCTACATCTATGTGACTCAAACAATCTACAAACAACCCTCTTGACGAATTCAAAACTCAACTCGAAAACTAGGTATCCCGTGCATCCCAAATCATAAAAATAAACTACTATTCAAACTCAACCTTTAACCTGACACTTGTACAATAATTCAGGCTATGTTACTGACCTCCCATGACTATACATTCTGAGTATTTGAAAAGTACGTTCCGAGTACATAATTTTTGTCTTTTGAATCACTCAAAAAGCTCTAAAAACGAACAAGTTATGACCAAAACAATTTTATACTAGTTGTTTTAAAAACTAAAGAATAAACTTAGTGATTAATGCAATCCTTTTAAATGACAGATATGATTGTATGTGAAATCTTCATAAACTCAATTTAACCTTGTATAAATAATTAAAAATGACATAAATCGGTCAAACTCAATTATATAAACTATGTAGGTAGAAAGAAATTTTTACTTTGCTTTATTTCAAAGAAAGTCTTTTAAAATTTGAAATAAATAAGTGTCGATTAAAAGAAATCTTACGTTGCATCTTGTTTCAAACATGACTCCAACACCTTACCCTTATTTTACCGAATACAACCAACTATCTAACCCTATAACAGATTTCCAAGTCCCCCTTTTTCTCAATATATACCGACCCAAAAGAAATGCAAGACCCAACACAAAAGATTTCATTATCTCAAAAGAAATCCCAAGTTATTTCAATAGACTTAAAACCAAGAACACCATTTTAAAACGTACACGTGAAATACGAAACTCAAAGAATACGCTACAAGACACACTTCAAAAAAAAAAATTCAAAACGTCGTTGAGACTCCACCAAACTCGAGCACTAATAAATTGTTTAAACACAAGAGAGTACTAGGTACGTTCAATTTATAATAACTACTGAACGACCGTAAATCTTAACATAACATCTATTAGTATATATACATCCGCGTATGTATACCTATCGGATATCCCAAACATACTCGTTATCATACATGTCAAGTCAATCGATCACTTTATACGATCGTTTTTTCATACGAGTAATCACCTTCTCACCATCTCACCATGCCACAACAGGGCACAAAACCCAATACCAAAACCAACCCATATCGTGTGACCTCATCATCACACAACACGACTATAACTCAAAACATATAACACACTAATAATATAGCCATATCGTAGGCAGCCGTTACATAAACCCATATATATACGTATACCCAAATTCTACATCTCATCATATACAAGCATGTATTAACCCTCTTTCATGCAATCATACTTGAGAACCCATTGAAGTTGTGGTACTTGTATAACTATGTTGGCCACCATACTTATACAATTACCCTTTCCCCAATGCACTCCCTCCTATGATGACACTTATAAGAATCAATACAACATATAACACATAAATCTATCTACTCACATAAGCTCATAACCACATAACCAATAAGGTCCAAAACTCCATCTATAAAAATAACATAATAAACTCTTGGAATACAGAAATCCATAGTCTAGCTAAAACAGCCTAGACTAAATCAAAAACGAAAACATAATCAGTTATAAGTCATGTTGCCCGTAAGAGTGGAAACAGCTTAAAACCCTTCCTATCCACCTACTCCTAGTAACTCGAACCACCACACGATTCTTAGGGAACATGACTTAAACATCAAAAGAAAAATAACATACCTCAGGTATGTAAGATAACTCGATATAAGATAGAAACTACCTTGTACTAAATTATGTACTTTAACGTACAATTTAAGCAAAATACAATAGTGACTAGCGTGGACGATTATGGTTCAACCCGCACTAGTCACAAACTCGAAAAGAAAATAACATGTGACTAAGTATGAACATACTACGGTTCAATTCATACTAGTCAAAACATCGCAATAAATAACATCCAAACACATCAATTATTATAAAATGCACACATACTCCTATGACGCCTATATGCAGGGACCCTTAAGCTATAGACTAGGCTACGCGACTAGGCAACCTAATTCTCTATAACCATTGTCTCTGATACCATTCTGTCACACCCCACCATGGCGGAATATGGGGCGCGACGTATGGATATCATCACAACAATAGCGTGTCTATAGAGATAACTAAATGATTTAAGAAATGTCATAAAATGGTGACACAAATGTCATGACAATATCTCAACAATGCAGGAGTCTAGGTAAGTAGGTAACAGTCCTACCTCTTACCCAAGACAAACAAGTAACACAACAAAACAAACATATAGGTGCCAACAGTATCACTATTTCGAAAAAACATAAAGGTAAACTAAGAAGGAACGGGAATCTCCTTCTATATGAAATCCTAAGGCATCCAAGTCTAGCCACTTCTATCCTCACGCTTAACCACATTCACACCTGAAAGAGACACTAAAACACGTCAATATAATGTTGGTGAGAGTCATAGGTTTAGACTCCAACGCCAAAACAGTTATAAGCTGTGAATAACCACCATCAACAAAAGAACATATGGACAATGTGTTACAAATATGCATTAACAACTAACATTCAAGATTAATCATACCAAACCAAAATCCAAGGCTCCTACCTTGCCAAACAACATGGTACCATAGATGATCACACTATGTACCTATCCCAAGGCCACTACCTTGTCAAACCACAAGGCCACTACCTTGTCAAACCACAAGGCCACTACCTTGTCAAACCACAAGAACTGAGACGGCACGTTTCCCCCGATCCAAATCATACACAATCAAGAATCACATAGCAGTTAATCACATAATGTACACACAAGTCCATCACAACCATAAAAACATTCACAACAACAATTTATAAATAACTCAACACATCGTCTCTTCCATCCCATCTGGAAGTCAAAATCAATAGTAAACAAGGGACTATGAAACTCACCTGATTGCTTCTTCACAAGTCCTCGCACTTAGCAACGAGCTAACAAACCAAAAACACACAATCAATACCTGAACCAACCACCAAGATGGCTCATCAACCTATGATGGACATCTAGCCTATTCCCATATAATTACCTCATTGTTAAGTTCTAATCACCCCATTACCCTTTCTTAACAAGTCCCTAACTTGGTTAAGTTTAATAGCTATCTCGTTCATAATTTTACACAAAACAGTCCTAGTTTTAGGTCTCAAAACATTAAGTCAAACGTCCACTTAAATATACCCATGGTTTCTGTAAAAGGAATATTCACACTTTTATATATGTTAGTTAAAACCTCCCACTTTCCCTAACCTTAAAGCTACTGTTAAGGCCCCGATATATGTGTATATATTGCTACCTATCCAGAATTCACTGATTTTAAACGTATGAAAAGTTCATTACCATTAGAGGGTCTTACCCTAAACTACAATCTTAGCCCAAGTGTAGATACTCACTACAATATATAACCCATCTTTTATGTTCGTGAGAAGATCCCAATGCAACCCTAAGTACCCCAAAAAACCCAAAACTTAAAAAGAAAACAGGCTGTGTACAAAACTGTTTTGACCTCCGACTGTTGTAACCTGTTTTTGACCCACTTCCCGACCTCCATTTTAGTTCTCATTTCTTGCATTGGAAAGCCACTTCAATTACCTTTTCAGGGATACTTGGATCGCATCTTGAATGTTCCTAGAACTCCCGATATGATCAAAACAATTGACTTAAAATTCTGCCCAGTTTTTAAAAACGGGTTTAACAAAATCAACCTCATTAATTAACCCTAATCCCTATAATTAGAAGCCCTAATTTATTTAATCATTATAATATGATTAATATACTGTTTTTAATTAAAACCTAACCTAAATCCATCATAAGATGATTAAGACATCATTAAAATAATTAAATTGAAAAGGGTTAAAAAGGTTTTACCTTTGAATTAATAGAAGATGAAGAAAACCTAATTTTTGAAGAACCCTAATTGGCCACCATTGATGAATTTAGACTAGAAGATGTTATGGAGGTTAAAAACCTGATTATTATGGTTATGAGTTGGATTTGGTTAAGTCCTAAAGGCCCCCTAATCCCATTACAAGTCCATTGGGCCTGTTTTGGGCTTTTCCCTTCTTTCTTTCTTCTTTGGTGCGTCTAAACCGACCCAAACAACCCTAAATTCGTTTTTTTTATTTTTATTATTTATTATTATGTTATTAATATTACTTTAATTTTCCTTAATTTATTCCAGCTCCTAAAGCTTCCAAAACCACAAAACCGTAAAACTAGTCAAATTTACGCGTTTTACCGTAAAAGATGTAAAATATACAGTTTTATAAAAACTCTCAAATTTGAAATAAACTTTATAACTAAGTCCTAAATGACTTAAAACCATCCCTAAAAATATCCATATGACTAATTACCTCATCCGAGACCTCCAAATGCTAAACCGTAAATCGTAAAAATACGATTTTCTATAATATATATACGTATACGTAAAACCACTAAATAACACCATCTCACTTCATAGTCACTACCATGTGAACTCATGAACATGAAATCATCACACATCGTTTCGCTCACAAGGTACCCCGTACCGAAAACGATATCCACCACAATCTATACACAACAATAAGCACATAAACACGTAAAGACACGTAACTAGCACAAAATAAAACTAAGTGACGAACCTCAAAACCAGGGTTGTCACATCACTCCCTCCTAATAGAAATCTCGTCCCGAGATTACTCCTTAGGATCAAACACACAAACAACAAATCACATGAGGATACTTGTTCTAAACGAACTCCCCTCATTTCCACGTGAACTTTAGTTCAAGTTTCAAAACACCACATATACAAACCAAAAATAATTAAACTCATTGCCAAACTCTTGACCTCACAGTCAATAAATCTCACAAATGATCTTTGATAAAACAAAGACTCTTATTAACACAAGTCCCGAATAACCGTACATGCAAAATGCATTCTCAGACAACCTTTACCAATCTTAATACACGAAATATAACATGTATGCTACTCATTTCCCCCAGGTAATTCTACGCTCATAAGCTACTGGTCCGATCTTTCCAAAGATCATAAATGGACCTACAAAACTCTACATCAGCTCTTCCATTTTACCAAAACATACCACCCGTTACAATGGGTGAAACTCCCTTTAGTCCGTACCCCAAACTACTTAAAATTTCCAATTTCCTTGCAAAGGGACCTATGACGGTCTTTCACATACCCATTAGTTCTTCCAATCCAAAACAACCTACGATCTATACACATCCTCAAAAGGATGGTTATCTCAGTTAGACCAATCCCTTCGTCCCTATGGCATATCACACCTATAACTCCTCATCCATTCGATTATCGATACTAATCCTCCCAAACAATCAGTATAGATCAGTGCCATTTCCTTTTCCAATCTCGACCTATTTTATTCTTGCTTCGCTCCTATACACACTTCCTTCTTTTCCTCAACTCATACCATACATCACGATGTGATGCTTCCCATCGTTTCTTCCCTTGCCATAACCCTTCATAAGGCATTCCATACATATTAGGCTAACTTTTACGCAGCACCCTCTATTCCATCACGTTCGTACACAATCCTTCTAACTTCTCAACTACGTGACTTCTCATTCCTCTTGAAATATGAGATGAATTAGTCAGTATATCGACTATCACCCAACTCTCGTCACCTTCCCCAATTTCGTCCTTACATCCCCCTTTCTAAGCTACTCCTACCTATGTAGTAAGTATAGTCTACGTCCCTTTTCTCCACATGATTGTCCAAGCCACGCAACATACATGTTGACGCGTTCACTGCTTTAGACAACTCAACTTGCGTAACCTACATCCTTCATCCAAACCACCCTAATACGTCATCCCTATAGTTCAAGTTCGTCTCAGCTTCACTTCATTTTTCTTATTCCATGTCTTATCAATCATGCTTGCCTTTCCCAGATGGTACTTGGCCTTGCAATTTTTCTTTCTTCAATTAACTCCACCCATCACTTTTGACAAATGTTCAATCAAAATGATTGAATATGTGTTGGAGACGTTCATGATCCGTATAGATCATTCTCCACGTCTCGTACACCAAATGCCTCTAGCATTCTAGGCAGATATAACAGCCCATCTCCACTAACTCAGTCTATCCAATTATTCTAAATCTTCAGTTCCTGCAACGTATAAGCGATCGCCTTTCTTTGTCGTCCTCGTACGCGTCCAAATCCTTGCTCCACGTATCGTCATGCTTCGCGAATTCATGCAGTCCTTCCGATAATGCCAAGATCGGCTCATTATCCAATCCACCTCTTCAGCCTCCAAAATGCTTCCTCACCCTTCTTCACTTCGCCCCTTGCTGGTTCCATGATATGCCATCATCTCTAACTACTCATCATGGTAGACTTAATACTAAAACTCACACTTGAAAATCTCCCGTATAATTCCACTTCAAAACCAACACATACTTCGCCTCACTCTCCTTCTTAGACTTTGAGTAGATCAAGATGTCGTCGATACTCCCGATGACCACTCATTTATATACGTTCAGGCACACTCGCTTCATTGACTCCATGTAATCCGCTAGTGCTTTGGCGAAGCCAAATGCATAACCGTAAACCCAAAGCGTTCATACAACATCCTTAGCAATTTCAACTATGTCCTCCTTGCACCCTCTCTTAGCGGCAATACGAATAAATTCTTACCTCGTTCTACTTGCAAAGTTCTGTACGCATTTTAAAAGACCAATGCTTCCTCTCATCAGACCACTCAACCGTTTTCCACATCCAATCTACTACTAAGCAACTCAACTTTTACCTTGCATCCGTTGCATTTTCTAACAACTCTTGTTTTTAAATCATTCCATCAACAAATTGCCTTGGAAAGGCACTAACTACAACTCCTCTCACTTCTCCTACTTGCTCTATTTATGGTTCTACCTCAAAATAATAGGCAAACCTACTAACTTTCAGGAAGTTTTTTAGAGAACATACATGCCTTACGAACAATATCCCCTTCCAACACTCTCTATGGCGCGTTACTTGTGCTAATATCTATACATTTCAAAAATCTATATTCATCTCCCTTGGCACTCCTATTAGACCTCATGACCACATTAGTTCGTCTACGAACCTCTTTCCTCTCCACTAAGGGTATTCTGACCGTTCTCTCATGGTCACCTACTTAAGCGTGTAGGCGCGACCAAGTCTTTCATATGACTACCTCAACGCTCCCGAACAATACAAAACCAAAACTACATCCTGAATTCATCAGATACGATCAACGAATCAACCCACGGATAACTAACGACATTTCACGTGCACCAGTTAAAACAAGTCAAAAACCACGAGACTCAAAAGAAAACTCAAACCCAAAACGTGTATCAATTCAAAATGACCCATGACAACGAAAAATAATCCAAGAAACACCCAATAGCAACCAAAACATATTACGCCCCGCGACATATTATTTAAACCGTTCAAAAGACCGACCTTTCCAAAAGAATATATATCCTTTTTTTTATCTATTTATTATTACCTCCTACATCTATGTGACTCAAACAATCTACAAACAACCCTCTTGACGAATTCAAAACTCAACTCAAAAACTAGGTATCCCGTGCATCCCAAATCATAAAAATAAACTACTATTCAAACTCAACCTTTAACCCGACACTTGTACAATAATTCTGGCTAAGTTACTGACCTCCCATGACTATACATTCTGAATATTTGAAAAGTACGTTCCGAGTATATAATGTTTGGCTTTTGAATCACTCAAAAAGCTCTAAAAACGAACAAGTTATGACCAAAACAATTTTATACTAGTTGTTTTAAAAACTAAAGAATAAACTTAGTGATTAATGCAATCCTTTTAAATGACAGATATGATTGTATGTGAAATCTTCATAAACTCAATTTAACCTTGTATAAATAATTAAAAATGACATAAATCTGTCAAACTCAATTATATAAACTATGTAGGTAGAAAGAAATTTATACTTCGCTTTATTTCAAAGAAAGTCTTTTAAAATTTGAAATAAATAAGTGTTGATTAAAAGAAATCTTACGTTACATCTTGTTTCAAACACGACTCCAACACCTTACCATTATTTTACCGAATACAACCAACTATCTAACCCTATAATAGATTTCCAAGTCCCCCTTTTTCTCAATATATACCGACCCAAAAGAAATGCAAGACCCAACACAAAAGATTTCATTATCTCAAAAGAAATCCCAAGTTATTTCAATAGACTTAAAACCAAGAACACCATTTTAAAACGTACACGTGAAATACGAAACTCAAAGAATACGCTACAAGACACACTTCAAAAAAAAAATTCAAAACGTCGTTGAGACTCCACCAAACTCGAGCACTAATAAATTGTTTAAACACAAGAGAGTACTAGGTACGTTCAAGTTATAATAACTACTGAACGACCGTAAATCTTAACATAACATCTATTAGTATATATACATCCGCGTATGTATACCTATCGAATATCCCAAACATACTCGTTATCATACATGTCAAGTCAATCGATCACTTTATACGCTCGTTTTTCCATACGAGTAATCACCTTCTCACCATCTCACCATGCCACAACAGGGCACAAAACCCAATACCAAAACCAACCCATATCGTGTGACCTCATCATCACACAACACGACTATAACTCAAAACATATAACACACTAATAATATAGCCATATCGTAGGCAGCCGTTACATAAACCCATATATATACGTATACCCAAATTCTACATCTCATCATATACAAGCATGTATTAACCCTCTTTCATGCAATCATACTTGAGAACCCATTGAAGTTGTGGTACTTGTATAACTATGTTGGCCACCATACTTATACAATTACGCTTTCCCCAATGCACTCCCTCCTATGATGACACTTATAAGAATCAATACAACATATAACACATAAATCTATCTACTCACATAAGCTCATAACCACATAACCAATAAGGTCAAAAACTCCATCTATAAAAATAACATAATAAACTCTTGGAATACAGAAATCCATAGTCTATCTAAAACAGCCTAGACTAAATCAAAAACGAAAACATAATCAGTTATAAGTCATGTTTCCCGTAAGAGTGGAAACAGCTTAAAACCCTTCCTATCCACCTACTCCTAGTAACTTGAACCACCACACGATTCTTAGGGAACATGACTTAAACATCAAAAGAAAATAAACATACCTCAGGTATGTAAGATAACTCGATATAAGATAGAAACTACCTTGTACTAAATTATGTACTATAACGTACAATTTAAGCAAAATACAACAGTGACTAGCGTGGACGATTATGGTTCAACCCGCACTAGTCACAAACTCGAAAAGAAAATAACATGTGACTAAGTATGAACATACTACGGTTCAATTCATACTAGTCAAAACATCGCAATAAATAACATCCAAACACATCAATTATTATAAAATGCACACATACTCCTATGACGCCTATATGCAGGGACCCTTAAGCTATAGACTAGGCTACGCGACTAGGCAACCTAATTCTCTATAACCATTGTCTCTGATACCATTCTGTCACACCCCACCATGGCGGAATATGGGGCGCGACGTATGGATATCATCACAACAATAGCGTGTCTATAGAGATAACTAAATGATTTAAGAAATGTCATAAAATAGTGACACAAATGTCATGACAATATCTCAACAATGCAGGAGTCTAGGTAAGTAGGTAACAGTCCTACCTCTTACCCAAGACAAACAAGTAACACAACAAAACAAACATATAGGTGCCAACAGTATCACTAATTCAAAAAAACATAAAGGTAAACTAAGAAGGAACGGGGATCTCCTTCTATATGCAATCCTAAGGCATCCAAGTCTAGCCACTTCTATCCTCACGCTTAACCACATTCACACCTGAAAGAGACACTAAAACACGTCAATATAATGTTGGTGAGAGTCATAGGTTTAGACACCAACGCCAAAACAGTTATAAGCTGTGAATAACCACCATCAATAAAAGAACATATGGACAATGTGTTACAAATATGCATTAACAACTAACATTCAAGATTAATCATACCAAACCAAAATCCAAGGCTCCTACCTTGCCAAACAACATGGTACCAAAGATGATCACACTATGTACCTATCCCAAGGCCACTACCTTGTCAAACCACAAGGCCACTACCTTGTGAAACCACAAGGCCACTACCTTGTCAAACCACAAGGCCACTACCTTATCAAACCACAAGAACTGAGACGGCACGTGTCCCCTGATCCAAATCATATACAATCAAGAATCAGATAGCAGTTAATCACATAATGTACACACAAGTCCATCACAACCATAAAAACATTCACAGCAACAATTTATAAATAACTCAACACAGTGTCTCTTCCATCCCATCTGGAAGTCAAAATCAATAGTAAACATGGGACTATGAAACTCACCAGATTGCTTCTTCACAAGTCCTCGCACTTAGCAACGAGCTAACAAACCAAAAACACACAATCAATACCCGAACCAACCACCAAGATGGCTCATCAACCTATGATGGACTTCTAGCCTATTCCCATATAATTACCTCATTGTTAAGTTCTAATCACCCCATTACCCTTCCTTAACAAGACCCTAACTTGCTTAAGTTTAATAGCTATCTCGTTCATAATTTTACACAAAACAGTCCCAGTTTTAGGTCTCAAAACTTTAAGTCAAACGTCCAATTAAATATACCCATGGTTTCTGTAAAAGGAATATTCACACTTTTATATATGTTAGTTAAAAGCTCCCACATGCCCTAACCTTAAAGCTACTGTTAAGGCCCCGATATATGTGTATATATTGCTACCTATCCAGAATTCACTGATTTTAAACGTATGAAAAGTTCATTACCATTAGAGGGTCTTACCCTAAACTACAATCTTAGCCCAAGTGCAGATACTCACTAAAATATATAAACCATCTTTCATGTTCGTGAGAAGATCCCAATGCAACCCTAAGTAACCCAAACAACCCAAAACTTAAAAAGAAAACAGGCTGATTACAAAACTATTTTGACCTCCGACTCTTGTAACCTGTTTTTGACCCACATCCCTACCTCCATTTTAGTTCTCGTTTCTTGCATTGGAAAGCCACTTCAATTACCTTTTCAGGGATACTTGGATCGCATCTTGAATGTTCCTAGAACTCCCCATATGATCAAAACAATTGACTTAAAATTCTGCTCAGTTTTTAAAAACGGGTTTAACAAAATCAACCTCATTAATTAACCCTAATCCCTATAATTAAAAGCCCTAATTTATTTAATCATTATAATATGATTAATATACTGTTTTTAATTAAATCCTAACCTAAATCCATCATAAGATGATTAAGACATCGTTAAAATAATTAAATTGAAAAGGGTTAAGAAGGTTTTACCTTTGAATTAATAGAAGATGAAGAAAACCTAATTTTTGAAGAACCATAATTGGCCACCATTGATGAATTTCGACTAGAAGATGTTATGGAGGTTAAACTTATTATTATGGTTATGAGTTGGGTTTGGTTAAGTCCTAAAGGCCCCCTAATCCCATTACAAGTCCATTGGGCCTGTTTTGGGCTTTTCCCTTCTTTCTTTCTTCTTTGGTGCGTCTAAACCGACCCAAACAACCCTAAAATCGTTTTTTTATTTTTATTATTTAATATTATGTTATTAATATTACTTTAATTTTCCTTAATTTATTCCAGCTCCTAAAGCTTCCAAAACTACAAAACCGTAAAACTAGTCAAATTTACGCGTTTTACCGTAAAAGATGTAAAATATACACTTTTATAAAAACTCTCAAATTTTGAAATAAAATTTATAACTAAGTCTTAAATGACTTAAAACCATCCCGAAAAATATCCATATGACTAATTACCTCATCTGAGACCTCCAAATGCTAAACCGTAAATCGTAAAAATACGATTTTCTATAATACATATACGTATACGTAAAACCACTAAATAACACCATCTCACTTCATAGTCACTACCATGTGGACTCATGAACATGAAATCATCACACATCGTTTCGCTCACAAGGTACCCCGTACCAAAAACGATATCCAAACCACAATCTATACACACCAATAAGCACATAAACACGTAAAGACACGTAACTAGCACAAAATAAAACTAAGTGACGAACCTCAAAACCAGGGTTGTCACATCGCGCCCCATATTCCGCCATGGTGGGGTGTGACAAAATAGTATCAGAGCCAATGGTTATAGAGAATTAGGTTGCCTAGTCTAGTAGCCTAGTCTATAGCTTAAGGATCCATGCATGTAGGTGTCGCAGGGGTATCTGTGCATTATAGTATATGGAGTGCTTAAGTGTTAATTTCGTTTTGGATATTTATTTACTTTCATACTTACTTATTGAGATATAGTATATGTAAGTACATTCATTTATTTTCTATTGATGTGACGTATGAACTGAAAGTGTAGGAACCTTTTTAGTGTTACCCATGTCGCGTA
Organism: Glebionis coronaria; assembly: GCA_025667525.1. Classification (NCBI taxonomy): domain Eukaryota; kingdom Viridiplantae; phylum Streptophyta; class Magnoliopsida; order Asterales; family Asteraceae; genus Glebionis; species Glebionis coronaria. The sequence continues at coordinate 433,868,549 of CM046875.1, read as the reverse complement.
GAAAAAGAGGTGCGCTAGGTAATAATAGGATAGTACCGATATTGAGTTTGCGACTAGTAGTAGATTCGAATTTCCGCTTGAATGGTTATGGTCATTTTTTTAATGTCGGATATTTTGTTGTTATTGATTTGTTTTGGCGATTGAGCCTCGAGTCATGAATGAAGTTAGGGTTGACGTATGAGATGTTCTTATTTTACCTATACGATATATATATAGAGTGTATTTTATGTGGTATATATGTGGTAGACTTATGTGTTCCGTGTAGTACTAATTTATTATAAGTGTCGTCATAGGAGGGAATACATGGGTCAAAGAGGACATCTATAATTATGCAGGCCTACTTAATTATATATGTGCCACAACACCGATGGACTTCCAAGTATGGTTGCATGAAAAAGGGGTTAGTACATGCTTGTATATGAAGAGATCTGTATTTTGGGTATTTGTAAACAATAGGGGTTTATGTAATGGTTGCCTATGATATGCTATTTTTTCGTATGTTTTATCTTTTGAGTAATAGTCATGTTGTGTGATTATGGGGTCACACGATATAGGTTAGTTTTGGTGATGGGTTTTATGCCTTGTTGTGGCATGGTGAGATGGTGAGATGGTGATTACTCGTATGGAAAAAAACGAGTGTATGACGCGATCGATTGACTTGACATGTATGATAACGAGTATGTTTTGGGAGATTTAATAGGTATATATATGCGGAGGTATATATACTAGTAGATGTTATGTTATGATATACGGTCGTTCAATAGTTATTATAACTTGAATGTACATAGTGTTCTCTCGTGTTTAAACAGTTTATTAGTGCTGGAGTTTGATGGAGTTCCAACGAAATTTTGAATCTTTTGAAGTGTGTCTACATTCGGGTATGTATTTTAATTGATGGGAACTACCAAATTTTCTTTCAAAGGAGTCTAGCTAATTAAAGGAAAATGCTTTTGAAAATACTTTATAAGTGTACGGTATGATTTCCTGACTTACATATCTTTTCGTTAAGTTTATTGGTAATAAGTTAAAAAAAATTCTTGACAATCAATGGATTAGTTTTCTAGGTAACATGTGATAGTACATATAAAGGGTAAAGAAATTTTACGATAATTTTCTTAAAAGTGGAGTTAAAATTTTAGAAGTATTTAAATAGAGGGAAGAGTAAAAGGAATAATTTATTATAATAATGATAATAATAACACCACACCTTGTAAACGTGTAATATTTAGTTATAACAAGCCTAAATGGATTATATAAAATAATTATAATATAGAATAAAATGAATAAAAACACCATATTTTATAAACACGTATTGGTTTCATAATAACAAGTGAAATGAGTTTAATGTGACTAAACAAGATAATGGTTAGAATAATGTTATACTATACTAACTAGTGGATACCTTTGATAAAACAGTGAAGATAAAAGAAGAGTTTATTGTTAAAGGAGATGATAGATAAAGTGAGTTTTAGTATACTAACTAAGTTATGCCCTTTGATAGTAACGAAGATGGTAAAATATGACTATGATTTCATTTATTGGTGTTAAAATATGGTCCTATTGTGAACTAACTAATTGAGATGAAAATTTAAAATTTTCTAAGATATTGAAATTTGGTAATACAAATCGTGATGAGTCTATCTTTTGTTGTTGGCAAACTTCATTGATCTTTCGGATTACATTGTTTTGTTTTAAGTTGTTTTGGCTAGGGTTCGTTTTACCGTATATTTTATTTTGGGACACGATTGTTTGGAATTCTTTTGGTACACGTCATGGTTGATTTAGTTATGAGGTTGTGGGAACGTTAGGATGAGAGGATAGAGTTGGGTAGTATTACTTATGGTTAGATATTAAAATGGAGAGATGTATTTTGGTTTAACGGTTGTGTTGAAGGATTGATTAAGATTTGTGGAGTTTTGAAACTTAGATTGGTTACAGGAATAAGGGAGTAAGTAAAGTTAGTTGACTGGTCGTGGGAACGAGATGTCATGGTATGAGAAGTTGGTTGAAATACCATAGGAGATTGATGAAAGTACTAGCGGATGTGAGGGTAGAGTAGAAAGTTTCTACTAATGGAAAGATGGGGCAAATAACAAGCAAGGAAATTAGTATAGTTATGGAGGCAAGGTAGTAGTAGACACGTGAAAGAAAACATAGATATGAAAGAATGATTGGTAGGAGGATGATTAATGGTGAAGTACAACAAGTAAGGAAGAGTGAGCCATTGAGGGGTTGAAGTACCTTTAGAAATATTGTGGTAGATGAGTTAAAGTTAGATGCTACTACGTAGTGTGAAGTTCCTAGGTAACATCATGGAGACGAGAAGGAGTGTGTGAAGAGCTACATCGTGAAGCAAGGAACCAAAAGGACTACGTGTCGGCTGCTAGAAAGATGTAATAGATTTCGAAGGAGTCACAGAAGTTGCAAGGACTGGAAAGGTGACAAGAACTATGATGGGAATTCCGTATGGTTCGTGACAAAGAAGGACAAGATCTAGTACCGAGTGGAGCTACAAAGAGCTGAACTAATAGATCGTGATGGAGTGACTACATAACATGGGATATTAAGAACTCATGAAAGCAACAAGGGGAGTCGAGTGACTATACAAAGATAGAATTTCGTGGCAATCAATATCGAGAGATGAGTAGTGAAGCTGAGGGGAATAAGTTCGTGGAGAAGTGATTATAGGGCCAGTTTAGTGAAGGTGTTTAAGAAGGATCACTGGAAGAGACAATTATGAATAATCCAATGAAATAACGATTTCCATAGAGTTGATGAATTGAGTGAGAAATTTTGGTTGGACGTGATAGTAAAGGAATTAGGGAGAACCATGGAAGGAGAGAACCAAGTATTCTTAGAAGATGATGATTGAAAGTACCTCATGTTAGGTGCAAGGTCATAATAGAAGTATGAGACTTGAGTAAGAATTTAGAATATGGCTTAGTTTAGACATATAGAAACTAATATGGGTATAAGATGATAGTGTGATCCGCATGTAATCACATGAAACTCTAGTTTCTCCCTATTAGGAGGGAGTAGGAGAACTGGTCGTGAGGAAAACAAGTGAAGCTACGTGGAAAATTTTGACGTATAGATGACTTGAAATACGGGAAGCATAACCTCGTGATGTATGCCATTAGCTGAGGAAGAAGAAGGAAGAGTGGATAGATGCGAATCATGAATGAAATAGGTCGAGATAGGAACCGAAGGTAAAACTTTGGTATAGCCTAATGAGTCGACTAAAGCACAAAGCATTCTAATATTGTTGTAGTGTGGAAAAGGGAATGGCACTAACCGATACTGCTGGATTGGAAGGCTTAGTATCGATAATCGAATGGATGAGGAGTTATACATGTGATGTGTCATTAGAGACGAAGGGTTTTGTCTAACTTAGACAAGATGAGGAGCACTATGACCTTGAAGGTAAGACATTGTGTAGGTATAAAGGAAGTGTTGGGTATCAAAAAAATAAAAAAATAAAAAAAATAAAAAAAAAATATTTCATTGAGGAAAGTGAGAAAAGAAGTGTATGGGTGCTACTAATGAGCTATCCAAATTTGATGGAAGTAGTTGTAACATGGGTTTGGATGCCAGTTGATAAAACTAACTAATGAATATGTGAAAGACCGTCATAGGTCACTTTTGTAAGGAAGTTGGAATTTTTAAGCGGTTTGGGGTACGGACTAAAGGGATTGATAAACATAATTAGACATGAGTATATCCGGCTAACTGGAAATGGATGGATGAAGAAGAAATTGCTACAAGAATAGGAGTCGTGTTGAGAGCTTGGGTAACTAATTTAGAGGGAGGTGGAAAACTCGTTAGCGATGTTTGATTTTCATATAATGATAAGTTATCATACTAGAAGTCGATGAATGCCATTTAAGGCACTATTTGGAAGGATAGGGTGAGTTGTCCTTATGGTGGACAAAAATTTGTGAAAGAGACTACTAATGTTGTAATGGTGTTTGTGGAAAGGATGAGAGCAATAAGGGATGATATGTTGAAAACGAGGAAACCACTAGAGTTTAGTGACAAAGTTATGTAGGAAGTTTCACCCATAGTAACGGGTGGTATATTTTGGTAAAAAGGAAAAGTTGATGTCGAGTTTTATAGGTCCATTTATGATCTTTTGAAAGAATGGACCAGTATTTATGGGTATAGAATTACCTTGGGAATTGAGTGGTGTACATGATATATTTCATGTATTGAGATTAGTAAATGTGGTTTGAGAGTGCATATTTGCATGAGCGATTATTAGGGATTTGTGTTAAAAAGAGTCATTTGTGAGATTTATGGGTGTGAGATCAATAGTTTGGGAATGAGTTTAAATAATGTTGGTTAATATATGTGGTAATTTGAGACTTGAACTAAAGTACACATGGAAATGAGAGGAGTTCATTTAGAACAAGTATCCTCATGTGATTGTTGTTTGTGTGTTTGATCCTAAGGAGTAAATCTCGGGACGAGATTTCTATTAGGAGGGAGTGATGTGACAACCATGGTTTTGGGGTTCGTCACTTAGACTATAGTTTAGGGTGTTTTGTGCAAATATGTGCTTATGTGTTTATTTTGTGTGTTTGGAGTGAGGTTTGGATATCGTTTATGGGTATATGGTATTCATAAGTAATCGAGGAATGGTTATTTCATGTTCATGAGCTCACAAGGTAGTGACTATGAAATGAGATGGTGTTATTTTGGTGTTTTACGTATACGTATAAGTATTATAGTAAATCGTATTTTTATGATTTAAGGTTTAGCATTTAGAGGTCTCGGATGAGGTAATTAGTTACGGGAATATTTTTCGGGATGGTTTTAAGTCAGTTGGGACTTAGTTATATAGTTTATTTCATATTTCAAGAGTTTTTATAAAACTGTTTATTTTTACGTCTTTTACGGTAAACGCGTAAATTGACTAGTTTTACGGTTTTAAAGTTTTGTAGGTTTTAGGAGCTGAAATAAATTAAGGTAACTTAAGGTATTATTAATGATATATTTATAAGTAATAAAAAGAAAAATAATAAAAATATATAGGGGTATAGTCGGTTTGTAAACGCAGGAAGAAAAGAAAAGGGGAAAAAAGGGAAAAAGGGAACCGGGCTTTTGTACATGGGCCAAGGACTTGTTAGGAAAGTATCTAAAGTCTTTTTATTAATCAAAACACTCATAAAATCCCTGGAGATAAAGGTTTAGTCGGAATCAATGGAGATTTTTAGGGTTCTTCAAAATTGTCTTGTCTTCTAAAAATTCTAAGGTAAAACCTATGTTTCTCTTTTCGATTAAATTATTTTTAACTCGTTCTTAATCAATACATGATGGATCTAAGGTTAGGTTAATTATGAATTCTATATTATAATGGTATAAACATGCTTTGGTTAGTTAGATATAATAATTATACATGGTGATGGTAATTAATTAAGCTAATTGTGTTAAATTCGTTTTTAAAAACTGGGCAGAATTTTAGGTCATTTGTTTCGATCATATCTAGAGTTTTACAAACTTTTAAATCGGGATCTTGGTACCCATCGAAAGTTAATTGAGTTGTCTTTCAAATGCAAGAAACGAGAACTAAATTGGAGGTAGGAAAGTGGGTCAAAAATAGGTTACAACAGTCGGAGGTCAAAGCAGTTTTGAATCAGTCGGGTTTAAATTAATATTTTAAGATGTTTAAGGTACATAGGAGTATAATTGGACCTTCAAACGAACAGGAGACTTAGATTATATATTAAATAAAAGATCTGGAGGAGGAATAAACAAATGGGTTAGGGTAAGACCCTTTGATCATAACAAACTTTTCGTATGTTTAAAATCAGTAAATTTTGGATAGGTAAAAGTATATATATATATATATATATATATATATATATATATATATATATATATATATATATATATATATATATATATATATATATATATATATATATATATATATATATATATATATATATATATATATATATATATATATATATATATATATATAGTGTAACTTTATTTACAGAACCTATCTTAGTGACAGAACTTGCAGAACTATTGTTTTGAAGGCAAACATGTATGTTTGAAGGAGTACATGTATGTTTTTAGAGAATATTTGTATTCGCGAAGCATATTTGAAGTTCTTTTTGTCAAAATTAAATAAAATTAATAAAAAGATATCCAAAAACATACATGTTTGAGGGCGTGCATGCATGTATGTGCACGCATTAAAAAATATACATTTTTGAAAGCGCGCATGCATGTATGTGCACCGATCTAAAAACATACATGTTCGATTTCATAAACATACATGTATGCCTTCAAAAACAAGAGTTCTGCAAGTTCTGTCACTAAGATGGGTTCTGTAAATAAAGTGCCCATATATATATATATATATATATATATATATATATATATATATATATATATATATATATATATATATATATATATATATATATATATATATATATATATATATATATATATATATATATATATATATATATATATATATATATATATATATATATATATATATATATATATATATGGAGGCCTTAACAGTAGCTTTAAGGTTGCGGCCAAATGGGAGAGTTAGCTAACACATGTAAGGGAATATGGTTTCTTTTACAAGGCATATTATTTTGGTTAAGGGGGTGTTCGACCCAGAAGTATGAAAAACGAGACGTGTTTGGGTTAAATGTTAACGGGGCGAGCTATGAACTAAACTAAGTTAAGGTCTTTATAGAGGGATGTAATGAGATGAATATGTCATATAAATGAGGTTAAGTGTTAGTATAAGGTTATATATCCATCATAGATTGATGAGCCATTTTGGAATGTGGTTCAAGTCTTAATTGTATATGTTTGTGTGTTTAGATTTTTGCTAGAGCGCGGATATTTGGAGAAGCTTGTTCAGGTGAGTTTCATAGTCCCATGTCTTTTTATGATTTCAATTCCAGATGGGATGGAAGAGACACTCTATGGTTTTGTAACTAATGTTGTGAATGTTTTTATGGTTTGTGATGGACTTGTTTGTGCACTTATGTGATTAACTGCTATGTGATTCTTGATTGTGTTTATGATTTGGATCAGGGGACACATATCGTCTCAGTTATTATGGTTTGACTTGGTATAAGGGGATGTTGACAAGACGGGGCCATAGGATTGGTTCATAGGTGTATGGGCGCCTATGGGACCATGGTGATTGGTAAGGCTGGGAGCCTTGGAATTGTGGTGAATGGTTAATCTTGAATGTTAGTTGTTAATGCATGATTGTAGCACATTGTCCATATGTTCTTTTATTGATTGTTGTTATTCACAGCTTATAATTAATTTGGAGTTGGAGTCTAAACCTATGACTCTCACCAACTTTATGTTGACGTGTATTAGTGTCTCTTTCAGGTGAGAATGTGGTTAAGCGTGAGAATAGGAGTAGCTAGCTTGGAGGATTAGGATTGCATTGAAGGAACCCCCTTTCCTCTTAGTATTTACTTATGTTTGAATAAGTGATACTTTGTAGACACCTATATGTTTGTTATTTGTTAATTGTATGTCTTTGGTAAGAGGTAGACCTGTTACCCACTTACCTAGACGCCTGTATTGTTTGTGATATCTTCATGACATTGTGTCACCATTTATGATATTTCCATTTCATTTAGTTATCTCTATAGACACGCTTGTTGTGATGATATCCATATGTCGCGCACCATATTCCGCCATGGTGGGCTGTGACAGAATGGTATCAGAGCCAATTTTTATAGAGAATTAGGTTGCCTAGTCTAGTAGCCTAGGCTATAGCTTAAGGATCCATGCATGTAGGTGTCATAGGGGTATGTGTGCATTATAGTATATGGAGTGCTTAAGTGTCACTTTCGTTTTTGATATTTATTTACTTTCATACTTACTTATTGAGATATAGTATATGTAAGTACATTCATTTATTTTTTATTGATGTGACGTATGAACCGAAAGTGTAGGAACCTTTTTAGTGTTACCCATGTCGCGTAGAAGAAGAGGTGCGCTAGGTAATAATAGGATAGTACCGATATTGAGTTTGCGACTAGTAGTAGATTCGAATTTCCGCCTGAATGGTTATAGTTATTTTTTAATGTTGGTTATTTTGTGGTTATTGATTTGTTTTGGCGATTGAGCCTTGAGTCATGAATGAAGTTAGGGTTGACGTATGAGATGTTCTTATTTTACCTATACGATATATATAGAGTGTATTTTATGTGGTATATATGTGGTAGACTTATGTGTTCCGAGTAGAACTAATTTCTTATAAGTGTCGTCATAGGAGGGAGTACATGGGTGAAAGGGGACATCTATAATTATGGAGGCCTACGTAATTATATATGTGCCACAACACCGATGGACTTCCAAGTATGGTTGCATGAAAAAGGGGTTAGTACATACTTGTATATGATGAGATCTGTATTTTGGGTATTTGTAAACAATAGGGGTTTATGTAATGGTTGCCTATGATATGCTATTTTTCGTGTGTTTTATGTTTTGAGTAATAGTCATGTTGTGTGATTATGGGGTCACACGATATGGGTTGGTTTTGGTGATGGGTTTTATGCCTTGTTGTGGCATGGTGAGATGGTGATTACTCGTATGGAAAAAACGAATGTATGACGTGATCGATTGACTTGAAATGTATGATAACGAGTATGTTTTGGGAGATTTAATAGGTATATATATGCAGAGGTATATATACTAGTAGATGTTATGTTATGATATACGGTCGTTCAATAGCTATTATAACTTCAACGTACATAGTGTTCTCTCGTGTTTAAACAGTTTATTAGTAATGGAGTTCCAACGACGTTTTGAATCTTTTGAAGTGTGTCTACATTCGGGTATGCATTTTAATTGATGAGAACTACCAAATTTTCTTGCAAAGGAGTCTAGCTAATTAAAGAAAAATGCTTTTGAAAATACTTTGTAAGTGTACGGTATGATTTCCTGACTTACATATCTTTTCGTTAAGTTTATTGGTAATAAGTTAAAAAAAAATCTTGACAATGAATGGATTAGTTTTCTAGGTAACATGTGATAGTACATATAAAGGGTAAAGAAATTTTACAATAATTTTCTTAAAAGTGGAGTTAAAATTTTAGAAGTATTTAAATAGACGGAAAGAGTAAAAAAGAAGATTTTATTATAATAATGATAATAATAACACCACACCTTGTAAACGTGTAATATTTAGTTATAACAAGCCTAAACGGATTATATAAAATAATTATAATATAGAATAAAATGAATAAAAACACTATATTTTATAAACACGTATTGGTTTCATAATAACAAGTGAAATGAGTTTAATGTGAGTAAACAAGATAATGGTTAGAATGATGTTATACTATACTAACTAGTGGATATCTTTGATAAAATAATGGAGATAAAAGAAGAGTTTATTGTTAAAGGAGATGATAGATAAAGTGAGTTTTAGTACACTAACTGAGTTATGCCCTTTGATAGTAACGAAGATGGTAAAATATGACTATGATTTCATTTATTGGTGTTAAAATATGGTCCTATTGTGAAGTAACTAATTGAGATGAAAATTTAAAATTTTCTAAGATATTGAAATTTGGTAATACAAATCGTGGTGAGTCTATCTTTTGTTGTTGGCAAACTCCATTGATCTTTCGGATTACATTGTTTTGTTTTCAGTTGTTTTGGATAGGGTTCGTTTTACCCTATATTTTATTTTGGGACACGAATGTTTGGAATTCTTTTGGTACATGTCATGATGATTTTGGTTATGCGGTTGTGGGAACGTTCGGATGAGAGGATAGAGTTGGGTAGTATTACTTATGGCTAGATATTAGAATGGAGAGATGTATTTTGGTTTAACGGTTGTGTTGAAGGATTGATTAAGATTTGTGGAGTTTTGAAACTTAGATTGGTTACAGGAATAAGGGAGTAAGTAAAGTTAGTTGACTAGTCGTGGGAACGAGATGTCATGCTATGAGAAGTTGGTTGAAATACCATTAGGAGATTGATGAAAGTACTAGCGGATGTGAAGGTAGAGTAGAAAGTTTCTACTAATGGAAAGATGGGGCAAATAATGATGACGTATAGTCCCCAGCCGGGTCATGGACCCGGCCCATGGGTACTACCCGTATCCGGCCCATCACAGATGGGTGGAATAATGTTAGTCAGGCTTACGGGCTTGGATGAACAGTAACCGCACGCATGTGTGCGGCCCACGGCCCGGTACGGCCGACACGGCCGACATAGGGTTAGACAGAATAATATTCTGTCTAGGAATATCTTTATCCTAATAAGAGAGGATATTCACTACCAGAATTAGAAGATAACAATCATTCTAATTCTGGTGCTTATCTCTTCCTTGGGGCCGAAGCATCAGTGAAAGCCCACTAGGGTTTCACTGCCTATAAAAGGAACCCCCAAGGGTTCCACAAAGGTATTACGACTTGTACTCTAAACTCACATAAACCTTAAACCGATTACTTACTCTCACGCCGGAGTCTAATCGTGGGAAACATTCCCACGGTAAGCCTAACGCGTGCTGTTTAGTGTGCAGGATCCCAACCAAACGATTCACTTGGTGCAGGAGCCGGAGCCCAGCCAACCCGAATTAAGCCTAATTCGGGTCTAGCAAGGATCAACCAACTTTTGCATCAACAAGTTGGCGCCATCCGTGGGACCCATAACACTAAGCTAGAACAAAATCTCATCTCAAATTCCAATGACGAAAGGGCATCAGCAAGCCAATCCCAGGAATGTGAATCCTGGAAACCGGAAGCCCGAGGGGGAAGGGATACTCATCCCCACCCAATCACCTAGCCGCCTTGCAGGCGGATCAGGCAACCGTAGCGGCTTCCAATCCTTAGGGGTAACGAGCACGATCTCCACAACGCCCCCACCTACTTCAACCCTGGACAATCCGGACCCAGGGAGTGCGCCCAACCCTCCTAACAAGGAGCCGCGCAGACCATCGGTAGAGGAAGAGGTAGAGGCTCTACCACTCAGCGAGGAGGATCTTACTCGAGTTCTCACGCAGAACTTCGATAGGATCGTCCCGGGAATCGCATCGAGGTTGAATCTGGGAAGGAACCTCCAATCCAGACTCAACTTTGGCGACGCCGGACCAATCACCTCCTCCCAAGTTCAGAGAAAAAGGAGAGCTCGACCTCAGGAACAGGGCACCTTTGAGGAAGTTCCTCAACCCCGGAACGTGTTTGAACGCATAGGGGATCGCCTTGTACAGGAACTAGTGCAATCACGAGAAGGAGAAAGGTCGGATGGTTCACCCGAACGGCCAGATCGAGAGCTGGCTAGAACCGCACGTCGCCCGAGTGTGTGGGACAGAATGAACATTGGGAGAAAAGCTCCTGGTTCATCTCAAAAAAGTGGTCCCTATTCAAAAGATGGGGCACCACCACCATCCCCAGATCTGTCTGGGGAGGACTCAGATGACCATCCGCCTAAGCGCCGCCGGCCTAGGCGTACCCCTCCACCACCAAACAATGAGGAGTATTATGGTGGCCCTCACTATCGAGATACGGACGCAGAGGATCTCTCGCGCCCATGGTGTGAACCATGGGATGACCCTAGGCTCACCCGGCCATGGGCGGATCCCAGGGAAGACCCGTTCACCCTCCGCATACGGAACTATTCTGAGGACACCAAACATCGCATGCCGGCGTGTATCAAGACTTATGATGGGTCCGGTGATCCTGTGGATCACCTCAAAATATTTGATACGCAGGCTAAAATTGAGCGATGGCCCATGCCCATATGGTGCCAAATGTTCAATTCGACCTTGATTGGAAACGCCCGTGACTGGTTCGAGGCACTCCCCCCACGGAGCATTGATAGTTTCACGGAATTACGCACTGCGTTTGAGAACAATTATACTCAAAGGAAGAAGTATAATAGGGATCTGGTCTCATTGGCAACCGTCAAGCAACGGTCGGGGGAGTCCACAGAAGCCTTCACTGAGCGCTTCAATGATGAGTGCACACGCACAAGAACCATGCCAGAGCTCCTGAAAATCTCTGACTACATGCACGCCATAACAGACAGAGAACTGATCAGGCGCCTCAATGACAAGCGTCCAGAGAGATATGATGACCTCATGGAAAGGGTCAGAAATTTCATAGAGGGAGAAACAGCTGTTGCCGCGGCCTACCCATCCCGAGGAAATGGGTACCGGTCAAATGACCAGTCCCGGAGACAGTCGGGCGGTCAAGGTAATCAGAACAATAACAAGGGCTCAGACTATAAGAGCCAAAACAAAGGCGGACGGTCGGACGACAAGTTCACCCCCCTAAAGATGTCCTACCGGGAGATCTTGCTGACTGAAGGGGCGAACTTTCCAAGGCCTCCCCCAATGACCACTCCCCCGGAACGTCGGCAAGGAAGTCGCTTCTGCGAGTTCCATAATGACAAAGGACACGGCACGGAGGAGTGTATCCAGCTCAAGAAGCATATTGAGTCGCTGATAAAATCAGGCAAACTCAAGCACCTAGTTAAGGATTGGAAGGACGGAAAAGACAACAACAACAAGAAGTATGATAAGAAGGACCCCCAAAAGGACAAGCCTTCGACCATATACATGATCCAATCCAGACAGCGCCGCACGAGGCAGAAAATTGGCCAAAAATTTTCACGCGGCAGGGAAATCTCATTCCCTCCCATCACAGCAAGCGATGTGATTGATGCGCCTCTCACCATTGAGATAAGCATTGGAACACACAACGTTCGTCGCATGTATGTGGATGGAGGATCGTCAGCAGAGGTACTGTATGAACACTGTTTTGTGCAGTTATGCCCAGAAATAAGAAGCCAATTAGTACCGGCCACGTCGCCGCTTACTGGCTTTAATGGAGACACTATCTGGCCGATAGGGCAATTGCGTTTGCTTGTCACCATTAGGAATGAGGAACATTCCACTACGACATGGATGAACTTCATGGTGATACGCTCACACTCTCCGTATAATGGGATAATAGGCAGACCAGGCATTTTGGCTATCCGGGCAGTACCCTCTACGGCACACGGAATGATCAAATTCCCCGTTGAGGGGGGAATCGTTACTATTTACAACACAGTCATACCAACATCCGAGTGTCATACCGTGACAACACCGGCTCCACCTGTTCCACCCAAGAATGGATCACCACCTCCCAATTGGAAGGTAGCGATTCACCCCGACTATCCGGAGCAGGAGGTATCCATAGGAGGGGCGCTCTCGGATAGCGGCAAAAGGGCCATGTGCTCTCTCTTGAGTGCAAACCTAGATATATTCGCATGGGAGCCAAAGCATATGACAGGCGTGCCACGCGCGATAGCAGAACATAAGCTCCAGATCCGCCAAGCGTACCAACCCGTTAAGCAAAAGAAGCGCGGCCAGGCGCCCGAGCGCAGCCAAGTGATACTGGAGGAAGTACGCAAACTAGTAGACGCAGGCATCATGCGCGAGGTATACTACCACGAGTGGTTATCTAATCCAGTCATGGTCAAGAAACATGACGGAAGTTGGCGCATGTGTGTGGATTTCACGGATCTAAACAAGGCCTGCCCACAGGACTGTTACCCGTTACCAGAAATCGACTGGAAGGTGGAGTCCTTGTGTGGATATCCTTTCAAATGCTTCTTGGATGCATATAAAGGGTATCACCAAATCCAGATGGCGGAGGAGGATGCAGAAAAAACGGCGTTCCATACGAGCCAGGGCGTATATTGCTATACGAAAATGCCGTTTGGACTGAAGAACGCCGGCGCTACATATCAGCGGTTGGTGGATAAAGCTTTTGAATCACAAATAGGACGCATCCTAGAAGTCTATGTTGATGACTTGGTGATAAAAAGTCACACGTAGGAGGCACTTCTCCGGGATGTCCAGGAGACATTCGACACGCTGAGAAAAATTAACATGAAGTTAAATCCAAAGAAATGTACGTTTGGAGCGACTCAGGGAATGTTCCTGGGATATTTGATTGACCCAAATGGCATCAAACCTTGTCCAGAGAAGACGGATGCAGTGATACGATTACCGTCCCCTCAGACACGGAAGGAGGTGCAGTCCCTGAATGGGAAATTAGCCGGACTGAATAGATTCCTATCTAAATCCGCAGAGAAGTGATTACCTCTATTTAAGACACTCAAGAAGTGTATTAGAAAGGGAGACTTCCGCTGGACGAAGGAAGCCGAGGAAGCTTTCGGCCAACTCAAGCAGCATCTCGCATCTCTCCCTATGCTAGTAACTCCCCGGCCAAAGGAGGAACTCATTATGTATCTATCAGCTACTCATGGCGCAATAAGCGCGATACTTATGACGGATAGAGATACAATACAAACTCCGGTCTACTTTATAAGTAGAACACTACAAGGGGAGGAATTGAATTATTCCTCCATGGAAAAATTGGTGTTAGCACTAGTATTTGCTACAAAGCGGTTGCGCCGGTACTTTCAGGCGCACCCAATTGTGGTGATTACGGATCAGCCAATCAAGCAGGTTATTTCTAGACCGGACGTGGCAGGGAGGCTAGAGAAATGGAGCATCCTATTGGGAGGGCATAATATATCTTACAGACCAAGGACGGCTGTTAAAGGCCAGATCTTGGCAGATTTCCTGATCGAGAAGCCGGACGAGGAAGAACCAATCATTAAGCAAAACGAGATCCCAACGGAACCTTGGGTGCTATTCACGGACGGATCCTCATGTACAGACGGGTCCGGGGCAGGTCTCATCCTCACGAATCCAGAAGGAATGGAATTCACATACGCCCTCCGTTTTGAGTTCACAACAACCAACAACGAAGCGGAATATGAAGCATTAATTGCGGGTTTAAAAATCGCCGCTAGAATGGGAGTCCGTAACCTGGAGGCCTATGTGGACTCACGGCTTGTCGCGAACCATATTCTAGGTGGGTATGTGGCTAAGGAGGACAACATGGTCAGGTACTTGGAAAAAGTCAAGTCGTTAATCGCGACTTTCAGTAAGTTTTCCATCAAGCAGGTGCCAAGGGGCGAGAACAAGAAAGCGGACGCTCTTAGCAAGATCGCATCCACGAGCTTCGCCCACTTGTCTAAACAGGTTTTGGTGGAAATACTCAAGGAGAAATCTATCACGGAAGGGGAGGTAGCCGCTATAGTTGAGGAGGAGGGACCTACGTGGATGACCCCAATCATCAACTATTTGACTAATGAAACCCTTCCAGACGAGGAAAAAGCAGCAAGACGCATTAAAAGGAAGTCACAACATTTTGAACTCCGAGAAGGCATCCTTTACAAGCGCTCTTTCTTGCAGCCGTGGCTGCGGTGTGTTGGACCACGCCAGGCGGCTTACGTCATCAGTGACATACATGAAGGGTTGTGCGGCATGCATGCAGGCCCACGATCTGTGGTAGCTAGAGCCTTACGAACAGGTTATTATTGGCCCACCATGCACAGGGACGCGCGCGACATGATTCGCAAGTGCAACGATTGCCAAGTGCATAGGCCAGTTCCACGACACCCGCAGCAGGAGCTTACACCTATCACGTCCCCATGGCCATTTTACAAGTGGGGAATTGACATTGCAGGACCATTTCCTGTAGCTGCTGGGGGGGTTAAATTCTTGATTGTTGCAATGGACTACTTCACACGATGGATAGAAGCCAAGGCAGTCAAGTCTATCACAGGTAAGCAGGTCAAGAAGTTTGTGTGGGAACACATTGTGTGCCGTTTTGGTCTACCAGGAGAAATCATCTCGGACAACGGCAAGCAGTTCACGGACAACCCATTCAAAGATTGGTGTGCATCATTGAACATCAAACGGCGCTTCGCATCCGTTAAGCATCCACAAACGAACGGCCTTGTCGAACGAGGAAATAGGAGCTTGGGGAATGGAATCAAGGCGCGTCTGGATGAACGAAATGGAAAATGGGTCGATGAGTTATCACACGTGCTATGGGCGCATAGAACCATGATCAAAACAGCCAACGGAAATACTCCATTTGCATTGGCTTACGGCACTGAAGCCGTTATACCAGCAGAAATAGGGATGCCTACCATCCGCACGGCGGAGGTTAATGTCGTCACAAACGATGAACAACTGCGAATCAACCTGGATCTGTTGGAATAAAAAAGGGAAATAGCAGCCATCAATGAGACTAAGTCCAAGGCTAAGATGAAGGCTTATTACGACGCCAAGGTCAAGGGTGTTTCTTTTCGACCGGGAGACTACGTCTATCGTGCTAACGAAGCGAGTCGAGTGAAGAATACAGGAAAACTGGTCCCTAAATGGGAAGGACCGTATGAAGTCACTGAAACCTTGGGACGAGGCGCGTACAGGTTACGCGACATGGATGGCCGCGACCTAGAGCGCACATGGAACATCTCCAATCTCAAAAGGTGCTATCTTTGAAAGCTACGGCTTCCGCATGGGTACTTCGCTATAGGCGGTCTTAATAAAGAACCATGCGGGTTATTTGTTTTGTTTGTTTTTCTTATGTTTGTTTAGTTTCCTTTCTTGTTTTTTTAGGACTTGTCGTCATTATTCAAACAAAGGTGTAAACGTTCTAATAAAATGCCGTGGTGCCTAGCTAGCTCCACGGCCTGTTTTGTGCAAATCATTTTCCTTTCTTTGTTAGATTCTTTGTTAGTCGTATGAATTTTACTTGTATTATAATATGCCATGTTTCATTCGTATGCATTCTTTTAAATTACCGTACATGTACTATACGCCTCCAGGCGGGGTAAGAGGATTAAGTGAACCTACTAATTCAACTTGTCGCGTAAGAGGGATGCAACCCCAGCCGCACGGATCATGTATCCTTACTAGACACCTTACTCACAAGACGTTGGGGTAAGTTTCATATGCTATAGCCACACGGTGCTCCGCATAGCAAAGACGCACGTCGCATGTCTAGTAAATTATAGACTTGTATGTATTTTCTTTCTTTGTGTGTAAGACGTGATATATCATGCAGTATTGGGCTACAATATTTCAACACAACTAAAAATACACAAGTTTCCAAAAATATCAAAATTGTCGTGGTTACTCACGGACTTATATACAAAACACAAATATTGTTAGCCGTGTACATGCACGGACGAGTAGAAACAATACATATTCATAGATTAAAAAACCAAAGTGTCTAAAAGGGATCATGAAGAAGGAGCATCCTAAATAGAGGGGAGAAACTTACCCATTTCTGCTTGCTCTTCGATCAGACACGACAACCATACATCACTTTCTCCCCGCTTCTGGGCTTGAGCCGCAGTTCTTTCCAGCACCACACCTAAGGGTTCTTCGTCAAGCACGACCCAGGTTACGTCCTCGTATATGGGAAGGGTCAGGTGGCTGGGGGATAGAGTGAAGGCATCAGGAGCGGACGGATTAGGACTGAGCCGTGCCATGATTTCCATATTTGACGCATCTTTGGTGGCCTCCAGTTCGTCCAGGAAGGGGTAGTGCAGATCTCGCATTGCGGCCATAGAGGCAGTCATCTTGCTAGCAGCTTCAGGCTTAAAGAAGGCATGATTGGCGACATCCTCTCCCTTCGTGATCAACTCAGCGGCCTCAACCATTCCCTCGTGTCGTCCATGGTCAATGCCATCAGACACAAGGTTTGCTAATTGTTGCACAAATTCCGGGGCCTCTAATACCTTCGTGACGGCCAGGCGTGCTCCGTGCCCAACCATCCACCTACGGCCGGCAATGGCTGTTAGTAGTTGGGGGCATAATACATGGTCACGCTCGGCAGTAAGGGCATCAATCATCAACTCTTTTTGGGCAAATGCCTCTTTCAGTTCATGGATGACTGCCCTCTCATCAGCAAGGTCTTTTTGTAGTTTTTCCATGTTTTGGACGGCCAGGTGCGCGTCCTCTAGTTTCTGGTTAAGCACTTCTACTTGGCTGGAGTACGAGTGAGCAGAAGCTTCCGCCGTGGCTACCTATAAGGAAAAAACGTGTTAGCACATTCATTTTTTAAATATGGGTGGCGCGGCACGGATATGTACCTTGGTGGTTGCAGCATCTAGTTGAGACTCAAGGTTGGATACTTGTTGGTCGTATTCACTCACGCGGGCTGATTGTTTTTTAATGGTTGCCTCGGCATTGACCAATTGGGATTGGAGGTCAGCAATCTGAGCCTCATTCTCTTCAATCATTTTCTCCCTCCGTCCAACTTTCCTCTTGAGAGAGTCAACATGCCCGAGCGCGGCTTCAAACCTAACCCTCATCGAGGTTCCCATCGCCATTTGGTGTACCAGAGTACCATTGTACTCATCTGCCAAGTCTGCATGACTGAGCGAGTTTACCTCTTGCACCAAGCCCGGTGGTATGCAGTTGTTGAGATATTCCCGGCACTCATCAGCGTTCCTCAGTCGTGACGCCGTAGTAATATTCCATACTGGGTTGAAAGGTTGAGGGGCGCCGGACGTGGGGAAGTCTTGAGAGGCTATGGGTGAACCGTCTTCAAATACTGGGCCGGACCTTGTGGGGGCCGTGGGGTTTTCTTACATTGCTTTTCCTTTCCCCTTATCCACTTGGGTGTCAGAAGGAGGCGCGGCACCAGCCTGGTTGTCCCTGCGAAACAAATATTACGAAATATCTTAAGTATTTCTTACAAGAAAACTTGTCATTCTTACATATTAAGATGGGTTCTTACATATTGCTTCTTGCTACTTCGGAGGCGGTTGGGGCAATTTGAGTGACGGGATCGACATGAGCGGCCCGGTTAGCCTCGGAACCCTGGGTAGCACTTCCGACAGATTGATACAAGGGGTGGTCTTCTCGAAGTCTCTTGGCGGGAGCATTGTGTTCGCCAATCTCGACTGAGGCAGTCCCTCTCGCACGGTTGCCTCTTTTCCGGGTATGCCTGGCGACGGGCTGCGTTATTAGTTCATCGATCTCCTCCTCGGCTTCATCTTCCTCCTCTTCTTCCAGGTTGACATGTTGTTGCACTTCATCATCATCATCGCCCATCAGTCGGCGAATGCTGGAGGTGGTTCGTTCAATATTGTCCCCCTGTTGTTCCCTATGAGGTGAGGAGGGCCCGGCCCCTCCTTCATTCATCTGATTGTCACCATCGCTGTTGTCTCCATGCTCCTCATCAGAATGGGGATCAGGCACGGCTTCCAAGGCAACCGTCACGGGTCGGGTGTGCTCGAGAAGGGGTTGTTCATTTTCACGGAGAGGACGGAGACCTTCCGGCACAAGCCTTGGATCGCCCTGGCGCAACAGTCCAAAAAAGTTCATTTCTGTCCAGCACAAAACAACATATGTTAGTTATTACTCAAATACATGTATACATTCTTTTTGGCGTACGGATGATTAGCCTACCTTCGCCCTGCCTTCTCCAAAAAACGGGATACCTATTGGAAGGACCAAAGTAATTGCGGCTAATTCCTAGCAAGCATAGGAATGATTCGGGTAGGTTTCTGTGGAATCAAGTCCTATTTAGATCTAAATCTTGGGAGTGACGAGGATTGTATGTACTTGTGTGCGGCTTGGGGTCGTGCGGAATCCTAGTTCTAATGATATAATCACCCGGCCATACCACTGCGTCAATGAAAAAGTAGTGATCATACCAATTTTTCAGTGAATCCATTGGTTTGTTGTGTGATTGGGGACTGTTGGAGGCTCGTTTCTTGAAAGATACCCAACCGTTCACTAAGTTGGGGGTATAAAACAACCTAAATAACTCTACGGTTGGGGGGGATTCTCCTAGCACGGCAAAGAATCTCGAATTGGCTAATCTTACAGGCACCTATGCAGTGGAGCTGACTAATATGTACATCATAATATCCTAGCAGATCTACGAGAAAGTGGGTGAAAGGGATGCGGTAATTAGCCGCATCAAACAGGCGAGTATACAGGCCTATCTTACCCGCTGGAGCCTCAGTTATGAGGTCTCCGGCGCCAGGAAGTGAGGGGTGTAGGTTGGTAGGGATGAAATAATTTGTACAAAAATGGTTTAATTGGTCTTGGGTCATGACATTTAGCACGGATCCAATGGTAGGGCTGTTTCTATGAGCCATTACTAAAAACGAGTGTAAGGACGTGGTATTCTAACCTGCGAGTGAAGGGATCCGTGCGTATTTGGTTCAAGCTAGGAGGAAAGCTTTAATGGCAGAAATGAAGGTTATAAACTGTGTGTTTCACACAGCCGTGGGGGTAGCTTATTTATAGGGTTGCCTCATGGGTCACAGCCTGTTGGATGTGTGACACGTGTCTGCCACTATTCTTAATCGTGTGGCTAGGGGGCAAGTGGCAAGTGAAACGTCAGGTGGGACCCACGGGTCATATCTGATCCACACGTTTGCACTGCTCAAGGTTCTGACTGTCTGCACTTTTGTCAGTCAAACGAGTCAGATGAACAGTTATTCATGTCGGGTTATGCGGCTCTTACGTAAGACTTGACATTTAATGATATATTTAATTTGTCTCGGTTGCTATGTACGGCTGAAATAGTGATAAGATAACTTCTTAAGCCAGGTTGCCACGTGCGGCCAACATAAATTCTTGGACAATTTGTCATTTGCTATGGTTTCCTTGGTACGTCCGGGGAGCATCTGTGTAGTCTAGAGGTTCCACCTACGGTTGTAACAACTAGACTGGGGGGACATGATGACGTATAGTCCCCAGCCGGGTCATGGACCCGGCCCATGGGTACTACCCGTATTCGGCCCATCACAGATGGGTGGAATAATGTCAGTCAGGCTTACGGGCTTGGATGAACAGTAACCGCACGCATGTGTGCGGCCCACGGCCCGGTACGGCCGACACGGCCGACATAGGGTTAGACAGAATAATATTCTGTCTAGGAATATCTTTATCCTAATAAGAGAGGATATTCACTACCAGAATTAGAAGATAACAATCATTCTAATTCTGGTGCTTATCTCTTCCTTGGGGCCGAAGCATCAGTGAAAGCCCACTAGGGTTTCACTGCCTATAAAAGGAACCCCCAAGGGTTCCACAAAGGTATTACGACTTGTACTCTAAACTCACATAAACCTTAAACCGATTACTTACTCTCACGCCGGAGTCTAATCGTGGGAAACATTCCCACGGTAAGCCTAACGCGTGCTGTTTAGTGTGCAGGATCCCAACCAAACGATTCACTTGGTGCAGGAGCCGGAGCCCAGCCAACCCGAATTAAGCCTAATTCGGGTCTAGCAAGGATCAACCAACTTTTGCATCAACAAATAACACGCAAGGAAATTGGTTAAGTTATGGAGGCAAGGTAGTAGTAGACACGTGAAGGAAAACATGGATGTGAAAGAATGATTGGTAGGAGGATGATTAATGGTGAAGTACAACAAGTAAGGAAGAGTGAGCCATTGAGGGGTTGAAGTACCTTTAGAAATATTGTGGTAGATGAGTTGAAGTTAGAAGCTACTACGTAGTGTGAAGTTCCTAGGTAACATCATGGAGACGAGAAGGAGGCGTGAAGAGCTACTTCATGAAGCAAGGAACCAAAAGGACTACATGCCGGTGGCTAGAAAGATGCAATAGATTTCGAAGGAGTCACAGAAGTTACAAGGACTAGAAAGGTGACAAGCACTATGATGGGAATCTCCGTATGGTTCGTGACAAAGAAGGACAAGATCAAGTACCGAGTGGAGCTACAAAGAGATGAACTAATAGATCGTGATGGAGTGACTACATAACATGGGAGATTAAGAACTCATGGAAGAAACAAGGGGAGTCGAGTGACTACACAAAGATAGAATTTCGTGGAAATCAATATCGAGGGATGAGTAGTGAAGCTGAGCGGAATAAGTTCGTGGAGAAGTGATTATAGGATCAGTTTAGTGAAGGTGTTTAAGAAGGATCAATGGAAGAGACAGTTATGAATTATCCAATGAAATAACGATTTCCATAGAGTTGATGAACTGAGTGAGAAATTTTGGTTGGACATGATAGTAAAGGAATTAGGGAGAACCATGGAAGGAGAGAACCAAGTATTCTTAGAAGATGATGATTGAAAATACCTCATGTTAGGTCCAAGGTCATAATAGAAGTATGAGACTTGAGTAAGAATTTAGAATATGGCTTAGTTTAGACATATGGAAACTAATATGAGTATAAGATGAGAGTGTGATCCGCATGTAATCACATGAAACTCTAGTTTGTCCCTATTAGGAGGGAGTAGGAGAACTGGTCGTGAGGAAAACAAGTGAAGCTACGTGGAAAATTTTGACGTATAGATGACTTGAAAGATGGGAAGCATAACCTCGTGATGTATGCCATTAGCTGAGAAGAAGAAGGAAGTGTGGATAGATGCGAATCATGAATGAAATAGGTCGAGATAGGAACCGAAGGTAAAACTTTGGTATAGCCTAATGAGTCGACTAAATCACAAAGCATTCTAATATTGTTGTAGTGTGGAAAAGGGAATGGCACTAACCGATAGTGTTGGATTGGAAGGCTTAGTATCGATAATCGAATGGATGAGGAGTTATATATGTGATGTGTCATGAGAGACGAAGGGTTTTGTCTAACTTAGACAAGATGAGGAGCACTATGACCTTGAAGGTAAGACATTGTGTAGGTATAAAGGAAGTGTTGGGTATCAAAAAAATATAAAAAAATAAAAAATAAAAAAAAATCTTTCATTGAGAAAAGTGAGAAAAGAAGTGTATGGGTGCTACTAATGAGCTATCCAAATTTGATGGAAGTAGTTGTAACATGAGTTTGGATGCCAGTTGATAATAACTAACTAATGAATATGTGAAAGACCGTCATAGGTCACTTTTGTAAGGAAATTGGAATTTTTATGTGGTTTGGGGTACGGACTAAAGGGATTGATAAACGTGATTGGACATGAGTATATCCGGCTAACTGGAAATGGACGGATGAAGAGAGAAATTGCTACAAGAATAGGAGTCGTGTTGAGAGCTTGGGTAACTAATTTAGAGGGAGGTGGAAAACTCGTTAGCGATGTCTGAGTTTTCATATAATGATAGTTATCATACTAGAAGTCGATGAATGCCATTTAAGGCACTATATGGAAGGATAGGGTGAGTTGTCCTTATGGTGGACAAAAATTGGTGAAAGAGACTACTAATGTAGTAATGGTGTTTGTGGAAAGGATGAGAGCAACATGAGATGATATGTTGAAAACGAGGAAACCACTAGAGTTTAGTGACAAAGTTATGTAGGAAGTTTCACCCTTATTAACGGGTGGTATATTTTGGTAAAAAGGAAAAGTTGATGTCGAGTTTTATAGGTCCATTTATGATCTTTTGAAAGAATGGACCAGTAGTTTATGGGTATAGAATTACCTTGGGAATTGAGTGGTGTACATGATATATTTCATGTATTGAGATATAGTAAATGTGGTTTGAGAGTGCATATTTGCATGAGCGGTTATTAGGGATTTGTGTTAAAAAGAGTCATTTGTGAGATTTATGGGTATGAGGTCAATAGTTTCGGAATGAGTTTAAATAATGTTGGTTAATATATGTGGTAATTTGAAACTTGAATTAAAGTACACATGGAAATGATAGGAGTTCATTTAGAACAAGTATCCTCATGTGATTTGTTATTTGTGTGTTTGATCCTAAGGAGTAAATCTCGGGACGAGATTTCTATTAGGAGGGAGTGATGTGACAACCATGGTTTTGGGGTTCGTCACTTAGACTATAGTTTAGGGTGTTTTGTGCAAATATGTGCTTTTATATGCTTATGTGTTTATTTTGTATGTTTGTAGTGAGGTTTGGATAACGTTAATGGGTATATGTGTCACACCCCACCATGGCGAAATATGGGGCGCGACGTATGGATATCATCACAACATGGCGTGTCTATAGAGATAACTATATGAAATAAGAATTGTCATAAAATGGTGACACAAAAGTCATGACAATATCTCATCAAATGCAGGAGTCTAGGAAGTAGGTAACAGTCCTACCTCTTACCCAAGACAAACAAGTAACATAATCAAAACAAACATATGTGTGCCACAGTATCACTTATTAAAGGAACAAATAAAAAAACTAAGAAGGAAACGGGGATATCCTTCTATATGCATTCCTACGCTCTCCAAATCCTAGCCACTTAAGTTCTCACGCCTAACGAAAGCATCACCTGAAAGAGACACTAAAACACGTCAACATAAAGTTGGTGAGAGTCATAGGTTTAGACTCCAACGCTAAATCAGTTACAAGCTGTGAATAACAACCATCAACACAATAACATTTGGACAATGTGTTACAAGTATGCATTAACAACTAGCATTCTAGATAAATCAATCATCACAATTCCAAGGCATCACACCTTACCAACAACCACAATTACCAAGGCATCACGCCTTACCAACAACCATGGTACCATAGGCGCCCATACACCTATGTACCTATCCCAAGGCCACTACCTTGTCATTTTCCAATGGTCCCATAGACGATCACGCTATGTACCTATCCCAAGGCCCCTACCTTGTCAAACCACAATAACTGAGACGGCACGTGTCCCCCAATCCAAATCATACACAATCAAGAATCACATAGCAGTTAATCACACAATGTACGCACAAGTCCATTTCAAATCACAAAAACATTCACAGCATCAATTTAGAAAATAACTCAACACAGTGTCTCTTCCATCCCATCTGGAAGTCAAAATCAATAATAAACATGGGACTATGAAACTCACCTGATTGCTTCTTCACAAGTCCTCGCACTAGCAACAAGCTAACAAACCAAAAACACGCAATCAATACACGAACCAATCACTAAGATGGCTCATCAACCTATGATGGGCATCTAGCCTATTCCCATATAAATACCTCATAGATAAGCTCTAATCACCCCATTACCCTTCCTTAACAAGTCCTTAACTTGGTTAAGTTTAATAACTACCCCGTTCATATTTTACACAAAACAGTCCCAGTTTTTAGGTCTCAAAACTTTAAGTCAAACGTCCACTTAAACATACCCATGGTTTCTGTAAAAGGAATATTCATACTTTTACATATGTTAGCTAAAACCTCCCACTTGCCCTAACCTTAAAGCTACTGTTAAGGCCTCGATATATGTGTATATATTGCTACCTATCCAGAATTCACTGATCTTAAACGTATGAAAAGTTTGTTACCATTAGAGGGTCTTACCCTAAACCCTAAGTACCCCAAACAACCCAAAACTTAAAAAGAAAACAGGCTGATTACAAAACTTTTGACCTCCGACTGTTGTAACCTGCTTTTGACCCACTTACCTACCTCCAATTTAGTTCTAGTTTCTTGCATTGGAAAGCCACTTCAATTGCCTTTTCAGGGATACTTGGATCGCATCTTGAATGTTCCTAGAACTCCTGATATGATCAAAATAATTGACTCAAAATTCTGCACAGTTTTTAAAAGCGGGTTTAATTAATTTAACCTAATTAATTACCCATAACCCCATTAATTACAAACCCTAAACCATCTAATCATTATAATATCATTAAAATACAGATTCTTATTAAAACCCTAACCTAAATCCATCATAATATGATTATGTAAACATTAAAAACAATTAAATTAAAAAGGGATTACGAAAGTTTACCTTTGATTTATGAAAACCCTAAATTTTGATGAAGAACCCTAAAAATTCTCCATAAACCGTCGACCATTCTTTTTCTCCAGGGATTTTATGTTTTTTTTTCTCTTTAAAATACTTATATAATGTAACAAGAATCCTAGTCCAAATATAAAACCCAACTTTCCTTTTTCCTCTTTTTTTTTCCTTTTTTCCTTCTTTTCTTTTTTCCAAACCGACCTAAACCCCCTTTAAATTCGTTTTTTTTCTATTTATTATTAATATATGTATTAATAACATTACCTTAATTTTCCTTAATTTATTTCAGCTCCTAAAGCCTCCAAAGCCTCAAAACCGTAAAACTAGTCAGTTTTTACGCGTTTTACCGTAAAAGACGTAAAATATACACTTTTTAATAAAAATCTCAAATTTTGAAATAAACTTTATAACTAAGTCCTAAATGACTTAAAACCATCCCGAAAAATATTCATATGACTAATTACCTCATCCGAGACCTCTAAATGCTAAACCGTAAATCGTAAAAAAAAAATACGATTTTCTATAATACATATACGTATACGTAAACACCAAAATATCACCATTTCCTTTCATAGTCACAACTTGTGAGCTCATGAACATGAAATAACCGTTCCTCGATTTACTTATGAGTACTTCTATACTCATAAACGATAACCACACCAACCTTAATCACTCAAAATAAACACGTAATTACACAAATTAAGTAAGCACACATAAAATAACCTAAAAGTAAGACCAAGTGACAAATCCAAAACCTAGGGTTGTCACATCACTCCCTCCTAATAGAAATCTTGTCCCGATATTTACTCCCAAACTCAAACTTATTCTCTGCAACCAAACGAGGATACATATCCCTGATAAAACCTTACGTTCAAACATGAACACAGTTTAAACTAAAATAATTTCAACCAACAACACATGAGCCTTAACCGTCTGCGATGAAACTTATTAAAACCATAAATTTATGTAACCAACCTAACTAAATCTTGCAACTCATCAAACAAGAACTGTCTTGAAATCAAGTTAGGAGCCATTACATAACTCGACGGGTTTAAAACTGTCACCTCGATTTCAGTCTTACTCATAAATACAATAAATCAAAACTCATAAAGATATAACCATGTGCTTTAAGGTCTAAATAAATATCAAATTCTATCCCAACTCATCTCTATGTTAACCCTCCAAGTGTTCATTACCCCAAAATACCTAAAACACAAGTTTAAACCATGTTGTCCGAAAATTAACCTTGAACTCGACACTTGTACAATTAACTCGACCAAGCTACTGACCTCCAATTACTAAACTTTCTGAATTTTTGAAAAATATGTTCCAAGTACATAATTTTAGGCTTTTGAATCACCCAAAAAGCTTTAACAACGAATAAGTTATGACCAAAACGATTTTAAACCCAAAAAAAAAACCGTTATTAATTACAAAATTCATGGTCTAATTTATTTTAATTTTAGAAAATTTAAACTCTCACCCATCATATGATTAATACATGATTTAACATATTTAAGTTAATAAGAACAAGAATTCTAACTAAAGAACAATAACTTTAGGTGATCAAAACCAAAATATTTAAAATAAAAAGCCATGCTTATATGTTAAAAAAAATTTATATTCCACCTTATTTCAAACACGTTTTCGACACTTTACCCTCATTTTATCGACTACCAACAACTATTTTTATTTTACTATTTGCAAGTTTTATTTTTACCATGTAAGACTCAAAACGAAAGATATCGTTATTCCAAAAAGAAATCTCCACCATCTCAATAGCCTCTACACCAAAAATACCGTACAAACAAACACGTGAAATGAGGACTCGATAAATGCGCTACTACAGAAGTTGAACATCCCAAAGAGAAAAGAACTAGCAAACTAATCTAAGAATACAACTGATACGTAGAAGGGAATTATTCATAGGCATATGCATACGTACACTCAAATTCATCCAGCATATACTATAAACAAACATGTATTAACCCTCTTTCATGCAACCATATTTAGGAATCTGTTGATGTCTTAGTACTTGTATAACTATGTTGGCCATCATACTTATACTAGTCCCCTTTCACCAATGCAGTCCCTCCTATGATGATACATATAAGAATTAATACTACACATAACACATCGGTCTACCAACTCAAATAAGCACATAGATCCTACAACTCATATAAGCACATAACCACAACATAAAATAAGGTCCAAAATCCATGTATTAAAATAACGTAGCCAATGCATGAAACATATAAACTCGTAATCCAACTGAAGCACCGTAGAGAAAATTCAAAATGTATAAAGAACATGAAAACGTAATTAAAGGAAATCCAACAATGACTAGCGTATACGACTATAGTTCAACCCGCACTATTCAAAACTCGAAAAGAAAATAACATGTAGCTAAGTATGAACTTACTATGGTTCAATTCATACTAGTCAAAACATCGCAATAAATAACATCCAAACACATCAATTAATATAAAATGCACACATACTCCTATGACGCCTATATGAAGGGACCCTTAAGCTATAGACTAGGCTACGCCGACTAGGCAACCTAATTCTCTATAACCATTGTCTCTGATACCATTCTGTCACAACCCACCATGGCGGAATATGGGGCGCGACGTATGGATATCATCACAACATGGCGTGTCTATAGAGATAACTATATGAAATAAGAATTGTCATAAAATGGTGACACAAAAGTCATGACAATATCTCATCAAATGCAGGAGTCTAGGAAGTAGGTAACAGTCCTACCTCTTACCCAAGACAAACAAGTAACATAATCAAAACAAACATATGTGTGCCACAGTATCACTTATTAAAGGAACAAATAAAAAAACTAAGAAGGAAACGGGGATATCCTTCTATATGCATTCCTACGCTCTCCAAATCCTAGCCACTTAAGTTCTCACGCCTAACGAAAGCATCACCTGAAAGAGACACTAAAACACGTCAACATAAAGTTGGTGAGAGTCATAGGTTTAGACTCCAACGCTAAATCAGTTACAAGCTGTGAATAACAACCATCAACACAATAACATATGGACAATGTGTTACAAGTATGCATTAACAACTAGCATTCTAGATAAATCAATCATCACAATTTCAAGGCATCACGCCTTACCAACAACCACAATTACCAAGGCATCACGCCTTACCAACAACCATGGTACCATAGGTGCCCATACACCTATGTACCTATCCCAAGGCCACTACCTTGTCATTTTCCATTGGTCCCATAGACGATCACGCTATGTACCTATCCAAAGGCCCCTACCTTGTCAAACCACAATAACTGAGACGGCACGTGTCCCCCGATCCAATTCATACACAATCAAGAATCACATAGCAGTTAATCACACAATGTACACACAAGTCCAGCTCAAATTACAAAAACATTCACAGCATCAATTTAGAAAATAACCCAACATAGTGTCTCTTCCATCCCATCTGGAAGTCAAAATCAATAATAAACATGGGACTATGAAATTCACCTGATTGCTTCTTCACAAGTCCTCGCACTAGCAACAAGCTAACAAACTAAAAACACGCAATCAATACACGAACCAATCACTAAGATGGCTCATCAACCTATGATGGACATCTAGCCTATTCCCATATAAATACCTCATAGATAAGCTCTAATCACCCCATTACCCTTCCTTAACAAGTCCTTAACTTGGTTAAGTTTAATAACTATCCCGTTCATATTTTACACAAAACAGTCCCAGTTTTCAGGTCTCAAAACTTTAAGTCAAACGTCCACTTAAACATACCCATGGTTTCTGTAAAAGGAATATTCATACTTTTACATATGTTATCTAAAACCTCCCACTTTCTCTAACCTTAAAGATACTGTTAAGGCCCCGATATATGTGTATATATTGCAACCTATCCAGAATTCACTGATTTTAAACGTATGAAAAGTTTGTTACCATTAGAGGGTCTTACCCTAAACCACAATCTTAGTCCAAGTGCAAATACTTACAACAATATATAAAACATCTCTCATGTTCGTGAGAAGGTCCCATTGCAACCCTAAGTACCCCAAACAACCCAAAACTTAAAAAGTAAACAGGCTGATTACAAAACTGTTTTGACCTCCGACTGTTGTAACCTGCTTTTGACCCACTTCCCGACCTCCAATTTAGTTCTAGTTTCTTGAATTGGAAATCCACTTAAATTACCTTTTCAGGGATACTTGGATCGCATCTTGAATGTTCCTAGAACTCCCGATATAATCAAAACAATTGACTCAAAATTCTGCCCAGTTTTTAAAAACGGGTTTAATTAATTTAACCTAATTAATTACCCATAACCCCATTAATTACAAACCCTAAACCATCTAATCATTATAATATCATTAAAATACAGATTCTTATTAAAACCCTAACCTAAATCCATCATAAGATGATTATGTAAACGTTAAAAATAATTAAATTAAAAAGGGATTACGAAAGTTTACCTTCGATTTATGAAAACCCTAAATTTTGATGAAGAACCCTAAAAATTCTCCATAAACCGTCGACCATTCTTTTTATCCAGGGATTTTATGTTTTTTTTCTCTTTAAAATCCTTATATAATGTAACAAGAATCCTAGTCTAAATATAAAACCCAACTTTCCTTTTTCCTCTTTTTTTTTCCTTTTTTCCTTCTTTTCTTTTTTCCAAACCGACCTAAACCCCCTTTAAATTCGTTTTTTTATTTATTATTAATATATATATTAATAACATTACCTTAATTTTCCTTAATTTATTTCAGCTCCTAAAGCCTCCAAAGCCTCAAAACCGTAAAACTAGTCAGTTTTTACGCGTTTTACCGTAAAAGACGTAAAATATACACTTTTAATAAAAATCTCAAGTTTTGAAATAAACTTTATAACTAAGTCCTAAATGACTTAAAACCATCCCGAAAAATATTCATATTACTAATTACCTCATCCGAGACCTCTAAATGCTAAACCGTAAATCGTAAAAAAAAATACGATTTTCTATAATACATATACGTATACGTAAACACCAAAATATCACCATTTCCTTTCATAGTCACAACTTGTGAGATCATGAACATGAAATAACCGTTCCTCGATTTACTTATGAGTACTTCTATACTCATAAACGATAACCACACCAACCTTAATCACTCAAAATAAACACGTAATTACACAAATTAAGTAAGCACACATAAAATAACCTAAAAGTAAGACCAAGTGACAAATCCAAAACCTAGGGTTGTCAAAATATGGTACTCATAAGTAAATCGAGGAATGGTTATTTCATGTTCATGAGCTCACAAGGTAGTGACTATGAAATGAGATGGTGTTATTTTGGTGTTTTACGTATACGTATAAGTATTATAGTAAATCGTATTTTTATGATTTAAGGTTTAGCATTTAGTGGTCTCGGATGAGGTAATTAGTTACGGGAATATTTTTCGGGGTGGTTTTAAGTCAGTTGGAACTTAGTTATATAGTTTATTTCATATTTCATGAGTTTTTTTAAACTGTATATTTTTACGTCTTTAACGGTAAATGCGTAAATTGACTAGTTTTACGGTTTTAACGTTTTGGAGGTTTTAGGAGCTGAAATAAATTAAGGTAACTTAAGGTATTATTAATAATATATTTGTAAGTAATAAAAAGAAAAAAAATAAAAATATATACGGGTATAGTCGGTTTGTAAACGCACGAAGAAAAGAAAAGGGGAAAAAAGGGAAAAAGGGAACCGGGCTTTTGTACATGAGCCAAGGAGTTGTTAGGAAAGTATATAAAGTCTTTTTATTAATCAAAACACTCATAAAATCCCTTGAGATCAAGGTTTAGTCGGAATAAATGGAGATTTTTAGCGTTCTTCAGAATTTTCTTGTCTTCTAAAAATTCTAAGGTAAAACCTATGTTTCTCTTTTCGATTAAATTATTTTTAACTCGTTCTTAATCAATACATGATGGATCTAGGGTTAGGTTAATTATGAATTCTGTATTATAATGGTATAAACATGCTTTGATTAATAAGAGATAATAATTATACATGGTGATGGTAATTATTTAAGCTAATTGTGTTAAATTCGTTTTTAAAAACTGGGCAGAATTTTAGGTCACTTGTTTCGATCATATCTAGAGTGTTACAAACTTTTAAATCGGGATCTTGGTACCCATGGAAAGGTAATTGAGTTGGCTGTAAATGCAAGAAACTAGAACTAAATTGGAGGTAGGAAAGTGGGTCAAAAACAGGTTACAACAGTCGGAGGTCAAAGCAGTTTTGAAATCAGTCGGGTTTAAATTAATGTTTTAAGATGTTTAGGGTACTTAGGAGTATAATTGGACCTTCAAACGAACATGAGACTTAGATTATATATTAAATAAAAGATCTGGAGGAGGAACAAACAAATGGGTTAGGGTAAGACCCTTTGATCATAACAAACTTTTCGTATGTTCAAAATCAGTAAATTCTGGATAGGTAAAAGTATATATATATATATATATATATATATATATATATATATATATATATATATATATATATATATATATATATATATATATATATATATATATATATATATATATATATATATATATATATATATATATATATATATATATATATATATATATATATATATATATATATATATATATATATATATATATATATATATATATATATATATGGAGGCCTTAACAGTAGCTTTAAGGTTGCGGCCAAATGGGAGAGTTAGCTAACACATGTAAGGGCATAGGGTTTCTTTTACAAGGCATATTATTTTGGTTAAGGGGGTGTTCGACCCATAGTTTGAAGTATGAAAAACGGGACTTGTTTGGGTTAAATGTTAACGGGGGAGCTATGAACTAAACTAAGTTAAGGTCTTTATAGAGGGATGTAATGAGATGAATATGGCATATAAATGGGGTTAAGTGGTAGTATAAGGTTATATATCCATCATAGATTGATGAGCCATTTTGGTATGTGGTTCATGTCTTGATTGTATATGTTTGTGTGTTTAGATTTTCGCTAGAGCGCGAATATTTGGAGAAGCTTGTTCAGGTGACTTTCATAGTCCCATGTCTTTTTATGATTTCAATTCCAGATGGGATGGAAGAGATACTCTATGGTTTTGTAACTAATGATGTGAATGTTTTTATGGTTTGTGATGGACTTGTTTGTGCACTTATGTGATTAACTGCTATGTGATTCTTGATTGTGTTTATGATTTGGATGGGGGGACGCGTACCGTC
The DNA here is from genome assembly GCA_025667525.1 of Glebionis coronaria. Classification (NCBI taxonomy): domain Eukaryota; kingdom Viridiplantae; phylum Streptophyta; class Magnoliopsida; order Asterales; family Asteraceae; genus Glebionis; species Glebionis coronaria. The sequence goes on along the minus strand of CM046875.1, from coordinate 433,835,781 downwards.
TTAGTTATTGTGGTTTGACTTGGTATAAGGGGATGTTGACAAGGCGGGGACATGGGATTGGTTCATAGGTGTATGGGCGCCTATGGCACCATGGTGATTGGTAAGGCTGGGAGCCTTGGAATTGTGGTGAATGGTTAATCTTGAATGTTAGTTTTTAATGCATAATTGTAGCACATTGTCCATATGTTCTTTTATTGATGGTTGTTATTCACAACTTATAGTTAATTTGGAGTTGGAGTCTAAACCTATGACTCTCACCAACTTTATGTTGACGTGTTTTAGTGTCTCTTTCAGGTGAGAATGTGGTTAAGCGTGAGAATAGGAGTGGCTAGCTTGGAGGCTTAGGATTGCATTGGAGGAACCCCCTTTCCTCTTAGTCTTTACTTATGTTTGAATAAGTGATACTTTGTAGACACATATATGTTTGTTATTTGTTAATTGTATGTCTTTGGTAAGAGGTAGACCTGTTACCCACTTACCTAGACGCCTGCATTGTTTGTGATATCTTCATGACATTGTGTCACCATTTATGATATTTCCATTTCATTTAGTTATATCTATAGACACGCTATTGTTGTGATGATATCCATGTGTCGTTCCCCATATTCTGCCATGGTGGGGTGTGACAAAAATGTTGGAGCATCTTGTGGGAAACGATTTCTATTGCTTTTTAGATTTTTTTCCGGTTGCTTTCAAATCCCCATCGATCCTTGTGATCAAGAAAAACCTACGTTTACGTGTACATATGGAACGTTTGTCTATCGTAGAATGCCCTTCGAACTTTGTAATGCACGGGGAACCTTTCAAAGGTGCATGATGGCTATTTTTCATGACATGATCGAGAAGACGATGGAAGTTTTCATGGATGACTTTTTGGTGTTTGGTAATTCGTTCACGTCGTGTTTAGACAACTTGGATAAAATCATAAAACGTTGTGAGGAAACCAACCATGCGCTTATTTAGGAAAAATGTCATTTCATGTGTAAAGAAGGAATCGTCTTAGAGCACAAGGTCTCGAAAGCGGGGATTGAGGTAGATAAAGCTAAAATTGACGTCATCGCCAAATTACCTCATCCCAAAACCGTTAAGGGAGTTAGGAGTTTCCTAGGCCACATGGGCTTTTAGCGTCGCTTCATCAAAGATCTTTCAAAGATATCTCGGATGATGACACACCTTCTCGAGAAAGATGCTCCTTTCGTCTTTTCCGAAGATTGTGTTCGAACCTTTAAAACTCTTAAAAGGAAACTTACCGAAGCTCCCATTCTTGTTGCTCCAAATTGGAACCTCCCCTTTGAACATATGTGTGATGCTAGTGATTACGCTAAAGGGACCGTTTTGGGGCAACGTCATGCAAAACACTTCTTGCCTATCCACTATTCTAGCAAAACGATGACCGAGGCTCAAATGAAATATACCACAACGGAAAAAGAATTACTTGTCGTGGTGTATGCTTTTGAAAAATTCTGACCTTATCTCGTTTTAACGAAAATCATAGTGTATACGGATCATTCGGCTATCAAGTTCCTCTTTGCTAAACTTGACGCTAAGCCGAGATTGCTTCGTTGGATTCTCCTCCTACAAGAATTTGATGTCACAATACTTGACAAAAAAGGAGCCGAGAATCTCACGGCCGATCATCTCTCTCGATTAGAAGATCCTCACTAAAATGTACTCGAGAACAAGGAAATTAACGAAACATTTCCTCTCGAGACTCTTGGTGTAGTGAATTCTAAGGGAGATTCTTCAACCCCATGGTTTGCGGACATCGCAACTTACCATGCGGGAAACTTCATCATCAAGGGTATGACGACTAAACAAAAACGAAAATTCTTTCGTGACGTCAAGTTCTATTTTTGGGACGACCCTTATCTCTTTCGGACTTGTGCGGATCAAATCATTCGACGTTGTGTGTTTGGCACCGAAGCTACTAATATCCTTAGGGCTTGTCACGAGGGACCCACGGGTGGTCACCATGGTGCTAATCTCACGGCGAAGAAGGTCTTTAATGCCGGTTTCTTTTGGCCTACTAATTACCGAGCTACGCACGCACTAATCAAGTCGTGTGACTCTTGCCACCGTCAAGAAAAAGCCTCACAAAACGATGAAATGCCACAGAATATCATCAAAGTGTGTGAGATCTTTGACGTGTGGGGAATTGATTTTATGGGGTCGTTCCCATCATCTCGTGGTAATAAGTACATCCTTGTCGTCGTTGACTAATATGGGGTTACACATCGTCTTTCTACGGCTTATCACCCACAAACGAGTAGGCAAGTCGAGGTTTCAAACCAAGCTTCAAAAAGGATTTTAGAAAGGTCGATAGGAGAGAACCGACAATCTTGGTCGGGCAAGCTTGGCGATGCTTTATGGGCCTTTCGTACCACTCATAAGACGCCCATTGGGTGCACTCCTTATAAGCTTGTGTATGGGAAGAACTGTCACTTGCGAATTGAACTCGAACACAAAGCTTATTGGGCCCTAAAGCATTGTAATGATGACATTAAGGCCACGAGAAAACATTGGAAATGAAATTGAATGAGTTAGATGAATTGAGAGACATTGCTTATGAAAATTCATTGATTTACAAAGAGAAAACTAAAAAGTTTCATGATTCTAAAATTAAAAATCGGGTTTTAACATTGGAGATCAAGTGTTGCTTTTTAACTCAAGATTGAAAATATTTTCCGGCAAGTTGAAATCCTGTTGGCCCGGACAGTTCACCATCACCCAAGTGTTTCCATATGGGACCATCGAGCTAGCTTAAAATGATGGTCCTAACTATAAGGTGAATGGTCATAGGGTTAAGCACTAATTTGATGGGGAAGTCCCTTTTTTGGACGACCTCGACCAAGTCACATTCCCCAATGATAATTAGTGTTGAGGGGATCGAGTCGAGCTCATGACTCGGTAATAAAAAACGAGGTGCTTCGTGGGGGAAATCCCATGCTTATCCCTGTACATATTATCGCTTTCTAATGTAGTTTAATGTGAGGGTATTTGTGCCCTTCCAACCTTTGTTACGTGGTTGTTTGTGAATTGTGGTTATTTAGATCATCATCTTCACGATTGAAGCCTCTCGTGTTCGTTTTACGTGAGCCGCGATCGTTTGCTTAAAGAATTTTCCGATATCCAAATGATATATCCTTTATTGTTCTAACATTAGTTCTTTTAGCACACTTCATAAACGGCTATAGATTTAATTGTTATACCCTTTTCATACTAGATCCTAAGCATTCGACTCTTCGTCTCTAGTATGGGGGTATTTTACCCTTAGACTCGAAACATTGAGGACAATGTTTTTTTTAGTATTGGGGGTTAATAAATACTTGCCTCACGCCTTCATGCTTTCCAACTTTCATATTTTTGTTAACGTTTTGTTGCTAATAAGGCTAAAAATGGCTAAATTTTAATTTTTTTCTCATATTTTCATAAGTGTTTAAGACACGAATGTAGATTTTTCGATGGCAAGAATAAGAGTAATTTTTGACTCGACCGTGCATGTTGAGCACTTAGCTTCGATTCCTTAACTTTATATTAGGCCAAGTCTCTTAAATGAGGGCGAGAAATGATAGTGTTAATTATAAGTTACTATGCTAAACGTAGAATACGCGTATTCTTTCAAAAACTCATGTGTTCTAATTGTTTGCTTATTCTCCCCACGCTTGAATATAAATTTTTCTAATAAATATACACTTAGCGGTTTAGTCTTAATTGTTGATTTCTAATTGATTCTAGTAGCTTCCATGTAATTAAATTGGGAAAACATTTGAGAATCGCCAGTGTCACGGTTTTGAAGTATTGGCACCCCGAATACTCAAAAGCTTCACCCAATAATAAATTTAAGTGCTCAATCACCTAAATCAAGCAAAATTTTCAAGCTCACAAGGCCGGAAAATCTATGCAAAATTGTAAGTGAAGCCTTAAACTTCGAAGCTTTAAAGATCCAAAATACGTTTACATTGAGGATATACGTTTTTGGCCATAATAAACACCTCATGGCGAGGTTAAATAAAAGGCAAGGCAAGACCGAAGCCCTAAAAAGCGGAGGCAAACCTATGATAATAAGGCCCATCCGTTAGGGGGCGTATAAAAGTCTTGGTAATAAGACTCATGTTCAAAATCGTGTTTATCGAATCTCACTTGTTGACTTAATTTTTTGACATCGTTGTCTATTAGGAGAGGCTATTAATTCGACGATTTTGATTACACTGTTTTGTTTCTATTTTTGGACCTTAATCTTTATTCACGCAAAGTAAAAAGTGTATCATCATGATCATTCAAGACAAATATAAAATATAAGAGATACCATTTAGGATTATGGGAGTCGAAGTACGTGATTAGAGCATATGAGTAGTGTTAGCATTACTAACTTATAATGACAATGATCTCGTTACACGCTTAGCATAGAATTGGGTGAATATCGAGGAAGACAAAATTATTTCTAAAGAAGCATTCACGTGTTGTTATTCTATGAACCTAAAAGTCCCATTTTGCGATGAAAATCATACATTATGTCTATAACATAAGTAGTGGTTGTTTAGTAAGTTTACGTTTCAATAAATGTCGATAAAAATGAATTTTGGAGATGCTAAGATACTTTATTCTAGCATTGTGTGAGGGCACGAAAATGGTTTAGTATGGGGGATTGATGAGACTGCATTCATACATAGTCTCATCGTCCAAAACAGGCTTAAAACAGTGAAAATATCATTAAAAGTGCCAAATATATGCTTGTGTTTGTTCATTGTGTATTTTTGGTACGAATATCGAGAAAAAGACAAAAGATCACAAGAATCAAGCACAAAAAAACACGGGAAACGAAGCCGCACAATGAACCGGACCCAAGTGTTGAATTTTCTAAAAAGACCCTTTAAGAATTGAAGATTGTCAAGATTGGTCCCTCAACTATTGAAGACTTGTCACAAATGACCCTACAAGAATCATTTTATACAAGATCTGACCTTTTGTTTAAATACATGTCAAAACAGCCCTTGAAGATCAAGAAAGTTACACTTTAGATCCCTTTGAATACACAAGGTCTAATAGTGCAAATACAAAAGGACTAACGGAGTAAAGTGGCAAGGACTGTAGATGTAAAACAAAACAAAGGGGTGTATAAAGGGGAGGGACCATTTATGCCATAACACCAACCTTCTTATCCCTAACATCTAACCACCATTAACTCTCTGCCACCTCACATCCCACTCCCCCTCTCCACCAATCACAACACTCCATCTCACCCAACCCATCCTACGTTACACCCCACCCCCACTTAACAACTAATATATTAATTAATTAAGTTTTAAACTAATTAATTAGTTAATATATTTTCTCGCTAAACACTTTCTCTTACCCCTAAAACATATCTAATTAAACTATTCTTAAACCCTCCTAACCTAAACCCTAATCGTTTGACTCTCACCCAAAACAAAGGGGTTTATGGACTATCATGCAGATCACTAACTAACCACTTTGTAAACCTTTTGCAACCCACATAAACCCTCACAGCTCACTGATATAAGTTGTGGACCCCTCTGCTGCACGATTGTGGGTACGTTTTTGGTAAAACTATAAAAAGAAGCAGGAAAATGGATGGTTAGATCACTCTTTCGTGTTGGCCACATCAAATGAACGTCTGTGATCATTTTGCACAACTAACATCTTCACTAACATCCAAAAGATCATCACATGAGCCATTTGACTTGTTTTAAGTTCAAACAAGAAGAGCATCTTTATGGCATCTTCCAAAGCATCAAAGGGCAAACCTAGAACTTCATACTTAGGGTTTTTATCTTCTTTTCATTTCTAGAATGCTTTATAAGCCTATATAAGACACTTAGGGTTTATCATTTGTTCTTGTTCTTGTTTTTCCTTGTTCACCATCTTGTAATTTCTTTCTATGATTTAATAGAAGTTGGTAAAGTTTTTATGTTTGAATGTTCATGTTAAAATCCGTTTCAAGTTTAAGTTTGGTTCAAGTTTTCAAAATTTCTTATTTTTCTAAGTTTTCTTGTTTAAGCACTTAAGACTTTTGGGCTTTTGATTGATCATGTCACCCTGATAATTGATTATCAAGGTGAAGTGAGGTCATTGGCTTGGGTGGCTTAAGTTGTGGGGACTAAAAACCCTCAAAATATCAAAAAGTTGTTCGTTTTTGCTAAGTTCTTTTAAGCTATATTCACTTAACCACTCACTATCCAAATGACTAGTCCATAGGTGGTTTCAAATCCACCTTGTGTTCTAGGAATTGGGCTTGCTTTTCTTATTTGTGCTTGTGATCTATCAAACAACATTCTACCAAAGTCTGTTGTTGACTTTGGTTCCTTAAATCATTGAAGACACCCTTGGGTTGAGTCTAGTAGCTGGACAAACTCAAGGGAGCTTATCTAACCTCCCAAAAGGAGGTATTTGGGAGGAGGTTCTATCCCTTTTTCCCTCTCTTTCATTTTTATGTTTAAAATTCTGCATGCTTAAGTGTTCATGTCTTTTTGTTATTGTTTGCATTTGAATGAAAGTATCATGCTATGAAGGTTAGATTTATGTATGTTCAAGGTTTTTAACTAGTTATCCAAATTATTAAAGAATTTTTTTGTTAAAATTAGTCTTAAAAATCTTAAGTGGTGTTTGGGATTGCTCACCATTTGGTGTTAGGAACATAGGCTTGTTGTGTAATAGGTTTAAACAAGTTCTAATATGGTAATTAGTTAACTTGGTATGATATTTCAAGTTGGTGGTTTTAAAGATCAAAATTTCATGCTTATTTGAAGAAAAAGTTGCATTCTGTCTAATCAGTAGGTTTAGAATCTTGTTTTTGAGTTTTTAGATTTGTAATCTTGGCCATAGTTGGAAAATAGTTAGATTTAGGAGTGAATGCACAAAAAGGATAGTTTGTTTGAGTAAAAATCAAAGAATCAAGGTCCAAATCTCATCTTTTTGCATATTAGACCAGTAAAAGTGCTTTTCTGTCCATTGCATGCATCAACAGATTACTAGTGCCTTGTTTTTTGCATTTGGTGGTTTGTAAGTTGGTGTATAGCTAAGACTTGTGTTGGTTTAAGTTTAGGTCAGCTGGTATTTTAAGTTTGAGGCTTTAAGATAGCTCAAAATTGCCTTGGATCTTACTATCATAGCAGAGTAGACCAACTATTACCATTTTCAACATTTTCTTAAAAATTCTAGTTGTTTTGTGTGAATTTACTATTAAATTTGTGTTTCTTTTCTTGTTATTGACTCCTCACAACCCAAAGGTTGTGAGGGTGTCCTTGTGAGCCCAACAAAACTCAACGCACCCCAAAAACGGGCTCAATCAAAACCCCTTTACTCATTGTTAAAAAAGGTTCTTGTTCTTCATTTTTTGGTACTGTAGCCTTTTTGATTCGTGATTTTTGTGTTAATATTTTGATTAGAAGCAAGTAATAAGTGATTAGGAAGTGTTTGAGTGTTGGTTTAATCAAGGAAAAAAAGGAATCACAGGAAGTCAAGAGGAACCCTAAGGTTCGAAACCTCGACCTCGCACATGATCGACCCTTTAAACGCCTCAACACACACACCCACAACCACTCGCTCCCTAGGGACTTTAACATTCTAAGTTGGAATTGTTAGTTATTTAAACACAAGTTGAGTTTGACTTATCAAAAATAAGCCGTGATTAGATTAGCTTAATTCGGCTTATTGGTAACTTATTTTGGGCTTTTTACATTTTTCCTTCAAACTTACTAGTGTTTTATACTTTTTTGTAGAGTTTCATATTTTTCTCACCATTTAATTATTTTCTAGCATTTATTTAATTCGAATTTAATTTTAAGTCTTTTAAAAATAGATTTTGTTAATTAAAAGTTTATAAAAAATACTTTTTAGTCTTATAATAATATATTAAGGGTATACAAACTATAAAAACACAAATTGGACTTTTTAATATTTTATTTGATTTTTAAGGTTTTTATTTATCTTTAAAAACTTATATAAAATTAATTAAAAGGTTTAAAAGAGTTTTGTAGGTTTTTATATCTTAGTTATATTATTTAAGAATTTTTGGTGATTTTTATTAATTTTTTAGGTAAATTTCATTTTTCGTCACGTTTTTTAGTTTTACGTTTTTAATTCAAAAGTTTTTTTAGGGTTTTAAAATTGTTTTAACTGGTTTAAATTTTTACAAAAATAGTTTTTAGCTTAATTAGAATATTTTTGAGGTTTACAAGTTTTAAAATCTTAGTTTGGGCTTTTTGTTAATTTATTTTATTTTTGGGCTTTAATTAACATTTAAAAAATTAATATTAATTAAATTAAAAAGTTACAAGAAGTTTTAATTATTTGTAAACCTTAGGCATATTTTTAGGTATTTATTGTAATTTTTAGGTAAAGTTTTTATTTTGTCACGTTTTACGATTTTACATTTTGTACGCCGTAGCTTAAATTTTAGTGTAATCCGTCATTCCATTTAGATCTTTTTCACTCCATTAATATTAATCCAAAACACTACAAGTTTAACACACACAATTATCCTCCTTGGTGAACGAACTCATATTTGGGTCATAATTGTTTACGTTTTCCTAAACGTGCACTTAATACTTACCGCTTTATACTTGCTTTGTTTTTCCTAAAATAAAGTCAAGTGTAATTTTCCTACTATCAGGTAGTCGATCAAAATACATGAAGAAATCGAAGCTTGAAAATGCTTGAATCGTGCTCTATGAACTGGTGAAGAAGATGGCCACGTGGTGTAATATTAGTGGAGGAGAAAGGGTGTGGTGGATCTGTGACATGGCAGCTGCAAAAGCTGAAAAGTGTAGTATAATAAATGTGGAAAGTTGGTAATCCATGTGCTCCACATACTACATCCTCATTGGTCTACGTGGCTTCCATTATGACAACTTTGGCAGATTGGCAGATTAAGTCCTTTTCTTTTGCACTCTTTAATCTTTAGCTCATAGCTTCATAAAATCTTCATCTTTAGTCCTCCAAGCTTTATTCTTTTGGCACTTTTGGTCCCTTTGACTTGTCTTTGACTTTTTCTTTAATAAATTCCCGTGAAATCCCGTGTTTCTTCATTTTTCTCTTTTTGTACCTATTTCACAACAAAAACACAAAACCACGTGTAATTCCGACTTTTACGTTTATTTATTTACATTTAGGTTTTGTTTTTGCTTTTTTTAAGTGGTAAAAAGG